>OX063277.1:8077407-9277407 GCA_944039245.1 Nebria salina | reverse complement strand
TGTGTGTGTTTGAGCGTGAATATGGGTAAGCAAACAAGGCGAAGGTGTGAGGATGAATACAGCACTGAAGAATATATTCGACTATTGTTGCCTCCTATGAGCGTATGAACAATATCTGTCATGAAAGCTTCAACCCACCAAAGGATTTCACTTTTGTTGACTAGATATCTAGTCTAGAAATAATAAAAATTGTTAGCATAAATTTAATGTTTTTGAGCAAATATTTGATGTTTAAACGAAGCTTTTTATATCACAATTCAGTACTTAGTTGATTACCATCAAAAATAAAAGACTATGTTATAAAAACAATTTTGAGAGAGATGAACTACGTTTTATACAATTACATTTTTTAATTAACTTAAGAAAAAACGTTAACTAAAGAAAAATATTAAAGTGTTAATAATTTGGATTTACAAAATAAATGTATTCTTTTATTGTATGTGGCCAAGTAACAAAATGGCAGAAGCATTTCATGTAAATGAATTAAAGGCAAATGGAATTTGGTATCGGACAGAGCAGTAACAATGTTGTACCAGAAAAGAATACGCAGAGAACAAAGCATAATTTTATTCCTATGTAGTCCGCAGGATTTTGTTCCTATTAAAACGTAATTAAGAGAGGGTCCTCGCCTGGGACTCGACGTTCATGTCTGCCTGTAATTCACTGGTTTTCCTGAAAACGACGGGGCAAAAACAGTGGACAATGATTCTAAAACGCTAACGATCCAGCCTCTTGCATTATTCATACAACAAGAAGAACAGTCCCAAACGGCATTGTAGCGACAGAAGTCCCATCCGCGGACGAACCAAGTATCATCGCGTAAACTAAACGGATACCATCATTGCTTCCTAGATACCATTTTGCGTTTTTCTTTCCTTTACCTCCCTCACTACAATACACATATTTCAATTTATTTAAATGGAAAACTGAAAAACCACCTGCTTTTAAAAAATCTAAATCTGAAATATTTCACATTCCGCGAGTTTGTTTATTCATCAAAATATTCTTACGACACGTTTGAGTTTTCAATAAACTTTACAAAAATGTTATTAATTGATTTAAATATTTTATGATATACTTTTGAGTACGGTAGTACAACGGAAACTTGTGCGCCCAAGGCGCAAAAATGCAATCCCACGAGAAACGAGTAGATTAATTTACATTGGTTATCTCTCGGGTCAGGTTCGTTGTGTGTTTACTACCAGCTAACGTAATTGTGAAAATCTCTGTTTTAGTTTAATCCAATTCTAAGCACCTTTTTTGTTGTTATGTGAGTTAATAATATCTCAAACACAATTATTGGACTTCTACAATATATTAGTACAAATCCGCAATTAGAACTGCAATGTGATCTGAGTAGCATAGGCGGATCATTGTCCTCTGAGTATTGTTCTCATTACGTCAATTATATCCGAAACGCATTCTGTTGACAATGCTCGTCCACTTGCACCGTTGTTGACGCTCAAGTAACTCGCAGGTGCTGCCTATTGTCTTGTTGATTGTTCTGTGGTGGAGCGTCGACGTTCGACGTCGTTTTGCAGTGCGACGCTCGCAAATACATCAGCCGTAATTACCCTGCGTCCGTCCATAATAGATGTACACCCTTAATTGTCACATAAATTACCGGCCAACCACAGACTGCAAACATGCATCACCGATTCGAACACGCAGATTAGTCATGTGTGAGCAGATAGGTAAATGCTCGCATTCATAAGCAGATCTAACTGAATACCATCAAACTACTCAGGATTTACATTTTAGCCTTCGGTGAGACAAAACGACACATTATAGGCATTATAACATATAATTTGAGAATTATTAATTTATTTCGATAGAATCCGTTTATAAACCAGGATAAGCTAATAATTATTATTCGGTAGTATGTTACTAAATTTATTGGTAAAAAATATTTTTTATGATTAAGTATTTAAGTGAGCTTGTGGAAAATATTATTATTTGGATTTAATGCTTTTGGAGGAACTGATGAAACATCAACAAGAGGGAACGAAAACAATTTGAGCGGTTGCGTACAGTGGCGAAAATATAAATTAATATGGGCCAGCCTGCGGAATTAGTTTGAATATATAAAGAATTTGTATACACAGTAAGCAGTTTAATTTTGGAACAACGAACTTGAGAAGTGCTTTTGGATTTATTATTCACTTTGCGGCGCATTCATTCGCGAGTTACCCAGTAAATTTTGCACGAGTTATAACGGATCGACATTTTATTCGTGAAATAATAAATTTATTCTTATCTTTGCACAGTGGATTAACGTTTTTAATAAAATTTTAAGACGCAGGGATCAACGTATCTGCGCCAGGGATACTTTTAAATGCAAACAAACAATTTTGATATAGTGAAGTGAATATTCTAAGGATAAAGTACATAATTCTTAGAATGGATAGCGTTGCGTGTAACAGATCTAGATAAATGTTCGAATATATATTTTTAACTGTAACAATACAAGAAATCCGAAACCCTTAGCGATTTCTTGTATAATGATACGATCATACTTTTCCTTTGGGGTGAAACAAAGTAAGAAGCAAGTATAGGCACAATTTTTTTTTGTTTGAGTAATGAGATATTAATTGCGCTTCAATTCGAATAAAATTTTAATGAAGAAATTAATATGTATATAGAACAAAGAGAATTAGACGACTTAGAAAGTTTAATGAGTACACTGAAACGAACGTATTCGATTCGAACATGAAAATAATATTAAATCAGATTCGCAATTATATTAACAAAGACAACAGAATTAAAATGTTGATTCGCTGCACGAAAAGCTTCGTTGCCGACAAAGTAATGACATCATCCGTGGAAGAGGTTATTTAATTAAATTGATCCATCGCGTACTCATAGCACGATGACGAACAAGAAGAACAAAATTAATAGAAAATGAAAATCCGACGACAACTTGGCGCAAAATGGAGTTATAAAAGTTTGACGAGCCGACTTCGTCGTCCGCAGTACCCAGACAAGATTAGGCATTGGATTTAATAGAATTAATTGTGATATTAACAAAATTCTGTACTAACTTTCTTCACCAATGTATTCAACATTTTACATGTATTTAGAGATTATTTTTGCTACATATTTGTTTTCATTTCAAGTTATGTTTTTTGGTTGATTCTTTTATATGTGAAATATTTTCCTTCATAATGTATAATTGTTATATTTATTCTAAATAAAAGACTTGAAAGGTTTATGCATAAGGGGTGTTTATTTATGGGAACCGACGTAAATAATACTGTTAAGTTTCAAAATGCAAATAAATTGTACCGTGTTGAATGTTTATAGTTACTAATTAACTCTAGATGAAACGACTACAAAACTAACTCCAACAAATATTTGCCAATTAGTTGTTTAGATCTTTAAATACTAATTTATATATATATATATATATATATATATATATATATATATATATAATATATTTATTTATTTATTTACCAAATATACTTATAAAAATATGAAATTTAATTATTTTACAAAACGGTTAAATATCATCTTTTATAGCCCGAATTACATTTGAACAAAAAGCATCTATAAATCTAGAAGATAACAACATGTTGCAAGCTGTATATTGCTAAAATTTGCCAGGTGGCTACCAGAATTAGTGCTGATTGCCATATAATTGTATTACCGTAATCCATACAAGGATAATTCGATTAGAGCATGACCATTGTAAGTGGACAGCTTCAAGTTAACGTCTACCGTAAGCAATGACATACAAATTTAGCCACAGATCTCATCTGAAATTATTCAGGCGTTAGCAGTAACACGATTGAGTTCGTAATACTGCATCTACAATACACTGTAAATCACGAATGGTGTTAGCTAATAATACGGAGAATCTCTTGAAATGCATTTTAAATTAAATTTGCGCATGAAATAGGAGACTTGGAATTTTATTTATATTTATAACGTAGTTCAATATATAGTGAGACTCTACTTTTGATTTATTTACTAGTGTACGTAAAAAAGTTTTAATGAAATTCGTACAAGACATAGTTTGTTGCATACAAAGTAGACAACGTAGGTATTACTCAGGAATACTGTTTTATATACAAGAATAAATATTCTACTGTGTATACAATAATTATGTCAGAAATATCGGTGATAAGAGACGCATAGGTGCTATGATTCAAATAACAACATTTTATTTTATGAACAAAGCCGGAAAGAATAACGATTATTAACCAATCCAATGAGACGCACAAAGGAAATGATACCAGAATCTATTAATTAAATCTGAAACGAATCTCCCGCGGGAGAGAGTACCAGATATACGGTCACTCGTGTACCCTGTTCACCGTTTTATCACGATTCATATCGCGTTTTCAGACACTGAAGTGCACCAGAGAGTGAATGAGCAGTTGTTAAAGTGTTAGCAAGCCGTAAAGTATGTATAAAAAACTGTTTCTTGCACCACTTATTACCGGATCATTTTGTGCGCAATTAAGTGCATATTTAGCAGCTTTTCAGCACTTCACTTCATTTAAATTCTCCTACAAGGATTTTTTAAACAGTAAATATATAATAAATATATGAGATACAATTTCTGAAAATTTCTGTACAAGGATAATTAAAAGGACATAATTTAAATGCAATACTGCATTTGTTCATGAGTAGGTAGACCTATTGTTCATTTCTCATTACGCATCGACATGTATATAAAGTTTTTGTTAAACAATGGCTACGCTACAATACCCATATGGAAACCTAGCATCATAACTTATAATTAACTCATGATTAATTTTCATCGTACAAAAGACTGATGCTATCTTAGAAATACTAGCGCCGTAAAAAAGTTTCTATCATATTACTTACATTACCCTGAATTACGATGGAAAAGAAAGTAAAATATTTGTTGCATAAAGATTTCAAAATTGACGATAAAATTACTAATGAAATGGTAAGAATGAATTTTTCGTTGGTTTCAAATCAGATCTGGTGTACTAAGTAGCAGAAAAGCAAAAAGAGGCTAATGATGGTATACCCCTACACTTGTGGAAGGGAATTAGTTTACGGTCTATTACGCAACGGAAAGGATAAATGAAGGATGTGTTTTTCAGCAGGGTGATCGTGTGAGGTAATCAGTTTTAATTAGACGAAGTGAGGCGAGGGATATAGGTGATTATTGAACGTTAAGATACCAAAAAAGGGAACGTGACGTATACCACCGAATGGTCTGGATGATTAAAGAATTAGAAGCACGCTAATAGGTAGGTTTAGAATTGGCATATCGAACGCAATGAACCATCATAATTTGTGCGTCTGTTGAAAAGAGATTATTTAATTATCCTGACCCAATTTTGGGTTTCTTTGTTTTGCGTTTGATCATTAGTGCGTTCGTCAGATATGAACGTTTAAATTTATATTAAACTCAAACTCAACGAAATTTATTATATTATCACTAGGATCATTTTCAAATTACAAAAACACGTATAATTAATAACTTTAAATAAACAAAATTAGCGCAATATCAGCGGATGAGTTTTCTATTATTGAAGAAGAAATAACGTCCCACATTTCATACAAATTCATAAAGTAAATATTCTATACGTGAACGAAAATATTTGAGGACTTTATATTCATATGCAAATTAATTATAATTAAACTGAACTGCAAATACTATGCTAACTAAATTAATTCATTTCTATTATTTTACGTACAAATATTGAAATAGTAGTATTATCTGACCGTTGCAGTGTATATTGACTTACGAAACTGCGAACTTCCACACAAAGCCGACTTAGAAATACACTTCGATAATAGGATTATATGTACATATATAAAGTGCACATACAATATATTGCTTATTCCTGATCAATATATGTATTACATCATGACAACAGAAATATTTAATATATCTGTTTTAAATGCAAGATTAAATGTAAAATTTATGGTTGTTGCAGGTAAACGAATACACTCAAAGCAAACTTTAACCACATCGTGATTGAATCCGTACAAAGTAGATAGGTAAGTAACTTACATCAACCCGCAACATTTGGACATTGATCTTGTTGTTTTCACCATATAAGATTTTAATAAGTTCCAGGAAAACTTGCAAAGCCAAACTCACTACCAAATATACTTGCATTATTGAACTTTAGCGTCAGATTTAATTAATTAATTAATTCACAACATAAGCGAAGCTTCAAATGTGTTAGCGGCTTGAATAACATCGCCATTACAGTTTTAATAAAAAAAAAAAACAAACGCTTATTAATAAATGATTTGTTTTTGAGCGATTTCCATTTATATTGCCGCTACTATATCGAGAGCCTTGAATTCTCCTTTGCCAGACTATCTAATGGTACAAAGAGCCCGGGAATAAATAAAATACAAATTGATACAAAGGACTCGAGAAAAGTCAGTCTTTGAAATGTACCTTTAAGCGCTCTAATCTCGTTCCGAGATGCTTCAAGCAAATTCAATTGTCAGGAGATATGAAATCGTTTTTTCCGTTATCGAAAAAAAAAAAAAATAGATGCTAAGTTATGTGCATGCTTATTAATTTATTTTTATATATATATATATATATATATATATATATATATATATATATATATATAATATAAAACTATTATTACGATATAATCAGGGATATTTATATGTAAAATAAAATAAGGAAGATTTAAAAGTTTGTAGTAGTTAGAAAATTAAAAAAAAACAAATATTGTAGTTAGAAACATATATTGCTATGAAGGTATTAGTAAATATATTTCATCCTCGCCTCGAGGAATACACTTCAATAAAGTGTACTTTTAAAAGTTTTACGCGAACTTTAATGAAACTTTTATCGGTATTTTGCCTAGTTAGAAGAACAGCTCAAGTAGTAAATGGATTTCCGATTATTTAATTTTCTGTTCTCGCTTGCGCTTGGCATTCGGATTACTTTATTATTTGCGCGTTGTTGAGTGATTTTATTGATGCCATTGTGAAAATACTGCTGCAATTAAACATTTGTGTGTGTTTTTTTTTATTTTACATTTGTCACTATCTAACTTCATTAATTACTTTCAAGACGAATATTGTCTTTTCCAATTGCGATTCATCGATTAATTTATTCTTCAGTTCAAATAAACAATCTAAATTGAAATTGAGTTTCATTTATTGACGCTTCTAGCGCAACTAGTGATAAGATACTGTTTTATTGGCATTTCAATATTTTATTTGTTTTGTTTTAATTGGATTTTGATTCGATAAACTTTGAACTAAAAAATGGAAATAACTTTTAGATTTTATGAACAAGTCGTTTTTTTTTTTAATAATATATTGTTGGAGATGTATAAATTTACCTTGTCGAGGAAATGTGGCCTGAATGTTTGATGCGGCATTCCAAAACATGGTTCTTCCATCGATGTTAAAATCCAGAGTAGCAAAACCCATCTCATCCCACGTGGATTCACGCACATAAACTAAAATTTTAATAGACAGCTCTGCGTCGCGATGAAAACCAAAATAAAGTTTCGCAGTAAAACCAGCATCGAATAAAGTGCTGTGTACACGTTTTTTGCATTTCTTATTTAAATTATTTATTGCTCGTAAAATGTTGAACTACCTTGCACCGCTGATACAAACGAACCACACGTCAGCTAGGGGAGCCATGACGCATGGTTCCCAATGCTGAAGAATACCAGGGGGATAAACACACATGTGACACATTTGTACACGCAAATATTCATTTCAAATGGTTTATTGTTCTTTGTTTTATTTGATAATGTTTGAATGCTCGATTCTACCACTGGGAATTAATTGTAACTAATATATGTTGCTGAATATGTATCTCTGGTTGGAGAAGGATGAAATAGCTTTGAAAAAATAGGACTGGGACGGATAATTTGTCTTTTCGGTACTGTGGAACAGTGCGTGTCCCGTAGCAGAAGCAACGTGACCCAGCAACCGTATTGATTGTCGCGAAAGATTCTCTTTCTTCGTTCTATCTTTGTAGGCCCTGAACAAATCCATCACGCCATCCATTGTGTTTCACATTTCTCTTCTTCTTCACCATCCGGGAGTCCCCTCCTACTCCTTGTCATCTCTTCCGTCCTGATGTCATTCATTAAACATTATCTATCTTTGATTCGACAACGAAAAAATCCTAGACTATCTTATTGTCATACAAATTATATATTTTAAAAGATTATACACTATTATCTACATATTCTAATGCCAAGCATATAGAAATTTGCAGAAGATTGTATCGAAAATTGATGTTAGTAAAAAATTTCAATGCCAATTGAATCTTTATTAAATTATTCATCTGCAGTATATTTTACTGAGCATTCTCATACATATGCATACATTTATTGTTAAATGAACCATCAACCATCAACATATACTTACTACATATATCTTGTGTTGCAACTTTTTTATATTATTCGTAAAAAAACCACACGGAAATATGAATAACATACAAATAACACATTGTCTATGTTTTATGTACCCGGCACATTACAACGAAACACGAATGTATATTTAAATAAAATTAATATTGTTAAGAACCACTGGCGTTCACATGAGTCTGTAATTTAGCAATTCGAATAATTGCTCTATATTTTAAAATTTTCGTATACCAGCCTACATTATTCCGCACTATGTAGTAACAATTTATAGCATTTTACATGCATTTTATACGTTTAAACTGAAACAAAGTGGCCGGCAGTTGCCACTGAACTGATCGTTTCCGAACAAATTTGGACAAGTTTCACGTAATAACCAGAAATATGGGAATTAAATTCGATGACTGTAAGATAAACAAGGATAGACAATCTGTGAAGTATTTTTATATGTATTGGTTTCTTATTTAATTCTATTAACATTCAGATATACCAGGTTATTACATTCCCATACGAAGGTGTAAAGATTTAAACAAAATTTGAGGTGATTGAAATTTTTTGTAGTGTAGAGTTATGTTTATATATTTAAGCGTTAACATGACATCCGAAATGAATCTAGATTTAAACGTTCAGTTTACACGCATGAGTGTGTACGAAAAGCGGCTCGTTTGTCGCTGTCATAGTTCCATAATAGAAATCGTGCTAAAATTTACTGTGCTGGAAAAGCCTTTTCGTTGCTGTGCTACTGTGTATGTGTGTTCCCTTCAGAATAAAAGAAAAGAGAAGGCAGCTTTGTTCTTAGCTATACCACCACCTTTCTTTTCACTCTTATATATTTTTGTTGAATACAAGAAGAAAGGCGAAGAATGAAAGACAGAGGAGGACGAAATACAAGAGAATGTTCTGTGCCAGTGCTTTCAGTAACAGCAGCACACTGGCTACACACGCGTTGGACGGAAATTTATTTTTGCCATAAAACACACAAGTGGTCTTAGAAGGTGACATTTTAACGGCGCCAGCAAGGAAGGGAAGAGTTTTTATATTCAACATCACATGCACGTAAGCCACTAGCACAGTTTTCCTGGACCCACTATTATCATAAAACGCTCTTTTATAATTACGTTTCGAATATCTATCACTCGTTCATATTCACTGTTCAATTCCAATGGTACACCAGCATGTTGTGTTTGTTCGTAAACTATGCGGTAAATCTACTATTTACCATACCGTTATTGACTGGTAATATTTAATTAATTAGAACACAGTTGTTGTATTTCATTTAGCCACCAATGGACCAGCATTACAAACAGTGTCAGTTACATTCTTTAACATTGAGAATTATCGTATGATGGATACAATAAATAAAATACTAAATTTCGCATTGAGTGTTATGAATTCATTTTAATATCGCTATTTATAAGTGAAATAGTAAACTAAAATAAATGAACTTTAGTTTTGGCGAATGGTCAGTATGTTATGGATGATACATCACTTTATTCTACTAAGAAACAATTGCTTTCGTACATTGTCACTGGTAGTAAATCGCAAGAAACTGCGAGATCGCAACGAACAGGAGAACGCGTTCGCCTGTATAAAAGATGTTACATTTTCGCAGTTTTATTTCACTTAGGATCGTATCTGGCGCTAATGTCGGCCACCATACGTAGGTCGTTCGATAATGAAGTGTGTCGTAAATAAGAACAGATAGCGGAAAAACGCTCACGTGCGAAAACACAGGAAGTGTGGAAAATAAAGGAAAGCGACCGCGAAGAATGCGCCATTCCAATTGCCCGAACTAACATATCAACCCAATCACGTACGAAAGCTGACGATTTTCTAACTGGCCGACTGTGCCGAGAAATGAAGGCACGGAAAATCTAAAAAGAATTATAGAATCGCGGCGAATGGTGACGGCAACGGAAACACAACGAGGGCACCACGGTATGCAAAATGAAAGAATATTTATTTATGTATATGTGTATATTTTCAGCGCTTGGCCAGGTGTACCAAGACGCACTAGGTTCGTAATAAAGAATGGGGATCTTTTCAGATCGCATAACAGTTATAATTCTTTGGAAATATAAAAAATTACCGCTTGCGTTCTTGACAAGAAAAGCCTTTTGTGAACCTGAAATATGGCCAATATAATAGGGTGTTTGGAGTGTAAAAAAATCTTAATGTTTATTTGCATAACTTGTTCCAACGCATATTTTTTCCGTCATCTACATTTGGTTTAAAAAAAAAACAAATATTTGCAATATAAGAAATTAAAAAAAAATCCCCTTTCAAAATAGAAATGCATGTTTTCAAAATATGATACCAATTAATTAAATATTAATTAATTATAATTAATGTAAGTTGATTCTAAAATTTATACCCCAGACAGATCTAATGAAATTAATATCAAACACCCGACATTAGAACGCAACTTATATAGAGTATAATTTAATGTATATGAATTATAGTTCCGTTGGAACATATTTCTAATTTAGACAAATTATGCGCTATACAGAACACTAAAGATGGAGAGCACATAATTTACTACTGTTTTTGGAATGTTGCCGCGACTATAATATAATGTATACTTATACGATCTAGTTCAGTGACAAATGGGTATCGGGTCTCGTCAATTCGCACTCCATTGCCTCATTTACAACTCAACTATCACGAGAAGTAATCGGTCAGAGACGATTTTGGATATGGTGCGTAGAGTTTCCCAGGTGGAAATCCATACACTGCGTGTTTTACCGTCTGGAACTTTGCTCGCTTGGCTTCCATCCGCATCCCACCTTTTTACTAGTTCCCAACGACCGTAACTTGCACTTTCCGAATCATGGTCCAATAAAAATCTCTTACCGTTACCACCCATACATTTATTTGTTTGTAACTTTTTTATCGTTAGTTACTAGTGAACAAAACGCTTAAGCACTCAAGTTAAATGATCCTACTTGTGGTTATAAATGCTACGACCATTGCCATAATTCTAAGAAAATTGGTAACACTTTGAAAAACCATATTTATGGATAATTCATTGTTAAATTATACTTGATATATTTTATAGATTCATTTACAATTAAATTAAAATATTTTAAAGCTTTTTTATATTGAACAGATTTTCGTTATAAATCTATAAACTTTTATATAATCGTATCAGAATATCCGGTATACTACAATAGATAAGTTTCGATTCTTGATTTACAGAATGGAATTTCCGTTATAAATTTCCATAATATGAAATATTTTTCGTAAAGTTGAACAAGTGGAAAGTTAAATTTAATAAAAAGTGAATAATCCAAATCGCGGTATAACTTCCACAGCCCGATCCTGAGAATATGTATTGTACAAAAACAAATATAGGACAAGACGAACGTATGGCGATCGAGTCACTTTGCAATTTGTTTGTGACAACGAAAGACAGGAAATAGAGAGAGAGAGAGAGAGAGATGAACTAGATTTAAGCTAAAAGAGCACGCGCGAGAAAAGAAGACAGATGATGTTCAAAGGATGACATACCGCGAAATGAACCAAGCTGTAAAATAGACCAGCGTGCTCAAAATACTTCGTGTTAGGAAAGACAACTCGCAGCCCAGAATCTGAGCGTTCCATTTTGATTGAATGAGAATTGCGCACCCTGCGTGAAATGATATATCCTACAAACCTTCGGATTCAGATAAGAAGAGAGTATTTTCTTTTATTCCTTATGCCGCGCCCGCTGACTAGCTCCGCAAACGTGACATTTTTTCGTACCACCAATTTGTCTCAAACGTATATGTACTATATACATTTGCACATGGGAATCTCAAACAAAAATTGAATAGCATTTCTAAAATTGCTCTATATATATTGGTTCAATTTCAGAAAATAACTCCTTTTTGTTTTATTGAGTCTATCGTGATATCAATAGACATGTGACCTGAAATAAATGCGTCAGTAAATTCAATTTATGGTGAAGACATTTGTGACAATAATATATCGTTATTAAAATGTCAAATACACGAATTTGTTGTTGAGTTAAGTGAAGAAAAAGAGTTTTTATCATTAAAGGCACGTAGAAAATTGGATTTATTACATATCCAAATATTATTTTTAATAGTTGATAAACATTAAAAATGAGATCTTTAAAATTAATTAAATCACATTCGTTGTTTTGGAAAATCAATACATCAGCCAATGCGAATATTCGCGTAATTGTACATTCAAACAAATAACAATATTTGCACATTTTTGCTGTTCAATTATATATAAATTTATGACAATTCTACTGCATTTTATTAACTATTTTTTAAAAAATTTATGACATAATTTATTATTATATTTGGCGTTTTAATTCACAAATCAAAATTGACAAACTACTACGATATGATAACGGTAACAAAAATAAATTCAGAAGTAAAATACCTTATGTGCGGCAAAGAATGGTGTGTTATCTTTTCATCGTTTAAAATATAGTTTACACTTGCGACGGCGACAATAAAACCACTAGTCCGACGCATTTTAAAAAAAGATAATCTAGCACGAAGGACGCAAGCCGCATCTTTAATTCATAAACTTTGTCTGTCAACGGATGGTTTGCGCTTGGGACTAAGTTTTCTTCGCAACAAACTGAATGTTACACTAACAATTCTGAAGTGGCATGGAACTGACAACACGTCAAGACGTTGATGCGCCAAACTCGTCTAATAATTAAGTTACTTATTTACGCACTTGGCAAAATGGCACGCAACAAAATAGACACACTTACAAAGATTATATCGTTCACTACGAACGCACCTAATTTCCCATATACGCCTGGGACACGTTGTGGTGAGAAGTGGCTACATTTAGTCCTTTTCAATTTCAGGAACAGAACTTCCATTTCTCTCTATTTATTCCTGAAATAGAGTACTAATATTATTTTCACATGTTCCGACTATAATATTATTATAATATTATCACATTTTACCTGGCTAATTGTAAACTAGAATTAGAAAACGACATTCGCAGATTTATTTATTATCAATAACGATGTTTTATCTCCGGATTTTCAATACGACAACATTGCTATTTATAATTAAATACAATAGAACATTTAAATAAAGGCTATTAAAGCAATCTTCTGTTGTTACAGTAATGAAAGTGAATTGTGTTTTGGTTTCGTATTAGCTCGTATTCCTGATCCATGTTTATAGATTAATCCGTACTCCTGACCGGTGCGTTGTATCGAAATAAGCCTGGCCTACGCAAAATTGCATTTGCATAGGTTTCGTTTCGTGACTGGTGGTTTATCTCTGAAAATAAATAAATCATTAGCATATATGCTGTTTAATGATCTGTTCGCTTAATCGATTAGGGAACGCGTGTAAGTGACGACGTGCTAAATTTTATTTTGTACAACTTGATCATTGTCTTTGGTATATATTAACTATTAATATTGTAAAAAAAGTTCTTATTTTATTTTTATTAAATGAATTTGTTTTCAATGTTTTTTTTTAAATAAAAGTTTGTTTATCTGATGAAGCCATAGCATTGTTTTTATTTCCACTGAAAGGTAAATGTGATTACGTTCTAGAATGCTGGCTAATTTAAATTCAACACATATACAGACTATATTATATATAACCAGGAATATTGTTAATAACAGTGTTGGTGCTATTTTATCATTGTGTCCTGAGTATTAAATGTAGTCACTTACTAGCATTATTCAATGTTTAAAACTTTATATTCATATTATTCTGAGCTGTACATACATTAAGTATTTAATTTTAAATACTATAGCATGTTGGCTTTAGAATATAAAATTAAGTTTTCTGAGAAAAAAATGCATTACAGACACAATAAAATATATTTTTTTGTGCTTCATCCTTTACTTTGGATTACAATCGTGCGGGACATCAGCAGTAATGCGATTATTGTAATCTCAGATTAACTTTACAGTTATCGTAATACTAAGTTCAGCTAGGTGTATTGTGTGAGTTTGATTTTAATATATTATTTTGCAATACAATGGAGTAAATATATGGAGGGAAAAGTAATAAAAATGAATTCAGCTTTGATCAGTATTATAAATTTTGTCGAAAAAAATAAAACATAGGAAACCAAATAATGGTTCCACTTGTTATAAATATAAGTGTTTTCATAAATTTTATATGAAGTGAATATATATATACAGGTGTACCGTGGTACTTATAGATATAAGTATCTGCGTATGTCGTTCGTTTCAGTAGTTTGCCGAAGACGTGTCTGGCATAACGCATTTCTTTTAATGGTCTTCGTGCGGCTAAGAAAAAAGGCGGTAATAACTTTAAAACACGGAGACGTTAACGATCCCTTTATTTTAAATAAACGGCGCGTTCGCTCAACTATTCCCCCTGATCGGAATACTTGAGCACAGTGCACAAAGCCGAGCGTTGTCCGGCAAAAATTTGATCGACCCCATAAATCTTCGTACATAATTCTTTGTGCAAACGGCGGCTCAGCTTCGGATTCGCGCTCATCATTAGCGCATACTCAGCATTCATATCAAATTGCGAGGGGATTTTTTTTTTAGTTGGGTTTTTAGAATACCTTAGTTCATACACATACGGTAATTTTACCGAATTGGTTTAATATTTATTTATAGTTGACTTTTTCATGGTATAATTTATGTATATGAAATGATATTTTGTTGGTGTAGTATTTACAATTCGGGAAAATTTCCGCCTAATTAGACCCGCAGAATCTGCTTGAGTGGCTTTTATTTATGACTATTGTTTTACATAGTTTGTTCTCACAGCAACGACTGACTGGAACAATGAACTCAACGCAATGGTATGAGGCGGTTCCCGGCTCACGAGGTTACTTGAAGTAATCGTTCGCTAAGTTTTTATTGCATCGTGCCACACCACCCTTTATGTTTCGTATGCTTTTTCAAAGTAGATACATCCAGTGGAAACACTAACTCGTTCGCAAGCACATTAATGTTAAGACTTCTACGGGGCGCGCGCTTGTGAAAGAAGATCTGCGAACCATGATACATTCACAAACACTTCGTCTTTCACAAGAAAGTAGTGGCAGTCGAGTTATTTTGTAAAGCTATTCAAACAATCCATTTATCTTTGCAGTCATCAGATACGACGAACGGAAAGTTTCACTTTCGTACACTTCGTGTTCTCTCTGATTCGCGATGTTTTCAGCGGGTTGCGTCGGCGAAACTTTACTTGAAAATGAAAACATCACAATTTACCATGCGCATACTTAACTAGCCCCAAGTTGCCAACTTCACGCTTCACCTTCTACTTTCAGGGTGTCGAATGTATAATACACATTTATTTCGACATGTATTGGTTTTCCAATCAATGTTTTTGATAACAGGAGTACATGCTCGTATTGATCAATAATGCGCATGGAGTGAGAATTAAACGTCGTCTAAAGAATTAATAGTTCGGAAAAACTTTTCAATTGCGTGATTAGATATTGATTTCACCATCAATTTGATACCATTAATATCTGATTCATGGAGTTTTCCTAATATACATTTGATTGTTCACAAATATAATTATGTTATTTTGAATCATAAAAGCATTTTATATTTTTATCATGATTATAAACATATTTTATTAGTTACATGGTATTGATCAGTTAAGCAATTTTGCAGATTATTTATTATTTGTTTATCTAATTAATATTCATACTCCATTCGGTTAATGATATGTAGATCTTGGATTTTTATATTTGTTGATTCGATTTAACTTTTAAATTATGGTTTGAGTTGAGATTACCCAAATCACATGTGCCATCGGCTGCTCCGTAATCCGTCATTTTGATTGGCAGTTAGTTGCGGAACCTTGCGTGGGGCTTTAAGCCGAGTCATTGCTTATATTCTTAAATATGTACATACATATATATGTATATATATAATCTTAATCTGAAGTATTAAGTTTTATTTTCAAACATTTTTTTTTTCCTTTTTACACGAAGTATTAATTTTCTCAAGAAACAGTTTCGATGCTTAATTTTACCAATCATTTTTATGCTCCATGATACATAAATAAATAATGTTTCCCAATATTTGATTTTATTTCATTGCAGTTTTCAGTAAATACTTCAAACAAAAGTGTTGTTGAATTCGGTATGCTAAACATTTGAAATTAAATAAATTTGTGAAATTATTGTTTTAAAATCGAATTGCTTACAATTAAATGCAAAACATTTAATTGCTTATTCGTTTATACTAGGAATTTAATTTGTATAGTTTCCCAACGCGAAGTATTTGCGAAATAAAAGTATCAAGAATTTGAAAAATGACTGCAATCTACAAAACTAGAAATTTCCATCCAGGATAAATTATATAAAACAAAAGAATTTCAAATATTTCGACTCATTGAGCAGACCTTAACACAAATTCCTACTGGTAGATGGAATAATGTTTATACGTGTAAATATAAGATGACCCAAAACTTTACAAGCGATTATATTTTTTTAATGAGACCATTTTATAATTCTAAAATTGATCAAATTCAAACCGTTAGCCATGGAACTAAGCCGTCATATGTGTGCTCTAATTTTAAATGTAAAAATATGCGTTAAATAAATCTACAGGGAAATTACTAGCGTAAATAATATCAAGTATGGAAGTCCACAGTGAATCTAGACTAATGGTGGTTACAAGCATCCAAAGTCCATCAGTCACATCCTCCATTAGAGGCCGACATGAGCGACCTCGCTTACTAATTATAAACGTGTGCATTTCGCACGCGTGCTTGTGTTTCTGCAAATTAATTACCTTCTCCCATGTGATATTTGCTGTGGTGCAACTTGCAACTTTGTGTGGATGTTGTGTTATAAACATTATTTAGTTGTTTTGCTTTTTTTATCAAGGGTTGTTCCATTGTTGTTTATATAGAATATACATACCCAACGAACTACAATCAGAAATGTAGCTTTTTGAAATGAATTGCGTATACGTGTCATTTTGCATATTTCTATTGTTACAGTTGCGTATTTTAATTTGCTCTGAACTTATTAAAATATACACTCTACTGATGTTTCTAATAAAAATAAATCACTAGTAGGGAAAATATTGGTGTCATGTTACTGCGTTGTAGGATCTGCTTCCTTTCTATACCGACCGTAAATCAATTCATAAACTGTTCGCACACACATAATAATAGAAATTTATTTATTGCGTATTGAGAGAACAGGACAACACATTTGTATAAAATAGGGCACAATGAAATTTACGAATTACTAGTAGTAATTTGAATATGCGCATTGCACTGGAATGTTTTGTTTCTACGTTATCAAATTATCGACTGATTATATCCGTTCATTGTATTCATGACGGCATTAGTACCTATGTACATATCGGGTGTTGTATTGCATTGTATTGCATTTTGCTTTAGATCTCATTACATAATTTCCACAAGCTTATATACATGAAATATTACCGTAATATCATTATTTTGTGTTTCAAATTAAATCAAACTAAAATTATGGAAAGATAGTTTTCAATTTTTTAGTAAATAAAAAAGTACAAGAATCATAAAAGTATGTTGAAGATAATTTTATGTAACATTAATATTCAAAGATAAAGGTATTATCTTATGGGGAACTATAAATGAAAAATGTGTTTTAAATTTTTAATTAACGCGCCAGTACATGATACAGAAACGTTTTAATAAACACCGTTCTCAAACTCATAAATATTAAATTTTTAATCAAGAAATTACCTCCTACAACACACATTCTAATGCAGTGTTTAACTAACTTGTTTTCCCCTTGCTACAAAACCAACGAATATTCTACAATTGTTTGAAAATGTCTAATAACGTTTTTTAATATTCATACATTCAACCTCGTAATATTGTTTCACTGACTACAATCTATAGAAAGTAATGACGAATTCAGTAATTATTGTTGAATCTCTGGAGATATACTGATGAACCACAAATGACAATTGATTTTATTGTGTTACCTATAGAACAATGTGCAATTTATGAACGTAGTGCAATAATATTCGTGATGACGAAAATCAATTTGCAATAAAATATTATTGTCCATATAGAATTTTATTAAATCTTTTTGAATGGAAATTGCGATTTAACTGAATAATAATATGTTTTTTAATAGTTTTGTATGGTATTACATATTTATAAAACGATTTTAATTTTAAACAAAAGCTTTTTAATCTATAGAAATGTGACAATATACATGGTTTAAATATTTAATATCTGTGAAACATTTTCAATAAATAAAATTTCATTTGTAGTGAAAATCGTATTTTGTACGTTGATTCAATTATTCCTATATATTTTAACTAATCTACAGAATATGCCAAAATACACGAATAAAATACGAGATACGAGATTTGCGCAATCCGTAAAAACGTAATATATAACAATATGATTAATCCTTTTGAAAATTCAAGGATTAATTTCAGCGTTTTTATTGGCTTCTTAATTATTTATATTTGAAATTATTTTTTGCATAAACAATAAATTAATTATTTGTCAATCGTAACAGTTTGATTTGATTGAATGCTAATGTAGATTGAATTCAAACTGACGTATTACCATGTATGAAACTTTGCCTCATACATTATGTCAGTCAGGTTATTAAAAATGCATATCATAAAAGCTTGTCATACAATGGCAACGCATAACGTTGAAAAACAATATGCAATATCCATCATATCCATCATACACCTGTAATTTTCTGTCATATCTTATAAGGACAATTTTGAAATCTAGTAATTTTTGTTCCAAAGAAAAGTTTCCGATTGGAAGTCGATAGAAGTAAAGTTAATTTATCTAATTTAGTGTAGGTATGCCCGACGGGGTTGTAAACTGATTGTTGTCTTAAACACGGTGGTTGTGGGTGGTGGAAAAGTAGTTTTTGTTCCAAGCGTAAGTTGCCAGCTAGCCTAGGGATGAACAAGTTTGTTTCTGAAGAAATTGAGAGAGACAATACTAGCTGGCGTCCCGGATAGATTGAGGTTCGACTTGTGACTGACCCAGACACCCCTGCATTAGTCTCGGACGTCACCAGGGAATGCTGACCCAAGAAGTTCAACGCATCCACAAATGTGGCCAGATGAGGAATAACATCTTAATACGCATGTCACATACTTTTTTTTAACATTACATACATTACTTTATTAATCAGTTTTCGCAGAGAATTTCAGTTTCTAATATGAGTAATGTTGAACATCCTGAAAAGACATTACGAGTAGGTTGTATTTACTTTACAAGTACATTGCCTTTAAGATATAGCGAACACACACTGAAGATCTAAGAGGCTTAAGTTAACCCTTTTGTATTTAAAATAATTCCGCCCAACTCACATAAGCGGACAAGATGCACAGCTCCTTGATCGCGTATACCAGTGTTCTGCACAAGCGATTTATGTAAATTTCATATGAACTATACGTAAGACACTCTCACAGTGGCTGTGCGAAGCTAGAGAAGTGTTACGTTGTTTGTTTTGGTTAATTCTGAGTTACACATTGTGGGCGTTTCCAATTTGAATATTGTCAGCATCACTTTTAGTTTATTGTTTGAGTCCTACCCATTTCTGCTGATACACAAGTCATTCAAGTGTAACATTCATTGTCCAACCAGCATCATAATATTTCTTGTATGGAAATGGTAAAAAAAAATTTTGTATTTCGTTTGAGCTTGGCATCATTCAAACAGTTGTGTCAACTCAACTAAATAGAAGTTTTGATTTCGGAATAACTTTTCACTGTTGACCCTCACTACTGAATGCTGGTCAATACGTTTATCTAGGCTCGATTGATTTGTAAATAGTAATCGAAACGGACAATGGAAGCACAACATACATAATGCACGAAGGGGGACTAGTATATGATTTACGTTTTGTTCGCTTGTTTACCTTTTTTTATATAGTTCAACTGTTTCAATATTTACGAGGTCCATCAGTCAATAAATCTATTCCAGAACAGTCTAATTCCATATGGAAACGTGACAACGTCTCCGTAGACACATCGACTTATCTTTGACAAACTGAGTCAATACAAATTTGTATATAAATATTATTTATTTTAATTTCTGTGATTGCATATATGTATATTAGATTCATATGTACAAGCATACAATATTGATGCAATAGATTTTATATTATAGTCATTGTAGAGTTAATCCTCCAAGTATACCCAGTTCACGTAACATTGATCAGAATTGTATTAAAAGTTTTCTTTAGTATTTGGAATTTACAGTGGAACGCTAAGAATTCTGAGGAATTTCAAATTTATTTTCTAGTTATTCATTCCTTGCAAATAATGAATCTTAAGGTATGTTTGCGATTGTATTTTATGAAACAGACAAAAATAATTGCTTTGAGTAACTAAGTATAAAAAAGTAAATATGTGCGCGAGTAAATAAAGTAATTTGGGGTGGTGAATATATGCATATATAAATATTTATTGCATTAAATTATTAATTTAATTTGTAAGAATAAATTTTTAATCCTTTTAAAAAAAATTACAAGGCATTTCATATGAAATACATATAGAGGGGACGCACAAAAATACAATACAAATATGTACCGAATATATTTCTGCGCGACGAGTTCCCTTATATAATTTTTTACATTCAACCAACAAATCCCCTTGGATGAAATATATTTAATTATTGTGTTTGTTTTCTCCCTACGTTATATCGAAACGGAATTTATGAGTATTCTTAACCCGGATATTATAAAAAATATTGTAATTCAATTTTAATATTAACTCTAATACAGACATAAATATCGTATTTCCCCTAACTTAAACATGCAGTAGATTTTGATTAAAAATATTATGATGCAAGAAGTTAATAGATATAATTTGATGCAAATAAAACTAAGAAACTTTTATTGATTTTTTAGCATGATTCATGCATAAAATGCATGTCGTGATATAACGCAATTAGAAACAAGACTCAATATTGAGATAGTAATTATAATTGCATTATAATTGAATTGCAATTTGTATTGTTCGGAATTATGCAGATTTGCTACTGATATCTGATAAAAAGGTAACAATGGTACACGGAGTTATTCAGTAACCAAAATAATACACCTGATCCAAATATTATTTTAAAAATTATTTATGATTAGGATCGTTAGCTCAGTTAGAGTTTATAGGCAAAAATTAAATGAGATCCAATTTTTATCTAATTTTGAAAATCACCTCTTCAATATAGACCGATAGTGCAATAGCAAATTCTTTTATCACAAAATAAACTGTAAGTGATCGAAAAGTTTGATGCGTTGCTCGTTTAACGGTCAGCAATCACCAATAATGTCAGCGCAAGTGAGTTGGCGATCGTTGGTCCGTAGTATCGGCTTTCGAATAGTGGTGTACGGTGTAGATTTACCGGCAGAACAGGAGCGCGTGTTGCCTGTTGGCATATCGGTGCAGGGGATCGTTATAAGGCACACACCACACGCCATATCGATTTAAGGTGTAGAGAAGAGCGCCGCACGACCGACGAATCGGGGAGAGGGTGCACGAAGGTTTTAGGTATATATATATAAGTCACGTGACCGATAGTGCAGCTATGTGTCTGACTACGGCACTCGAGGGAAATTACCACCGAAGACGGTGGTCGCCGGCGGGATCCGCGCGCCACCGACATTCCGGAGTCCGGTGGCTCACAAACTTTCCCTCGTCAATGCATACGAAATTTGTATATTTGAAAAGCTGGGATTAGTACCAAAATGACCCGAAAACTATTTCAGAAACTACAAACTCTTTAATACTGAATAAATAACTCAATAAATGAAATATTCTGTAACACACAGTACAAATTCAGAATATGAAATTTGAAATGAAATACAAACATTTAATAGAAATTTGATTTCAATAGAATTTATTTTGAAAGAGCTGTTGTAATAGACATATAAATCTAGGTGTATTTATTTATTTTTTTGATTTTTAGTTTAGATCTGGTGCGCAAATGTAAAATGCAAAAGTAAGTTGTAGTTGCGGACTTATATATAAATAAGATGAAATCAAATGTTCAAAGATGAAATTGAAATGTAAAATTCGCCGCATTCGCTTTAGCATAGTACAATATTTTTCAATTTTGATGTGAAGTGTTCGTATGAAATTGTCAGCTTTATTATCATTTCCATCGTCTATTTCCGTACGTATATGGTAAACGTATGGTATCCAACTGCCATACGAATTTCTTTGCAAATAGTCATGTAAAAGCTAAGAGGTTCGAAAGATTCATGTACGTATTTCGAAATCCCATTGAAAACGTAAAATTTTATAGATTTGCACTATAACATCGAACGTATTTTTAGATATGTACGTAAAAATATGGAATAACGTTTTCACTTTTATTGCAGTGAATACCGCACTTGCCAATATATTTACATACATATATCGTGTTTACTTTCTCGACATGCAGATTATAAATTTTCCATCCTCTACATACTTCGATGTCATATAAAGTTTCATTTGTATTCGAATGATTGAATTTTACACTCAATTGAAAAGAAAATTACAAGTTTAAAACGCACACATGCTCACAATTTTCAATTTAAATCAATTTTGAGAATACTTATCGAAATTATAGTAGAAATTGCAACTATTTTTATTTTCGAATGCATGAAAATCTTTTTCGATCAATAAGTTTTCGTTGTCGTCTGTTGTAACGCAAGCAGCAGGGGTACCTGCTGCTCCCACAGCAAGGGAAATATTTCTTTGGCACTTCTCGTTCGGCTTTTCGTACACTTTCTTCAACGTGTTGTACAGCAGGCCACTACACTAACTTCACACATATTTCACTACCTACACTTTCACAACTAACTGGTCGACTGCTTTACTGCGGGCATGTGTAAAGTCTTTATAAGCACAAGAAAAGAAAACAGAACAAAGTTTTAACACTGATGTTCGTCTAGGTTTTGTTAAATTTCTTGAGAAGACAACAAAAATTAGTTACACATTTATTTATCTACACCACATTTTCCAAACATCCTTCAAATAATAAGTCCAGATTATTGTACGATATTATCTTAAATAAAAATTCTTTTTTTTTGTGGTTTCGACTAAAGAATATTTTAATTCGAACAGTGATCAGATATGATGCTTTAAATTCAGATCTCTGGGTGATTTGCATTAAATCTCCATAGTGAGAGAGAGTGCATTTCTGTGTACTTGGGACGCTGACTATAACTTGATTTTGTTATTTACGCCATTCCATATACAATTATAATTAAACAGACCAAGGTTTTAAACTTAATTTAAATTCTGCAAAAGTGTATATTGAAATACGATACGTTTTCTAATTAATTATATAATTATAACAGAACTTAGTTTTTGAGTTCATTTTTCTTGCAATTCAATTTGCACAAAATAGATTCGCAATATATGCGGAATCGAGAGTGTATTTATTTTTCGTATTTTATATTTATTTAATACTTTTTTGAATAAAATAAATATATTTCAATATGAGTGAAATATGACTTTTCATACTAATTTGCAAATGTTTATTTAAATTTTATTATGATGGTAAATACTCTTTATAGATGTCGAAAATTTGGTTGAATTTTTTAAAAATGCATGTATATAAATTTCTAGAATATTTTACGCATAATTACATCGTCCATTTAGGAAGAATGATATGATTATAATAAATATGGAACAGCTTGTTGTGGATAGCGTTGGTCGAGATACTTGAAAATGCGGTCGTTGTATTTTTTCGCAGGGAAAGCCGTTGAGAGGATGGCGGTGTTGAAGTTGCGGAATGATGAATGATCATTCTAACAGTTTTTAATGAGACAGCGTTCTTTCCTTACCGCAGTCACATCACGCGGACAGAATAATATTTCATATTTATGCCGCACTGCGTTTCAAAAGGAATCTTCAAAATTAGGCTTTCTGCGGGTACTAGGCTCAAATCATATTTAACACATCAAAACAACACGTAAAAGGTAACTAATGTTTATGATAATTATATACTTTCATTTTGTAATGAATACTGCTTATTCATATGTTTATTAATTATTAATCAATTTATTTCTCTCTCGACAATACACATCTGCTCGCCACCATCTTACATTACGAACTGTCGCTACATAGTTGCCAACCTGCTTACTTACTAATGTACACAATGTCGCCAACTTACTTAACATACATTACACATTTACTTTACAATAGTTTCTTGTGCTTTGAAAATGTTAGATCGGTTTATGTTCACAAGTTCTGTGAGTAATGCTATTAAAAAATATTTACTATAATAGACGAATTGGAGAAATGAACTATCGTCGATTAAATCTGTATTATAAAAGAGAAATGTTTTCGAATGATCGGAAGACGGATATTTTTCTTTCGCGTTACCAAGCACTCGTGCAATGATTTATATAAAAGCAGTGGGCTTCCACTCGACACTGAACAAGCATTAGAAACGGAGAGACCAAGTGCCCGACGTATTCGCATTTCTCCGAGACCGGTAGTGGTGGCGGTGCCCCGGTACAATATTACATTCCTTTTCCGCAGTCCTGTATGAAAAATATATGGGCTGTTATGGAGTGTCGAAACGTGTTTAGAAACTGTAATGACTTTTTCGCTTGACTTGTTCCGTTGAGTAATAACAATTCCTACTTTTAACAAAAACTGTTTAGTTTACTGAAAAGACATTCCATATACAATAAAATACCGAAATCGAAAATATCGCCAATACTGGATAATCAATAATATCAAGCAGTGATCTTAAGTAATTGCGCGTGACGTAAAAATTATTTCTGCTTGTATAAATATTAGAGGGTAAAACATTATGCATTTTTGTTTTTCGTTGAGTTTTAATTACATTCTCGCTTATTTGTAATCTTATCGCGTGTGCTTTGAAAAAAACTCCAGGAAGCATTACTCCCCCTGGGAATTCCATTTTCGTGTGCACATCGCGGTGATGTTTACGAGTACCTGCCAACGCCCTAGTAGTTATCGCGCGCGAGCGAAAATACGCGGCACAATGAAAGGCTGAATGACCAGTCTATCAGTCGTCGTCCCTCCGGTTTCGGGTTGATACAAGACTGTTGGAGGGAAAGGAGTCAACTGGACGAATACAGTGAAAAAGAGAGTAGTGCGGTAGAGGAAGCGAGTATACTGCCGGAACTTTTCGCGGATAAGAAGCCACTTTACATTCATCTCAACCGTTCCCGGAAAACCTAAACCCGGAGTGCAGCTGGCACGTAGTCTTCTAGCCATTTCCGGACCAGAACGTAACCTGATTCCGTTTTCTGGTTGCATTGCGTCGATCGGTAAACAATCATAATTGAGAGAATGCAGCACTGATTTCTTTCTTTTCAAATACTGTCTCAGATTCATCTTTATGAATTTTTAATATTCTATACACTTGGTATATATTTAATTCAGTTATTTTTACGTTAATAAAAAAATGTCACTTGTAGTTCTACAAGTGCAAAACAAGAGAACATCCCTTGTGATTGATTATTCGTTTCTTTAGCGTTTTTTTTTTTTTTTGAAAAGACTAAGGAAGTGCTCAGGTGAGAGACGACGTATTTGGAATTTAATGATTATAGGAAATCTCTCGGAACTGTTATGTTAGTAAAGAGGGGTGAAGCAAATCATAGAATACTCACGCACTCTGCTTTTCTTCGGTACTAAGAAGTTGAATCAACAATGAGGTTCTTCAACGGTGGGATACGATGGCTTTTAAAGTACTTCTGAAGCTCCCGGGAAAACTGTGTAGGTTTTAAAAGTTAGAAGTTTGGTCAATTGAGAATTCCAAACCAGCGCAAAAGATTTCGAATTGAATAATAAATGCTTACTAAGTTAAGATGCAAATAGCTAATCTACGACGCTTGCATCGACCAAACGTGCTCCTTACACATCAATGAATTTTGATATATTCTCGTTACTCGCGTTTGTCGCTTGTGAACGAAATTGACGATTGTGTGCTTATCGATTGCGTTTACTTTCTCAAATTCAATTTGAATTTAAATAATAATGAGGAACTAAAATAAGATTACGATATATTTTTTAACTATTTCAAGGCAATAAATATAGTACACATATTCATCATATTTTGGCTCTTATACAATTTAAATATCATATTATGATTACTTAATTAAACAAGATTTATATTTAAATTGAAATCAGATTTATATAGTAACAAGATTCCATTGTTAATTAAAATAGTGTCTTTGTTGTTATATTCACCAACGGCTACACATACAATTAAATTCGACGATTGTGCCGAAGTTCCCTTGTGAATGCACTAGCAGCACGTATGCGATGCTTTGGTAATCTCGTTTAGTTTAAGTTCTATGCGACTATGCATGCAGAAACGGTAACACGTGCTGTTCTACTTGTGTTTCAGGTATGTGCTGCAGAAGTGATGTCAGAATCGCTTCGCCACTGCCCACCTGGCATCATTACAAGCAGTAACGATGGTCCCGCGAGTACACTATAAGCATCGTTAGATATCCTAGTTATGTGATTTGTTTCTTACCGGCTAGCAGAGCAGATTCTACATGAACTGTACGAATTGCTCTGCAGAAGCATCGACTATAACGACCTAACGAGCTACTAAAAAGTATAGAAACTAGTACGCCAACACTTAAATTCACACGGTAAAGTACGTTTTATTATTTACACAGTAATCGATAAAACATTCTCATTGTACTCAAAACTGCTCAATGCATGTGTGTGTATATGTTTTTATTTTCATGAAAAAAGGCTATCTATTTTTATGTGTCTAAAATGGGAAGCTTCTTTATTCCCAATGTAAGATTCTCGGAATACTCTTTGGTACCTCGTAACGTATCCATGCATTAATCCAAAACCGTGCGAGTTTCTGTTTACGAGGCAGCAGTGTATATTCTACAGCTACCATAAAACCAGTGCGTATATCCACGGTTCGCTGGCGGCCAAGATGTCGAAGTTGAGCACCCAACTACCACCGTCTTGGATGTAGTGCGCCTCCGGGACCCATCCGGCCAATTGCCGACTCCCTCGCCTAGGCTGACCGAGCCATACCACACCGCATTGTTCCCGCGGGGTCATTGATAAAGTAGTAGCCATCAGTGATGGTCTTTGCCCATGTCTCCGTTCGCAATACCTTTTCCTGCCACGGTGCCTCGGGTCTCACCTGCAGGATCATCGTGTAAATCACGATTGGGTTTACCGCTAACCCTACACGCGCACGGGCCTGGTAGCTAATAAGTTTTCAGTTCAAGCCCCATGAAGTTATTATTAACTAATACTTGGATCGATCGGGTATATGGTCTGTGGACCGTTTATTTTCACTATGTGCTTTTCATTTTATGATCACAAGGGACAGATTTTCAATTTTTTTAATTTTACATATTGATACTAAATATATATATATATATATATATATATATATATATATATATATATATATATATATATATATATATATATAAACGTACACGCACGCACATACACGCACACACACACACACACACAGACACACATACATACGTCGTGGTAGAATCGAGATCGTTCGACGCATCAATTTTCGGCAAGTCAATAAAATGTTCCGCTGTACAGACATAAAGTTTTTCTTCCTGCAGCGTTCGATCTATGTCGATATATCGACAGCGTCTAGTGTTTAGTGTCATCCTTCGTAACGGATGCCTCTCAAGCTTCTGTAGCTGAAGACACCACGTGGAAGTAAGATGAGTTTTACACCTTTTCGAGACTTTTACAGGATCAGCAATAAAACAAACAGTACAAAAATACTGCTCACTCGCCATAAAATAGTATCATCCGCTCAAATACACTCATATTGGCAAAGTGGTGTACGACTTTTCATCTTCGTAAACAAATATATACTTAAAAAGTACTTTCAATATTTATATTGAGAAAATATGCTAATATAACAAGAAACCCTTTTGAATTAAAAAAAGTATTTTAATCAAAAGCATCTTCTTAAATTGGTACTCATAAAATATAGACATATCATGGCGTAGTTTTCTAAAAGAACCCTCAAAGCAGAAGATTAATTTACAGAACTTGTAAGGCGAGGAAGTCTTTTCAATTCCCAAAGTAAAAGTCATAACGTAAGAAGGGCATCAAGAAATATAGTCGTATCAGGGGGATTGAGCAATTACTGATATCCCATAAAAGCCTATGAACTAATATTGTTGGGGTGGTGTTGGACACGCTGTACTGTTCCAATCTGGGGCGATGGGCATGTTCAGGTGGTATACTGGTGATTTGTATGTATAAATGCACGTCCTTGAAGGGCGGCACCGATGAATCAATACGATGGAAAAATTCAGGGGAAAAATGCCATAAAACGCCTAGTTTAATAAAACCAGTAACTGGGAGCGCATAGACAATGGTTCTCAGTTTCAATATATTGCTTCGCACTATTTATTTAGGGCCTTGGGGAAAAAATCTTTCGTGCATTCACGGAGTGTACGCGCTTTCCGAAAGCTGTTGACTGCAATGATATTAAACGGTCTAATGCGTTCGGTTTAGTTTTTTGTGCAATGGAAATCAATCACTTTTCTTTTTATATTCGGATTTTTATTTGTTTTATAATTGTGATATGTATGTTAAAATATATATAACACAAATAATTTATAAATTTAAGGCAGTAGTGCTATCGTAATCGAAAATTGAATAATAAATTGCAGTGTCAATTGAGCAACAAAATTGAAACAAAAGTTGCGGCAAGCCCGGTAGGTAAACACATTGTGAGAGGGAAATGTTGGCGAAGAAGATTTAAGTGCTTCGAATCCTTTTGCATAAGCTGTCCGGACCACAAGCGCCGGGGATTATTTCGTCTGGATGTAGCTAGCTATCTAAGCAGAAAATGCACGGCTGCCAATTTTTACTGCGCCACAAATTCCCGATGGTATAAAGCATTGTCCATGAACGCGCCACTGCTCATACACTTGCCGTGCAGATGGTACACAGGGTAAAATCGAGAGTTTTTTTCACGTGAGTTGTTTCATCATCTTTCGGGCGGGCTGCTTTCCACTAATACCTACGTTGCTATAACTTCGTTTCGTCTCTTTTCACGGGGATCGTTTCACTGTTTTCCAATCGTGAAAGGTATACACTTTGTCTAACCTTATGAACTCGTAAAATTGCATGCTTACGTTTTATATTTTCTACGAGTATTCCTATGCAAATGCACACAATCTTCAATCATACAATACGCTCATGATAGTCAGCAAATTGAGCATACTATGGGTTTCTTTGTGTATTAAAGTTTACTCATTTGCATCACCAGGAGCCATTTAAAACCATTATAAATTTCAAATATTATTTCCGAAGGAATTTTATAGTTTAATCATTTCAAAGCCTAATAAATCTCCAAATTCTCTTTTTTGAAACTCTCGGTGACATGTTCGGTTTTCAGTATAGGATTTGATCGATAAAATTCTGGTCGTGTTTCGTTTTTCTTTTTCAATTCCACAATTTTTTTGCAATTCATGCTGTAGTTCGTGCGTGGCAAACGTTTTTCTTTTGTTCTGTGATACGTATAATTATAGGTCAGCCCAGTTCTCGTTTACGGTTGATAGGTAATTTTTTTTTATGTTTACAACTACTTTAATGTCGGAATTGGAACAATGATGACTTAGTTTCTACGTCCGGGTGTTGACCCAATAACGCGAAATTATTACTCCGTGAATTAATGGGAACTAAGTGATTTACAATAGATAGTCAAATCAAGACCTAAGTAAACACAACGTTTTTAAATTTATTTACTTAGATATTACAAAATTAAATAGATTCTGTTTGTTAAATGAAATGGCTTCAGATAAAATCGGTAATGATTAAATAAAATTTAAACTCAAGAGTAACATTTAAATATAATCGAAGTGTATTGCAATCGAGTTTGAAATACAATTTATCATAAACAATTTCAAAATCTAATAATTTGAAATCTCCCGGAGAGTTAAAAAGTTATACATTTTCAATTTAAACGTGTGTTATTGCTGATTCACACAACATTCAATATAATAGTTGGAAGATTTATGTACTTCTGGGCTGTTGAAGTATCATTACAGTCGGGTTACAGACCGAACCTACCATGATAAATAACTTTGCGGTTCCGTTTCAAGGCCTATTCGTTATTATTATTATAAAAATGATTCTGACAGTTCTGACTCATCATGAATCATATCACAATTTTACGTGATGAATTATATTTTATTGGGAATCGAAGTATTGATTTCTTTTAAATGTAGTCTGAATTTATAATTAATTATAACAACAACAAAATAATTTTATCAACAAATTTATTTGATTTTGTGAATTCATATTTTTGTTTCTAAAATTAACTCCATTGCACATATTAGTGAAAAATGTTTGAGTAATGTTGAAAATATATTTTAATCATTTAAAATGGACGTTTGATATATTTTATTTATTTAGTTATAAATTATTATTAGGATATTGATAGCAAACATACGTTAATACCATTTTGTAACATCAAACATTTAGTGAAAATGTTATGATATTAATGATCAGTTGGTATTGGATTACCCATAGATAATTCAAAATATGATAAATTCTATTTGAATTATTATTGGAATATATTTTCTGTAGAGTTATGACGATGTTATGAATTTAAAAATAATATCGTAAACTACTCTTATTTATCATCAAGATCGAAGAAGTCTTTGATATACAAAATACATCCAATACGATGAATTTTCATAAAGATGCAAATCAACAAAAAAATGAGTAGCGAGTAATATTTACGCCATCAATATTCTCTGCGTATATAAGATAAAATATTTATACGGACATCAATCGGAAGAAGAAAGAACATGTTTTTATAGCCATTACTTGGCTGATCTCTCGGCAAAGTAAAAAACATAAATACATTCAGAACAACGCAAAAAATGTAAGCATGCTATAGAAAGAGATTGATAGATTATTTATTTGCCCAGTACATACATATATATTTATGATGAACCTATCGGTGGCTTGAAGAATGGTTTGAGTTCCATGCCGTACCGAGCGCTGACTTACCAGTGTTTCTGTCAGTCATCGACTGATTTCCATTAGCATTATATCAATCATATAATGACGGATTGCGCGATTCTTATTACCCGCGAGAAGAGAGTTCACTTGAAGAAGCAGTGTAATGGTATTGCGTCACGGTACGACTCCTCAATCTTTCCACTTCATATGTCTCTCACACGTTAGATTTATTTTATATTAACAACTGGTAATACATTACTTATGTTCACACATATAGATACCGACTATAATTTGTTTTTATTCATTTCTCAAATTGTTATTGGAATTTAATATTATTTATAATTATTATTGTGTATTTAGCGGTACAACCGCCTAAAGTATGGTCTGACAAATTTTGCATAAATAAACATCAGTATGTTTAGAGAAGAAGAAGCGACAAATCTTGGTCTTACGAGCGAGCGATAGTTAACATCCTGGTATATGAATTGTATGTTTTCGGATTCAAAGCGATAAAAGGAGGAATTGGTGTTAAAAAATATATTCTACTTGATCACCTTACAGATACGATCAAATGTAGTAGTACTAGCATATATATGACTACGTGGAGTGTTATCTTTTACATGGCATGTATAAATATTAAAATATTTATACAGGGTCAACTTGGACATAAAACGAATTAAAAATGAATGTAACAATAATCTAGCTTGAGGGTGCGATGGACGTGTCACTGATCAATAAAGATAATACGTAGTATAGCGGTGTCTGACACCTTTGCTAGGCTTCCAATCGCCTATCCGGTTACGCATACACGATTTTAATCATATGGATTAACTAGAGTTAAAAACAAGTTCATACAATGTTAAAAGTAAAAATTATTTATTTTTGTATTTTCTTTCAGAGGTGAATTTATTATTGCAATCAATTTTCAAAACAAATATATGTTGTGCAAAATAAATTACAGTCATTATACAGAAATGTGTATTCATCGTAGAGGTACAGAAGTGGTATGCTGGATTGTTGTTTCCGGATTGATTACCTCTAAACAAGCATAATTCACATGTCATGGATTTTCCTTTTCATTTTATTGTAATGCTAAGCGTAACACGTGAACGTGAATATGTTGTTTTCGGTTTGATATCCTCTATGTATGGCGACACCATCGCATGACAGTTCGAAATTGACAATGAGATCTATCTCGTACATAATTCAGTTTTGACGTCAAATAAATTCTCATATTGTTTACGCATGTCTACCACCCATGGCCCATTTCCACTGGAGCTACTCCACTCAAATTATATTTATATTTAATAAGCATTTAAAAAATTTGTCAAATTCCAATATAAATTCGCTTTTATAAAATTAAATATTACAATTTTATTTAATCTTCTTAAAATTTACTCATAATGTAACGTATACTTGTAAATAACAATGATAATAAAGGTTAGTTGTAATTAGTTCATCTGTTTACAGTTTTTTTTCTAACAACTACAGCTTATCGGGTTTGCGTAAACATTAGTTAGTATTTGAACAAGAAATGTAATTTAGTGCAGAGTAGTTAGTGATAATTAGTATGTATTGATAACATCTGTCGAGCGTAAAACCGTTGTAAATGGCAATGTAATCAAGAATTCTTGTTAGAGTTCAAGTTGTGTAAATGCGTAACAATGATTTTAATTCATATATCAGTCGTGACGGGTCTCACAATGAGCTTTGTAATGAGGTGTGACTTTCAGGGGACCGCCACAGATTCCCGGCATTCATAAGCGCGATGGTAGCTGCACAATACACACTCTTCAAACCCAAGGTGACGCCTCTGCGTAGCGCATGAATTCTTGTTCAGGAAAACAAAGCGGCCACTTCATAAACGGGCGCATGAGGAACGGATAGGTGTCAGAACCGACAGATATACACTTACATGCATCTTTTGTAAGGCTTCTACGTATTACCTCGCTGTTCTCATCAACCGAGGTGGAGCTAAGGATCTACTCAAGTATTGCATTCAAGCTGCATTTATAATTCACAGGCCGTCCATTTCTCTAGCAATTTTAACAAGACTTATACCAACATATTTTTTAATATGCGAATATTGTTTCGTTTTTTATAAATGTTTCGAAAATGGAGTTGAAATGTATTGAACTAAATAACATTTAGTCGATTACAAAACAGACACCTAATCGATTCCTCCAATCGCCCAGTAGTACACAAAACCATGATTACATATATTCAGAAAATAATGATTGTATTGTTCAATTGGGATCGGTGCGAGGGAAACGTTAGAGTGCTTGTAATCAGTGTATAACATGCGTTAATTGAACCTTTCAAGTGCGAGTATCACATTGCAAGTATAACTAACATTATAAATATGAAAGCAAACAGATGGGAGTGTATCATCTTCATAAATGTATTTGATAGGAAATTATGGTTTCCGAATTGAGATAAACGGGAAATGTATGAATTTAAAAGTCCATGCATATGTGATTTAATAAGGAAATGTATAGAGCTTGAAAGGTTTATCGACAATATCCGTTTACCGTGGCTTGCCGTCTAACCTCACGCACTTGCACCTTCAACCAAACCACTTTGGTGTCTGTTGTGTGTGTTGCCCTGCGGAGCAATCGCGTGCTTAACGAGCCATATTCTCACCGTGCTATGGTTATTGACTCTTCTCAACCGGAAAAATTGATCAGCTCGATTTTGATGGTTCAATTATTTTTTGTTTTAACGTTTTAATTAAATTTCGGACGTTTTCAGTGCGTGATTTTGGTAGGCTCTCAGACACGCGAGAGGATGGTTATTTATATACATATATAGTATAAAAATTTAAAAAAAAAACCAAAATTAATTCATGTGCATTCATTAAGATTTAAATATATTTTATTCTTCTATTGACGTATAATAGTAGGTAATTTTAAAATAAATTAAATATTTGCATATACTGAATCGAGATAATTAGCACCAAGATACATAGAGACTTATGCTTGAACAAATACACAAGATCAGCTTTCGGTTTAGTAATATATATCCGAATGTCTTAAAGCCCATTGAATTCAACTTGTATATGTCTATGTTCACAATAAGCTTAATTTACTATCGTTATTGTATATATGCTCGCACATGTCTCAGTATTAAGCTTTATTCTCTTGTGGTAGCATTATTATGTATGTACATATTGCAGAGGCACAAAAGATTCTGAGTGTTTGAAACTCTATTCAAGAATACATATATATTTACTTATTACGTTTATCATTTCATTCGTAATTATTTTCCATTTGTACAACGCATCATAAAGAATTCGAAATTAAAACTAACATCTACCATAAAGATTAAAATTCTCAACTAAAAGAAGAACTGCAATATTTAAAGATGCGTAACTATTTTATTTTTAATCTTCAATATTTTACGATATATGTAATTCTGTAACTTTTAAACATAAATATCACATATTTCTCGACACTCGCATATTTTTGAGTATGAAATAATTTTATTTCACTCATTTTGTAATTAAATACAATTGTTTATAAAAACATCAGCAAATTTATGTATTAAATACAAAATACTAGTGAACAATATTTTCTCGTGTTTCCAACATATGTTACGATAGGATATCATATTTTTATTTCTTATAGTTTTTAAAAACAATACTGACCTACTTGTACCAGTCTACGGAGCAGCAGTTTATTGCGATACATTGAACAATTTTCCGCGTGATAAATGATGGCAATATCGAAATCGAGTTATTATATAAAAATAATTCTTTTCATTAATTTCTAGTTTATTCCCAATAAATGCAATCATGTTCATTAGTAATCATATCATGCTCAATAAATGACAGATTAACATAATATTTCATTATTGTCACATTAAATTATAAATTCGTTGATATTTGAATGCCTTTTATGTTCCAGTCCACAAATAATAATATGTTTAAAAATGTATATATTTACAATATATATATTTTCTGTTTACCTCCCCCAGTCTGACGTATATATTCGCCCAGATAAAAATCTCATAATATTCGGGTTGGCGCGGGGCTGACATGTCATTTATCATTTTGTTGAAAATTTATGAAATCACATTTCGGAAAGATAATTTAAAATTGTCGATGCGGTCAAATATGATAAGAGGAATGAATAATTATGATTGTACACATAATCGGTACAAGTTTCAATTATTATTGACAATATTCATGCGAATAAAATTTAATACAAGTCAATTCGATTCTATTTCTTTTATAATAAAACTTGATCAAGCGATCATAAAACAAAATGACGATTGGTGATGGGTGGATGGATAATGACATCATATCTATTTGGAAAACGAAAATTCATCCAATAAGACAAGCGGAGTCCGGATGTGGGCTTACAGATGCTGCATGATCGGTTCGCTTGTCTTAATAACACCGGAACCGGATGTAAAATGTCGTTCGAGTTGTCGTAAATACCCTCCTTTTTTTTCGCAAAAGAACGAGTATTTTTTATTGAATATCGAATGGTAACCTCTTATTCCTGCGTTTCCCTAGCTAGTCCTCTATGTGGACGTTCTTTTACACGTAATTGTCGCAACTTGAATTTTACGTGCGCGACTCTTGAGTTTTGCGTCTGCTTTCAACATATTGAAATTATTTATTTCTAGTGCTTTTCCACTAATTAATTAGTCGCGAATTTAAACATGTTTGGAATTCAACAAGAATTTTTTATTTATTTGTTGTATATTCAAGACGGAAAAAAGCAAGGAAAAGGCACAAAGCAGAATGAAACTTTTGTTGGCATTTTTTAGTAAAACGACTCAACAAATTGCTACATGTATAAATATAAAACCTACATTTCTCTCTTTTTCTATAGACTCATAAATGTATAAATCAAATATGATTTGATTTAAAGATGCGAAATATGCAATAATACATGTTTCGTACACAAGATTGTAATCTTGAATAAGAAAATTAAATTTTATATTTTGTTGGTGAAAAAATGGATCGCGTAGCACTGGTCTAAATTGTTAAATTCAGCGGAAGAGTAGCGTTTCATATGAGTGAAATATTGGCATTGACAGCCGTGCGTAAAATTATACATAACATCAACCTTTTCCCTTTTCACTGTCTCGCAGACCGATTTGTGTGACGTTGCGCCATAAATTTTAATGCTCTGGATTAAATTATATAAAACGAATGGGATATCCGAGGTCCACTTCCTTGTACTTGGCAGACTGATGTATCAGCGATTATACGATGCCTTCATGCGAACTTGTTGACAGACGTCACGTCCACGTCAACCCATCCAGAAAAAGGGCCCAAACAGTTTCAGTTCCATATTGCCTACTACTTTTTAAAAATCCATAAAGTTTCTCTTCCATACGTTAAACTGATTTGTATAATATTAAAAACTGATAATGAGAATATAAACGTATTCAATAAACTTCTAACTATATTAAATTGTTTTTACGTGGCTGATAATGATTCATATAGTAGTATCAACAAAATTGTGTAGTATCCTTCGGTTGATCGGCATTCCCGAAACACCAGTGGCTTACGGGTCTGATCCCTGTTTTATCCTTGTTTCCGCAAGTAATTCCTTTCAGCCTACCTACTTTTGGTCACTTTTTGCCGCACGCGGATTATCGATTTAGGCCCACCGTGACAAACTGACGGACGGAAATCTTATAAACACTAGCCTAGTATACCGTATGAATTCTAATTGATTCGTAATCGTCATCAAGCAAATTATTAATTTACTTTCAGAAAATACGTCTTGCATTGATGCAGTTATATATATTTAGCGTTTTATACATTGCAAGTTTTAAAACTTTTAATTGCACATATTCATATTAAACTTGCGAAGCTCTTTCAAATTGAAGTACTTATAATTCGTATTTACCAAATCGAAATTAATTTTATATTGATAACTTCTACTAAATGCAAAATTTGTATCTTATTGTAAAATACTCCTATATATATACTCTATATTTTATATATTTGTTCTCTTTTTATTTTGTTAGCACGATAAATATAAATTGGATTTCAGTAAGATACAGTATTTTCTGTGTTGTGTAAGTAATCTAAAGACGATGTTACATTTGATATAACACAGATTGACTGTAGTGCAGGTACATTTTAGACGTTCTCGAACTAAACGAGCTCTGATTTCTTCTCTTTGATGCTGTGTAGCTGACATATACAGGCTGAAACTTATCAACACACGGAAATTGATTTTTCTTTCCTTAGAAAATTTACACGTTCGTTTACAACTAGCACTGCTGCGGTTTTACCAATTTTTACTTCAAAACATGGTGTGCAATTTTTCACATTTTCCTTTGAAATGTAAATATACTTTCAGGTGCTTTCCTAGCCTTATACATTAATTTGCATTTAAAATATCCGTGAAGCAACAGATTATAATATATTATAAATTGTATTCCAAAAAATGTTATGTAAATGAAATGCAGAAATTAATAAGCAAATTTTAAAAAAAAGTGTATTCCACCATTAAAGGCACTTAATTGATTTATTCCGTTTTGATCTCTCGAGATCGAAAATTTTCATTATTACAATACTTACTTATACTTGCGTATAAGAAAGTAAAAATGTGAAAAGTAGATGCTTGGGAAGTCTATAAAGGATATGACAACTAGGTATTACAAATTTACTATGCCGATATGTAAGCCGCGAGGTAAAGATTGGAAGATCCTTCGTGGTATATTTAACCAACTTGTTGACCAACTTCCGTTTCAAGATTAATGGATTAGAGACATTGTTTTAGCGATTATGGTTGTGGGATACTAAACAGCGATGTACAATGTAAAATCAATACAAAAATTGGATTTTAAATTATATGTGTAGTTGAACAAAAATGTACAAAAGTGCAAAATATGGAAACTCTGGGGAAGATGAAATTTAGGAAGTTATGCTCTTTCCCAGATTATCAGTGGAGACGCCGAAATATGTATTTAACATTATTTTAATTTTAAATGTTTCGTTTTATATTTTATTATGTATGAAATGTGAAAGTTAAAGAATGCGATGATATTAAATTTATTATATGAATTGAAATTTTTAGTTTCTACTAGGAATGTTCCCTGTGATTTTAAATCTTTTATATAAAGAAAATGCTGATATAATAAGCGTGTTATATCACAAGGAAATGTTTGTATACACAGGAAGCTATAGGTAAAGTAAAAATAGTGAAAATAAACGAATAAGTCATCATTTTGATATTGAATTTTCTTCTAGCGTTGCTTTGCGTTACGATGGCAGCACCGTGGATGTTGTCAAGATCTCCAACTAATAGTATTATCTCGGGTGTTGGTTGACGGTCAAACGTTCGAAAGAAGTGAAACCTCGTGCATGTTAAAGAACAGGAAATAAACAAACCCAAGGAACAATGGGATCACTGAATGCACCAGCTATGACGGTGGCTTTGTGTGTGCAACAGATTTTGTTTTGCAAACAAATTATTTTCTCAATTAAAATGAAGAAGTTATTCACTTCGCTTTCAAATTGAATTTAAATTGATAGCACACAAAATTAATAATAAGCACTCAACATTTTGCGCATTTCTATCATTTTATGAAACAACTTTCGTTTTGTGAATTGCGAAGACAGAATTATAGCAAATATTAAAATAAATATTGCCGTTGTCCTTTTAGCGTTTGTGTCAGGAGGCATTTATTAAAGAATTCCAGTGCACAGCTGGATTCAACTCGTGGAAGATTACCGTTGAATCGACAATTTGCCAACATATAATTTGTGAAAAGTACAATTCGCCCGGCACTAAACATAATAACGATTTTCCTAATGCACGTTGCATTATTAAATGCGCCAGTCATTTCCTCGTTTGGTTTCATTTCCGTAGGGATTATTTCCAACAGGGTGTCTCAAAATTAATCGTGTTTCTGCCCCGTTTATGTCGCAACAAATTTTAACCACCAGTTCCAGAAACGAATTGGAACGAATAATTGTTTCAAAAGTTCTCTTTAACTGGTCGTAAAAACTGCATTTCAATTGCAATAATATTTAAAATTTATCGCGCACTATTTTATACGGTAATCCGCACAGTAAAAAGTAAAATAAAATCTAAGAAATAAAATTGCGAAAATACATTACGATTTGTATGCACGTACCAATTTTAGAACTTATGTGATAAAAATCTCATCTACACGTTCAACGGCCGTGAAATAAAATGATCTGCGTGGCAAGCATGGGTATGCACACCTGCATTAGGTAAATGTGTAAAGATTTACAGATTAGGTGGCTCACAAAAGCACACCCTAACGGGAACTCGACGAATTTCCAACGCTCGAGGGAGATACGATTTAGTATTGTGCAACTTAAACAGCCAGGCGTGTAGGGTCTTTTTTTTTTTTTAGTAAGGAAACATTTTCGATTTATTATTTTTCCATCCTGAAAACATTCACAGATTTTTAACATGTACAGTGTTTTTTACTGGATTTTGTTTTATACATAACATAATAATAACATTCAAGGAGAGTAAAAATTGGAAATAATATTTAAATATTTATTTATGTTTAAAATGCCTGCAAATTTAAACTTACCCAAACTTTTGATTTCCAAAACTTATCTCATTGTCAGTAAATACGGAGTACATGTAGGAGCGTCATTGGGCCTTACTAAAAGGGTTATGTAAGCGTGTAACATAGCACCGGAATAAGACGAATAGATATGGAAATGAACGGAAGCAAGCGGCAAACAAACCCCCATTCTCCAGAGACACAACATAATTGACTCACACTACCGCCTTTTATCGATCATTTACCCCGCACAACTACTGTCATATTTCACGGTTGTATCGGTTCCGTCACTCACAATCACATACCCGACCAAGCCTCTAGTAGTCAAAGCAGAAAACTCTTTACCAGTTAAACGAACAAGTGCGCATGTGTATGGTGTGACGTACATGATAAATTACGTATCTCACTTTAGCGGTTCGTTGGCGAACACTTGCGGTGTGGTCTATTAAGAAGAAATGTGATGTTTAAAAATAGATTTTTCAAGTTTTGCTGAACGATTCATGCGATAATAAGAGACACCGATTACAAGAGATCATCAATTTTATTCAGTGATACACTATTTATGATGTATAACACCCATGCATCAGGTACATATTCAAACGTAAGTATATATTACCACATTACATAAGCATAAGTGTGGAAGAAAATTTGTGTATGTATCTTAAAATATTACATGAGTAATAAAAGAAAATATTGCACACTTGTACAATCCACCTAAGATTTATTTTCTTATGGTTTTTGTTTTCTAAATATAAACTTCAAACATGTATTTGTACATATTTTATTTTGCTTGACTACGACAAACCATTTCGCCGATGGTAGTGCACGGTAGCTATTAAAATAACGCGTTTACCAAACCATTTCATTCCCTCCGCGTGACAAGTTTGCGTGATTGATGGGTCCAGACTATATCTCACGTTTTTTCCTAACTTAAAATACATCGAATGGTGAATATATCCATCTTGCATATACGTGCACAATCCGAACGTAATCAACTCGCAACTGTATCGTGCACTATTTTTTTTGTCAATCTTGTGCGTCGCTTTGTTGCGCCCATATACAAGATCCTGAAATGAGATCCCAGAACGTAGATGCCGCTGGTGCTATGACTTTTGAACCTCCCTAATGTTCCACTAAACACCGCGTGTGCCCGGAATAACACACTATATACCATCCGAATTTGATTGTGTTTCCGTTTCTTGCATTGCCCATCTTTCTCTATCTTCTAGAACGTATCTGTTACATCTCTGTTTAGCATATTAACTTTACAACTAGGTATACATAGCAGTTCATTTCATGTCATTCAAAAAAGTCTCTTTGTTGTTTCTGTTTGTTTATTGCTGGTACGAACGATATATGTATAAATACGTTGTCAACTGTTTATTTTGAAACACATATTCACAAAAATACCACATACTATTCTATCACCACTAAAAAACCATCTTTAAAATAGGGATCGTAGTTCTGAAGTTTCTGGGTTCGATTTGCAGCAGCATCCGATGTACAGAAAATTTTATTTTTAAAGTTTGAAATAGGAAGCTACATTTTATTGATAATTCTCTCTTTATTTTCTGAGAACCGCCTGGATTAAAATATTTAATTGAAATTTGAAATTCTATTGAATTATTTGCTTTGTTGTCGAGTTTGTAAGTCCAGTAGCGTATGAATTGAAATGGATGTAGCCATATGCAATTAGTAAAGTGTTTTAATTTCCGAATGTAAAATGCAAAGTTTAAAACTTTACGATTAAATATCGCAGTGTGCTAATGAATAGTAAATTCGTCAGAAATAAAACAATTAAATAGAATAAAGTGTGGAAAATGGCGAAGCTTTTAAAACTTAATGCTCTTTAGTTGAATTATATTGTTTCATAATCTTCAAGTTGTTTCATGTTCGCAGTAGTAGTAAAAGAAGTTCGCAGAAATTGCAGCAATCATTATACAAATGACATTCTGATGCAGGGCACTTAACGATTCGCTATAGAACTTTAACGGCACTTTGCGATTTAGTTACATTCAAAATCTACTTTTTTTATCTGTTTCGTCCTCAAATAGTTATCTATTGCTTTGATTTATTTTTACTGTCAAAAGCAAAAAATGTTGGTCGGTGCTTTAAGAAAATAATAAGTACTTCAAGTGAATAAAAGCTTTTGTACTATATAATATTATTATGATTGCGCGCACCGCTATAGAGAATATTCTTTCTTCAGCTTGTTTTGTGATGTGGCCGATATTTGTCATGTACCTAACCAAAACCTGACTCTGATCGTATATAATACTCTTTCAGCTAACGAACAATATATTTACGCTCTAATACACAATATTATTCTCTTTTATCTAATTAAATTCAATAGCAAAAATATTTTGCATGAATTATCCAGCAAACTGGTGCAATAGAATAAAAATGCAAGCAGGCATGACCTTTTGTCCACATGAGTCAATAGAAGTTTTTGTTGAACTGATGATGTTACGCACATACAAACGCATCTCTGTCTATTCGCCGCGTATGTACCTATACGTGATGTGTGTTAACGGATGTGTTTGGCAAGTAATAGATTTGCGGCGTATTCAATCAATTCAGTGACGTATCACGATTGCCTTCTAAAAACGTTCGATTGACAGGCAATCGGAATTCGCAGCAGGATCCCTCCAGGTCATTCAACAGCCTGACGGACAGAGTCATGCTGCCTGCGAGAATGTGCGTATATGTGAACGAACTCATACGGCGTTATCGTGAATCAGTTCTTGAATATGAGTTATAAAAAAAAAAAATCTTAAACAATTCTCGGCGGATGCTTTTATTTATTTTAATTTAGTACGCGTATTTTTATGACGCTTGACATATTTTTAATTAGATTTTTTATTTCAATTGAATTATTTACTCTAGTTACGACTAAAAACTCGCCAAGTACTAATTAGCTTAAGGGTAATAAAAATACACTAATTTTGGTTTTAATGGAAATAGATAAATTTCGGTAGTTAGCTTTTAACATATATTTTATTTGTGAATAGAAATAAACTAGTTTCTGTACAAAGAATTGTTGAATTGGATTTAGTTCAAAAAGGTTGAAGGGGTAGATTTAACCTAGTTTTGATTCTGAATGCACAAAGTTGCCGTAAGTGATGTGATTTTTCTATTCTGTTGCTAAATTCTTTACATCTGAAGTATTTGAATGAGAAGTTGGGAAATTTTGTCGAGGTCAAATCGACGTTACAGCCGACCGTACGGGAGGCAAACTCTTTGATCCAGCATCCATTCAACGATACTTACGTTAGTAATAGACCAAGCTATTTGTGATATGCTAGATCATAGAAGTGCTTTGAAAATAGTATGTAGTTTTTCATAAAATTGAAAACATACTTTCAATTTCACCTGAATGTAGTCTTAAAGAATGAATAAACTGTCTTATTGGTTATAAAGTGGTGAAAAATTATGAAGACATAATTGTGATACACTAAGTTATCTGCAATCTTGTTTATTGATTCTGCTTCCAGTGTTGTTTTACCATTTGTTTTCTTTGGTTCTCATGTATTTTTATATTTTTCGTCGTGTCTTGAACACAAAACTAGAACCTAGCCACTTCTGCAATATTTTCGTAAGTACTCTCACTGTGTTCCCACTTTACAGCAACGGAATTTTTTTTTAAGCATTTCATTGCTATTAACACATTAATTTCAGTTTTGTAACATAATTGTTTAACGTGAGTGTTAACGTGTATTTTATACGATAAAGAAATAGGTCGAATATGATTGAATTAATTTGAAAATTGTTTCATGAATAAGTTGCCCTAGCGGTATTGGGTAAAAGTTTGAGTATAATTGTTTTTTTGTTTATACTGCCCACTAAGTTACGAACGTTTATCGTTTATTTCCTTTTTAATTTATTTAATGGGCAATAAAAGTCATCGTAGGCGGTCTTGGTGGATAACGAATCGGATACCATTTCGTTGTCTTCTCGCAAGCAACCGAGCAGTTTTAGTGTCCGAGATGTAGGATGGAGATTAAGTAAGTTTGTGCGTTTTCTAGTATATACATAGGTGCCCCAAATGTGGTGTGCTGCTCTGACCTCAGCGCGCACCCTAGCCTTATTTCCGCCCGTCGATCCTAATGGGAAATCTATAGCAACTTGCGTGATGGTCGCACGCAAGGATGCGATTCCCATCGTGACCTTTCCATCAATTTTTAGCATTCCAAAATATCCATATGTTTTTTTTTCCTATTTCATCATCGTGTTTAATCAATACGAGTTTCACAATTTTGTGTATAGGATTTCTTTTATTGTTAGAAGCTTTGGCATATTTAGGTCACGTAGAGAATGGTCAGTTAGGTCATAAGTCTACTGACGCATTTATTTCTTAATGGCTTTTTTTTACAAAAATATCTGAATATTTCGCAATTATTTGGTTTAATGCTGTTATATTATAATGGTGTCATAATTTATCAAATACACTTAGATATAATCGGATTGACGATTTTTATAATCTAAAAATTTATTAAATGATATCTTCGATCGACTGTCAACATAAGATCGCGTATATACTTATGTGACCGCAATACCGGTCATCCTAGCTTTCCGCGATGTATTTGGCAGGGACTTGTCGAACATGAATTGTCGGGGCAGGCTTACAAACACTAATCCATCCCTAATCATCTTACGTCACCAGCCATCAGCTCTAAATACCGGTCGAAGCCTCTACCCTGCGCGGACCAGAGGGGCAGTGACCCTAGTTCGAAGTTGTTCTTCAATAATGTATTCGGGACACGAAAATATCTGAGGGCAACTCTTCGTTTCGTTTTCGCTTACGATAGTACTGTTTGTTCTCTATCACGTAATCGGGTTAGATGGATGAACACAGCAAAAAAAAAAGGATATTGAGTATTTCCAGATAAACTGACAGGGTTATTTACCAATACTAATAATTGATGAGGACTTATCGACATTTGTAATTAGATAATGTGGTTTAATAAATTAATGTTGGATATAATATAGATTAGTGGAAATTGGATGGTAATTATCAGCGAAAATATATGGATTCTATCTAAATAATGTGCTAATTTACTGTATGTGGTTATTTTGTAAAATGAAGTATTAAAACAAAAAGTAACTTTTATTGCATTTTTATTTGAAACCAGTTATTATTAATAAATGCTTAAGAACGGTAAGTACAAAGCTTGGCGCAAATATTCGCCTAGGGTGTCACGATCAATGAGCCGGACGTTACGCCCTCCAGGGATATAAGGCCAAAAACTCCCGGAGCGGAGACTCCGGGGTGAAAATTCGAGTTTTCAACCGTACTACCCCTACCGCGTTTCATGCCACTAGCGTCATCTAGCGACGACGTTTTAAATTCAATACGGCGCATCTAGTGGCCGACACAGCGAACTAGAAAATGACGCCATTAGTTCAAAGCGTCGTCGCTGATGCTAGTGATGGCGTCGGTACAACAGTTATCGATTTTAATGCTCGTTTTGTACAAAATTTCAAAAGTTTAACTTTTCTGTTTAAAATGTTTGCTATTAATATTATATGTAATACATTTATGATTTAGATTTAGGCATGATGTTCTGTATGTATGAATGTAATTAAATAAAATGTACATATATATTTAATTTTTCTCATCAAATTTTGAATATGATATGCTATTTGATTGGTTCATGGTCTGTTATTTACTCTATTGTAATTATTAGTTTATTACATACGGTTGATGGTGTTGCTATATATCATATCTCAGTTGAATGGGTAATATTTTGCAGTACGTGTTCATTTAGCGTCGTTGAGTTTGATTAATGAATCTTTCGGTAGGGTCGTGTTTTGATGTGTGTTCAAAGGGGTAATTTTGTTATTTTGACTCGCTAAGTCATTTTTCATAGCGCAATTGCCAATTATGCACATGCACCGATGATATTACAGGTGTGTGAATGTGTGGTAATATTTCAGTAGCGTACGGATTATTACCTTATATTATATATATATATATATATATATATATATATATATATATATATATATATATATATATATATCAAATATATTTTAGTACTTTCTGAATAATTAAGGTCACACCCCGTTATTGCATTCCCTTGTATAATAGTCTTGTTGGTGATATTTTGACCTTGCACTGCAATGTCGCCATTATCTGCACATCGATCAAACTTGAGGGTTGCTTCGCATCGTCCACCATTCGAATCACACACAGTAATTGACACTCTACATACACTACTAATCCGGCTAAAAGTAAGCTTGTAATAAATCTTTCCACTCTTTCATTTCGCTTCCACAAACATCGCCTATACAATTTATTTAGGAAATTTGTCCATAGTACCTATATGAAAAATATATTTTGTGTCTAGCGTGCAAGGTCTGATTTAGGCTTATGTTTTTTCTTTCTCCATATTTCGTAACCCCGACTGAGAAATACGCATCACGTTAGAAGTAAATCAATTATTTATTTGGCTCGACTGCGCCTTGGTGAACAGAGTAAAATTGACGTATGTTTATTCTGCTTTCAGACGAAAAGTCTACTTGGACAGCAAACAATCCGATCACACGGTCGCATTAAACTTTGCTGTCCCAATACCACGTCGACTATCAACTTTATAGGTAAGTTCTAAATTATTTATGTAGGTCTATTTAAAAGCTGCTTTTCCGACTAATAGTTCCACGTATACTTTCGTTGCCACAAGTCACAAAGACAGTGTAGAAAATTTAAACTTAACATCAAATGCGTTTCATTTGCGATAATTAATTGGCTGGGTATAAAGTTTATTAATAGACTACGATTAGTTTTGTTATTTTCATGATACTAGATCATTAATCATAAACTGCTATGATTAAATGTTAAACATCTCGTGATTTTCATATTATTTGTTGATATACTGTTTTAATATGAAAATCATTTCATATTTTATTTCTCGACAAGAATTCTAATAAAAGTTAAATATTTGTAAAAAAAAAACTGCAATTATGTTTAGGAATCTTCAACTAATTATATCTGAACTTATAGGTAAAAATAATGGCTAAACTAAATTTGATCTTGTCTAAGCTGTAAAATTGCAATTAGTTTTCTTTTTAGAACAATTAAGTTGTATAAATATGTGTACTAGTTTAATTATTAAGGATTAACTATATGATTTAATTTCCGAATGGAAACTGAATTACGCCGGTGCAGTGTTGAGATTTGAAATCAACAATTAAAACGGAATTGTAGTTCTTTGAGAATGTTATCGTAACTGTCACTCATTTCGCGAGTGTCGCATCATCCCCGCAACCAGTCGCGTCATAGCGTTGCGCGACATTAAAATTGAAATTACCCAGAGAGCTGTGATTCAAAGCGCCTAGCAGCGCAGCATTCAAGACGTAATGAGTTGCTGATACGATCTTATTAAAGAGTTTGAGGATTTCTGATTGCAGTGCGCGCGCGTTTCTCGCGCGAAGCACTTACACAATGTCGTCTCACGCTCTGTTATTCACTCAGTCCTCGTGTACGTTTACTCCTCTTCGGGCGCTATTCTTATCCGCTTTTAACACCCTCGTAAATGCATCCTTTAATCTAAACATACATATACGGAATTCTAACAGAGATACTTGTGTTGTAACTGTCGTACTGAAAGAAGAAATGCTGCTTGCAGACACATTTCCGTTTGCCATATTGGGAACATTCAGAATCTCCTACTGAAATAGAAATTGTTGATATTTTGTTGGTTTACAAATAAATTCTATTTATTTTTGTACTTTATATCATTCCCAGATTATTTACTTATTTACTGCAAACTTAATATTTTTTAAATTATTTAATTAATCATACATAAATATCCACAATCAAAACAAAAACAGAAACCAAGAATCGATTCAGGGAAGGCCAAAAATATTTTTTACGTTAAAATCTCGAGCTTGATTTTTTTTTGATTACACTTCTTTATTATTATTTCGTATAAGAAAGTAAAAATGACTATATGTAAATAAAAAACGATTCATGCATCAAAATATTATTTCGTTAATTATCGTATGGTTGATAGGTGCACTAATCCTTTAATACGTTAATTAAAATCAATAATTACTTATAGCTAGTAGCATTTTCCTATTAGCAGTGTTCGGAATTGTTTGCTGTTAAACGTAGTTAGTAGTAATGATCGATATAATTTAATACGACCTAATTTCGTATCAAATTCAAGTTGTACTGAAGTGCGATATATGTACGTATATATGTACTGTTCTAAGTTGAATTTGTGTTCAAGTTTAGCAGTACTCTTGCATAGCCAATTGTCAGCATCCCTTTCTCGAATTACCAAATCCATGGTTGTCATGGTTCTTTGAGTTCCAACCACAGACAGGGTCGGCATAGTTTCAAACTTTGCCAAAATTATTCTAATTCGCACAATGAAACGAATGCCTATGTGAAAGTAATTACTTACCAAAATTGACGTTGATATTTTTATAAGTGACACTTTATCAGTTTACAAATCTTCTCAAGAACAAATTTGCATTACAATTATGAAAATGGATCAATCTTCCATTTATAGCACATAAATTTCATTTTTTGATATGGTAATTTTTGTTCAAATAATTATACCTACAAAAAAAAATTTATTATTGATTAATAGATTTCCACCAATTTTGTTAACGATACACTAATAACGAAGCGCCAATTTAGGCTTTTTGGTCTGAAGGGGCCATTCCTTGATCCAATCCTGTATGTTTTCTCAATGCATGCGTCGAATAGTGTAATTAAACTGCGGCGTAAACTTTGAACTATATAATAAGATTGTTCTGTGCGACGCTACGCTGAATATCTCTTGTTCGTCGTTTTGTCTTTAACACACCGAACACTCAGTTCGCACGATTTAGAATGGTGTGTATACCTCCAAGGCAATGTAATGTACAACGTATACATTTTACTCCTGGTTACTTTTTTTATACCCTCAATCTCTAAGTCTTTTGATTTAAAACGTTTACTATTTCTATTTTTATACTTTAAATATTTCATCCTTTTGCACTAGTCTTTAGTATTGATTATTTTAATTCGTTGTTCCACCACACACTAAATCACTTTAAATGTTCTTGTGTGGATCTTTTGTAAAAAGAATCTCTTGATAAAATGTTTTCTATGCGCGAATTCTTGGAATAAGATTCAAGAAAATTTACAGCTGGGTTTAGCTTTTCTGATACAGAATGTGTTCTTTAAAGAAAACAAGCTTTTTTCCCACACTGATTTATGTTTGAACATGCATAATACTGTTTATCGGAAGCCTGATGTGTACATGCACAGCTTTAGCGGGTGTGAAAACGGAAGTACGTACACAAAACACTGTTTCGCACAAGCGCTGCAAGCGGCTCGTTAAACAACTGTAAATAATGGAGTAATTCACCGTAAAATATATTTCTTGCATGTGAATTATAAATATATAAATGCCGTTTTGAATTTTTGCTTGTATCGCCAATATGGTAATTATTTAAAAATTATTAAAATTGTCACTTACCAGAAGGTTTCTAAATTAATATTTGTACGCTTATTCGTAGAGAAATTTCCATCTTCTTTTAATTCATGTTTAACTACATTTTTTATGTAGTTTTAATCTCGGTTTGAAATTAAACGCGTAGTTATAAATACGGTAGTTGGTTTTAAAAAATAAACTGGAACTGGTTGAGATGTTTAGATTAAAAAATCTTCATTATTAAATTTGCTGTACTAATTTTGCAATTTCGTCCAATAAAATTCTGAAGTAACTCATATCTCGTCTGTTGCGTAATATTGAGAAGTAGATTACAGAAATAATTTCACTTATTCGCAAAGTTGCAATTTTCAAGTCTGTAAGTCTATGTATATTTTTCATTCCTTCTAACTGAATCAACTTGCCAGTGGAATTTTATTACACCACTGACGTTAGAGATCTTTTTCGTTTGAGTGTTTAGTTCGCATGGACCCGTAGTGCGACGCGGCATCTTATGGAGCGCGCAAAGTGATTAAGATGGTAGGGGGATAACTTGTAAAAGCATGATATATATGTGAGCACGGTGCTGTCGTGATTTAACTATTTTCAACATGAATATTCTAATTAGGAACGCAGCCCTAGTGTACAGTGAAACTGTTGAATAAATATCGTCGAAATGCACAATCAACTTTCGTTGCTAGTAACATTCACTGACGAAAACAATTACTTTGAATTCGAAGATTTTACAAAATTTTGTTGTTCATTTCATAATATTAGTGAGAAGACTTTCATTTGAGTAATGCGCTTTATATACACGATGATATTTTAGTCTTAATTAAAATGTACACGCGCTTATATTTTCAGAATTTGTACGGTAAAGCCTCGCTGTGAGCTTATTACATCACTAAATCTTTCAAAATTGCCCTTCTTTATTGCGCATCTTATTTAATCCATCTTCATATTATCGCTATTCCGTACACACCTCCAAATACATCATTTCAGCGTATATACCATAAATTCTGAATTTTGATTCGTTTTAAAGTCTTTTAGCTATAATTAGAAATTTCACAATTAAACAACATATTAAACACGCATAATTAGACATAAAAAACAATTCGAAAACACAAGTAGAATGTAGAATAGAAAAAAAAATATTATTTTATAAATAAGTATCTAGTTCGAAAAGCGCATTGCAAAGCCATGCATGATATATGAAGCCAGGGAAGTATTTTATTCATGCGCACCTAGTAATACCAGATCATATGTAACCAATGTCAGATATCCAAGCCGATGTCTTAACTTATTCATTGGAACGTTATAAAGTCACCGTGCACTCAAATCGCCGCATCTGACACACACAGATTTATCACAATATCATTTTCTAAACTAAACCATGTGTACCGCATATAATGTGAAAGATTATATCTCTCCAGTGCGAGAGACATCAGACTGAAGCATTAAGACGACCAGCTCGTTCGTATTGAACCTGATGAAATGGCTGTCGGTGCGACAACAACAACTACAACGTTTTCGATTTCGTTGACCGATTGTACGCGTCGTGATGAACGGCACCGAGTCCCACGTCACGGCTTGCCACATCATGAGCGAGCGCGGGATGAAAACGCGGATTGAAAATGCAGAATCGTACATTCTGAATCACGGTGCGTAAAATTGAAAAACGCCGACTATGATGACGTATCACCAGACGTGTGAAATAGATGCATCTTTTCTAGTTATTTTTTACTTTCGACGTGGAATGTTTTACGCTCAGATGCTGCATATTTCGATATTTATTACAAAAATTGTGAGAATGTGCAACACTGAAAAGCAATGTCTACCATTCCATTCCATAAGCGAAAGACGCTATATACTTAGAAATATGAAATAAATTTTTAAAAATTTTACTCTTTTTGTCATGTACAGAAATAAATTAAGATTTTTTTTTGTAAATAAAATTACAAATAAACGAAATTTATCGTTCTTTTAAATGAGCTTTAAAAGTGCAATAAAAAATAAATTATGTATAATAATCAATAATAATCTGCCTGAAGGTGGGTTGTGTAGGGGGAGTATTTAGTGATCATGGCAACTAGACAACGAGTTTTCGACTATTAGCAAATCAATTAACATCACAATTACAGGGCCTAAGGCAGTTGAATGCAGATGAATCATGCAGAATCCCTGTTTTTACGTCATGAGCGTAACTCATTTTATATTTCAACTTCAGTACTTTGCACTCTTTGTGCGACTTGATTTGTAATAAAACAATATTCATTTTCATTTCCTATGGTACTTTTTGTGCTAGCATATGTTTACATTTCCAACAAACTGAGCAACTAAAAATTGATATGTTTTACAAATATTTAATTTAACGTTGAATAGAAAGGTAAAAAATCCAATTATAAATATTTATTGTTTACGTTTAGTATTATTTTATAGGGGAGTACCTATTTCCTTTTAATTCCATCTCCGCCCATGTGTGCACACGTTTAGCACACGTGGCCATGACAGAATTTCCAGCGGGTGTATTCGACTGAGTGAAGGGGGCAACATGTGGATATTAAAATTTTGTTTCAATGTTTTGATGTTGCTCTTTCACGTGTACATTTTACAGCAATTAGGCATTTTGTGAATGCTATGATGCGCCCGGTGCATACTGCACACGTGTGCATGTTTAATGATGACGAAATTATTATATAATAAAACAGCATCTTATTAAAAATGCGACATACAACGTAAACGGATGTGTATGAACTTTAACGGAAGTTTACATACCAAAATTTAGGTGCAACATAAAATATTAACATGTACTAGCAATAATATCAAATAAAATATAATTTGGACTTTATTTAATACATCATTAGCGTATTACGAAAGTTTTATTAACTATGGCGATTTATGTATACATTAGTGGTCGTGTAACTCGGTATGTTCGCGTACACCATGGCACTTTGTTTACAATAGAATAAACATTGGTTTATTCCTGGACAGTTATTTGCGGTTCTATAATAAAAGCCTAAGCACTACAGCAAATAGCTCTCGATAAAGCGAGTATGTTGACTAGGTAAAATATGTACATACAAACATACGTTATACAACACAATGCTCATGTAAAGGACTTGAATAAATATTGAAAATCATCCTTTAATTCTAACCCTTACTATATAAATCAAACACATATAACAATATATACATAGAAATATATGTGTATGTATTCAACCAATCCAATTAGTTTGCAAATATACATACTTCTCAAATATGTATCCATGCATTTTTAGAGCTCTTATATCTCACGGAAAATATATTCTAATTAAGCTGCAATGTGTATGGTAGTAACGTAGTTAAGGTAAAAAATAAAATAAAACTGTTATGTAATTTCATGTATGATTAACTACATCAATTCGAAGTCGAGTAGGTATCTCATATCAAATTTGGAGCAGTAAATCTCCTTCAAAATGTAATATTAATAATGCAGCTACCTAATGATCGAGAAAATGAATGCTTAAGACGCTCGTAGAGTAAGTTATTCATTACATGGAGGTTTGAAAAATGCAACGTGTTATTATAGAAAATTACGGAGATGTGTCATAGGGATGACAGTGCCATCTGGTGCTTCAGCAATGTGGTGTTTATATTTGGTATAGGTGTATAGGATATATTAACTGATCGCTACCAGCGAGTCTACCGATCACAGCAATATGGTGTCGTGTCTTCTATGCACTTCTCCGACACCGGAGTCGGATAGCTTTATTAAATAACCGTCTTCCACATCGTTGATTTTTTTTTTATTTCTTCTCTTTTCTTCGATACGACCTCAAGGAAAATATATTAAATATTTTTCTTAGGTCATTCACATTTCTAGATCTACAGAAGTCTACCATGTGTTTTTATAAATCTTTTTGAATGTTCATTTAAAATAAATCGTATTTAATGTGTAAAAGAGTTAAAATATTTCGTAAACGTAGTACGTTTGATAAAAAATGTTTAAAGTAAATTTTCACACAGAATACTACAAAAACCATAAAAAAATCCTTATTAATATTCACGGCCAATGAAATAAGTAACAATTGAAATAATTTTGTGTTCAATTCAGGTCAGCAATATTCTTTGATTTCCAAATTATAAATTCCATTTTGAATTTCGTATCACGTGTGAATATAGGATATGACGCTATCATGAAACTCTTCCGGCGTTCAACAATTGTGTTCGTTTCCTTTTTAGGTAGTATCAATTGACTTCATTAAATCCTATAATTAAAACGACAGAAATATATGGTAGCGATAGCATGTTTTAAAAATATTGTTTTATGAAATCTTCGGACACTGTTCTTTAAATCTGTTCGTGTAGTAGTTCAATTTTAAAATCCTTTGTATACTTAGAGGCAAGACATACGAGATGAAGACGAAACCAAAACACTCAGTGTTCCATTAGACAGGTCAACATTTCGCACGGAGCCAGGCTGCAGTTGGAACAATTCCCATCACCATTTTGTAAAAGAATCTCAAAAGTTTTCGAATAGGTTTCTTTATTAATAAAATGATGTTAAATCGATTTGGTTTACGAAATTGTCTAAATTCGAAAGAGTGTGTATGGTTTTCTTTAACCAGCCTGGCGTTCCGTTGTTGGTCTCCTAAAGTATTTCCAATTAGGGAATCCCTTCTGGGCGTGACGTTAATCTGAAGCTGTTCTGTTAATCCTCGCCTCGACATGTTATGATACACATGTACTTCATCCTCCTTGTCTCGTATGCGCTGTGTCTGACATAATTCTGCAGTATGAAAGCTCCTCAGGCGGCCAGTTGATTTTACATTAAATTTAATTAACACAAACTTAAGAGTCGCATACAGAATATTTAAGAATCTTTATTATATTTAGGATTTTTTTTTTTATTGATAAGTTTCATTTTCAATTGTCATTTATGTCAATCACATTCTCTATTTCCCCAAGTCTTCTCTAGACATCGATTTGTAATGCCGATGGATAGCCAATTTTTTACTGTGTGATCGGCCAGCCCTACTATACGCAACAAACAAAAAACGCGTTTCTATTTAATTTTATTTCACTTTCGTCTCTCATCTTTCTGTTTGTACGATTTTCTCATTCGTTGAACATCAGCAATAAAATAAGCTGTACCATATTTTTTCCCTTGTCGGTTAAATAAATTCAGAACACTTCGAACAGATTTTCATATTTCTTTGTGCTGTACTTTTTTGCACTGCCATTTCACTCGTCGTACTTTTTTCATGTGGTTTTATTTGATCGTTATTATGTAATTGAAATCATATCAGACGATTGCATCGTTGGTATTCATTCACATGCATTTGACTTCGTTGCAAATACCAGCGGACTATGCAATGGAAAATTAATGAAAAATAAGGGCGGGATACAAAGCGGAAACGCAAATCTGTGTTACTATATATACGAAGTTTATCAGCATATTGAATTTGTTTTGTTTGTTTAATCATTTAATGTTATTTCTTCGTCGCTTGGATTTTATGTATGGTAGAATTTAACTACGTTATTCGTAAAGTGAGTAGTTTATTAAGAGCTGCTCATACATGTCGTATATCAATTACGGTTGTAGTATAATTAATCTTGTTTCCTATGTATGGGAAACGGTGTTAAGTGGATATCTAGAAATTTGATAAACGCAAAATGTTCTAAGAAAATTGATGTAATTACGAAGAAAATAGTAAATTCTGTAAGCAAGAACAGCAAAAACGTGTGTCGTATATTTAGCGGTGGCCAGGCATAAATCAGAGTAACAGCAGCAAACATAAAGTGTGTAAGGCGCAGCTCTAAACTGCGACTAACTGCCTGTATGTGAGGGCCATTTCAATTGCTGTGCTACCCTTATCATTATTGAGTTTGGTCTGTCTGAAGGAGGGCTGACCATTCCGCCGTTGCCGTCCACTACCACATACTTGCAGCGCCCTTGTTTTGTACCATACCGCCGAAAACGCCTTGGGATTCATCCGATTGATTTTACTGCCCCATAACATTACATTAGCCACTGGTCATGCCAGTACTTTGATGATTCGCTTCGAAACAACGTATTGCACTTTGCTACACGTAACCGCTATTGCGCGTTTAAAGGACCACGCTTCAGCTGTTTCTCTTCCTATTATTTCTATGGTCCTTTTTGGGCTTGTGAATGTTATACCGGAAATTTTGCGGTATACATTTGCATTAGTTCTAACGATTTAATTATACCAATACCAATCCTAAATTTCCATCAAACTCTCAACAATAATAGAAAAGCAACCATCTGTAAATCCAGCAATCAAACACATAAAGTTCAATCAAGATGGAATTCATATACGATTTAATTTATTAATTATAATATTTCAAAAACTTTCCTACAATGCAGACTTGCAACAACTAATACAAATAATAGTTTAGATCTTCAAAAGTTAACCAGCGAGTACGTGGTTTCAAATCAAGTTAATGGTCATAAAGTGCGGCAATAAAAGATGCACTCAATCAGTTAATGCTATAATATTTATTTGGAACTAATAACAGTAATAGCATAGATGAATTGAACAGCATTTTATATGGAATTGATCTTCAAAGTTAACCAGCGAGTACTTGGTTTCAAATCAAGTTTATCCTCATAAAGTACCACAGTAAAAGACTCAGTCAATTAGTTAATGTTATAACATCTTGTTGGCCACAATGCATTCAGCAAAGGCAAGCAATGGTGGGGCCAGCGTATTGGGTGCCATATATAAGAACGTCATTTATTTAATGCGCGTTACACGGCACATGAGTAACGGACTGAACGCCCGACTGAAGACAATAAATAGCCAATCAGAGTTCGCGTACCAAACGGCGCGTGTAAACAGTGAGCTTGTCGGCAGCAAGAGAAGAGAAGAGACTATATAGCATTGTATTACAATGAGCCTAGTTTAACATACAAACGATATCGTAGATCCTGTCCGTCCGGCGACTAAACGACATGTTTTTATACAAGAAAACCTACGCTCTTTCTCTCATAGCAACTGTCGCACACTCACAGAATAAAGAATTGCCTATTTCATTTATTAGTACGTGTTTAATATTCTAACCAAGGCGCACACGAGAAAAATTTACTTTAAGGATTTACATTAAGAGCATATTACAACTGTTCGAAAATACTAAAATTATTTGATTTCCAATAAATTTTGTTTTGCATTCGATGTAATAAGGTTTTGTGTTTGTTGAATTCAAATTATGATTTAAAAGCATATTTCTATCTCTTTCAAAATATAAATGCTTTGTGAAATACAATTTATAAATTTCAATTTTGAATATAAATTGGTTAGATGATTTTTTTTTTTTGTATTTGTATTTGTGGTAAAAAATTGGAATCAATCTAATTTAATGGGGAATCAATTATAAAATATATTTCAATTTAAAACAAAATCAGTTCATATGTTTGATGTGCAGACCTACCGCTGATATTTCAATCGTTTATTAATTGCGTTTGTTGTATATAACTTATTTGGTATATATATATATATATATATATATATATATATATATATATATATATATATATATATATATATATATATATATATTTGGTTTAATCGACAAAAAATTGAAAATAAATATAATATTTTGTGAGCAATTTTTGAATAATGTTAGGAATAAAGCTATATGAAATAAAATTGTCTCCTTGTCAAATATCAGTCCTCAGTGGTATAACAATGATAATCCAATGACAAATATTACCTCGCTTATATTGCACACTTATGAAAGTGCGTGCTCAATAAACTCGTAATATTGCAGAACTGTAAGAGACTGTCATAGAAATGACGGTAGTTAATATAATCAGGTTTTCGTTAATCACGTCTTCGTAAGTGAGATATATAAGTCCCTTGTTATAGAACTGCAACCATCTTCCTTTTAACTTGTACGAGGGTTAGTTATCGTCTCTGTGCGTTTGTACGCATGTGTGTGTGTGTGTGTGTGTATGTCTGTCTGTGCAAGAACCCTAGGGAGAATCTTCTCATTGTGATTGTGTGAAGCTAAGTAATGATTAACATCATTGTCTTATTCGTTGGAAGCTGACCCTGTTGTAGTTAGAACGGCCCAGTTGGACTACAATCAAGCCCTTTTCGGAGATCCCCTATAGAGTTATATGCAGTCCAGTACTTTTAGGTTTAACCCTATCTATACTTAATGAGTGGTGGAGTTCCTACTTAGAGAACTATAATTATGACCAATTTCAGTAGTAACTTTGATCAACTGCAGATGCAAATTTGTTGGAGAAATTTTGTTAAATACATTTTAATATAGTTGGTCCATTAAAATTGTATTAGTATTTTTACACATTTATTAGTAGTATTAGATTGTTTATTAGTAATATATGTCTAATATCAAATTGATAAAGCGTGTTTCTCCGCCGCTGGTTCTTGTTTTGCAGTGAATTATAAATGTAGCCCGTTAGTGAATCCCTGTGCGAAAGGCTTACTTTTGGGGTTCCTAATAACCATATTACATGGTAAGATAACACACTCTGGCGTACACTTATTTTTGTATTTTACGACGAAACTTGCCCGCCAACACGGGAAATTATTAAAGTAACGTGAATTAAACTTCTTCTCGTTCTTGTATGCAAATTGCAGCCAGAAATTTAACGCAATATGCTTGCTTAAAAGTTTCCGCAAAAGAAAAATCATCAGAAACTTGTAATTATTTTGTAGATTATTAAAGATAAAAGTGGAGCTGGTGTCATTAGTATTCATACCGAAACTAGTGGGGAATGTTATTATTTTCAATCTAAAATATGAATATTTATGAACGACTGACAAAGATATGATAATATTGTTGAAGAAGGAATGAACACGCCTTGAAAATATGTTTGATGGAAAAACATATTATATCACAATGTTTAGTATATTTTTATTAAAAATTTGAAGCTATGTAATACTAAATTTATGAGTTCATAAAACTAAAATTATTTATTAAAACCAGCGTATATTAAAATCACCCTATTCAAATAAAACTTTTATATACGTCGGCAAAGATGATCATACGAATACCGCCACCAAGGCACGTAAAACTGTCACCATCTTGAAATCTAATTCAGCGTAATGCTTAACCTCTTCACCATTCCTTTCAGTTTCGATACGAACGAGATCGAGTAGTCTCGTCGTCCTTTGTGATTCCCCTCGAGATAGTCCGAAACAAAGTCCAAAAAGAAATCCGAATCCCGACCGTATTGTGTTTTGTCCGACTTCTGGTACGCCGTCATAAAATAAAGGAGAATGCAATTTTGTTATTGGCGATCGCATATTGTCCACCTATCGCTGGTCTTCGCTACGTTTCCGTATCGTTCGTTGTAATGCAATTTTGAACTTGTAACATTGTTTCGATTCAAATGTATATAGTTCGCCGTTTTGGCCGCAATAGTTTCCCAAGTTACCAGCTAAACTCTGGATTGCATCGGTGGCTGGTGCATCTGCACATTTATTTTATTATAATATTCGACACATATTTTATCATGAAATACCGAATTTCTGAAATGCACGATGCAATTCTTGGAAGTAATAAGTTACAAACCACAAGTGACATTTTTCATTTTATCCACTAAAATAAATTCCCAATTGCATTTTATTTCCTTATTATTGCGATGATTAATTTTGTAAGTACTAGATTATTTAATGAAGACATATGGAGACAGGGACGTAGATCCGTAGATTCGTTTGAAGCTAATTCGTTATTGGGGGATATAAATAGATTAAATATTATCGTTAATCGTTAGTAATTCTTAATTGGTTGTACTTTTATTAAATTGCACCAAATTCATGAATAATACTTCTAATCCGTAATTAGTTTTATTTAAGGTATTTATTTTATAGCGTTCAGTGTTAGACATTGCACATGTTTTACTTGTGTATTATAATTAATTTTAAAGTGATTTAAAACTAGAATGAGGTTTGTTCTAGGTACAAGCTTTAACTCTCATAAAAAAGGTTTATATTAAACGACCCATCTACCAATCCAGTGAATCCTCAGTTTTTCTTCTTTTTATGCAGCAGTTTTATGACTGTTTAGTTGCCATCTTTTAATTAATTTTCTTAATTAATAAACTGTGGCGCCACATCGTACGAATGAAAACCAAGAAAAATCTTTTACAATTTTTAACAGACTCGTTATACGAAGCAACGATGTTAAATTCGTTATATCAACACATCGTTATTTGTGCAGTGTTACACGTTGCGCTACCAGATTTCTCTAGAGTTTTTATTTTATTTTCCAATGTTAAGTAAACGCGAAATCTTGATGCTTGATTCGTTGCTCTGTAATTCTCCTGCTTTCATGATGTCGTTTCGCACTTTCCGCTACAATCAAGCTGAGCAAACATTATCACATCGCATCCAGTCAATCGATGAGCGGTAGATGAAAAAATAACTATTTAGACGATAAATAGAGAGGCACAGCCTTCCCATCCCCAAAATCCCGTGAAAGTGACGGTACTAATTTCCATCGTGACTGGTTGCGGCTATAGTGTATTTATAAAAAAAAACACTCTATCATCATTAGAATACGTCTAAACTTTGGTGAAGTTTACACTTTTAAATACACCTCTGATGTATTTTGGTTGATACCAACAGTAGTGGCAGTAACTTATAACTCCGCTGAACAAAAGATTTAATCTGAATTTCGATGAATAAATGAATTTATTCGATTAATATGGTTCTATAAATGAAACTTAATATCTGGTAATTAAAACTTTTGATGATATAAAGTTACTAAATAGTTTTCCGTCCTGTCGAACGATGATAAAGAGTCTAGTTATTTGTGGATAGCTCCCGCCCCGCCTGACGTAGAAAGGAAACGGCGACGAGTCATCATAGATATGAAGAAGCAATAGCAGCAGATATAAATGTATAAAGGAAGCTGTGCGAGATGCATCCGTTCGCGCACAATCCGATGAGATGAAAGAAGGACAGAACGCGAGTTAAGTTATTACATCACATGACGGGCCAAATTAATCAGAAAATATATAGCTCGTGTAAGAAAGGAATTGGGGAGACCGCCGAACTTGAACGAAACGCTAGGGGAAATAAGGATGGATCAGAAACAGGTGGCCGTGCGGTAAATACAAAATACCAAACATCAATAGTTACTTCCCGGACGAATGCTAGAGACAAGCTAATCAATCGCGCATTTTTTTTTTTTGTGCAAGAAATACTTCTTTCCCAAATAACATATCATGGAGCGAGTGATCAATGCTTATGAGATGAAACGACATGAAGTTACGATTAATTTCATTACGAATTACGTATTTGTCAAACGTTATTCATCGATAACAACTGCGAATTGATACAATGCTAGAAATTTATTTGAGTAAATAAAATAAATCAAACATCCCGAATACTGTAAAGTGATTATTAAAAGCTTTAACATTTGCATAAAAACAATTTAAAATTTCCCGTTTTTAAAACGGACATGTAAAATACTAAAGGCAATAAAATTAAAAAGCATTCCATAAAAAAAGTCTATTAACATATACAATGTGTTCACTTGAACAGTTACTGCAGCCGTTTTAATAAATAACGAAACTTTCAAAAATCGCATACAGCCCTCGCAGTGTTGAGTGGATGGTTGGCAACTAACGTATTCGAGCAATGTCACAACCATGTGCCTGGTGATTGATCACTATGCGCTATGCAAGCCAATGCACGCATTTGCATACCACCGATCGCTGTCGCGGCTGACACATGACGAGATATTCTCATCATCCGATCATCGAAAATGGGTCTATTAATAAATAGAGTGCGTACTACAAACATCATCAAAATACTTTTTGAACAACTACATTATTTCCGCAATTGAAGCATATCCAGATATTGAAAATTGCACTTGACACCAGTATAGATACGAGTACGTATTAATTTAAGATTTTAAAAAGTAACGGCTAAACCGCAGTTGACGGCCACCTATGAAGTTGGCGGCGGATCCGCGGCGATTTTCGTGGGTTGCCAACATAATGAACCGATACCGCGTAATTTGAATTTAAATACATTCGAGAAGCGTACAAAGGGCCCTTTCTGTTCGAACTTTCACATAATAAATTATTTAATTCAATTATTTATTTTGTATTGCAAAAGGGTGGGTTTTGTTAGTTTTTTGAAAATGAAAACGCGCCTTACACGCTTTTTGGTCGAAACCGTCTTTGCGGGTCAAAACAGTTACAAAAAAGTTGATTTTTATCGTTTTATTTCACGCCGCGATCAATTCATTTTAAATCTCCCGCTTTTAGTGTCTTGCAGTTGGTAACAAGAAAAGCGCTCATTTTAGCCTAAATCGACTTTTTTCCGCAGCCAACTTCATAGGTGGCCGTCAACTGCGGTTTTACCAAAGTAACTTCTACTTTAAAATAAATACAAATAATTGAGCAACAAAATATAATTCTAAAGAAACTTAAACAGAAAACCATAACACTTGGAGCAACAACACAAACTTCGCTATAAGAACGCGTTTGTTAAGTTTACTCTGGCTGAAATACTATTAAGGAATTTTACTGGCATTCACTTTAGGTGTCGACTTCATGCAAAACTTTCGCTATGATGCTGACGCTTCTAAGTCTTCTCGTAAATGACGTCACATCGAATGACAGGAGCTGAATCGTATCAACGATGCTCTCTGCTTCAGAAAGCCCTGTTTCCTTTTAGTGTTTCGCATTTTACTGCCTGGAACACTTACACTGGGCGGCGAAACTCTACGCGGATAATGCTTACGAAAGCATCTGCAGCATGGACATGCCAAAGTTTCAAACACTCCTATTTGACGTTATTTGTTTACGAAAAGTATTTTAAAACACATAACATTTTATAAATACAGTGAATACACTATATTACTTTACAAAAAAATTCTTTCGGTATTTGGACCAAAAATAAAAAACGATTATATTTCGAGGATTTTTAATGTAGATTTCCCGCTTTTAGTATATCTTGAAGTAGGATATTAAACAACACCTGTTTTCGTCGCGGTTGGGAGTGAAACTGCGGGAAAGTAAATATTTATCAAACATTAATAATTCCCAGCCCAATCTCCTAACTCATCTATAAACAAAAAGTCTGTCAGGCAAAACGGACCGTAATGCGACAGCGGGTGGTAATAATCCGTCTCATCTTGTGACGCTCGCTATTTGTCACTGTTCAAGGCAAAGAGGGCCCCGAGTTTACGAGGGGAGCACACCGCGGAAGGTTGAAGTAAACTTTAAGAATGCTAGTGCTTGGAAAGCATATTTAAGGATGTGGTCGTGTCAGCCATCCATCATATTTCATACCGGCATATTTTCACGGCTGGTGCCGATACAGGATACTCGTACCATAAGCGATTGTAATTACTATCGATATCGCGCTGCAGTTTGAAATCTAAATTTTTTTTAAGTCTCTAATTGTGGTAGCTTGTAATGAATAATTTAAACGTCCTGAAATCATATATTCAATCTTGGATATAACGCTTCAGTAAAAAAATGATTTAAATATTTATGTCGAATAGTTGCTGGTTCCCTGGAGCAATCGTAGATATAGAAATGTACGTCCCCTTTTGACGATATTTGAAAAATATATCAATCACATCGAGTTAACGGACCCCAGGCCATCAGTCCGGCATTAACAAGCAGTGGCACCCCCAGCGGCCTCCGATCCCAAGACAAATCTGAGCAATACCAAAGCAACCGCAGCCAAACGGAGCACAAACTTCGTACGTCCGACGTATGTCAGGATGCATCCATCCATACATCACACTAAAGTATTCCTTCATTTATTTGCTCCTTTTAAAACTAGCGATTTTATATTTATATATTTATGGTATTACGTTTAAAAAAAAATCATACAATTATTCATGTAGGATTATTTATGAGTTGTGTAATAATAGAACCATTATTGATTCACTACAAAAAAACCAAACAACCTGACAGAAATATGTCAGTTTGTTGTGTAACAATTACTAGACAACGTTTTATAAATTCAAACGGAGATTGCTCTTGTTAAACACCGAAACCGGTCGTAGAATGTGATGGTTAATAATTTAAAATTTATCTCAAATCAAATAGTGTGTCACTTATGAAATAGTCAAATATCACCTCTAAATATTGTCAATAGTTATTTTATTTGATTATTTGTTTGGTTTACTTTATCTAGCTAGATTTATCTTTGCGTGCTTTTTCCTGTCTGGACTACCTGCTCATGTTGGGAATAGACCCTGTTCTGGTCTTCTAGCATAACGGTATTTCAGTCAGTGTTCTACAAGCAAAAAGTATGTTTATATATAAAGAAACTATTAAATAGTTCCATTATAGTTTTTCCCCAGTTTGACTAAATATCTTAATGTTTTGTAAATTATTAGTGTGTATTGTGTGATTATTACATATGACATTAAAATGTAAGTAAAATTTCCAAATCCAAAATAGGAGTATTTTAGCACTCAATTTGAAAATGTTATAATATTCCGTTGCTCTATGAGTGTATTGCATGTTTCAATCGTATTCAATTTCATTGTATTTTGAACCTATTATTACACACTAAATGAATATTCAAACCAACTTTCACAATCCAATGATTGATTATTATTTAGCAGGATTGAATTGAATTAAGAGGCTAATATTTAAAAATCTAGGAATTTTCCAATTAATCAATTATTTTTGTTGCATTTATTGTGGTCTTGAAAAACCTTATGTGGTGCTATATTAATTAGTTGAACGTGCCTTTTAATTGATTGCACTATCCCAAATTAAATTTGTAGATTTTGGTCGGTGACTCGTTATAGGATTATAAATCATCATTGTTTTAGTTCCATTATTATTAAAATGATGAATGTTCTTATGCGTCAACGGATAATATAATTTAACAAATATTAAATTTGCTTTTGTGTAAAAATAATTGGCAGGTATGATGTACGTAAAATTATTTCATTAAATTTGATTTTAACACACATGGTTTTTCATTACTCATCAAACAATACTTATAATTGAATTCTGAAAATTGAAATATTTGTTCTCATTATTCGGAATTGTAAACCATAATTTTTTTTATATAATTTGTATAATAACTGAGAAAGCAGATGTTTAATAAAGTGCTTTTCATATTATATCCAATTTATTGGTAGTTTCTTATTAAAAAAACAATATCAATAAAATTTTAAGCACATCTCTCTTTTCATAAATTTACCTTCAACAGTTTTACCTGTACAGTACTGTGGCTTTTTATTAATTGTATACTAGTTTCGATGTTTTATTTCTATTTTTTATTTACTCTTATATTTCTAACTGATCTTATCATGTTACACGACTCTCAAAGACATTTAAACGGAACAAACGAAGGAGCCTATTTTTTTTTATTTGTGATTGTATGCCTGAAAATTCCTGACATAGCTTATATTGTTTGTAAACACAATTTTTTGGCTGAATGTACATTAAGATTGTATCTGCGTTTCCAAGTATGCGATTTTAAAATCTGTGTTTTTCTTCTGCAATCTGAGATTTGCAGGAAAATAATTGACTTCTTCTGCTAAAGAAATCAGTTTTTCTTGCTTTTTATTTTAAAACAATATTTGATATTAATTGTTTTTTTTATTTTGTTTGCTACAGATTGATTAGTGAGGTCAGATACATTCAACATGGCTGTGTGGTGGAAACTGTTATTTCTTTTCGTCGTCTACTCAACTGGAATCCTTGGACAAGAGAAATATGAGAATCAGCAGATAGCAGAAGGTAAGATTTTTATATATTAGCTAAAATTCTGGTGATCGATTTTTAAACTGAATTTTATCAAGAAATATTTTTTTGAAAATTAAATTTCAAAAGTGTGTGTCCATAAATGAAAAATAGAAACCATTTTAAATCAAACCATATCTTTATGTCGTAAGCTTCCAGTTATGATTATTTATGTAGCGCATATGTCGTGATCTCTTAGTTTTATGATGTCTATTCACAAGAGGTGCCTTAACATTTCAATGCACATTGTTTTTATATAAAAATATTGTGTTTACGCGGACGACTCGCCGCGTATCGAGCTGGTGTGATACGTTCGCATCTGTTACCACGTGCGGTAGTACCGAGCGAGCAGAGTACCGACTCTGTCATAAATCGTATTGTGCATTGTGAAATGTGCCCGTTACGAAATAATAAATTCAACTGAATGCGACCATACACCAGCAACGTGTACTGTGTATGATACGCTTGGCTATATTGAAATTTTAAAATCATTAAAGCAAAAAACATTGTAATATGAGATTTTTTGCCACTGTATGAAAAAATAGTGTAAATTTATATGAAAATAATCTATTTTATTTATGTAAGGATATTCATAAAATAAATAATTGTAGAATCTTGTTTTATACTTTAAAATGTATGCTTTATTGAAGTACATGTTACAGATTTTAATAAGAAAATTGAAGATTTGCTCGGAATTGCACGATAAGTTTGGTAATCATGGATATTCCCAAAAGAAATATATTCTAAGTGTAGTGAGAGTTAATTCAATAAATACAAGCTCTTAACCGCGGTGCTGGTGTGTATTTCGCGTCGTAGCTGTAAAATACGAAAAATTGCGGTTGCAATGTTGAATTTTTATGTTCTTAGCGGTGTTAGCGACGATTCCACAGAGAGAGGTGGTGCCGGAAGAAAGTGACGTTCTACGTTCACATATAAATCATGGTAGCGTTGTACCACGAAATCCGGTGGACATTTGAATATTTGTTGTCGCTCGAAATTGTCTTCTATCCGCATCAGAAATACTAGTAACGAAACCATCCAAAGTACATTTTTACAACCCTATAAATCTACTGCAGTTTATTTTCCACATTCCGTTTGCCAGTTCAAGTTTCTGTTATATACTCACAACAACTTGAAATAAATAATGGGTGACTACTAATAAAATCTCGATTTATTAACATACAATTTATGGGAATTAATTCATTGTATATTGTCTTGAAAACATTGGTAGCACTTACAGTTAATTGAGAATACACGTTACCCAAATTTATTTCATTATTAACGTAACTCATACTTTTGTTTTCGCTCGTTTTTATTTTCTGTATTTTTCGAAAGCGTATACGTGGAGCATTTAAGTTAATTACATTTTCATTCAAATATAGTGGACCGGTCGCCGCGTTGGGTCGTATCCGTGTTGCGTTACATCGGTGGTGTCTGTACCATGAACCTCTGCCACAGGGCATAGAGATGGCCATTGGCTGCCTACCACCCCGTCATAACCGTAAATGGGGGGCGGCATAAAAATCTCCGCTAATCAAAAGTTCGTGCCGCGCTTTCGAGTTAGAAGTTGAAATTACTGCCGCACGTTAAATTCACTAATGTGAAAATATTAGTGTACATGTGACGTGTCATGTATCATCATACATACGGCAGACACTACCCGGTTTCATATTAACAAATATATATATATATATATATATATATATATATATATATATATATATATATATATATATATATATATATATATATATATAGAGATAACTGCTAGGTTTTTTTTCCAACAAGGCTGGAATTTCATTTTTCCATTTTTACATTCGTAGTAAAAAGGAATTGTAATCATAAATCGATTATTACGAAATATGTTGAACTAAAATTTCCTCTCCCAAAACAGATCATAAAAACACTTATTTGTAATTTTTCTGTCATGAAATGCTATTGGAAGTTCAAATCAAACAATTATGTATTTTTAGTAATCTATAAAAAATTTAATAGTATAAAATAAAATTTATTACCAAATTCGTTCAATACGAAAAATAATCTATATGAGTATCAAATTTTGAATTCAATAGTAATATATCCCATTGATCAATATTGTTGAAAATATTTCATAAAAAATACATTTTTATTTGAATTATTATGTTATTTGAGACATGTTAATGTGTGAGATTGAGCAAATAATGTGATATGAAACGTTTCAACCATGTCAATTTTATAAATAATTACCAATGTTGTAATACAGGTACTCCGCTACTGTATGAAGGTGCTACTGATATCCCTAGCGAATATGGGGTGCGTCATATTCTCCTAGGTGTAAGGACGACAATGTTAAACTAATGGGGAAGCGTTGTCTCCGACGCCTAACTCCATGAAACCCAATGTGACTCGTGTGTATTGCAGTCGGTGTTACAAACACCACACGTGAATGCAGATCTCATTTCCATGTACCCTCTATGGCGGGTTGATACTGAATTATATATGGAATGTGGCATACGTATTTATAGACTACGCAGCGTACACTCCAACCAAAGGAGCATGTTCTTATCGAAACAGAATACAAGGCGAAACAGTTAGCTTTTCGGGTAAATGTACTTGTAGTGGGGGTTTTCACATACGTATACGTTTTCACTGGATCGTCTTGTGAATATGGCGTAGCTACCCTTGCCGTTAATTTATAGTCTGACTATATTTAGGCTTTCATAAATAACTTATATGCACCACTATATTATAATATTATTATCATATGTCATTGATTTATATCGAAATATGAAGAATTCATAATAATTCGTTTTTTAAATATGCATTATAATGTCATTAAGCTGCACTGAAGCAGTATCGAAAACTAATTAAAAACACTTTTATAAATTTGTCGAAATAATACGATTTACATTTATTAGTAACTTTATTATTTATTTAAGCCATTATTGTTGGGAAAATAAAAATATAACTGTTCCATTATTAAACAAATTTATACATTGATATTGCGTGAATATTAAAAACGTATTATACAATATTTAATCTAATTCAAATACGAGTTAGCTGCCGTATAAATTTTCATTTAAATCATCCGGCGTGTAACGGAAGCGTCTATGCGGGGAGAACTGAAGAGTATAGTAGAAGACGCATATCGCTGTAGTCGGTAAGCAACACCGTGCATTTAGAATTCCGTGATTTATTTAAAGATTTGGTAACAGGTGAACGAATATATATCACTCAATGCCACAGGATGCACACTTACAACATGCCACTAGCTCCTAAGAACGAAGACCATCGACGTAGAACAACTAAAAAGATTCATGGTCGTATACGAAAAATAAATTGAAACTACAATATATTTGAAAAACTCTATAGATCTTTCATTGTTCTTTCCTGGATGTGTTGCGTTAAGCAACTACTTCAAATAGTTGCTTCCACTGAAAACAAAAACAAAAAAACACTATTATCCGCTACAGTCAAGGGTTTTTAGCTATTGTACTGATTATCAGGAGTATGTTGATACAATATGTAGTCTGTTTTAAAACGATTGATGGTTAACTAAATATATCCAGTCTTGCTCATTTAAATATTATTCAAGTGAACATTTCACTTAGGAAAACCAACTACAGGAACGCATAAGGAAAGCAAGCTTATGACTCCTGTGGGAGAAACCGGAGAGGCCAATAAAACATAGCCAGGATCAAAAATATAGAGCGCATCGGCACCATAAAGAAAAATAGGCAGCGTTAGAGGCATCTCTTCGAAGCGGTCGAACCGGCTTGCGTCCACCATCGCCGTCCGTCTGCCGAGCACTTTACAGCGGTTCGGTCGCCGCGTCTTCTGGTTCACTCGCACCACACTCTACTTATGATATTGAATATAAAGTACGTCCGCTATGTGTCGGGAATATCCGAGCGGAATTCTAAACGTGCCGAGCGACGAACGCACGGGATAAAAGTGAGAACATAATACTTTGTTATCGGGGCGAAAGTGTTTCACAGTTATGTGAGCGGCGCGAGATGTGATCATGAATCAATTGCCACATCTTCTAGAGTTTTAGGCGAAAGAGACGAAACGAAACGAAACGAGACGACATGACCTTTGCTAGCAATGTACTCTAGGTTGAATAAACTACTTTAAATTATAGACATACATAATTATATATTGAAATTACTTATAAAGCATTTATTATTATTTTGATATAAGAGTATAAATAAACATATATTCATAGGATTCTACCAGTATTATTTTTACTGTTCCTATTAAAATTAGTATCGATGATAGTAATTTCTAAACGATTGCGCCGCGGATCCCATGTGCATATATCTCGTAATGATACGTTGGTGTCATTAAAATTAGCTAGAAGCCAAATTTCCTCTCGTGAACCATTAATACATCCGCACGTATATGGAATTGGAATTGGAATTGACAAACGTCGTGGTGCATAGGTAATCGATTATGATGTTGGCCAAGCTCCACGTTGAGTGAGTCCATCGATGTGATGGATACCGACATTGCACTTTACATTCTCGCATCAATTACTGGAATGCCGGTGATAATAACCGTTCAGTGGCGCCGACGAAGACAACCACGACATACTAGCCATAAATGGTACGCATATCTAGCGCTCGGGATTCCATCTGCAGATGTTTGAGATTGTAGTGATAGGTTCCAAAGGAATTTAATCATTGAAATACACAATCAAGTTAATATTATCTTTTGTCATTCTCTGCTAATTTCAAGTGGACAATCATGCTTCATGAATATTTTCATTATTTACGTTAGCTAGTTCCCGGTAAAGAACAAAAGCAATATTTTATGGAATATTATCTCCAGTTTAGTCGCATGTCTGATTATGGTGAGATATATGTATGTATATGTATGTACACACACGATAGAACAACTAATAATGCTTCGTGCATCTACAGCAACAACAACAACGCTAATTACAGAAAAGTGGATGTATGTAATAATGCTAAAGCAAGTAATACCATATTAAAATATAGTAATACTGGTGCCAATTCAGCACGAACATCCAACGGGACTTTCTGTTTTTGATATTATTTGAACTCGTCAAATGATATGCGACGTAAAAGTTGACATGCGAACGTTTGATCTAGCTAATGCGATTTGAAATAAAGTCGTGGCTTTTGCTATATCATACGCGCTTGCCCCAGAGGGATACTTGCTAAAACATTACATTTAAAATGGAAATTTTCAGTTTGCATCCCCTTTTGCCTAGTCGGCATCGGCATTGGCATCGGCATCGGCTTGCAAGACCGGCACACGGACGGACAAACGCTCGTAGCGAGCACATTTATTCATGAAGCATCCACGGCGCGCTATCGACATTTAAAAATTAAAATTTTCTGTTTTTTATTATTATTTTTGGTTCTCTTTGTACATTCTATATTCTACTCCACACTTATTTACATATATTCGATACTAATCTTACATTTTTATTATATTTCCATTTTCGGTTCAATGACCGCTTAAACAGCGATTACAACTAATCCTGGTTATTATTTTCGATAAACTAAACATTGCTAATATAATTCACACAATAATTGTATGTTTTTATTTAGTAAGTTTAAACAATATTCCAACCATACAAACAATAACTATGTGTAATCAGTCAATATATATTTTCTAATAAATTAAATTTATTTATTTAAACTTGTGAAGAAAAAACTATAACGGAATCTTTGGGAAACTTCTTACAAAAGACAATTTTTGTATAAGTGATAAAAAAAAGCATTACGTTAAAATAATACTTGAAATTAAGACATATCGAGTCACTTTAGAGGCGACAGATAAAACTGCCTCGCTGGCTAGTGTTAACGACTTGATAAAAACACACGACTAACCATAAAACAAGCAGTAGTTGTTGTTTTCTTTAATGTATCATTCAATACAAAAACGTATGTCTGGCAAACACTTTAAACTGTAATCAACCCCTGTAAATATAAAGTTTCCAACAGCCCACAACATGATTCGACCCAATTAGAAATTGTCATTAGTGACATTACTACCACATGTCTCATTTATTTTGTATAACAGCGTAAAATATTTAATTATGTTCAGTGCTTCCAATAATATATGCACTTACACTTTTAAATAATGTACATATTCAATACACAACTTACAAGTGCCGCATATGTACAAATATTTACATCTGTACAAACTACGATTTATTTGGTGGAATTACGCTTATTTTAATGAGTTGAACATCAAAGATAAATTGTTGTAAATACTAGCAGCTTATTTTGAAACGGTCATTCTTCCAGTTGACTGAATGTGCGTTGAACCATTGCAAATAATTATGCTCCTTTTCAAATTTTATCTAATTTGAATGCTTAACGTAGAGGTAGATGTAAAATAATATATATTACCACATATGCCACCAAATGGCACAGTACCTGTTTGTTAGCGCCTCAAACCATGGAACATCCACCGCAAATCCATTTCGAATTAGTCTGCAGGATAATTATATGAGCAAATGCACAGAACATAACGCATAATTGCATAGACTCTAGGCACGTTCTCCCAAACACTGTGTGTGATATGCATGCCTCATGTACGACGAGAAAGATAATTTAACAATTTTTAGAAAAGCAAAACAAAATTTAAAATCTTCAAATTGTATCAAAACAATTTTTCCAAATTTTATAAACTAGTTTTAAAAATATATTCAGACTAGTCGAATAGTTAATTATGCTTAAAAATGATAAATTAGTGCTTATTCGCGTAAACTGACGGCGTTATAGAAAATATAGCGATTTGGTTTTCCTCACTATAGTGTATGACTGAAACAAAATGCACATGTGCATTTTCGTTTAGTGTCCGGTTGTGGACAGTTAATTAGTTTGCGGTTTATGTTATACACATAATGGTTTAGTTATAATTCACTATTGACACTGGCTTTATATGTATACATGTGGCCTTAGCGACTGGTGTGCGCAAAGGTTAATTTAATTTCTATAAATATGCTGAGGTATGGTCATATGTTTGTTATCAAATCACTAATGTTTACTTTGTTGTTAAATATAATTTGCCATATCTGGCAATTAATTCGATGGTCTCAACCGTGTGATCTAATTCAAAATGAACATCCAAATTAACGGTAATTGGACGTATTTTGTAAAGCTTATTAAATTAAACATCAGTTCCAAATACAATGAAAATGATCATGAAAGAAATAGTTTTAACAATGAAAATATTCTCGCATTACATTGGGTCAATAAATCAAATGCGCTTCAGGTGTATGATTAGTGTTTAATAAATAAAAATTTAAAATAAATTGTATGCATATCATAAATTAATGATGAATTGTAAAGCAGTGCAAGCATAGTAATTTTTCATTGAAGACTTGGAACAAATGAACGTAATATCAGGTCATAGAATACTTTGGCAGACACCAATAATCCATTCGAAATACAAAGCAAAAATAATATCCTCTGTCACAATACCGTTTCCGGTAACTAAACTTGGCCATTTTTCCGCTACTCGCCGTTTTCTCTGCACTCCGTCGCACATCGATATTTTTCCTTAACCGCATCTATATCTGGAACTCCAGCAGGTATGACAATGCATTGCATGATGCCGCGTCAGACATACTGTCGTCTGGCTTCCAATCTTGTGATACATCAACCGGAAAATGGCTTTGAAAATCACATGTTGAAGAAAAATGTGTTCCCAAAAAAAAAAAAAACTTTACCCAACTTGATCCAAGTTTATTTCGTTGTCGAAAAATTTAAATGATGATCACACCAAATTTAATTTAACACCCTATCGAATTAAGACTATTCCGTGAGCCGTGAAAAATCCTGTTCACTATGGACGCATAGGCGTTCGCTTTAAAATTCGACAGGATTTAAAATCAAATGCGTTATTCTTGTCGTAGGGGCGCCACTGTTTGTATGGTTTTTAAGCGGCTCTATATACATTTGCTTGTGCATGTATATACACAATATGGGGAGGAGATGGTTTTGAACGTCGCACTATAGAAGGGGGTTAGGCCGTGTAAATCCGGGTAGGTCGCCCTGGCCATTTCATGCTCTGGTGCTTGCCAATGTCATAGTTAAAACTCTACGCACCCTTGCTTTCGTGCAAAACAAAAAATGTTCCATACACTGCATCCAGTTTTTGCTGTTACTGCGGACTCCGTTTACCAACCCTATATACCATTGGTTGTGTAATCATGAGTAATATGATGCCTATGTGCGCATGCGCATCTGTGTATACTACAATAGCATGTGGTCAGCATAAAGTTCCACGGATTTCACGTAATACCATGGTAATTCAGTTACGTATAATTTAGACGGGATTCCACACAGAAATAACCCTTGTATATTGCAGTTTTTTTTTTTGTATATTAATTTAATTAATTACTATTTATGACCAACACAAATGAATATCTGAAACACCAACCTAAACATTTTATTCATATTTTGTTTAACCAGTATCTATTTTTTTACATCGATATCAATACTATTATTGCGTATTCTAACTACCTTTTATTTTGAATTTCCAAATATATTTATATTTCTAATGACATTTTAAATTTTATATATACATATATGAAATGATATGAAACTGGATATTTTTAAGCTTGGCTAGGTAATTTCCAATCTTATATTTTACGTAACCAACACGGGCCAGTGCATATAGATCTAGTTAACAGGGTCTGTCGTTTGTAATTAACACGAGATCAAGGTATTAACACATTACAAATTTCATTTAGCTGCCGCTCTTGTATGATCATCGTAAATAAATAGGATCCTCTAACGCTGCTATCCGATAGAAAGACATCCCTAGAAAGAGTTAAAACAGTTTGAGTGACGTCATACCAGGGTGTGTTAATCCACTTTTATCCGTAGTAATCCCTCAGCAATCACCACACTATTATCCTGAGTTGGGGCTATTTCATTTCCTTCCAAACCCCACACCTACATCTACCTCGAACAGACACACTACCCACGAACTGATCCAAAATTACAAAGTTTTTCCATCGTATCACCGTATAAGGTCTTTTGGTTTTACAACCACTAGTTATATTCTTGAGAAACCTTTCAGACAATACCAAATAAAGTTTTGTTTGCGATGCACATAATTATTTCTTAGCTAATCAATTTTTTTGTTTGCAATGAATAATTCTTTTGGTTCATTTGGAACCAGTGTTCCCTAAATTAAAGTTTAATTTGCACCCGCGAGGGTTGCGATAAAGAAACAAAAATATTGCGTCTCATTTTTATACGATGTTTAATTTTTCAAGCCGGTAATTTCCTTGCATTTTAAATGAGGAAATAAAACTCTGCGGTTCTGATTAAAAATGGAAATTAATTGACTCAAATAATTCATAAATGTAATTTATTGCCTGGCCACATCAAAACCTTTGGAATTGTATGAAATATTTTATTGCAAATTGATCATAAAATTCTACTCCTATGTTCAGTTTATGGGTCTTTAAAAACTTTCGAAAATTACTTCATAATTTACAGTCTCCAACAGAATTTTTTTCATACAAGCATTCTTTTGTTCGAAAGAATGATAGTGTCCTTCGAGAATATAGCACATTTCGAACGATAATGAACAAGGCCTCCTATACCTATTATACCGGCGTTCGACTGTTATATACGATTGGTTTAACGGTGTTCGCTTTGCCCATTCCCTGTCCGACAATCACTCGCCGCTCTTCTCTGAAAACATTCTTTATTTCGAGTGCCTATTCTGGTACGGCTTCATTTCAAGCTCGTTCGACTTTTTTTCATTCTTCTACCTAGTTCTTTCACTAGAGTTTGGGAATTCTTCGATTACGCGGTCAGAAATTCTCATTAGAACCGCTTCTCGTTCGTGGCAATTGCTTTCCATCTAATATCCAAATATAATTGCAAATCCTGTATAAAATAAAATTATCTTTATAATTCATTTAGTGAAATCTTTTGAATTTACGAAATGAACTACATACCTGCGTTTAACTAACTTATACGTCGAGAATGTAGAAGACGTAACGTTATCGTGGCATAAGCGATTCGTTTGCGTTTGTAAACAGCGCGACATGTGCCGTTGACAAAATCACTCCCTAATTTATCGGCGATGGCAGCTTCTTCTACCATGGAATATTCATGCAACACACTTCGCTTTTAAAAATCTAGTGATGTAAACATACATATGCACATATTCAAACCATCAACGTCTTGTACGATATTCCAATTTGAAATTCAATTATTTTTATCAATATTCTTGATGGAAACGTATCGAGTTGAGTGTGCGACACAGGGAGCTGGAAACGAACGTGATCGGCAAGCATGTAGTTAGTTATGTCGAGGTTACGCGTTAAATTTAAGCGTTCAGTAAATAAATTGGAAACTAAGGATACATATGTAGGGTCTTTGTTTAACAAGAGATACATTTTTATGCGCCGCTCCACCCTAGACATATTTTAAAGCAATTGATATTCAAAAGAAGTACGTTTCGATACAACTATGCTAGTTGATAATTTCTCGCCTGGCAGATAGTCATGTTTGGAATATTTTAAAACGCAGTCTAGATGTTTCACCCCATACATATATATATACATTAATGTAAAATAATTTTCTCGAGATTTAAGTTTCGTACTCTGGTTAAATATCCTATCTCTGGTTAAATTTCCTATCGTCTCCATTTCAACTAAACTAATCCACTTCCAAGAGAAAGTTTAAAGATCATTGATCGTGCACCCCTAATTTTCTTTTCCCGCTCGGCAAGAAGTGTTACTGATGTTATCTGAAAGCGAGAGGAGCCAACGTTCTTTATTACGCTCGGGCCCTCAAGTTTCTAATTAAAAAACCTGACGTTTCGTTGCGTTTTAAAAGCAGACGAAATCCGGCACTAATTCCACCTCGGCCTGCGAATAGTGGTTGGTTCACCTCTGCTGATGGTCCGTCGGGCTATCCTATCTGCACACTGACATGAATGAACACATCACAAGCCTCTTTACCATATCACGCTCTACACTAGGCCAACCAAGTGTAGCGCTTGTGAAACGGCCACCGTCTAATTAGGAAGTTCGTTTTAAATTTTCGTTGTTATAGCGTACTAAATGGCGGAACCGTTACAGCTCATGGACATCATACACTTATTATCTTCGGGTCACCCAAACGAGCTACTAATTCCACATTTATTTCGTTTACACATATAGTTGATTTTTATAAGCAAAAACTGATCGAATAAAATCTTCCCTTTTAGATTTTTATAATAAATCCGATGTATGAGAAATAGGAAAATGATTTGCAATATGATGTAGGATATATTTAATATAAATTCTTGATAGACTATAATATCAGAAAAAAATCGCTTCTTATCCCTTGCATATTAGACTCGAGTTTCAATCAGCTGAGATGCGTAAACGTGATCCCCTGATTATCTGCATATTCATCAAATATCACAAGAGCACATCACCTCTATTATAAGAGCAACTCTTATTACATCCGTTTCATTGGATTTGCGATACATGTATGACGGTGAGTTAAAGGTGACTCATGTAATGATAGAAGGGGCACTCATTTTGTCTCTGCTATTTCATCCTTATTTAACCAACGTATACCTGCCGCAATACCCTAACATGCATTATTATATCTATAATCCAGCAATGATCCAGATTATTCGTCAGTGCCACAGTAGAGCTTCATCCTGGGACAACGTTGGCGGCAGCGGTTTTGATTAAACTATACTCTTCAAGTCTTACAACCCTGTATCACCATGACACTATGTTGTTCCTGTACGCTACCCCTAATAGAACTATATTTCTACTGTGGTTGCGTGTGCTCTCTATGTGAACGTAATTGTAATTCCGTTTGAAGCTAGAGGAGTTCATTTACAAGAAATACGACATTACCAAATACCAGTACAAACTTTAAAACATTTTATAGAAATTACATAAATTTCAATACATTTTTTAACAAAATAATTTTATTGGTAAATATCTCACTCGATCTCAAGATCATAACTCGATTTCAAGATCATAACTCGATCTCAAGATCATAACTCGATCTCAAGATCATAGCGGATATATACTATTATTGGAATCACGTCTGTTTGTATTTACGTGAGTGTGTGGAAGCGCTTTATAACCAAAATGGTTGGACGATAATCATGAAACACTATACTTAAGATATGTGTATGGTCAGCAAGGAAGCCTTTTATTTATGAAACGAATATTCGAACCGAGAGTGCATGTTTACACTCGGTATTTTTTTCTGTACTGCATTATCTCCTAGTGCACTTACGGCAAATTAAAGATCTTCATATTTCATACAAGTCTTATTTAAAAAGTTTTTTTCGAGAAGTGTTCTCGTTACAAAATAATTGCTGCTAAATTTTTATTATACATTTTCATATTTACGTAAATATGGAAATTGGTAATATATGAACCATGTCTGTTACAATTTAAGCTGGAGGACGAAATAGATGAAAATAATAATATCCATTCTATCCAGACAAATAGGACGTACAATTTGGAAATACGGCACAGTACACTGTTTAACAGTTGTAAGTATTCTATATTAATTACCATATAGGACAAGCAGCTTCTAGTGTAGTTAATGCTGTGTAATGATTCCTACCACTGTGCAACTACAATCCGTAAAGATAAAAGACAATGCTTGTTGATAAGTATTCCACTGCCGTTGCCTCGAGTTAAGCATGGTCATTGTATGGTTGCTTGTCATTTATCATATGGACATAAGGTTGGTCGGCTCTTCAGGCCCTCCAAGCGAAAGGGTAAGTAGAATTCTCGTGAGACCTTACAGTGACGCACTATATTTTTCTTCAAACTAAAAGCACACCAGTAATTTCATCATAATTATTATATATGAACCATCTTCGAAATAACTGAAGAATACCATAGTTGATTTTTTTGCAAAGAAGATGGCTTTGAAATTTGTTGTTCTGTTTAAGAAAATAAGATCATTATCACTAAATGAACGTGATATTCCTGGTGGGAAATGAATAGAAACTGCAACACAACAAATCTTGTAAACTTGTTAGTGAAACTATTTAACTAGTTTCAAAGTTTGTTAAGATAGCAATGAAAAAATTAGTGCGTGCGTCACTGAAGTTTTAGATCTATAGTACTCGTGGGATCAGACCAACTAGTTGATAAAATCCCCAACCCATAAATACACACTCCACACACCACGCACGCATCGTCCCAGAAAAGAGAAACATTTTCCCCGTGTGGTGTATGCATTGTCAATGCAAGCGGCCTCTGAATATGGTTACATTGTATTATATCTTTTTTGCTCCGCGCATGATGATTTAATAAACCTCTGTCTCTCTGATTATATCGGCACGTTCCCGCAATTCATGTGCACGTGTACCTTATTTAATTATAATACACCGCATAGTCCACCATGCATATCCGTTTTGAAGACTTCTTTGTTTTGTTGGCCTATAAATAATGATATCGATGATTTATTTTGATCGCTCTGATGATCGCAATAGACATCTATATTTTAAATGACTGCTATCCGTATAGGGTTAGCCAATTTGATAAAGATTAATCGTACAGTGATAAATCCAATGAATTTTAATGTTCTAAATCGAAACTTATGTATTATTCCATAAAAATCTAAAATTGTTGAAAACTTTTCGGAATGTTTGTATGCGACACTTATGTTTCGAGCGCAACTCAGTTGGCTAATTTCAAAGACACATAAAACTCGGGCGGAGCACTACGGTTGACTGTCTCCCTAATTACAAGATAAGATTGCCGTGAAAACAGAGGGCGCCTTACACTGTTTCTTTGTTGCCGCCATTACACGTTTATTATTTGCGCTATTTGTCTTCTTCTCGCACATACCCAACTGCAGCAGTGCATCTCTAGCGGGATTTTGTACGTTTAAATTTTTTAATCCCGCGTTTCTTTTACCTCGGAGACAATATTAATTTTTCATGCGACAGTCGAGGGGACGCATCTTTTAACGGTTTTGCCGTTGATCTATTAAGCTGTTTAAATTTTTAGTGGATTCTCTTTGTCGCTAATTTAGAGTGACATGCACATTATCGTTTATTCATTAGTCGAGTTGCACTTAGACGTAAAGCAGTTTGCAGTGTTTCAATTATATAGTGAAATATTATTTTGTAGCATTTGCTCGTAATTATTTTGCATAAATCAAGCGATTTGAAGCAAATGCTTCGGTTGCTCTACTAACGTTGTTTACCGCCGCGAAGATTTATTGGTTGTTTGTTTCCAGTTACATTTATTAACCTACCAACGGCACCTCAAGTGTTGAACCTCGCAGCCCGCCATAACGGTTAACGATGAGCAGGCGAATTGTTTAAAAGTGTCTGAACATTAAACTCACTAATTTACCACTACGTGTGTAGACTGTGATCAACAACAAATTTCCTCATTACTTACAACCATAAAACCTTTACACTGTACCCGGCACTGACGACTGGTTAGGAAATTAAAGAATACACAATAAAGTGTTGCACAGTCTAAGCGAATGATAATAAAACGGGGCACTATAACGATTCATAAAAATGGAAGTAACTCTTAGGATCAAAATGGCGTTTAGCCTTACACCCTCCTACTGACCCTTCACGGCTAACTTCACAGTAGAGATGACCAGTTTGATTTGCCTCTGAAGACGTTTTACTTTTATAGTATGCAAATCTTGAAGATTCTACGTTGCCTATATTTTTATCGGTTCATAACAGGGGTGTATATGAACTTTTTATGCATTTTGGTTTATTATATTTAGCAACGTTACCAGCGGTAAAATATATATATTTTTATTTTTCTTAATATTCGCAAAGGATCATCTGTTAAAAATGAACCTTGAATCCATCAGGATTTCCTTCGAAACAATACCCAATTACTTTTCTGTGGTGAAAGGCAACTTGGTCATCAAGTAGATGGTCATACGCCGGTAATCTTTAACCGTCACCGGTTGGCCGTGCCCAACTAATGGAAAGAATCTATTTATAACGCGGCTGGTAGTTCTGTTGAGTGGCTATCGGCTAACGTGCACACTGCACACATACTGACACAAGCGTAAAATTGTCATTTCATGACTTTGCACACACATACACACGGCCGCACAAATGAATTGACACTGCAGCCTAACACACTTCATCCAGATTGATAGGCTTGCCACGTCAACAGTAATTCTATGATATATAATTGACATGGACGCAACTAGCAACCTTAACACATTACAGTCAAGAGATTTTAACAAACGAGATGAAATATTAATTTTCCACATATAAAAATTTATCTAAAATTACTTGTTCGAAAATCCCAGCTCTGCACATTATTGTACAATATTTTTCTGCCTGTAATTCTAGGGATTAACTCATATAGAACTTAATTTTTCTATATAGTTATAGCAAGATTTATTCATGCGAATCGCTATAAAAATACAATGATTTATAAATTAAAAGCATTTATGTATGTTTTGCAAAAACATTAAAATTAAAATAACCCTGTTGGTGCAATTTTATTAATCTATAGTAACAAATAAATAGAATAGAATAAATATTGCAAAACCGAAATTTGCAACGCGATAAAATATCATTTGTAAAATTTTGAAAAGCTTATACAAAACATATTGAATATATTTGGGAATTTAACTAGATTTATCGTTAATAGCTTTAAAAAAGAACGCATTACTTCAAATGAGTTGTCAATATCATGTCAGTATTCAAAAAGCAAACCAACCAATATTGTACAAGATAAAAAAGTAATTTGAAAAATGGTCATTGCTTGTGTGATGTATGTATATTTCAATATGGCGATAATATCGAAGCAACAAACAGCGATGATCGTAACTGGTTCAATTGCAACCATCCATCAGTTCTCTTTTTGCTTCGTCGCTCCGGTCGCCGTCCTAGGATCACGTATATTGCCCATTTATTTTGCTGTCTCATTACATGAGTCCTGACAGCTATGTACGCTGTCGCCTCTGCGATATTTACACACTGGCCACTCCGGCAACGTCGCGATAATATGGATAAAAATGCTTTTGTTTCCGTTCATATCTTTCACGATTCGCTCGCGCAGACGTAATGGTGAAATACAGACATTACGAGCAAATTTATTCTCGTTTAGTAATATCAATTTCCGAGACAATGCAATACAATTTCATCACTGTATTTATATCAATCATTTAGTTTTAGTAATTTTATTACCATTAATAGTCGATTTCAAACAGAATAATTTAGCAATTGAAAATATATTTAAATCATAAATGCATTTGTGTGTTTGATATTAACAGACAAAGTGCATTCGCTGATCAAAGTTCAAGCAGTTAATGGCAATAGCATAAAATTTGCATGTGTTCCGTGTAACTCTGTACTCTCTATACTCTCTTGCGCAATTAACCCCAGTTATAATCTTTAAATAATTGATAGCGATCATATTTCAAGCGACGCAAAACTGAGTCAAAAATATGGATTTTATAATTTCATTTATATTCCCAACTTTAGTTTTAAATTTAGATACTATTATAAAATACAACGTATATTGGTAATTCAATTTGAGAGCTGCATCTTTTTGCAGGCATACATAATATATATAGCACATGATATTAAATTAAAGCTAGGTTTAGACGTAGTATGTGACCTTAATTTTCTATCAGGAGCATTAATGCTATATTAGTTTCGTTTAGAACTTGCAAATTGAATTTTCTTTTGTGCCTGTGTACTAGTAGCATTATCAAATGCCTTTATATATAACTTTGGCGCGCACTATAAGTGCATATAAACCATCATTGTTTTAAAACGTAAGCCGGACTTGTAACATGTTAGTGCTTCATTTGGTAATTCAATTAAAAATACGAACTTTATAAAATAAACATCTAAATTTGAAGTTAGAGTCAAAAGGATAACATACCTTTTCCATTTACTGCAAAAATAAAATTTTAGCAGAATCCAAACGCAGTCAAAATTTATTCTACAGATAAATAAGCTTAAACATTCACAATTTACAGAGATTAGATTGTAGAAATGTCATAAAAATATGTAGATTATATCAATATAAACTTAAAAATGATATAAAGTATTTAAATTGCGATTTTTATTAAATATAGAAGATTTTCATTTGTGTAAATTGTCGACTTAATGTTATATCTATGGTAGCAACTGTGTTTATAAATAGGGTTGCTTGTTTATCTATAGCATACAACCACGCTTCATAATTCGCACTTAATTAAATCTGGTTGCTCCTAATCACCTCTCTGTAGCCCAAGAGATGAAATATCATGTGCCCTGGTAGGTTGCTTTCCATAATTAATTATGCATTTCGTCTGCCCGCCGTTTGCTTCCCTGCGACACTGACGCACTCAGTCCGGATGCTTGTTCACTTTTATTAACGTTAACAAATGTTACTACTGCTCCGCGTCGCCTACTACCCCAACGACGACCGTATTTCAATTGTCTTTGCTCAGTCGACATGAATTTCACTAAATTCATTCTCATAGAGTGCGTATGAAAAACACTGTTTTGTTTTTGTATACGTTAAAAAGTTATTCCGTGACAGTGAAAATATTAGTAGTAAAATGAGTAAAATGGAGTTGAAAGTATGTGATGGAGATTACGGATTGTCGTCCATTGATTCCGAATCACTACAACTGTTGTTAGCAGCCAAAATTGCCAAAATTAACGTAAATGTTAACTGGAACGCGTGGTATTTTCCATCATTGTCTCGCAACGGTAAACGAAATGCAAATTTCTCAGTAATTTTTCAAGATATCGCACAGTCAATCGACAGTTTTTTGACAGAAAAACAAAAAGCTGAAGCGGTCACAATTATCCATATGATGCGATATAATTTTCATCCAATAATCAAGTATGCTTTTTGGGTTGACGAACGAAATTTGGAGGATTTCACTAAAATGTGGTTCCAAAAAACGAGATATATACTATTCCACATGTTTGTTTTCCCTTATTATCTAACTAACGCTCACGATTTGATGGAAGTACGGTACACTGAAGACTCGACCATTTGGGCCAAAGAAATCTATGCATCGTTGAGAAATTGTTGCTGTTTCTTTGCCACTCATTTGAAGCGCTCTGAATATTATTATGGCAGCCAACCATCAAGTATCGATGTGACACTATATGGATTTCTGGCACCTTTAATTAAAATCCCATTACCAAATTCAATATTTCGAAGCATTGTGAAAGAGTGGCCTGTGCTGGTTATATTTGTAAATAGACTTCAAAGTATTTATTTTCCTGAGATTTCATATGAAGAAAAGTATATCTGTACTGTAAGAACCGCACGAGTTGATGAGAATTCAGATTTTTTCGTTATGGTTTCTGCAGCTGTCTTCGTCACGATCGCAATGTTTAGTTATGCAGTTAATAATGGTATTATTGATTGTAGTCGATTATTAGATAAATAATCATTTGCATTATTGTAACACTCATGTATTACTGACAAAAAGCAATTAAAATAAAAAACGGCAAGAATTAAATTTAATTTAAGTAACTGATTCGTTTTAAAAATAGTTGTAAATTAATAAAAAATCTATCGAAATTTGCATGTATAGTGCAACGAATGAGGAAGGTACTGTGAAGAGGATTTTGATGAAAGTATACCGATAAAAACACACTCACTCGTCAAGTCACATGTCAGGCGGGTGGGCGATGTTACACGTAATTATACATTCCTTATCGGTTCCTGTAATCAGTATAAGCAATCTCGTACTATGTACGTGTAAAGGGCGGATTGTCTCGCGCCATAAAGAGCTCGAGGCAGTAGGGTGCCTCGAGTCGGGCTTGCTTGCTTATGGGTCCACGTCAGATCAAAGGCACGGCATAGTTTTGTTGCATCGAAGACCGATAATGTATTCCCTATGCCTTTCTGATTGCAAACGGACCACATTGTGTGAAGTTTACGGCGAATCAGCCTCTTCGGGAGAAGCACCTGCATTTTCTCCTTTGATAGCGAAAGAGTCGGAAATTGCTTTATTTTAACATATTATATTAAATTTAGAGAAAAAGCGTTATTATTTCATACAGTTCTAACGGAATTGAAATAAAATTTTAGCATCGCTATATATTTAAAAACAGTATATTTTAGTTACCATTCCGGGTAGATTTGAATTAATAAGAATTAAGTCTATATTCAAAGTAGCTTCAACCCTATTTCCGAAATTCCCATCATCCCTTATACAGTGCACGTTCTTACCAACTCAGTTCGCGTTCGGAATGAATTTATTTTTAATTTAAAACCACTTTATTACAAAGCCACCGAAAACTACTTCACAGAGAATCGATTTAAAATACATTGAACTTGTATTATTGAAATTGCAGTCGATTCCACGGAATTTTCGGTAAATAATTTGTTTTATTTCACTTTGAAGTTCCAGATGAATATCATTTACCAGGTTATTAATAAACTAAAGTTTCACTCATGCAATTGAGGTCATATTCGTTGTATGTGGCTATCTATTTCGTAGCCATGCTGGCAAAATCCAGTTTATAATTTTTAAAAATATATATTTCATCACAAACAGATTTTTTTACTGTCAGCGTTATATAAAGAAACAAAGTGAGTTCGTTTTACATAATAGAATTAACTGGGTAATTTTAACCCCTTTCAGTAAAGTAACAAGTGTTTAAAATGGGAGTGTCTTTTTAAATCAATTTCCTTTTGACTCGCCGGCTATCTAATATTTTTATGTTCCAATAAACGAAATAAAGAAGAGGGATTACCATCCATCCGAGAAGACCGATTTTTTAAAAGGGGAGCAACAAAATTCAATTAAATACCCGAATTAAATGTCAGCAACATTTTCCGCTTGATTGTGTTCACTGAGAATTTACGTAATAAACCGTTTGCATTTCGCTAGTTACATGTGTAGCGTCATTTCTAAAACACCAAAGATATTTTAAATATGCGCTCTTAATTAAACTTTACAGTACAAAATTACCAAGTTTATGTAAATAACAAAGGAGCAATTTTATACCGTTTCAGACAACGACGAATCCTTTTATCGCGCGTATCTTGCTTTTTTCACAAAGTGAATTTTAAAAGGCTTATGAAATTAAATCTATACCAAAGTGATGAAAACATTTTCTAGTTGCGAACAAGCTTGTAATATTGTAATTGAAACATATTTGTATTTTTTTTTTTTCTTAACCCCGATAATATAATTAATAAATTTGCTAAAGAATCAAAAGGATTTGAGGCAAGTGTCGGAGTGGTTACTGATTACTTTTCTGATTACAAGATTACCATTCTAATTAACTCTGAATATGTATTTTTTCGTTTATTTTTAAAATGCAAATCAAGCGTCTCCTTTCTCAAATGTCTTTGTGAATTTGTTCTCTTTGTATCCTTGCGCCCTTTAATCTCTTCACCCTTGACGTGAGTCTGTATCTTTGTTATACGCAGTTTTTTTTTCAGCCCTGATGTTCGTTTTAACTCACAGCTCTAAAACTTTAAATCAACATTTTCCGTGGTACTAAAGTTAACATAAATTTTCGATTTCACCAGCAACTGTTTTACAGTTTCAAACTGTATTCGTAGTTGGTTCCAGCGGGCAAAATCTTTTGTTTCAAAACTTAATTTCGACTGGGCAGTACGTTTATTACGAATCGTTTATTTTTGGTTTTCTACTTTTAATATACAGTTGGGTAAAAAGAAAAGATTATTTAAAATTTTTATTCCTCTGAGTTACAAAGGGATTTGTTTCAAATTATTACAGTTTCATTACTACGCTGCAAGTTAAATAAATTAGCTATTTATGTATGTAGCAATTTTATTCATTTCGTTCAAATTGATGTTTACAGTAATAAGTTTTATAAAAAGAATAAAAACATGAGTGCATGTATAACAGAACCACATAACATGCATTAAATAGTAAAGCGCCGAGTTGTGTATAAATGATAAGAGAAAAGTTGGTTTTGGCTGCAGCGTTACAGAATTATTTTACGATGCTGCGATGAAACGTATATCATATCTCGACGGGGCGCCGACCGTCGCACGGCCCCCCATGACGTGTCGTCAGACGGGAAATCGTGTTTAAATACGGTAATAAACTCGAAAACTACACGGGATACAGATTTATCTGGGCATACAAATAAACCAACAAAAAGCCAGACAACATTATTGTTGTCTGATTTCGCTACTTTAGCGTCGCGGCGCTGATGTACATATTTAATGAAACATACAATGTTTGTAGGAATTGCTTAATCCGATAGAAAGTAAAATTTGTCAAAAGTTGCAAATGTTTTAGTATAATTGCGAATGTAACTGATATTATGTCGTGGTGTGCATTGCATTAACTCATTTACTATTTATGTCTAAATTTCGACCTTTATTCGAATTTATAATTCAGTGGCCCACAAAGAGTGAAGTCAATTAAATTATTATTTTCTAAAATATATTTATGTACTCGAGCTCAATATATCGTACATATAGTAGTACTAAGCTATTTGTCTATTTGTGCGCTATCAAATTCTGTATGTGCTTTTATTTTATTTAGTGCTTACGTAATTACTCTTTTCAGTTCTTCTTGAATTGTTTTCTGATAACACATGCAATAATTCACGTTACAGCACATTAAATTCGTCGAAAACCACATATCAATTACGATTGGTTAGCCAATGGCACAGAAATAAAGGGGTACACTGTGGTTATTGTGTTCTTAATACTCGATTTCACATACTATTGGGGATTGTTTATCGAGTCGTTTAAAATCACATATCCACTCTTTACCTATCGCCAAGTCGATTTATGTTTATTAAATTACCAAGCGCTATTTCACATGAGCACCTGATTTATTGTGGATTCTACCACTTCTAAGATTACTTTCATTGCAGTTTGCATTGATAAAAATGTGAAAAACTATTGGAATGATGTGTTATATAAATCCACTTCCGTTGAGGTCCGTAGCGCATTATGATGTCGGATATATGACTCAGAAAATGTCAAGTAGAGTTAAATGGTGTAATTTTTAAAAGAACCTGACGTCTGTCATAATCTGCGAACTTTGCAATGAGTGCAGCTGTTGCTCTGATGCCAGTCATCATTATAATTCCTTTTTCTGCGGCTTGCGTTAAGTAATTTAAAATCCTATTACACGATGACGTTATTGTTGGTATTATCTGGGATCTGTAGCTGTTCCGTAGACTTTTAAAATATTCCAAGGGGTACAATCTTCACTCAGCAACATAAATATTCGTATGATTTTACAATAAACACTATATAACACAAACAACAATTCATCATATTTAAATACGCACAAAATTTATTATCCCGCATGAATATCCTTCTTAAATCTTATTGTATGACCGAGCGTTAGCATATAAGCTTTATTCGGGTTACGTGACATGGAAATATATTATTTGGCAACTTTCACGCATTTCAGATATTGATTCGGAATTTTAATATTTCATTTCGATAACTGTGGCATGTTTAAGAAAAGAGTAATTAAATTTTTAATATACTCGATAAGTTTACGAAGTACTTGGAATATGGATTTTACCTCTTGTAATTTTTATTAAAATATGCCATGTTTTTTTTATGAAATCGATAACGCTGGTTATTGATATCTAGTTATGGAACTTAAAATGTATATAGCTTTGTTTTTTTAATAAAATATTATTTAGTAAATTTTAAAATTTTATTTATAAGATATTTTATAGTACACCGAAAGTAATGGTGAAATGTTGTGGTTTTACTACTCCATTTGACGAACACGAAAATAATGATTACCATACGAAACGTCATAACTATGGCGCACGTATACGCGTACACGCGAAAAGACGCACAAAATAAAAACGTGAAAAGGCAAAAGGAAAAAGATTAGGAGAAAGGACGAGATGCTATATAGGGGTATATACTCATGAAACATGCATCTTTCATTTCAAGGTGCCATAACTTCTTCAGACGTGTGGTGGTTCTTCTTTCACACAAGCAAAGCGCATTTGCAAAACACGATCCACCTTGAATGACGGTTGATGGGTTACTTTAACTATGCGACCTCGTTGGCTACGCTCATAGAAATATGAATAAGACGTCGTCTCCACTTTAAAATTAAATAAACATTTTTGTAAAATATCATTTTTGAACCAAATATATACTACTAAATTTTTATGTTAGTTATAAGTCAGTAACAGACTACTGCCTTTCAAGTATCATTAAAGATAACAAAACCCATATATGTTTTGATTACTTTTAAAACTTAAAATCATTTATATAGCTCGTTCAGCAAAATTTTAATGTCTTGAACTAATTATCTCGCCTATTTTCATGGTATTTTATTACATTTAGAGCCGGTTGGTTTTACGCGCGAGAACCGTTGTACCAGAAAGTAATTAGGTCTGCGATAATTAGACTCCCATATATATAGTACGTATATATATATATAAAATAAATATCATCCAAATTTGTGGTTGTTGTATTGTCGCAACCAAGCACTTAATACGTTTTTATTGCCTACATCGTAGACTTAGAAATCCTCGAGTTCTTGCGACCTAAATTTTACCACATTGGCATTATCATACCAATGTTGGGTAGGCTTTTCGAAATACGTTTGGTAGAACGACTAATTTTCATAAGATATTCTAATTTGATAAGGAGCTTCACATAGTGATCTCGCTTCTGGCTTTGTGCTTTTATTACTTAAACCACGATAATTTGTGTATTTAGATCTTTTTTTTTAGAGACAAGTTGAAGTAATAAAAACTGAGCAAAATTATATATTAAGTTTTATGTATGAGGATGAATATATTTATTATAGGAGAAACATATTTAAATATAAACTTAAAGAAAGAAATAAACATGCTGTCTGTATAAAGTTTATATTTCATAGTAGCAAAATTTATAGTATCTGCATAGGGAAATGCTTTCCACATAAATCATGTTCTTATCTTTAAGACTTTTTCATCGTGTCGTACTTGAGCCCTTAAATAAGGGTGAGAGGAGTGTGTAGCACAATTTGGATCTCTATAAAATGTGACTTTTACAATTGAAACATCCTAGTTAGAGATACGTGACCACGAAAATAAAAATATTTACTTCAAATCTAAACAAATTTACGGAGTAAACTTGTTTTCGAATGAATATATCGTGAGGTGTGTTTTTACGAAAAATCTTTCGTGTTATTCGGTACTTAGCAGCGAATATTTTTATCCGTATACACAAATTTTATCGAACATTATGTCGTTGACGATAGCAATAATTATTATCCTGAGAAATATAACACATGTTGTTCTCATAATTAATATAATAATGTAATATCTAAAAATATGTTTATATTCCTGTCGCGCACGCATATTTGAACAGCACAACGATAAATTCTATTTTCATCCATTTCTTTGTATTATAAGAAAGAAGAAATTAATTTGTAGTAAAATAATTATCAGTTACTGTGCATTTGAAATTAGTTTTGACAAAAAGAATTATGAGAATAATTGTTTTTAGGAAGATAATATTTCCAAGAAACATTGTTGACGAAGCATTATGTGTTTGTGATATGGAAAAGTTTTGAAGCATATCACAAACATGTCAAACTTTATGTTTTATAATAGAAAACAGAGTTTTTTGTTAGTTGAATATTATTCTTCTGACACATTTTTGTTGTTTCACCAAAAGTTAGTTGTAAATATTTGATATATTGCAAATTTTTGATATTTTCATATATTAAGCTTTAACTTTATTAATGGTATTTTAAAATTCGTAAAATAGAGTTTTTTTTACGGATTCATCAGGATTGAGTTTCGTATTTAAATACAATAAGATAATGAACTCAGCAACTTAATTTTTACAATTTTTTTCCAAAGTAAGTCATTCAATTATCGTCATGTACATATTATTTAACTTAAATAATGTATCACGTAATGGATAAAGCTTAGAGATAGAATAAATAGAACTTAGATACAAGTTTAGTGAATAGTCATGTGTGCTCACTGCACATTATATTCGTGATGATATACGCTTCTCTCTCTGTGTGTAAGTTTATGTATGTGTGTGTAAGGATTTATATTTGTGATAGTGTGTATATGTGAGTTAGTGTGTTTCCGTGAGAGACTTTATTCTATATTCTGAACGTTCGTCACATAAATACAAATAGTAAAAAGCTATGCACAGTGAATTTGAATGCAAATGCACTCTGTAATTAAATGCAATTAACATGAATGTATTTGCATTCACTGATCTTGTTATTTTGTTTGTATCTCCCAATTTAAATAGCATTTCTTCTACCTAATTAGCGCAATCACAACTTGTTATTTAGCGATTTAACAAGCGATTTTTTTTCAAGTGGTGTAATTCTGTTTTTTTTTTATATCAACCAGAATGCAATTGTGTTGTATATATCATAAAAATTAAAAAAGACTAGAATCATAAATTTGTATAATATTCGTTGATGAAATATTTTTGTATTGTAAATCAAATAGAAAATTATGAATCTATATGTGAAAAGTGTCATTGCAGAGTGGAAAATATGATTCATAACACATTGAAATGTCATCTTCAGACAACATCTATTTGGTTCGCGACGGTTGTGGTGCAGTAAGTTCAGTGCAATGTGTGTTTGCCATCGCATCTCATAAGTTTAACATTTAGGTCGCTGCTGTGAAAAACAAAGACTAACTTCTTTACATGTCTTCGCTATGTGCTACCTGCCACGTCGCCTTTGTCATTCATATGAAAGAAACAAAAGCCTTGTGGTGTATTACATTCGTTTTACAGACGCTGTATATAATATTTTATGCCGCTGCACCACAGTCTGTTTTATTTTCTTACAGCCAAAACTCATCTCATATCCACATATGACTTTAAAAGTTTTTGTTTTAGTTGCTTAGAAAATATTGGTATTTTATAATAATAATAACTATATATAAAATTGTATTTCTAGTGTCATAATTTTTTTTTGTTTTTGTTATAGGTACGTTGAGTTTTGAAAAATCCTACTTCCGTATCTATGTAAGTAGTCTTGTTTCGCAAAACTCATTTCATATTTATTTGACAATATTGTAAGCGACGAAACGCTCTCGAAAAATCCATTTACCATGTTGATCGCAAAGAAAAACGTTACTATTAAGATAACGAATTTTATCCGAAAATTTTATTTTCGTTCGTATATTAAGCTACTTGGAAATCATCCAAGCGCTTTAAAAGATCTTACGTTGTCTTCGTGCCAGTACCCGATTTATAGGTGGATTTCCTCCAGAATAATACGACATTTGGCACACATTGAAATCAGACTTAATTTGCGCTACTAGGTTAATTACTAAACATAAAAAAAAATCAGACGCGTTTAAAAAGCTGTTGTGTTAAAATACCGCTGTTTACAGAAAGAAAACCCTAATAAGTATATTAAATTTATTTGTTTTAAAAAACAATTACATATATGATTCGAGCAATACTTTTCGTATTTTTATTTTTAACAAATTACATTTTTTTGAGGATCAATACAATACAATTTTTTTTTTAAATGTGTCATCTATTTTTAGAATTCGCGGACAATACGTCCGGAAAACATCATAGGTTGAAATGATTCATGGAAAATAATAAAATCCGTCAAAAGTTACCTGGTTTTGCGCTCAATGACAAAATAAAAACTGAAGTATTCAGTGAGCATGCATACACATATGCTGGCGAAAAAAAACTCTCGCCAAACAAATAAAAAATGTTCAAATGAAACCCAGTCCATGGACACACCGCTTTAATAAACGAAATGTCACAGAGTCTGCAAGTGTCAGCCAAATTAATGTTAACTAAGCCATTCGATGACGCAATAAAAGTAAAATTGTACTTTGCAGAAATTTAAAATCTGACAGGTGGGCTATTAAAGTCAGTTCTGTGGGTATTAGCGAAACTGACCAGCAAACAGTTGACCATTTCAGTCCCACATGCAATTCCCCACCTAAGCGGCGCAGTATTTATTTGTGTAACCCTGGACGCGTATCTGCAACGATGCGAATGCAGTACCATCCGAATCTCTTCATGACAAGTTAATTAATTATTTTTCCTAACGTTTCATCGTTTCCATTTCAATGACACTTCAAATAGTACGTTTTCCTCAAATATAGTTCCATTATATATTTTCCAATACCTGACTAATATATTTATTAAATTTAGTTGTAATTTGAAATCAGAAACTGCCTTTTATTTATTAATATGTATACAATTTATTTTATTACAAATTATCGAAACCATTAAAATTTACTGAAACTTACTACAAATTCATGCACAATGTTATTTATTTTAGTTATAATTAGTACATCCAAACAAACAAAGCAGAGATAAACATATATATGTTAGATTAATAATAGCCAAACTGAATCTATACTCATTATTGTTATAATAATATGTGCATTATAATAGAACATGTTTGCACAATATCAAAATCCATTCGAAACAATGTCGCTGCAGTATTTGCAACAAAACCTTTTGTGCGGTAATTGACTATGGAGTGAGTATTGTGAAAACTCGGATATTATTAGATCAGCAGCAGATAACAATTTGAAGTCAGAGATTCACACTCACATTGCGCCGATCGGGCGAGATAGCCGATCTGTGATCGTTGATAAATAATAGAAAGGAATCTGTATCGTTGCGAAAAACCAGCCAGAAGAAGTAAATCGACCGTGACTAAATGGTACCAATGTAGCACGGTCGCTGGTTCTCTCTGGATACTGCTCTGGTTCGGGTTGGATAAAAATCACTCAACGAAAAAAAATCTTAACAAGATCTTGCGGTCGGATTGTCACAGAACTAAATTGCTTATAATAGGTTATTAGACTCGTCAGTCAAGACTTTTATTTATTTCCGAAAGAATCTCGTTTTCTTAGTGTTTAACAGATCAAACATCTACAGATTTAATAACAAGTTTACTTTAAGGTAATTTAAAACTAAATTCTCTGTTTTTTTCCTGAGTTAAAACAATTTTTGGACAGACAAAATTATTTTTCGTTACATTTTATCTAAAATAATTTTTAATTAAAAGAGTTTTAATGATCGTCTAAGTGGTACAAAGTTCACTTAAAGTTTCTAAAATACTTTCAACAATTCATTATTTTCTTGTTTGGGAAAGCAAACAAACCAATACTTTAAAATCCAATATTGAAAAAAAGTTTCAATAGATTTTTATTCACTTTAAAAGTGTTAATTATAAACATTTTAATAATAAAAGTCCATTTAATGCATAAATTGTGTTTTTGACGTGCTATAAATCCGAATAGTAAATTTATTCAGTGACTGCACATTGCTGTGAACAATTAACAAAAAGGATTGTGTGAGAAAAGTCTTGTTAATTATAATGCTAAAGTAATGAAGTTGTTTGTTTGAAATGGCTACCGGCTATCGGCATAGATGTGCAGAAACGCACGGCAGCATGGTACTGCAGACCCTAATGACCTTGCTTTTATATGCGCTTAATGTGGAAAGTTTTTATAGCACTTGAAATATATTCGTTCGAGGAACTTTTGAGATTTTACTGAATAGGTTACACTCATTATCATAATATTTTGTTTTTTTTTTTCTTCACCATTTTAAATACATTCAAGTTTTACTACTACTTAGTGACGTTGTTTACATGTGCTAAGCACAGCGTTGTGCGCAATATTTTAGCACGGTGAAATTAAAAAAACAGTACCAAGTGCTTAATTTTAAACGGAACTTAATTATTGTATTCGTGCTTCAAATGCAAATTGTATTCGTGAGAATAAACTGATTATTTACAACACGCTTCGTTTTTATTGTTGGCGCTGTATCGTTTTTGTTCTATTCAAGAAATGTATAACGCAACATTTAAAAATTTGCATACCGTTGGACCTAAAACTATAAATTTCACTCTGGTTACTACAGTGCTTCTGTTTGAGTGCGACGACATTTCTTTTCTGTTCTTTTGCCCAGCAACGTCTTGTTTTCCTTGTGAGTTAAATGCAAAAATAATACGGCTATCGTTTTGTGGTAAAGGCGCACGGATATAATGCGGTTCTTCTCCAGCCTTTTTTTTCTTCTCATTTCGACTTGAATGATAATTAAGCCGAAATTAAGTGATACATTTCTCATACTGTCCCGCCGCCTTTAATAAATCGCTTTGAATTTTGTCTTTCTTTTTGTTCAAAGAAAACTGGAGCATGCAGCGGATGCACAGCGCTAATTTGCACAAAATTAGAATTAACTTTACACATTATACTATTGTATAGTGTGAAATCCTTTTCAAAATAAGTTTTTCCCTCATTAATGCAGAAACAAAATTAAAACACCCTACATATAAATTATGTAAATAATCGAGAATTAGAATTATCTTTCTGAAATACAACAAAACTAATTTGTAACTACTGAGGAATATGATCCAGCATAGTTGCACTAACATGAAAAACAACTCGAAAGCCAGTTGCGTATTTCTCAGACAATTACAGAAATGAAACGGATGATTCCACGAAAAAAAAAAAACGACTTATGCATTTCGTAAGCAAATCTTTTTTATTTCGTTGATTCGTTTCTCAGGAAAGCACGAAATCCAACGCCATAATAACAACAAACAAAACACTGTGGTTTTCTCATCGTGAAACTATGATACATATTTACGGCGGCGCCTCGGCAATCAGCGCACAGGCTATTCTAAGCGACCAGTCAGCCAGCATGTCGGTAATCATGGTGCCTTGAGTCGTGACGGACTCATCTCTTTTAATGTCTTCATTTTCTTATTTTGCCGAAGAGAGAAACCTAATAATAAAGTCATTACCTGCGTGTCTACGTCTCTACACCGCGGCACCGACATCAGTTACTTTTAGTTCACGCGTTAGGTTCTGGATAATGTGACCGCCGACCTAAAATTTTGTTTTTTGTGCGCCTTCTGACGGATGTGGATAATAGGAAGAAAAAACTAAATTGTTATCATGTTTTACACAAACAATCTAAATTTATTCATAAAACCATAACTTTGATCTGAATTAATTATTGTTTTCACATTTCACACAAAATTAAATATTCGACATTACTTTCAAACTTATTACTTATTAATGAAATTCTATTTTCTTACAAAATAAAACAAAATTCGCATCATTAAGGAGGTAAAGCTCACAAACAATATGTAATTTAAATTTAATTGCGGAGATTAAAAAAAAAAACAACCGAATTTAGGTCAATAGGATTTGTTTTGTTTCATTTTATAGCCCTGCTGTAACTTCTTTAATTTATGTTTATTGTTTTCCATCATTCAGTCCGAGAGTTTTTCAAAAGAATACACTTGAATCTTGGAGACATCTCATTTGACATTCCACCAGTTTCGTCGCACGGAATATTATGGTGCGGACATAGTTGTTTTTCCACGGGATTAAATTACATTTACATATTTTTGTATTACATAACTATGTCAACGGCGACCTATCATACATCTGCATGCAGCGATCTCTAGTTTTGTTATTTTTGTATATATTTCGATTTACAAATGCACCATGTTTTGTTTCGGAAGAACGTTAAATTCAAATAGCATTTTCGGTTTACGACAACAGATTTAACTCGCGTATCCGTACGTAATACAACTTATCGACGGAACAGTTTCCATTTTCCTAGTAGATACGAAGTTTTTCGGAGCGAGAAAAACAGACTTGAATGAGGTATATCGTTGCTTCCGTTATGTCATAAATCTAACGGTCAGATTCATATGCATGCAAACCGAGCAGCATTTATCATCGATAAATTATATTTTTATGTCGGCATAAATATAGAAGGGCTTAATGCAGAAGTTTTAGGCGGCATTTTATACTCCTCCTCAAGCGCGCTATCGTATAAGATTTACTCAGATGCTTTTACCATGCCGTCGTTTTGGTCCCGTTGTAAACAAGACACTGTACGGCATAATTTTCATCACGTGATCTCCGAGCTTATGTCATTTGATGTATTCCTGCTCACTTGCCTTGCAAACTTTAGCGACTATTATTAAGTCTTACATATTTTATACTAAGACTGTTGATTCTGTTTATTTATACATCAAATTCAATCTCTTTTCTTTTAAATAATAAGTTTTAAAAGTAATGCGTTGGTTCGAAATATGAACAAAGGTAGCTTTACAATTTTTGCAATATCATTAAATATGTATAATAGAATAACGACGAATATTGAATAACATTGTGTCATACGACACCATTATCATTCTGACAAGTTACTCCAGCCTTCATTTATACCTCATTAGTTTATTTCATTTGGAATGATGCCTCAGAACAACTGTAATGAATATTTTTATGCGGTTACCAGTCGTCTTTAATAAAATTAACAATGTCTGTTAGCAAGATTCATTAAATGAAAATGCAATAATTATCTGGAAGTTTCTTGAGAAATGGTGCAGAATTACATGCGACTTTTAATAGACTACACAAGAAATATGTTAGTAAAACATTTTATCAGTGCAGAGGATAACAGTTTATTTAATTAATGGAACGTTGGCAGGAAAAAAAAACTTCCCTGTAATAATCTCATTTGCACAAACTTACAACTCCATCGCTGGATGGCACATGCAATCAGTTTGCATTTATAAATCTGTATTTAACCTTCATGTCAAACAAGAACAGACATACAAACCGTCTGGCGCTTCCGTCTTCATGTAATTTTGTTAAATAAATTTACTTCTACTTAATCACCTGCAGCAACAACATAATCTTCTAAATTTTCTTCGCTTCACCAACTTGAATTCTGTCCCATTTCACCGATAGTTAATGCACTACAAAGTGAGTTTACTTTAGCGCCAGAAACAAAAAGAAATAATTTGTTGCATCGGGTTTCATATTGAAATACTCAACGCGCAATGAAAATTTGTATGTAGGGAAACTGGTGAGATTTGCCGTTTACTTTTGGTTTATACCAGGAGAAACTGAAAACTGTTCAAGCGTCTCATTTCAGTGACCATTGTAGATTTTTTAAAACTCAAAACTTGTCGAAACATTGGTAAAGGAAAATCTGAGTATGGAAGCAAATATATAAAGGAGAGATACGTTTGTAACGAAGAATACTAAATTGTAGGCCTAGTTTGAAATGGTAAATGACAAAAATGAGATAAGGTGATTCGGGTATTTTAGTCGTGCGCAAGCGAATTGTATTTCTGTTTCAAAACGGTTTGCGAGACCTCTATCTAAAGTTGCACGACTGGTTTTTTCCGATGGTTGAATGCACGTTTACGATTTGCACTTGCATTGTGCTACTGGTATGACGAGAATCAAACCCAGCGAACCAATTCACATAGGAAAATCGAGCCGGAAAACAATTTGCGCCATGGAGCTTCAGAGATTTCTTAAAGTTTCAAGTTGTCGCAAATCAAGTTTGTTTGAAAATATATATGAAACACATAGAATTTTAAAGTCGTTAATATTAAACCTGCTTTTATAGCTTTAGAAACAATTGGTTCAAATTGAATTAAATATTTATCGTTTTCAGGGTGATATGTAGAAGAATTATTATAAAATACTTCCCCAACCAGTTTTTTTTTGGCTCTGTTATCCAACCTGTTTTTCTAAACCATCTCGTGCTTCCGTGAAACTTTTCAAAAGTTTTATTTGGCTTCAAGACTTTTCTCATTGTTTCTTGAGAGGCGTTCGCTGGGAAATTTATATCCATTTATATCGCCAAGAGAAGAAACTTGTTCGTCGCTAATGAAATCAATTTAAAAAGGATTTCGAATCTGATTATCAATAGAATTAAGTGCGAGATGGGATTATTTATAACTGTGCCTTCAGACACAGTTGCCTACATTTCTGCCAAACCTTTGTACGCGCAACATAAATTAAATGTATTTTATCTCTGATAAACCAATTTACCGTAATAGGCATGATATTATTTATGTATGTATGAAGTGTATTTTTAATAAAAAATTCACGCGATTAATGTGTGCAGTACAAAAAATTTAAGAAGCTTAAAAGGGATTTTGAATCTGTTATTAAATAAAAATTTGTTAATTATTCGGTAGTTGGATTTTATTTTGAACTAGTGGCTAGTTTGTGGTGCGTGACTAACATAAGGAAATCGAGTTGGTTGTCGCGTCAAACACGGAAATTACAAACGTTATAGTTTTCAATTTCGCGTGCGCGGTTGTATTTAATAAACATTCGTGTTGTGGACATGAAATGCGCACGACATTCATCATGCAAATCTAAAACTTAATGTTGATTTACTTATTGTTCCGTTGTCCACACTTAAATCGCTGCTTATTCAATTAATGGCACAACACTGTTATTGTTGGTGATAAAAGTGTTTATTATTTCGACACACTTTTCGCCTCATAAAACAATCCACTCCAGCACAAATGTTAATATTTTAATTCAAATTGCATCGCAAAATGCATATTGTTTTCTTAACAAATCTGTACCATTTTCATACATATACTGCATTTAGTTTTTAAATATACTCTTCATAAATTAATGACGAACAGAATTAATGTTTATCACTCTAATTACATTATAACATAAAGTGCACTACGTAATATTGCCAAGGAGCATCTTAAACTTAATTTTTAATCAAATTGTTTGCTTTGATGCACCGATATGTACGATATATTGCTTATGCGACCATCTACAATCTAATTATAAATCCTATCAAAGGTGCGTCTTCTTTAGCAAAATATTTTCCAATTCTGTTTAAAAACTGTTAAAGGCGAAAGAGTATATATTATATATTAATTTAGATTATATAGGTAATAATTGCTGATACAGCTTGGTTATTTTATGTTCAAAACATTTTATTACGTTCACGTCATAGAAGCATTTTGGATTTATTTGAAAACGTTAAATTTTTTATTCGGTTGTATAACTCTATGGATAGAAAATAGGAGTTTTTAACGTATAAGTTATGTTATCCGTGCAATATATTATTTATACTGCATCAAATCATGCCGTGATCTCAAGCAGGGTAAGTTACCATTTTATATGTTTTGACCTGCGCACATTATAGTAAACCATAAAAATTTCAACTGACCTACATACTCCTTAAAATATAGTTTCGTTTAAAAGATAGGTACTGGTAAATTTATATTGCCTATTTTCAATACAGAAAGTGCTTTATGCTACCGAAAGTAATAATGCGTCGCAATCTGAAATCGTGTATCCAATTAACTCGGGTCCATTCTAGTAACGGTGATACTAAAGCAAATAGATATAAAGAAACTAGTTGCAGAAACACAAGTTTGATAACAACTGTGCTCTGCGTGGTCTATTGTCAGTGTAGCCCTCGAGTTTCGAAGACATAGATTGTTATAAAGTAAATGGATGTTGTAATTAACTAATTATTTTTCTCTTTTGTCAATTTGTATCAAGTTTACGGAATTACGATGTACTTTTTGAAAAGAACTCGAGTTTTCACAATGATACATCCTTCCTGTACACATTTGTAAGAAACTATTGCGAAAAGAATCAATTATCGTTTGCAGATAAAAAAAAAAGTTCTAGATTTCAAAAGATTCACTTATATTCGAAAGAGTAGTTAATCCGATAAATAACGTAGATTGTACTAAAAGAATAGCTAATTTAGAATTTAAGACATTTGAAACAATTTTACTAAATATTTCCCTCTTAAATTTGATCTGTGGTTCACTATGTTTAAAGTTGAATTAAACTTTAGAATCCTCAGGCTTTTTATAACATTTGAACCTGTGTTAGACACACCCCTTTCGCGAAAGATCGAAAAACTAATCTTCCCTCGAGGTGAAATATGTTTGTGACATGTATATGTAATGGATTTGATTATATAAAATCTAGTAATTACCACACAACTACATATAAGATATTGATAAGTGCAAACATGTCTGCGAATATCAACGCAAAACACGAACAGTTAAATCTAGGAATATTCATGTGTATGTGTGTGTGTGTGTGTGTGCATGATGAGACAATAACAAAATTGCAATCGGCACGATATCAACTGGATGGCATATTTAATGTGATAACACATGCGAATATTTTGCACGGAAAAATGATTTAGAAATAAACATGAAATACTCGTCTTTGAGTTTGAAGTAGATAAAATGACCAAAAATAACAAAATGCAGCAAATATATTTTTACATACATAGATTCTAAAGTTTCTAAAATTTAAAAATTTGGACGACCGAATTGCATGTAAAAGTTGAATTGCTTTCAGAAAATTAATTAAAAAATTAAACAATTCTAAAACAACGTATGTAAACGTGTAATGAACATACGATTCCAATTAAAAACTTCTATATATTATATTAAAATATCTAATTTTGTGAAAATGAATAGCCTTTACAATTAAAATCATTTCGGTTTTGAAAGCAACTTGTTGAGTAGTCTGAAGCAAATTCATGTTGTCCGAAAGTTTACATAAAAAAAGCAAACAAGCTCTTGCGAGGGCTTCATTAGGGCGATTTCCATCCAAGATCAGTTTCATGCTGTATTTCCTGTTTTTAATACCCTCTGTGCGCCGGAATAGGCTAACCAGTCTTGCCAATACCCGGTTGCATCACAGGTATGTTATGTGTATATATGTATAACCCTCGTTCAGTGCTCGCAACATGCAGTGATCATTAATCTAACTCGGTGCACGGTGACGTTTGAAAAATGAACTTGGTAAGCACCGAGTGTAATGAATACACCATCACCGCGGCCACCGCCATAAAAGTATTCAGATCACGAAACAAAATGTTCTCGTCGTTATTTTAATTAGAAAGTCATTAGTCATTTGAAATTAACATCTTTTTCACGTGGCCCTTGCCTCTGATAAGACTTCTAAAGATGCGTAGGTAATTGCGGCTATGATGTGGAAATTATACAGTTCGAGATCAAGTAGAATTATCAACAAGCTGATTGTTATTAAGTCATCATCCATTCTGCTGACGGTGATTAATTCTTTCGAACAGTTGTTATAATTGTAAGTCTGCAGATCTAGATTACTATTAAACAGATCGTCAATTTGAACAGCTTTGGCAAACGAATGCACTAACAATTGCAATGCAAATCTAATGCTTTGCCGAGCAAATTGTAAATAACAAGAAGTAGACACCATGCTGCGTTTGCGACTTACGGAAAGAAGTTAACTCTAAGATGTATTCCGGTATTAAACGTATCCGAAGAACCGTTTCTACGGCATTGACAAGTAAAACTCGGGGATTTCGGGAGCTTGAGATTGCATGAATCTATTGGTTTGGTCGGGTAATCTGACAATCTGCTGGCGATCCTGACAGCAGGAAATCCCTCGGTAGTGTACGTACGTTCAAATGGACAAGCCACTTGATGTTTGTATTCAGTTACCTTGGGATACTTGCGAACATGGCAGCGTTTCACACATAAAAGTTGATTTCGTTCAACGTGTTCAAGAATACACCAGTTGGGATATTTTGGTTTCGAACTTTTTTTTATGTATAAACATTTATGGTCGCACCTCTTTTTTTTTATCTTTTTATTTATACATCTTCAATAATAAGTGCTCACTCGTATTTTTTTATTCTGAAACAGTTTTTTAAACATTTGATTGTTGATAGAAGATTGTAGATCCACTACACAAAATTAATACAACTTTCAAAATCTAATTTCGTTCTATCTATATATTTCCTGTAAAGAAGAAATTCGCTTTTCTTTTCAATACACTAACGCACACATGCTACAGAATGTATACATACATATATCTGACAGGGGAGCAAAGATTTGTCGGTGAAGTCACTCTCTTATTACATTAGGCACAGTAATGCGTTTATAATGATTGCCTCGTATTTCTGATTTCATCGTAATCAAATATTTCTCACCACCCACAACCTATAATGTATTTGCTACGAGGATAATGTTCACAAACAAAAACGAAACCATCAGCTGATGGAATTCAACACAATTTTTAGTTAGTTTAAGCTATTATTTTATTCAGTTCAATTCTGTCCAATTTATTTATTTAATTTAAATTAAAAAAATAAGTATCTTAGAATAATTTGAGATTTTTTTTTTTTATTTACTATCACTTTATTCTTTCTCTCATATGTAATGTAATACGAGTGTAGAATGAAGTCGCCGTTTCAACATGGCTGTGCCGTGTATGCTCGTTTTACCAGAAAGGTGTGATGTACGAACGCGAAGCAACCAAGTGAAAACGTCGTCGAACCAAAACTCAGCAACTACACAAGTACGACGACAAAGGTTTGCTTGGCTTGTAATCCAAACCCACCTTTCTATTCGTCGTCGTTTTCTCCGACAACGAAAAGCTTCTTTTCTGGCTTGGTGGGTGGAACGTATTCTACCCTCCGGAAACAAATAAAAAATCACGGCGAATAAATGTGCGGATGCCGGACTTTGTGCATGTATGTATGTTCGAACATCACTCGTTTTTTTTTTGCTTATTTTTCTCTATCACATACGTTATTCTTACTGATGTACTTAATTTTAAATCTTTTGACTAGTGATAGCAATCGTTTTGAACTTTGATGAAAAACAATATGTTTCCGGCTTGAATATGAAGCACTATAATGATTCCAAGTACTGTATTCTTTTATAAGACATTCTGGGAAACGAAGTTTATTTGCATTGCAAACGTTATTTATATTTCTGTCGGATTAAAAAGCAAATAAATAATGGTTTTGTTAGTTAACGTAACTTTTTGCTGAATAATGGCAATATATACAAGGATTTCACTAAGAATTATTGGCGATTCAGATTAATTTTTATGCTGACTTTAGTGTATATAAATACGACTTAATAAGCATTTTCCAATTGCCATATCATTGATTCTAAAATCTTAAATTGATTTAACAATAGAAGTGAATATGTGAATTTATTTTAATAAATATGGTCAGTGCTCGAAAGGTTGGATGCACTTATAAATTTTTCAAAAAATGATGTTATAAGTCAATGAGACGAGACGCGATTGTTCAGGAAAGGTCATCAGTCGTCATATTGTTCATAAATGTCATGTCAAGGAAAGTAATAAGTTCATGAACCATAGCGGTTAGGGTACTAGCCCTCTAAGTCGGAAGTGAGTATATATGAGAAAATATGATAAATAATACGTAATGAATCTAATCTTATTTTCATTCTTGTGTAAATATGTACTTAACATTTATAAATAAAATAGTCCATCCAAACATAATTATCGATAAAATGAAATCGATTATTAAAATATCACTCTTTATTAATAAATGTTACACAAACGCAAACACTTTACACACCACTTGTGTTGTTTTAGCAAAATTTCCAACGCTTACCATAAAATTTATATTACATACGAAACATTGAATATATAACACTTAAGATAAATTTATGCAGGAATAAATGAAGCCAGTAAAATGTCAAATTCACTATCTTCCCTTTAACAGAATTTACAAACTCGCGCAGAATATACTTTGGTTGTTATTCTAGCGCGATTTCACACTTTGATACTATCAAACCGCCCCCTTGCACCAAAAACTTTAGCCATATTGCAATCCATTCTGGTCATAACCGCGCTGGTTTATTATGTATATAAGGTTCAAATGAGTGTGAAATTGTTTGAAGATCGGAATGGGTTGGAATTAAAATAATGAATATAATCCGCAAATCTACGGTAATGTTGTTTGTAACACACTCCATTGCATCTAAGATTCATCACAGGTATGTTTGCTGCCGGATTACGGAACATACTGCATATAGGAATCCTATTACGCACTATTTGATTTTCGAAAATCATTTATTACGGTTTATAGTTTAATTAAAATTAGTTTTACTTCAACTACAATTTTCTGTGAAGTTTATTTTTCATTGTGTAGCTTGTCGCGCTATTTATAATCCAAGTTTGGATTTAGTTCTCATTCTTGGAGCTGTTGAATTTTTGGTGAATGTTCTATTATTTTCATTCGTTAGTATCATTTAGTATTTTTCGTCATATTTGCAAAATAACAATAACGCAACAAATAAACACTGCTTGCTTACCGGAAATAAGGATTATATATTTATAAAGTTTAATCCTTTGGTTTGGCGTATCCTGATTATAATTATTGCATTGAAGCTATCCCTAGTGTAGTGTTTGGCGTACGTATGAAATTTTATTGTTAATTATCGTATGCATATGTCTGTGTTAATCCGAGTGTTGTTGGCCAAGTGCTGCCTAATAAATTCCAATAAAATAATTGTCTATTGATGCAAAGTAGGTCAATTGAACTGAGAAATCAATAGCGTTATTGATAGAAAACAACAGAAGTTTCGTTTATAACACTGAACAAACAGTAATGTTTCTTTATTTCATTTATTATTAACTAAATCTGATATGTGAAGCGATAGTATCAGATAAGGAATTATTTACTTTGCCATTATGTTCGTAATACAAATTTCATTATATTTATTGAAGAATTAGAAATATTTATTATTTCAATAAATGTTCCTATTTTTTACGATGTCTAGATAATGAGCGCGATGCAGTATTAAAGAAAACGTTTAGACGAACGCGAATAAATGTTTGTAAAAGAGGTGAAGCGCTTCAAGCATTAAATATAAACAGCAGCACTATTTTCCCAAAGGGCGCATTCAAGTCGTCGGCTACACCAGTCAAGTTGGTTTTCTATATACCGGTATGGAACCTGGCGAACGTTTACCGTGCTTATTTGGTACCACACATATACAGATGGATGTTCTGTAGACATTCAGCAAACATTACATTTCTTTAACGGTGTGTGCTCAACTATCTGTGTTCACGTTGATTTTGTCCATACGTTTCACTCACGTCAAAGGGACGTTGAGTGACCGCATTATTTACTAAAAACTTGCTTTGAATTACTAATTTAAAAAAGTTATATTTATTTTGCTAACAAATTTGTTTTGCCTACGTTGTTTTTGTACTCGTTTTGCTTAATATAGAAGAGCTTAAGTGTCTATCTATAATATTCTTTGATGCAAAGACATTCATTTTACATCTTGCTTTTTCCGAAAATCGCCAGCTCACCAAATCGTAAGACCAAATATTGTCGGATCTTCTCCTCTAAAAGTATCACACTGATTTCAACTAAATTTGGCACATATATTGTATAGATGCCCTATTAGATCCGTTCGCATTTTAAATTCAATTAGTACTGTATTTTCGGTGATATTGTTTATTTATACAAGAATTCGCCATCCTAAACTTTAAGCTGAATATATACTTTTTTATTCAAATAATATTTATTTATACAGAAATTAGATATGTAAATTATTTATTTTTATTACAAATTTTTTAAAGTAATAAACCACCGAAGAAAATTGTATCTTCCTAACTATATTTAATAGTGAAGTTTGAATATTCTAAAGTGGCACGTACGCACCAAGGGTACAATTTACAATGGCATGTTAGTGTTCAGTACAGCGAAATGCAATAAATAAAAACTTTCATCTGTGCGGCGACCATAATTCACTCAAACACAAGATACATTAGAGCCCGAACGGTTAAATGGCATTTGCATAACGTGAACTGAACGTCCCGTACCAGCAGCTATTTTGTACGCCGTCGTACGTTTCGTTTTTGGGCAAATTATTTATCGGGTTCGCACATTCACCATGCGTTATGCGCACGGTATACCATACCACACAGATTTTACCGGAAGCAACTTAAGCGCTTGTTTATGTGAGTATATCCTAACCTAGGCAACGTTGATCAATACACACCGGTGTCTTCTTTTTGTGGTGTAATTGATAATTATACTTGGTGCGGGGACTTCAAAGGGTTTACCTTGTAATTTGAAGTAATTGCTTGTGAACCGTTAAAGGATGTAAATTGAGTTTATCGTCTTTAAGACAGTTCATCTTCTCGGGTGCTGTTAAATAATGGAGTTACTGATTAATCGACGGACTCACCATACACTTTTTTGTCATAACTATGTTACCTCTGCGATGTAAACAACATTCTATTATCTATTATCTATCAAACCCAAGAAACTTTTAAATTTATATAACAAATTTTCTTTTGCATTATGAATATTGAAAAATTTTGTATTTCGTTTCCAATTGCAATAATTTTGTTGGAAATTTCCATGATTGATTCCATTCTATTAAAAAATATTTGACAATCAAATAGTAATAAATTTTATGTACGACTATTTTGCCAACTTTAGATATTTCCATTTTTTAGTTAGAAAGTTATTATGGAATTTTTTTTTTTTTGCATGCAAATAACTTCATCGCGTCTTAGTCACGGAACACAATTTTCCAACTCACTTTGAGGCAGTTTATGGCCTACGAAAGTTTATGTTAATGTATTTCTACCCGAATATAAAAAATGAGCTGAAAAAAAAAAATAATGATCTACTCCATTCGACGATTTAGTGGGTCGCCTCTGAAATATTTCATCAACATTGCCAGGTAAAGTTTTTATTTCGCTTTGCGGTTTCCGCGTGTGTATAAACTCGAGCCAGGTAAATATTTGAAATACTTGATGGATTTTCAATATCCGGGCTATTACGTAAACTTTTCACTACTCATACCCACACAAATGAATCCGCTTTTCAGATGGCAGCCTATACATTTTTCTGCACTCTTCATCGTCCTATGTTTTGTCACTGCAATATTTTTCTCTTATTTTTTCCGAGTCGTCTTGTTGACTGTTTCTGCAGAAATAAGTCTTTTGTTTAGTGTGGTCTTCCATTCAATTAGGATTTTTAAAGATTAATATTTTCAAAATGAAACAGAAAGTGTAAACAAGCAGAATATTGATCAAGAAACACGAAGTTATCGACAAAGAGGATTTCTATAACTGTCACAGAAGAACAACCTTTGTTGATTTAAGTTGGTATAAAATGTAATATAACTAGATATGTTGCAAAAATATGTTGCCCAGTGTAATACTCAAGAAATTGGTGTTGCTGGACTAGTTCATGGACTAGTTGCTGGACTAGTCCATGAACTAATCCACGAAAATGTTGCTGAATGTAATACAGGCTTTATAAGCAGCATCAACGCCGCACGCTAGACTCGCGTCTGGTAACGGCTGTCGAGTGCTGCCACTAACGACGCGATTTTTAATGTGCTGATCTTGTCGGAACGTTTATTTTCCACTGCTTGAGTTTGTCTTTCTACTTTGCGCACTACTATGCAGATTATTCGTTTAGTTCTTATAAATATTCATCTATCAACGATAAAAATTGTTCATGTCACAAACCACCTTTTAATAAACACAACTAGCAGTGCTACAAAGTTACAGTAAAATAAATGTAATTGAATTCGTCAAATTGAGTGACTCTTGGATTGAACTGCAAGCACACTAACTACTCTCAAAGACACTTAGTGAGACAAGCGTAGGGCGTCGGCTACCTTTCTATAAACACTCCACCTTTGAGCTTGTGAATTTTGCGCGCTGGTATTCGTATAATATTCTCGCTGTCTAGACTCGTCAGACAATGAAGAAATAGAAAAATGCCGAGCTTCAATATCACGAGTGAATGCCGCGCACCAGATATGTGTTAGTAGAAAATGTATTAAAAATAAAATCGCATGATATTGATGGGTATTCAGTTTTTATTTCTATCAACAACAGATGTGATCCGATATTAGAAAATATGGATCAATTCGTCAAATTAATAATAAATATTTAATTTTAAATGAAAGTAAACTTATTAAAAATGCAAACAACGCTGATTTTCATTAACCATTGTGATGGAATATTACGAGTATATCATGATGGGATGTCACGTATACGATTTAAGAAACGAAATCGTTGAGAATAAGTATTTAACGCTCGCCAAGTGGAAAAGTAATAAAGACATTGCAGATATTACATCGTAAAATAGTAATAATCCACGACTATATTTCTACTTCGCCATTTGTCATCAAATCGTATAAGTTTTTGTGAACGGCAAGCAATATGAACTTGCTACCAATGCACATATTGCTGAGGGCAAAACTTTATACTATACAGACACAGGTCAACACTTTGGTCATTGTCATTTTATTGTAAGTAACTAAAAATATTTAACCAATCACACAACGAAATAGTCGACATTTATATTTGTTCCTAGGGCCATTTCTGTGAGGATATTTGCGAAAAGGTGTTATTCTAGTGGCGATACTTGACACGTGTCACAATGCGGATCCACGTACGTCCGACACGTGTAATTAATGTCGCTGCTTCAGTCATTCGTTGTCTACTTGAGGTTGCTCGCGACCCCGAGGTGTATAAGCTCAATTGTGCCATGAACATGCATGGAATTACTACTAGTGTGTATACAAGAAGGTTCTTTATACCAGCGGAGGCTTATGCAACTATAGAATGCATGACACCTGCATTTGTAAGCATATTTCTTGGCAAACACACAATTTCTGAAGTGTTTTCTCACACATCATGTTTTCTTTTAAAGTTTATAGAAATTAGAGAATCATAAAAAAGTCAACAAGAGTCTAAGGCACAAAAGTTAATTATAATTCGTTGGTCCTTGCAGTATGTTTCCTATTTTACATCGTCACTAGAAAGTTTTAATATCATTCCAGTTAAAATTCTAAAGTTATGCATTTTAATATTACGGCTGGGTGACACCGGCTGTGAAATGCAACGAATAAACTTTTGGTTGGAGGACCTGACCTTTGATGTGGAGATATTACTGAAATGAATTAAATAGAAAAACGACATTCGTGTTTAATCATCATGTACAATATGATTCATTGTCTTATTTTCATTACTTATGCAGAAATGAGTATAAGGAATTTCCTTATTAAAATTATATTTAATGTGAATATGATATATTTCAAAAGCAATTTAATAAATTTCAATTCAAGTTGTCGCCTAGGTTGTCCAGGTTATCAGCGAGCTTTGATCATACCATAGCTCTTCATATAAGCACGTAATTAATATTTCTCTGAAATTGACAATAATTCTCAATGCAGACAAAATGACACAATTCCGTAAAATAAAGTGATATCAAAATTATTTCTAATCTAGTTGAAAACTATGTATATACTTTATATCTTTTGTGAAACAACAAAGTTTTGATACCATGTATTATTTTACAATCAATGTATTGCAAGGCTTCTTCAACATTGTTTTTATCGACTAACAACCATAAATAATTAAGTGCTTGCAATGACCATTCTTCGGTGTTCGTAGTACTGGAAGGACAACACTAACGGAAAAGTAGTCTGCGGATGGATGAGACTCGCATCTTTTAGCCCAAGCGCATTGATTGGATTAAATGAGCAACATCCTAGACTTATGGCGTAATGGAGAAACCATGTTCTTCCTTTCAGATGACATTAACTTTACACTTCAGAGTAGGTGTGTACACATGCGTAATATAAGTTTGTTCAAAACATTTTTGACTACATTCACACTTTCGGAACCCACGTTCATTAGGAAAAAATAACAACTTAATTAGAGTTTTAATCTATGATTAAATACCTACTAAATGCAAGTAGTCATTCAGAATCGACTGAAGATTATAGTTGTAATTTTCTGAGAATGACAAATGTTAATTTAGATATTTATGAGATTCTATTAAAACAGTCACTAAAATAAGTGGTTCACTGAAAAGAATTTCTATTCAGCAAACGTTTGTAATGCAGAAATTTCTCTTGAATATTAATCAAACAGTGCACCTTGTAAGACCATTTCAAGCAGCTTTCTGCACTAAATTGCCTTGATTACAATTTGCAAACCCTGCTCACTTCTATTGTCGGACGCTAAAGTGTAATCAAATGCATAATTGCTTTAAAAAGAGTGGACATGGAACTATCATTACAATCCGAATTAACTCATTCCTTAATTTAAATTTAAATATATTTAATGTTGTAGAATTAATTTTAAATTTATATAGAATGCAATATATATTTAAATCATTTTAATGTGACGTAATATGTTAATTTATGTTCTTCGAAGCTTTTTTTACCCAAGCGTCACATTAAGATTCAATTAGTTTATATTTAGTCGACGTTTCCGTCAAATTGCGTAATTTTTCTTAGCAAGTTCCTATCATTTATCATAGTTTGTAATTACACTTAAATTCATCATTCTACCACTCCACTAGAAGTATTATTGATTCACCTAGTTTTCAACTTTTTTTTTTTTTATTTCAAAGTTTGCTTATATCAGAAATGATTAATCGTCTATTTTATACGCTTTCTTGATTTGTGTTTTTTGTATCGCTTAAATCATCTTTAGTCTGTTGTATGATTTTAGTAAAAATTTTCACGTGTTACTTGAGAAGTATTTCAGTATGTGTAGAAAATTGTGTCCGTAAGAATTAAGCATCTAGACTAAACACAATAATTAAATCTAATTTAATTTCTCGTCCGCATATTAGGGAGGATTTCCGAGCGGTTGGTAATATGATCATAATTATGTAGGAACTGTTCGTTAGTCTGTGTACATGGTATGGTGAACATGACACGATGCATGGTGACGTCACTGGTGATAGAACCGCTAACCTAGTTAGGTGGGATAGGTAAGCATGTTACACTATGGCATTAAGTATCCACCAACACGTTGATGTTAACAAACAACAAAGTGTCGTGCTAATATGGTTTAAACAACTCTTGACTAACATTTCACAATATATGTTGTTGCACTAAAATACGAAACGAATACCTCTCAAACTCAAAACCACAATTACTTTCTACTTTCTTATACTAAGTACAAATTTAGTTTTGCATTCATCAAATAAGTCAATCTCGAAATTTTAACAGAAATATATCTTTTGACCTTCCCTGAATCGAGTCTATGACATTTGTGTGTGTGTGTGTGTGTGAAAGTCTGTGTTGTTCTGATATGGGAAGCATCTTTATATTAAGGAATATTTTATGTATTTTTGCCCATTTTATGCTTCTTTTATGCTTAACACGGTGAGTGGAAGCAGAAATTTGGCGTTAAATTTGGTTTGTATAGTAAGGGTGTGAAATTTAAATATTTACAAAATAACGATTTAATTTTTAACGTCATTTTACCTGTTCTCGAGGGTAAGATTTGCAATCGAACATTTCTCGAATAAAAAGAGCGCGTGTACAACGATTTGCATGTACAAATTTACTCAACGTGCTGGAGGGTATCTCTACGTGCGCCCTCTATTCGGCGCATCCTAGTCCGTTCGCTTTATCATCACCTGACACCCTCTAATTATGTATTTCGTGGTGCTTGGTATGAGTTTGTATTTCCTTTCCTTTGTAGTACTGTAATTTGTATGCAATATCAACTAGCGTACTATGTATGGAAAAAATGGCATACCCTAAAGCGCGCTTCGCTATTTTGTTCCGTTTTATATTACGACTGATTTTTGTCACTCCGATATCAAATGAAATGTTACTCTGTTCACTGGTAATTGTTTAATAGACCTTCAGCGCAAGGTTTATTGTAATTAACCTTTTGTTGTTTGAAGTTGTATTTTTCGTTTATTATTTTTCGATTTGTTAAAAATGCTGTAATATTCGTGAATTAATTAATTTTTGTATAAATGTATTTTTGATAGATACGAATTGATAATTTGTTATTTGCCATGGTTTAACTCGAAACATATCAATGATAAATGAATGCAAATGTATGTTGATTGGATTTCAATGTAGCATCTGGTGTATGTACCTGTTGTTGCAAATGAGTTTTTAGGCACATGTGAAAATTAGCTTCAATCACAATATCCCCATAAATATTTGCGGAAATAATTAATTTGCTATGACAGTGAATCACAGTTGACGTTTGTGGTTCGCCACAGCGATATTTTGAACACCTTCAACTAGTTCAATCGCGGTTTATTATATGTTTTATGCAAGAGGTGGCACAATTCCCGGCCTCTCGTCCAGTGTCCGATCATTTCACCGTACGCGATATCATTATTCCACTCCCTTTCTGTTAGCAATCTACATATATCTGTATTGTGCTGTGGCTTCAATGCTATTTAGCATATTTTATAAGTCTATTTAAATAATTTCAAGTTACACCCGGGGAGTATTATTGAAACACCGCACATCAAAATCCCAACCCCCACCGATGCTGCATCAGACGATGTTGTATAAATTACATGTCATAAACAATCAATTGTACCAATAGCATAACTGAACGTTCTTAAAAACGAATTAGACATCAAACAAAATATATCTCCATGCTTCAAAATTAACGATTAACCAAAGCTTGTACCAACAAATCTATGGTACTAATTAAGATTACAAAATTAATAAACATATTCTCAAGTTTTAAATGCTTGAAGTATGAACGTGATTTATTTTCAATTAGTTTTGAATAAAACTCTTATTATGCACCAGATACGTAGTTTTTTTTGGTGGTGATATCACTTTAGACATCAACGAATGCGACGAACCATCCCGAGAAGGGTGCTTAGTGTAAGGTATATCGAGGGCGTAAAACACAACGTCCACATAGCACTGTGTATGAATATGCAAATTGGTCAAAATTTACTTTGTCCTGCGTCAAAAGTTTTGAGGGTACAGACGGCAGATTGATTTAAAGCAGAGGGATTCAAGTTATTGCTTTTGAAATATGTAAATACGAATTCATGTTGCAACGATACTTGTAAGGGGCCGATAGGCCCATAGCGAACAAGTATGATTTATGTTACTAGACAATAACATCCAAATGCTTCATTTCTAAGACTCAGTGACAGAATTCACCGAATGATGAATTTAAAATATATATATATAAGAAATATTATTTGGTTTTTATATACAGAAATATACAATTATTATCTATGATTTATGTTTATTTAATTTTATTTGTGCAAGTTACGATTTCATTAATCAATGATCACCTCGATTCTGTGTCAGTATGCAGAGCCTGTGATGCCTCAAATGCCAACATCTACAAATTCAATTTTCATATTCGCGCTGTTAAACATCAAAGGTGACTAACCTATTGCTTTATGCTCGCGAACACACATCGTGTGATGTGTCGTCATCTCTTACACGCCATTTACAAAATTGCATGATCAAATTTTGCTGCGGATCTTTTGATTTATGTCTACGTGTAAATATATTACAACCCAACACATTGAACTGCATTTTACTGGAAACTAATTTGACTTGTTTATTTGCGAGATATAAAACGGCTACAAATTATCGCGCACAATTTATGCTCGTACATACATAAACCACATATAACTTCATGCTACTGATATTAGTATATTTCTAAAATTACTAATAACTGAATACATTTTGTTGAATATTTGATCAGTTATTGGCATGTTTTAAATGCATCATATCGAATATTAGTTTAATATAAATCAGTATTTGCACCAATAAATGGCAGGCTTGATTAATAAATTTAATAGTATTTAGGCATGCAAAATATTTTTAAACAAATTGAAGTTAACCAATAACGATTGATTTTATTTTTATATGTATAACCGATAAACCAAATCGCATAACAATATCTTCTTATATAAAAGTAACTTTTATTGTACCTTATAGTTCCCAGCGTATAGATGGTGCTATTGCATGTATACGCTGCAGCTGGGTAGCTCATATTTTCCACCTCATAATCGTTCCTCTGTTTGAGAGTCGAAGGGTTATAAAATTTTAATGCAATCCATAGAGTGGGCCATTTTCATTGCAAACACTGTACAGTTTTTGATGGCATCGACTTTTAACTTTATAATATAAAACTTAATATACGAACTTTAATACTTTTACAAAATACGCTTAAATTTAAGAGGAAGCGCAGTCTTTTGAGCTTGGGAACTTCAACAAAAGCTTAAACAAAATATTCTTAACGATCGAATTTCATTATTAATACGCTATTATCGAGAACATTACCAGTATTAATAAATTACTATTTTAGTCAAGTTAGTTTTTAATATTAATATATGTGGAAAGTTATTTTGCTGATAAAGATTTAATACGAGGATGAAAATAATCTTTTTTTTTTGTATTGGCAGATGTTTTCTATTCGGATAGTATGTTCAGTTTTGTTATTCCTCTTGGGCCAGGTGCACCCTTCGCAAAAGGGATGTTTGGGTATTAGGGTGCATTTTTATCGTTAAATATATCTTTTACCTGAGTTCCTACTCACTGTTTGTGGTTTTAAGCATCGAAGAATTTGTCCAGCTATGTTTGTATTGTTCGAAATTCTATTGGCGAAATCAGTAGAATGAACAGTCAGGCTTTGAAAATTTAATTCCTTAACATATATTTGAGAGATTAACGGGAATTGTATAGTAAATTTAATTATTGTTCACATGAACAAACTTACCTATTTAAATTGTGCATTACGATTTTATGTTAAATAAACCATTGGCTGGTCAAATTGTGTTTGATTTAATTTAATGTCACGTAAATAAAAAATGTTAAAACGCAGTCAATTAATCGTAATTTATTTCAGTACAGAAAAGCCAGTTATATTTATTATTCTAGAGAATAAATTAATTTCTAATCGATTTTTTTATTTATATCTTATTAAAATTTAATATTGCGTAAACCGAGTCTTATAAGACCAGGAAAGAAAAAAGTATATATTAATTCTGATATGCAGTATAAAAACTAGATTTATCTATAAATGTATGTGTATAGTAATTTGATAATAATGCAGTTGATGCTTTTACAATAACCGGTGGAACAATCATTGACAAGTGTAGCATAATACAGTTCACATATATGCCTACGCTAATTGAATTACTCGTGTGTGATTTAATAATACGAATTCTATAATGATGTTATGCGATATATGGCATCATTGTATCTGATATATGTTCGCGTGGACAGAAACGAGCATAAACTCATGCGTATGTGATAATTGCATCTATTCTAAAACAATTTACCCTGATGATTACAAAGTTCCATTGTGGCATTCGCAAACGCTACCTCAATAGCAATAGATATCCAGTTATTTTGATGCGTTGAATATGTTTGAATGCACACAAATGCACATACATACATACATTCTGCATTTGTGTATCAGAATTCATTACTTGCGCTAATATTCCAAATGCAACACTTCTCTGGTTGTTTTCAACTATGGTATACTTACACTTTTGTATTTTCAACTCGTTCCTTTGATACGTCTTTTGTAAATACTCAGATAATTTACAATGTTGGTAATAAATACTGCTTATACATCTTGACAGACTGGTAATAAAATAAAATATGTTCTCTTCACTGAAACACATTTTTTAAATACTGTTAATTATGGGAAGATACTCTCAAGTTTATGTAATCCGGATTAAGCCTATACAATTTCTTGTTACATCCAAATTTATATGATGTACCTATTTATAAATTAAGTTAGGCACTAAATAAAGAACCCTTTTTCCTGTCTAGAAATATTATGAATATACTGTCATAATAGATAACTTTGTGAATAAACCACTTTTATCTCCTTTAGAGGATGAAATTGTGTAATAACGCAAGAACAAAGTTCAAACAGAACGAAGAAACTAAAATACACATTTATTCAAGAAATTGAGCATATGCTTTTCTACGAGTTTTGTTTAAACATAAATGTTTAACTTGTTGAGTATTACAAAATCAACATGAAACCTTCTCTATTGCGATTATAGCCGATTTCGCAGCAAAAACTTTCCCAAAAAAAAAAAATGGAATAGACGTTTTCGTTTATCCCGATGAGAACACAGTACTGAACTATACTATGTAGTGTACGTTTGTATAAGATTCAACGCAGTAATCGAATCTTGGTATACAGGGCGAGTTCTACATCTCTGACAGTGGAGGCACTGGGGTAACCGAACCAATAACAATTGGCAAACGTGCCTAGAATGCTTGCTACAACGAGAAAAACACTTAGCCACACACACGAAACATCGATACGTTGATCCGTGATGTTTTTATTTTTTTGAAAAAAAAAAATAAACTGCAACGTTTACATTTTGTAGGTCGCTTCAGATTTACGATGGTACGAGCGTTTCAGTTGTTTCAAATTATTAAATTAGTTGGTTTTACACTTTTGGTACAAATCTTTTATTAAAAAAGCAACTATTTGAAAAACTTACAGCGTATACGGTTTTCATTCAATTTCAACCCATGTAGCATGTGGGTATTCTATTAATACGCTTCGTTAATAAGCAAACTTATATATTAATAACATATTCAGCTTCCAGCTATTGAAAACTTTATAATTTTTTATTTCATTGAAAATCCTTGCGCTATAAAATATGTTAACTAAAGTTGTCTGAGAGAAAATTAAAATATGTTTCTAATAATGAAATATAAAATTAGAAGTGTTTTTATTGCTTTGCAGCTTATAGTTCATAAGATATCATTATAGAATTATTGTGAATTATTTTTCAATTCGTCGAAATTGCAACTGCAGTGACCATGGTTATAGGAAAGAAACATTCGGTGACATTTTTAACGAGTGTGACTGACTTCAGTTCGTCTGTCGCTAGCATAACGTTAGCGCTCTCTGAACCTCGAAGCTGAAGTAAATCACAATTAGCTAATGCTGCGATGGAGTCGACTTTTGCTTGTCCGAGAACCGGAAACAACCCTGTGGACCTTGGCTTTTTCGGGTGCGTCGACGGGATACTGGACTCCATTTCATTTCGGTTTTCTGTCATTTCACTTGCAGCATTTGCCTCATTCTGTGATCCTTGTCTTTAAATCAGCCGTGCGCACACAAAACTTTATTTTTCATTTAATCTGTCTAGAGAAATCGGAAAATTGAAGTTCTTTTCAACTAACAGAGGATGTGGTTTTTAAACTTTTCTACTATCGGCATAGCTAGGTTTTTGTTTGTAATATTCGTGGAACAAAACAAAGTACCGCCTATTCTCTTTTATGCATTGTTCAATGAATTTTTGTTTATTTATTTACCAATTACAGTAATCAGAATTAAAGCAATATTGGTAATTCCATTCGTGCTTTCTATGAAGTAATTGCTATTTATTTATTGTAATTCTTTTACAATTAAATAAATTTTGAATAAACGTTATAATTGTGTAATTTTCCGTATTTTGAACAATAATAAATAATTTCATTTGGGAATGGATGTTTAATTCGTGATGATTGTATGACTGACGAGTATGTAATAGAAACTGATGCATTAAAAGAAACTCAGGACTGAGTCACTGCTACCGGAAGGAAGAACTCGGCCATTTCTTGATGCGGAGCTAGCATCCGGCTGCCGGCCGCTGTCCAAAACGACTAGTGCTTTGTTGACGAACGTACAACGGTCAACCATTTGTCTCTAGGACCACTGTCAGAGTGTGTGTAGACGTTCGTCGTTGATTAATTTCGAGTTGGTTCGTCCGAAATCTGAACTTTGAACGCGCATTTCTTAGCTAACAAAAGCTCCTGTCCTACTGGTATTTTGTTTCACATAGGAATCTGATAGTGGATATGTCAAAATTTCAATCTACGACTAGAATGGTGAAATTGAAGACGACAAATATGTTGAATCTTAATTGATTAGGCATTCATTTCATATCATATTAAACGATAGTAGTTCAAATATATTTGTTTTTTAACAACTTATTTTCTTATTAAGATGTGTGTAAAACATAATTTATGTATTGTTAAACACTCGGCTGTTTATAACGTGGATAATTTGCAATGATTTAAAAATAGAAAACATGTTCACTTCCCAAAAAATTACCATTTTATCACATGATACTTGTGACCTACTAATCACAGCTTTAAATACACGCAGAGTATGAATTTTGCCATGGATTCAAGTATAATTTAGAACAACATATAATTATTGATCGTTTTCTTCGCAGCATAATTCTTCAATGTATACAAAATTCAATTCGAGATTCATTGCATCTATAGTTATTTGTGTTGGAGCGAAATCAATTCTTCATTAGAAAAACTGTTTGTTCAGGAAAAAGAAACAAACTTGAATTGAGAGTTGGTTGATTTCCGCAAAGGGAAGTTAAACTGTCCGAGGTGCTGTCGTGAGAAGAAATCAAATACTTATGTAAGAGAGTGAGTTTGTTCACTCCTCGGTTTCGGACACGCGAAGTGTGACTGTCGCTTTGCTTTGATCGGTCCGTAAGTAATTTAGCGACCGACGCGACAAGGAAACAGTTTTCCTATTGCCAGATGAGGATTGACAATTTGGACGCTTATGCGCTCTTGCGTTTTTCTCAAATACCGTTAAGTTCACACGCTGTTCAAAGAAATGAAAAAGGAAATCAACCTTTCTTGTTGAGAAGAAATTATGTTCGAACAAACTTTAGTTTTAAATAACGGATAAAGTCAGCGTGCTTGAAAGAATCAATCGACGCAGAAAGTTAGGATGGCCTACATACTAGAATTCTTATAACATCTACTTTAAAACATTATTTTCTTTTAGTATATAAATGTGTAAAATCAGTCTAAAATCCCTAGTCAAGAGAAAATGTTTTTACAGACTCTAGTAAATGGAATTGAGTGTCCTACAAAAAATTGAAATAAATATCATCCATGAGCTACGCCTTTCTTTCATATTAATCATATGGAAGTTTTTCTTTTATTCAGCGCTGAACTGTACAAAAAATTGCTCCACAGACAAGAAAATTTGACAGACACAAAAAATTGTAAAAAAATCAAATTACCCATTTCTGTCAGAGAAATGTTCTTAGTGAAATTTCTAATGGCTTGTAAAAAAAAAACCATCTTTTCAGTTTTGTATTCCTATTGGCTAGATATAAAGAAGTTTGCACCTCGAAAGAATGCTTTGACGAGAAACTTCTGATTGTAAACTTCTTCTATTTTGTGTGCTCGCGAACGTTTTCGACGTTCTCCCATCTGTATTCGTCAAATTGAAGTTCAGACTGACTTGACTCGGCGTTGTGTGGTGTACCTGCGAATGAACGTCGTGGATTTGTGTCACAAAAACTCACTCGACGATTCTTCTAAAGAAAGAAAACTTTTTCATTCTTCTCCCTTTTATACTATGCGCGTAGAGTCACAAGATCAAGTTAATTATTTCATCACAAATTTGTAATTTTATCGAATTCTATATTTCCTGGATATTTTTACGTAACTGATCTAAAGTTTTGGCCCAACTGGAGAGTGGATTCAAAGCGTGAAGCATAAATTATATTTTTGTTGAAATAAAAAATTTTTTAGTGAATTGTCTTGATAATTATTTTCATATGGGAGTATTAGTTTCGAGATTAAATTTAAGACGACATGTGGATGGTTTTTGAAATGGTTGTCCCATTCCAACATGTGTCAGATTTGAAACAAAAAAAACGATAATAAATCACATTTTTTTTGATTGATTTTAATTTTTTATCTTTGATCAAAAAAATGACATAGTGATTTGTGAAAATTGTGTTGAGCGGCGGGGGGGGGGGGGGGTGCATTCGCATCCAAAGTGCATTGTCTGGCTGCATATCCTCTCCACCTGTCACGCTCAGCTGCTGGGATGCGCGGTTAGAGAAAGGTCGCGTACAGAGTGTGCAACAGAGATGGCCGCCCGAATATATACAAACCAAGCCTGCATAAACCGCGCGTGCGACTCCGAAAGTTGGCTTTGGCTTTTATGGGAGCGCGAGTCGTCGCTCGACTCACATTCTCTGCGGACGCATGCCGTCTCGTCGTCAGTTTGTTGCGAACGTTGCTGCAGAGCGGCCGTATTTTCCATCGTGCACATTTATCACGTAAATAATGCGTGTTGCCACTATTACTTTACTCATGATTACATTTATTTTAAAGCACATTCACGCAATGGCAGTCTAAGCATGTTTGTAATAAATTATTGTTTTTGTGAATTATCGTGATTGATTTATTATTATTTATTTGTTTATCGAGTGTTGTGAGTTTTTGTTTTTGAAACTGTTTCTAAGTTTCTATCGGCAAATATGGGAAAACCGAAGCATAAATTTGGCTACGTGAAATTTATTTTGATACTTGCCGTGTTGAGCGAGTTGGACTTCTTTAATGCCATACTCGTGGACGCAGAGTACGATAACAGTTGGACAATGTACTATGAACAGCCGTGCTGTAACGGTGGCAAACATCATTTAAGACATCACAGAGGTCAGTTTCTTATGTTGAAACCGCAACGTATTTTTGCAATGCGTTGTTGTTTCTCTGTGTATATTTCTGTTTTACATCGACCACATGTGCGCAATTTTTTTTATGCTTTACTGGAATATTTATATTTAACCTTCTAGTAGTAAATATATATATATTGTGGACAATTTGATTTCATAATGAGATCAAGTTGCGTAATTTAATTTTTATTTATGATTAAAATAAATTCTTGCGTATATATTAGAAAAAAAATTGCAGATATGTGGTATATGCGGATTAATGAATGCGAACGAATTTGTTTATAAAAGTCAATATGTAAGAAATTCTTAAGTCGGGAGGCGTAATTATACAAAAGCCGCATAATTAAAATTTTGATTAATGACGCAAGTTTCGGTAACGTTGTAATTTTTTATTATTAAACCTATTAAAAGGCAACGATGTGTGTGATGGTTCGCCATGCTTATTTTTACCATCGTTTTTTAAAAATGTTGATTTATTAATCGGTATATTGATATCCCTTTAAAATGACATTCCTATTTTTCACAATAAATCATTCATCCCCATACTAATTTCATTCGGTTTTAATAATAATTTTACGTCAACATCGAACGCGGCGAGAATCCTTGAATCGTGTCTGACTATTTTTGGAACGACATGTGTCGATCGGTCGCTTGTATATTTTAAAATTACTGGTTACGATTTTCTTACGTATCAATTTTGTAAATAATGTTTACCACTGGTTGAAAAATAAATTTTGCGCGTATACGAAACTATAGAGATAAATTCGTAATAATTGCGTGTGCTCTAATCTACAATTGCAAACAAAAAACAATTTGTTATTTGCGAGATAAGAACCAGTATATCAACTTAATCTGTCGCACATATCATGTGGTTGTTGACAAATGTCCTTATTCATAATTCTACTGAATTCACAACATGAATCATGTTAAAGATTAATTAAAACGCTAAGAACCATTAACTAATGGCTGTGCATAAACACAGGTGTTTTTTTCCGGAAAATCTTCAATATTTTGCAACTTAAGCGAAAGTCATTCCAATGATTAAACATCACTGGTAATTGACTATAATGATACAAGTAACCATCACGAAACGTAATTTACTCATTGCTAACTGTGCAGATGCAACGGTTAATTCCGTTCATTAGCGTGCACTCGTTTTTAGTTCATTAATTCGCAAAAGTTCATATTCATCATCATAACTATCATAATTCATCGCGTATTCGTATTACTCAATTTACGCATACAAAAATAAATCATTATTTCTTTACATGGTTTTATTTTTCTTCCTATCAACATATTACGTATAAGAACGTTCCGTGTAAGACACTACAGATGATTTAACATAAATATAGAGTGTCAAAAATGTTCAGACATTTTGAACATGTTTCTATCGTCGGCTCACTTTGATGTTACTTGTATTTAACTTTCTATGTTCGTGTGTGTGTGTGTGTGTGTGTGTTTGTGTGTAGGCAATGTGTTAATTAAACTGACAAAAAATTAAGTCACGCTTTAAGTTTTTGCTCCGATCCGCCGCGCTTCGCCGGTGAGATGCGAAAACATTTTATTTACAATAGTCACGTCGTACCTTGTGCGAGAATTTTTTTTTTGATGTTCAATTTAAATTTTCATGCATTAAAGTCTACATTAGTAGTATTTTTTTCGTTTTAATAAGTTAAATATAATTTGTACGAACCAAATACACGAAAACGCAATTTTGATCATATTTAATTGGATATATTTAGTTGGATTGTTTATATTACACCACATTGTCGGTTTTTGGTTAATTGTAAGTTTATCTACAAATAAACAATTCCATATGGAATGTTTCAAAAGATACTTAGAATTAGTGAAATGCTCGCCGCATGCAAAGCTAGATTTGTATAGGAGTCTATTTTAGTTATGAACCAGACCCTAGAATACATGGTAATACTATATAGATATTACCGCGTATTTACATTCCTAATTTCTATGCTGCTTATGCATCTGGGCTCATACAAACATATGCGCATCTTAGATATCTATAAAACTCTTCTCAAAGCATATTGTAATCTTCAGACTCTTTTGATCTTTGCTATCATAAATTATTAATAGAAACTTAATTTGTTTCAAAAAGTCTAACGGCTTATTGATTATCAATTTAAAACTAAATATGATATGAAACAACAATCATTTTAATAAGTAAATTGTTTTATTTATATATGAACGTAGCTTTCGATGTGTAATTATATCGAGCAAAATATGTAATTTTTATGGTATCGAACCGGAAATTACAAGTAATTTATGTGCGTAGGTCAGCCGTAGTGCAAAGTAATAACCGTAAATGGTGCCGTCCCCTTAGTTTCGCTGGGCAGTTTAGTGCAATTGGAAAATTAGCATTAGTTTGAAAGCATATGCTTGTGAGCCTAATGTTGAATTATGTGGTATAACACATGTGATTCATCTATTAGGTGCTAATAAATTTCAGTGTGCTTTTCTCCTATCGTTAGATTCTGTATAAAAGTGTGTATTGTGTAGTTAAATTGAAATCATTGACAATTATAAAAGTGTGTTTGATGTGAATATATTCCACAATATCACACAATCGATCAAATCGCCTTTTTCGGGTCACAGCTTACACAATAAACTGCAAAAAAATACGTATTCAAATATAACGGGTGACATTTAGCTGGCCATCATATTTTTTAATAAACTTCTACACTTTTCATTGACATACGCAGACAGTCGCAATAAAATTTTAAACGCAAAATTTGTGAACGGGAAATCCAATAATAATTCCCAGAGATATTGATGTTAGTTTATTAAATATTCCGACTAATGTGGTGTGTTTACTTCTCTGTAACATAGGGTGTGCTAACATTGCTATATTGGTTTAATTTAATTAATCTTGGTGCACAAGAGACATATGGTAAGCGGTAGCGCTAACAGATAGGGGCAACTATACCAAAACTAATAATAATTTTAAAAAAAAACAACAATAATCGCTAAATATACGAAGTAGTTTAATATTCAAATTTTGTTACAATGGTTGGACGTAAAATCCAATTATTTATAATGAATTTTCTCACTAAAGTTTCAATTATAATCAATATCTTTCAAATGACTACTAGAGTTTATTTGAGTTTATGGTTTGATGAATGGAATTCATGGTTTTGTTGAGAAATGACCTTCCTTGAACTCGAAAAAGTACGCGTTTCCGTAGAAGCACTAATTACAAATAGTAGTGCGTCGAACAGACTTGTTCTCAGTTCAGTTTTGCCATCATTCAGAAACAATGAAGTGAAGCGTAAACCGGTATTAATTATGATGACTAGAGCATTTTATTTCTCTTCACTGCTTCATTATGGAACCCATTGTTTTGTTGCAGTATCCTATCATGTTATTATTATTATTTATCCAATGTTGGTGTCTTAAGCATCTCAACGATCCTAGTGCTGGGCGTGCTCTTTCGCCAAACAAAAGACCATCTAGCGGTTTCTCTTGTTATTGCGTTTTCAAGAATCCTGTAATAGATTTCGTTTGGAATACGCCCCAAACTATTCTAATAGTATATATTCCAGCTATTCTTTCCAACAATTCACGTTGTAGCGTTTATACTTTAATAATCAAAGCATGTTTCCCACAAGTGAATAGAACACCTGATAGGACTAGAAGAACGAAACCCTGCAAAGCAAAGTTGCACCTGGTTTGCTTGAACTAATAACGTGCGCTCCGCGGTTACTGGGCATTAGTGTAATGCACACACTGTATATTAGTTATGTCATTTTATAGCCTCTACGTAATAACATGGTACTTAAGCGTCCAAGTTTCCATTGTAAATTTGGATATTCACGAGGTTTCGTTTAATTATGATCCAAGTGAAATTTCATATTTAACCATTTTGTAAATTTATTAAAATGTCTAGTCGGTTATTTGCAATAAATGATTTAAATCTATTTTGATGCTGCTGACGATAGTCGTAAATGTTTTGAATTATGAAGTGTTGAGTTATAAAATACTTATTCAAGTATCTATAAAATTGAATGACGTCATTGTTTGTATATAAGTGGAAATAAGACGATATAAAATAGTTTTATGGTATGGAAACAGATTTATGTTGATGGCGTATTCGTGAACTAGAATCTTACCGTCAACCATTATTTAAGATTGTTCTGTAATCGGTAACGCTACCGTCGTTCTTGATGAAGCACCCACTAAATTTTCCTCTTTTGGACATTGATGGTAAGTTTATATGTGACCGAAACCTAAACTAGTTTCCTATTTCCACGATTAATTTAATTTAGAAAAATATTATTATTGAAAAGTAATGTTGATACAATTACACGATATGGTGATATTATTATAAGGTAACGGTATATTTACAAACAATTGTGAGGATGAAATAAAACCAGAGCAAATTGTTAATCCAAATAGCGTTATAGAGTTTATCTAAAACACAAACACGCGTTTATTATTTTCGCACGTTTGCACCATATATTTATAATATGCGTTGCACCGCAAACACAGCACTTTCGCCGTGCGCAAATTTGCTTACTTCCTATAAATCACGTTGGCGCTTCGGTTCGCCTGTGCGGCATCCACTGTACGATTTTCATCTCTAAACAAACGAACCGATATGTGAACCAAGCGGGTAGCTCACAGATAACCGGTTAAGGGTGATGGTCAAGGGGTACGATTCAACCCTTCACTGTACTGTTTTCGCATTAGAGTTGTTATTGTCACTATTTTGTACATTGGCGTAGATTTACCAAATTTAATATTGACGGCAAAAATTAAATATAATTAATATATTAACTGATATTTGAAATATATCTGTTAATTTAATACCAAATTCTAATAATGAAAATGATGCAATTATCAATATTTCGATATTATTTAATTATCAAATATTTATCATAATATAATCTATTTGAAGTATATGTTTTATTGAATATATTAAATCAAATATTATTTATAAGGAGAATTATATTTAACATCAATATAACATATTTAATTAATTTATTTATATTTTATATGCTGTTTTTGAACAGTATTACGCATTTTTATCTCTTTTAAAAAAATATTTATTTTGATTCAAAGAATATAATCAGTGTCTACGTTCATGTAAAAAGGGTTAAATTGCTAGCTCATCACTACCCTAACAGAAAATGCAAGCGTTAGCTGTAATGATTAATGGTCTTTATACCATTTTTGGGGTTCGCTACTGACGAACAATCATAACTATAGTAGCTCTTCAGCTAATTGTACAAGATTATCATCCAATAATTTTAGGTGGTGTATCTTTAAAAAAAAAATTGCCTCTCCCTGTAAATAGTCTTTGCATGACCCATCAAATTTTATTCCAAGCCCGTCAATAATTACGCTGCTTTAAAACTTTCTGAATTTATATGATTCATAATTAAAAACGTACTATTAATTGTATTTGGGTTAAAAAAAATTAATTAATTTGAATTTAACAGTACGGTAATTTATGAATAATCATGGATAAATACTTATTGTAAATTGAATTTAATCAAATGGGAATTGATAGATTTGCGTTGGTAATGCGAATCGTATATATGATTATCAATTAATTGAATATATTTACATTGATTACAATTTAATTTCCTTGACCCCAAAAATAAGTGTAACATGTAAAATAAAATGGTCGGATCATGAATTGTGTTTGTCACTAGTCGGTAGGTGTAATAATCGTCAACCGCACCGAATTGTAAATTCTATATTATTCTTAACGTTTAATCAACTGTGACCGTGACCATGATCGTCTAGTTTTTGTTGGACGTTTTTCGCTGTATCACGAAACCGATCGAAATATTAATAAATTACCCCAAATATCATTTCAGTAACTAATTTATTATGTCTGGTGTGGTATTTCTGATAGTACAATCATTCAAATAAATATTGATTCTAAACAAATAATTAAACTCCGCGTCATATATGTTATCGCAGTGAGAAATGATTGGTTTGTATATTTATCAGTAAATGACAGTTGTTGAGACGTTGACCTCTGAGGCCTTAAATATACATTTTTATTTACCTATAATGCAATCCGTATTCCGGTAACGAAACGAATGAATTGTATGATTGCCTATTATTTGGATATGTTTTTTTTTGTTGTTGTTGTTGCAATTTTATTTTGAATGTGTGACAGTTTATATACGTTGCATGCAAATGCCAGTTTCCAATAGTAATTCGGCCGCGTGTATGTTTATTGTCTGTGTTGTGGATCATAGTGTGGAGCGAAATATGTTTTGCAAATTTATGAGAGAATAAAATTACGGTAATGTATGAGTTATAAAACCACGCGATGCCATTAGATTTCCAAATATAATTTCGTGCCGGTTCAAATTGTGAATAATTTATACGAGTTTAATACCCCTAACTATCAATATTTAATACATATTTAAAATATAACTAAACCTCTAATATTTCCAACCTTACACAAACCGCTCGGCGCGTATATATTATTATTAACGAGGATATATATATATATATATATATTTTACTTTATTATTCGTGTCAGCGCTGAAGAGTTATTATTTATATTTTATTGTGTATTTAAATATTTTACTAAATTAAATACATCTTGACTTTAGTGTTGCAAATAGTCATAAATCACTATTTTTCTCTCGTATGAAATTACTTACGATAAAGGATAATAATATAAATGTTACACACATAAATCAATCTCCATTTCGTTTTGTCTTATTTTTCAAAATAGCAATTTTTTTCTAATACTTCATGATTAAGGATTTTTTTTCGAATCCTCAAAAGTATAAATATTTATTTCGTTGGAATGTATCAAATGGTATGTTAAATCCATTTTAATATTTATCATATGTAGTTATCTTATCAGAAGCGGTGTTATTTCTTTCATATCAAACATCAATTATTGATTCATTAAATATCAGTAATATTTCCTAGTATTTATGATAATTATACACCACATAAATATTTAAAGAATTTATGTTTAGTAAAACATATATTATTAAGTTATTTTGTCGTCGATCTGCAGCGATTAACGTTGCCGGCAACTTTTTTATCTCTCCTGTTATTTACCAAAACCGTTTTTCTCCTTCTGAGAACCAAACCAGCTGTTGGCTTGTGGTCTGATTCCAATAGATGAAGAGCTCAAATGATTGCGGTTTCCTAGTCTCTTATTAAATTTGATTACTTAATCTCGCGCATGGTTTCCATTTCAAATTTTTTTTATCTTTATTTTGAAGATTTTCATATGTTTCACAGAACACAAATTAACTATAATCGCATAAAATGTACGGTTGCAAATTAGATTGATGTATATATCGGTTCGACGTTCGTCCAATTACAAGCAGAGTTAAAACTAATCAATTAGTACACGGTTCAATTGCGATTAAATATCGATAAAAAAGCATTTCGCACTGGTTTATGAAAATTATTTACTTTTTGTTTGTAAATTTAAATGCGCAAATCATTTCAATTTATATGAATAGATTATTCATTTTTGTACAAATATTGAAAAAATATTGAGATGTTAAATATTTGATATTTAAGAAAATGTATCGTCGTTGGGGATCGCACCCAGAATCTTCAGATTATAATATATTTGATGGTTTCAATAATCTATCAGATTTAGTAATTTGTTTATTTTTATTTATTTTTAAACGCGTGGGTCAATTGATGATATATAATTTATCTTGTAGGTGTGGATTGAATTATTATTGAATAATTTGCAGTATCTTATCGTAGTATCGCAATATTTCAAACTAATTATGTAGGCATTGTAATAACCAAGGTCATTCTTCTCTTCAGATATGGGTACGTATATGCCTGTATCATGTAATGAGGTAACGATTCTTCGAACGAAATTACAGTGATCTCACGCGGTACGTTGAGACATGCCACACCGGCCACAGCAAACCCAGCAGATATCTTCATTGTTCTTCTACCTGGTTGGCTCACAAACACCAGGCTCGGATTCAGTCAGCTCTTTTCTATTGATACTTTAGGTTCCTAATCTTGTTTTCCCGCTTTGAAATTTTATTTCTTACTTGCTCAGAAACTGCTCCATAAATAATTTCTATTTATATGAGAGTTTTGCTTATTGAAATATTGAAATATTTTCTTCTAATAGACTATTTAAAGTCAAATAATATGGAGTATATTCAACTCGGGGAATTTTTCGTGTTGATTATGTGAGTCCATCTCTGGTGTGTTTTCTCGGCACGTCGTGGCCGGCGGTCTGGTCGCGCGCACGGGAGGTCTCTACTACGACACGGCCTCTCGACTCCGGCATCGTTCTTCTCTTCTTTGGTTACTTCGGTCACGGCGACCGCGGCGGCGGCTATTCTCCTTTCGTCTCCTCTTTTTTATCGTCCCGATACACACCGCGCGTACTAATGGTACTTTGGTGATGGTACAGTGCTCAAGGTCGCACCAAACAAAATTGGGCTACAATCACGCGATTCGATCGCTAGATTAAGTTATTAATGTACGCGGAACACCGCGCCTATTAATATTTATTTTATTATAAATGTTTTCACTTCACCACAATCAGTTCCTACCGCCAATTCAATTTGTCATAAATTGTCCAAATATAAGAAATATAACCAATTTTAAATCAAGTTTTATATTCAATTTAACAATTTTTTTCAAAATAGATAAATATTTTCTCATTTAACATTTTTCTCAATAAATTCGAAAATTATTTCTATGTAGTTGAATTATTCCAATCATTTCAATAAACGTTGGCGAGTTGCTAAATTTCTTGAGATTCTCCAGAAGTTTCTTAATGAATGACATTGGTAAAATTTACCATTGAATGCATTTATTATATTCAGCGTCAAGAATCTGTTTTAATAGTCATTCTACAGGTTCGGAGAATGTGAAACTATAAATATTCATCTACTTCACTAGACGTTCCTTCAATGGTAATAAGTCAGTGTTTTTGTTCTCACATTGTAAAGTTTGGGCAAGCTGTCAGTTATGCAGGTGCTCGATTGGTGTATATGCGAGAGAAGGCTATATCTAAATTTACGTTCGTTATCGACTACATGCTGTGTGTGCAAGCTCGCTTTTCTACCATGAACATTATTAATCCCGCGGTCCCCGGTTCATGTCAACTCGTTCAACCGACGGCCCGTCCAAGATGATGTGTTAATTTTCTCCCGTTACCAGTTTTACTGAGTGAGTAATTAATGCCGCCTTTTGTCAGTGACAAGTGCATTTGAAACAATTGCATTGTAATTTTCTCGAGACATCGCAGCGGAAACAACAAAAATCTGTTGCATTTGCAAAGTATTCGTTGTAATCTCAAGTTTATATTTTAGATTGCAATATTTCTTTATAGTTTGAAGTACGTTCGCATCAGAAACCGAGAACCTTTCATCTCTTTGTGATCTCAGCGATATTATTTTTGCTTCTAGGATTGTTTTATTTCGTTTTTTTCCCAACCCTTTGTTGAGTCAGCTTATGACAGTTACCAAAGTAGTGCAGTGATTTCGATCGCACAAACGTAAGTTCGAGTATTACGAAATCCGGCGCACATTATGCGCCATTACACTAGTTATTTACTGCCGAATTATACACACTACACTACCATTTCAACTACTAATTCAACCAACTTACTAGTAAATGTTCTGTGGGTGTAAAGCATGCATAAGTATCCAACAAAAAAAAAACTTAATAGATTCATACGGATTTACGAAATTTTTATTCAACATATATAATATTGGTTATTCCACATGATCGCCCGTGAAAAATTCCTACTAATGGAAAATGGTTTCTGCTGATTTGAAATGAAACTTCTTAGGGTGTAAAAATCCCCTTGTTGTAATTTTGCAGAGCAATAAATCACTTATCAAATTAGTGAGTTTTATTAAAAGAATAAATACATATAACTTCATTTACATAGTACAAACTTGGTATGTATGTATGTATGTAAGTGTTTAGTAATGACTTGGTAAGTTACTGTACTCCGTTAGCGGCATTAATGATAGGCAATCTGTCTTAATTTTCCATTAGAAGACATTCGTAGCTATGGTCGGTTTAACAACACCAAAGTTGCTGGTAAAAGTTTGTCTCCGGCATGATGCTGACATCGGCGAAATAAATTGCTTCCAGCTCTATTCCCCGCGTATTTATTTTTAGTTGCCGTTGCGGCAATGGAATCCAACTGTCCAAGTCCAAAATAACCATGAATAATTTACTTCACACTTTCCAAGAGACTCGCGTTTCAATTTTTCCACAATTATCGCTTTAGTTCTCGTTTACAATTTTGTTTTAACAAAATATTCACAAATTTAAATTGCGAATCAATATGTGTAACGTTCATCATATAAGAGACACAAAATGTAGACGACATGTGTTCACCAGACGAACGCAACTTATACATATTTTTCACCATTTTACCTTCTCATCTTCTCGTTCACCCATGAAAACATGGCATGTGTAAAAACATCCGTCTCTACACTTAAATCTCCAACGGAAACGGAATGAATTATGTTTTTAAGAGATCTTTGAACAAAAAAATATCTCGTATCCCATTTTAAATGTACCGAATAGAACCAGATATTTTGTGTATGTTTTAATAAAATAGACGTTATGTAAATGGGTACTTGTCATGAAACAATTCCGTAATTACATGTCTTCATTACAATCCATGTCAATAACTCTATTCATTAGAATGTGCATGGTATATAAGTAACACATATCAGATGTTACACCAAATTGCAATTCTGTTTTGTGTAACACGATACCTGTCAGTAGCGTTATGCCGTTCAAATACAACTCGCAGCGAGAATCACTGAACAATGGGTAAATGTTATTGTACATCGTGTACAATATTCATGCAGTAAATAGCCTGGAAATGAGTTTGTTTTTTTATTGTCCAAAGCCTAAGTCTATTACATGTCCATAAAATATCATACAGCTCATTAGTTCAGTGTGAAATGAATGTTTGAACCGCGCCTCTAGTTCTGGCTCAGCGTGACACAACATATTGCTTAGCGTTACCAAACAGACAGGTTCGCTCTGCTACGAAACCCTGTTGTAGCACACTTGTTATTTTATTTGACGTAAAATCACAAAAATCCAATTTTATTGTTTGTTGTACTCATCTAAATAAATTTATAAAAAATTCCATCAAAATGAGTGGTCACGATAAAAACGAATTGTTCGCCACTGGCGGGTGGTGCTACGTGTCGGAGCACCCACTGTGCCACTATCTGTTTGCGGTAAGTAAGATATAGTGTATGTGGGCAGTGCTCACAACGCGTTATTCAGAAAGTTGCAGACCAAACTTCCTAATTATCTTTCGGTACTAAGAACTTGTATGCGCATCAAACCCATTACTGTTTTACAATATTCAAAATTGTCTTTCTTATCATTAATCTCTCACGAGCTAGTTAACTATAGTTTCCGGAACAAAACTACAAAATTAATTTACACCTTACCATAAAAAATTTAATTGCTTTCGTATTATTAGTATTTTTGTTTACTATTTTATATAAAGTGATCAATTAAGGACTAAACGTTTAGTGCTTAAATTATGATTCGTATAATATTAAGGTACTAATTTTCTTTGTTTCAAGTAAGAGATTTAATAATTTCACTTCCACTTTGAGTACTTATGTAAGTAAATATATTTTCTATTTACGAACAAATTTGAGCATATACATCCATTGTGCAGGATGGAAAATCTGAAATTGCGAAAGGGAATTTTCGGCATAATACCGCACGTTATTATTTCAAAGATACGGTACGTGTAATTTCAGCTTTGCTGTATTAGAAGACAAATATTCTTTGTCTGTCAGTTATTTATTAATAAACCCCGTCAACGTGATGTAATACAGTCAGAAATAACAGTGATCCGTAAGCTGGTATTCTTAATTACGTTCTATAATTGAAATTCCTTGTTTATCAAATTAATAGCCACTTTTCATAATGGCTGACGACGACATTGCAACTGACTGCCTGTTTGTCTGTGATAAATGCGGCGTTTTATGCGTAGGGTGTTGGAAGTTATAGGGTGTTTATGTGCGCAAAGGTCACTAGTGTTTACAATTAAACAAGCAGAAGATAATACATTAAGTAATCTTTGGAAAAATTATTATTAAACTACTGCAAAATTACTGGTTTATTTCATACAATATCCAGTTGACAAAGAACAAATTGTCGTCTGTTTTTGACATATTTTACCATTCTATTGAGACATATAAAAATTGTTTGTTTGAACAAAAATGTATTTTAAATTTTTTTCGTATTTTTATTTACAGACAAAATAAAGTTGTACAAACATCCTGGAAATAGGACAAGCGAAATTAAATTAAATATTTCCATTGATTTATACAGAAATCTATTCGGAGTTTCGTAATTGAAACGTGAATTATTATAAGAGAAATACTATATATCTATGTATGGACTAGTTTTTTTACATAAAATAAATTGTGTTTGTACTTCATCGAAATTCTGATGTTTAATAAAAACTGATGAATTGTGGTTTTTAATTAATTAAATTTTAAGCGAAAGCTACAGCACTTTTTTGCTTAAACAAAAACTTATACCGAAAAAACAACCTTATATATTGACGAACAATTTTGAAAATAACCAAAAATATTTGCTATTTATTCCAATATTTGTTTTATTTTTGTTTTTTAAATTTGAAATCTAAATTCTACGCTGTTAAAGCATTACTAGTGTCAGTTACATTTACATAAATGATCTACTATGATTGAAATAGATTTCAATCGACATATATCAAAAATATCATCGATTTTGAGAGTTCTAGTGCATATTATATAAAAATTCGCAATTCCAAACTAATATAGATATTAAACCGAAGGTGATTTCTGAGCATTGGTTTAGCCAGTGCTTGTTTTATTATATTTTTCCGGATAGAATGTATAATTTTAATTTATTTTATTAATCTTTTGGGCTTTAGAAAACATCCCAAAATCAATTAATTTTGTTGTGTTTCAATTATATTTGTTATTTATTTTAAACAAACCTTCGATTTAGTTTGAAATTACTGATTGCTTTAATTATTAAAAATTGTTCAGCTGTTCTGTTCAAAGTGGATATATCCTAAAAATTTTCAGTTTTTTTATAAACTCTATTTTAATTAATGTTTTCACGATATAACATATTGCCCAGAGTATATTTGAAATCTTTACATTTCATCCGTTCGTTGTCGCATTCGTTATTACGTTTTACGTCGCTTCTTGTTTGCTGGTTTTCAACTTTGATTGAAAATACGTCTTTAATTTTAACCAGAGTTAAATTACATTTTGAATTAGTTTTTCTTCTGTACGACTAGCACAACTATAGTTCAACTCTTATCGATCTTTAGTGAATCCATTATTTTCATGTTTTTTGGATATTAGAAGATAGGATATCTTCCAGAGTTACAGTATGTAGTTTAGGATATAGGACACCTTTCGGAAAGATAAGTGTTGATAAATAACTTATAAAACTGTGATCCAAATTACAAAAAATTGCCGGATACATTAATTATATATAATTATACAGAATAAGAGATGTGTGCAACTTATTCTGTACCAACCAGTTTTTTTTGTCCGATATTCAATGTTTTGTTCGACAGGAAGCAAATAGTACTACCTGGTTATGTGAGTGTGTATGAGTGCTTTTCGTTTCTGTTTGAAGTAGCATAAAAACATGTTTTCCGGCTGGTTAGTACAAAGTTGCGTGTGAAATACACATTGCTGTCGCCACATGCTCCATTATTCTCAATTCCCGATCTCTGTAGGCTCTGGTAAATATGCTAGTTACAGATGCGGTGAACTACCTTTACCTACAGGGTAAACTACCCTATTTTACCACCCTCTTACGATCACAAATCAAGCCCGTATTATAGACAAGGAAACAACTCATTCGTGACTACAAAGATTCGAAAGCAAACTCCAAAATAATTGAGAAATATTATTTAAAAAAATAATTTATCTAGTTTTATAACGAGTACAATATTCTATATATGTTTATTTTCTTGCTGTATTAGCTTATGCTTTCTCTGTTTGTTTTTTTTTGAAATGTCAATCTGTTCTGCAGTTCCCCTACTTTTGCGATTCGTGTGAGTGTGCTTTTGTTTTGTTGGTTCACGCAAAATGAATTATTGGCCAGTAAAAATATCAGCGTCCGTTGCGCACGCTCAATTCTTTTCTGTCATTGGTGGTTCCTGCTGTTGGCTGCATTGTGTGTGCGCGATACTGAAGTTAATTTATAAATTTAAATTCTCATTGGTTCTCTTACCTTTCTCTTTTGTTTGTTGTACACCGAATGAAATATGCGTTGCGTTGCCTTAGTTTTGCAAAATATATCACCCGACGCTCTATTTAATATTCAATACGTTTCGTGATGCTAGAACTCATTTCGAAAACGCTTATCTAGCGTTCAAGCAGCTTTTTTTCCTGTTGTAATTTATGCAAAACTGACCTAGATCACATTTAATTTTTTTTAGTTAGAGCTTCTAATAATTCTCAAGTGAGAAAAATTATAATTTCAGAATATCTAAAACTCCCTTGGTGTTGCGTGAAAAAGAATTATTAGCTAGTCAAAGAACTCTGCTGTTTAGGTAATCAGTATTTTTTTTTTTAATCTCTTTTCGTTAGTGTTCAACAAATTCCCGCTAGAATTGAATCATGTCGGTATCGTGCAAACATGCGTTTGTATTTGAGCTGCACCCCATTGCGTTTTGAAGTGCGTGCGTTGTATTTTTACCTATGTCCTGAGCCGTAAGGGCAAGGGCGGTCCAATGATGGGCTCCTGTGTGTCTGTCGCGTGTTTGCAGCAGTTATCAGACTCGGCTCGTCACCACTATGCGACAACATCACGCAGTATCATTAGCCCCCCATATAATGGCTGTTTAATGAGTTTGGTTTTTTTTTTTCGTTTTCTTTATTTCAATCTTCAATGCGCATGTGTCGTTTGTACATGATACTTTGAGAGTGCATACTTAATATATCAGTTTATTGGCCCTTGCAAACAAATCATATTTTTTCGGTTCTACTACACGCAATTATTTTCACATTAATCTTTTAATTGTAACACATTTATTCTCTGTATTAAGATTGTTAGATAGGTTTAATCGTCTAACTATTTCCTCATTTATAGTAAATTTATGATGATTTGAGATTGGTGTGTTTTACAATTTCTTTTAATTTACGTACGTAGATCGGTCACGAAGGACAATTAAAATTATTAATGATAGAACATTCTACTTTCTAAATAAAATAATGATACCAGTTCAATAATTAATTAGCTTTAAACACCGGCATTAATTAGAATAATTTTTATGTAAACAATACAATTATAAATATTTGATAATAATCTTTTATTATGGAAAATACAAAAAATTAATATGTATATTAATTAAACAATATTTAAAATAATAAAATAATTTTCACAAACTATACTAGTAGTTTATTAGATAATTTGTAATAGGGAACGATTAATATTGAAATAAATCAGAAAATTATCCAAATAACAATCGTTATTATGTATGGTTTATTAGTCTATGCACATAAACAACACTAATTATCGCCGCAGTAATCACATCGCTTGTCCGGTTCCGAGGAAATGAATTGATAAAGTGGATATAAATATTCGAATCCGTCCTTGCCGCATATGATAAATTCCCCAATGATGTTTCACTGGACGCCCATAACCAGATTTAACAATCGTCATTGAATACAAAAAATCGCACGTACTCTCGCCGTATTCATTATTGCTAACAACGTTATGGTGACGGTCGCGTCAGGTGAAAATAATACCGGGTTGATTGCAATTTTTAGAAGTGCTACTTTAATGGCGATAGTAAATATTCCCGAAAACACACTGTAAAATTGTCGGTGTCATTTCGTTTTATGGATTTCTATTTCGCGTTTTATTGCATCACTGCTTGCACTTTTTTCGCGTCAATAAAATGATATATACTGAACAAATCTCAGTGCTGATTATTATTGGACTCTTTTGTTTGGAACATTTTCCTAGGTGATTGGATTTTTGGTTTTATTTTATTTTTAACTGGTCCACTCTTTGAAACTGATTTCTATACTAATTGAGAGGTGAAATAGATCGAAAGCGTCGCTATCCGAATTCAAAGAAATAGCGGAGCTATAGAGTGGCATGATTACTATATGGTACTAACGTCAGGATACAAAGCGCGTGTCGGATTTAATTTCATTGGGTTTCCATTGAATAAAGAGATTCGATTTACGTTAAACTCCGATAGAGATCTGGTCTATTTAGTATCCTGAATAACTTCAAACAACAAAATTTATCAAATACTCAATACATTTAAAACTAAATCAAACACAAATTTCTTTATCATATTAGTACAGAGTTGACATATTGTATTTTTTCTGCTCATTGTAAATTTTCTAATAATTCAGATCTTAGTTTATTAATATTTATTATAAGTATTAATAAACGTAAATATACAAATTTGTAATTACATCTTTTGAAACTTTGTCGAAAACAATCAACTTCGGAGATATGCGCTCTTTGTCCACCAGTGTGATTCATTGAAACCTGCAACGAATCTAACACGACAGCAACAAAGACAGATTCTCTGATTATTTAGATCATCTATTTACGAACCGATTGTTCTCGGCAATGTAATTTGGCGCCGTTGACTTCAGTCACATGCGCGCGATAAACCGTGATATATCTTCTTTGTCATAAACTAAATAGCAAAAGTCACAATTACATTACTTATAAGTAGGGCAAGGGTGCCCTCTAATCAACCCTTCTGCCTGCGATGACGATACAGTAGCAGTTGTGATATTATTGACGCGGGTTAGCGTTAGTCTCGACGGGGCTTGATTTGCAGTCCCCCAAGGGGGCTCCAAGGACACCGCCAGATTCGGTAACGAAAGAGTGACAGATGCGCTATCCCATTCAATGCACACACAATCGTCAGTGTCAACAGGAATAGAATAAATCGAACACAAAACTACTGCTGGAATATTACATGATAATTACGTTGAAATTACGCTATATGAAATAAAACTCAAAACTCGTTTGGTACTGTTTTATACAGTAAAAAAAAAGGGAAAGCTTGTGGTGTTTGGGGTGGTCAACAGTGCAAAACGGAATCGCTGAAGGGGAGCGTCTGGGTTGTAATTCTTGATAAACTGCGGACTCCAGGTGACAGTTTGTGAAAATATCTACAACGAACATAAAGAACCGTCCGGTGTAGGTGTTCAAGAGACCATCGCGCAATGTGTTAGAGTGGACATCAGTGTCCGAAACTTGAAGATTTACGTACGCCAAGTTTACTAATACAATTTCATGAGAGCGAAACTGTCCAACAACGAATACTAACGCACGGACATGGTTAGCCAGATGTTTATTGTTACACATATTGTCATGTTTATTATTGTATTTGTACTTTATGATGTCTGCTTCTATTCTAGTCACATAACAAACAATATGACATCTTAAATAAACGACTTGCTCTAAGTGATTCAGATCATAAAGTGTTTCTATAAAAATAACAATTGTATGTTGGATTTATTATTTTTTTATCAGCTTATATTTCACTGATGTATATGCTTCAATTGAGGAATCTATAAAATTACTTTTTTTTTTTTAAATGATGTAGCAGAAGAATTTATGGTTTGTATGATTAAAGAAAAAAATTGAAGCTCATGTTAACGTTGAATAATTAAAAAGCGATTGATCACACATGTGGAGTTGCAGATATTAGCAAGAACTGATGATTGTGGGTGGATGTCACGTTACGGAGGATATTACATGATACCGCTTTCACGTGATTATCGCTAGCAATTACGCTGGGTCGACTAACGATCCTCTTACGAATTAAACATGTCTATATGTGTGTATGCGACACACATGAAATATTTGCTCGACAGTTATTATTATTGAAGAAAATGAATATGATATAAATTTATAGCATAAGTTTGAAATTGAAATTATAATTTTCAATTATATAATTTTAAAAAAACAATCATTTCAAAGAGCAGTAGAACAGAAAATTCAAATTAAAAGCAAAAATCCATCTACCTCGACATCCAATCTCGTTCGTTTTTATTGGATACGTTAGCAATTACAAATTCAATTTTTGTTCGTTGGAAATAAAGACCATAGAATGTTCGGTGCCAGGTGCTAGAGAATAGATTAGTAATGGAATGCTTTTTGCCTCGCACTGACTATTTGTAAATTCAAACTCATATTATTTTGCGCATATATAGACAACAGATATCCAAAATATGGGTCAATAATCTGCAGCATGCAATTTGCACTCGAACTACATAAATATTTACAATTTATAATACGAGCACTTTTTAATTGTAAATTAAATGATGTTTGATTATATTGTAAATGTCTGTTAGTGAACATGCTATTAAATGTGTAGTTACAATGTAGTTCACTTGTTGTTGCACAGCTTTATATTGGTAAAGCCTTTCTATTTTGTTGAATTTCCCGTAAATGTGATATCAAAGTCATGGCACACATACAAATACCGGTCAAACCGCAAGTTCAACATTGCTGCCGTCCAGTTTGGTCGGCTGTTCAGTTAGTGTTTACTTCCCCTCCTCTAATTGTCACACTGGAAATCGGTTCATTTAAATTTTGATTGAAACCGAGGGCTGGGATATCCAATTTACCTGCCAGAGTGAAATTCTTAATGTACCGTGTGCGTAACTTTCAAATTGGTGCGTCCAATTCCGCACTATATGCAACAGCAGACTATCTGCATCGATGCACTGTTGCAATTTTACTGCAATATTTGATTAGGCTAGTTTCGAACCCTTTCGAATGTGACCCCACTTTTAATAAAGTTAGAACATAACTAGAAGTCATCAAATTGGCTAGGTCCAGCGGAATTGGCAATTTACTATTCTTCAATCAGCGACAATAATAAAAATATAAACAACGCGTATTAGTGTTCATTTTTCGCAGAAAATATATCACCATCATCATTAGAACGGAAATTGTATCTCCGTAAGTTTATTAGATCTACTTATACGTGGAATGAAACGAATGAAATTTGTTTCTATTAAGAGTTTCGTACGGATATGCTTTTAAAAGCCTGATTTCGAACTGTGCATATAATTATGTTTCTGCCATATGGGTATAAAAAAGTATTTAATTGTCGTTGAAACTGTTCGAAATTTCGATCCTAGATTAGGTTTGTTTAGAATCTTTTAGGATGTGACCCTAATTTTAATAAATTTAGAACTTAACTAGACGTCATCAAATTGGTTACGCCTTGCGGCATAATCAATTTAAAATTCTTCAATCAGCGAATTGAAAAAAATATATACATATATAGCAACACGTATTGGCTGGTGTCCAAGGGTATATATTGTAACCAGCGAATTCTATATGCTCATTACATGGAATTCCGTCGCTACTTTGAATGAAACATTATATGCTTATATTACATTTAAATATAATCTGTCGCTATATTTCATAAATTTACGTAATGTTTGACGGCATGTGGTACCTCTCGTAACATGATCTCTAGTTAAGTAATGCCCCAGTGTCAAGAAGTATTTAATAATAGCTTATCTTAGCATAACTCAAGTAAGCGATGTAATTAAGCGTGCATACTGGCCGCGTCGTTGTTGGTATATACGAAGTTCTCAGGTTTCAACTGCTGTACTACTATAAACACGTTGGTAGTGATCTTGAGCAATTCAATGAGCGCTGTCGCTGCTTCGTTCTTGTCAGACGGACTAGTAATTGAGTATTTTATACGTTTTAGTACTAAAAGTATGTCGGCCATAAAAGTCGTCAGCGAAGCTTATCGCTCTAGTGCAGCTACTGCGTTTGACATCAAGTGATTCGTCTCCATTTCTTTGGATTTGCGAGTTCGTTGACAATCTTATCGCTATGTCACGATTCTTATTTACATGCCGGTCGACAGTCACATCATTCTATGTCAGCATTTGTTGCAATTATCCTAAATGAACCTATCTTCTCATCTTTGATAAACTAACTGATACGAATATTTAGTTTCAGCGAAGATTCTTAGTAAAGCTTGTCTTCGGAAGCTTATTTTTAAAAGATCTCCCTCAAGATCGTTAAGTGATATTTATATATTCTGGAAGTTGATATTTATATAAAATTCTAAGAAAGTAGCATTTTGTTTTGAAATAATAATGCATGTTGTGCATTTATGTTTGTATGTAGTAATTTTGTAAGGCCGACCTCTTACCATAATTATGAATAACGTCCAGAACAATGTATGAAGGATATAATGGATTGACGACAATACAGATTCCTCTCCGTTGTCCATATATCCGGTTTGTAACATATTATGTCATTTATGGTGACAACTAAACACATTTGTATTAAAACATATTGCTTGTTGATACAAATGCAGCAAACCCCACGATTATAAATCAAATAACAATCTCCTCTTATGGATTTTCCTTTCTTCGTTGAAAGGGAGTGCACGGCGTATGCCAAATGAATATCGTCTGGAAGATAATTTTCGAACGGACCATTAAATGTGACGACATTTATAAGAATTGGCCATTTGAACTGTACTCCTTTGAAAGTCGGCGCCTTAATGCAAGCGCCGTTCGCCGGTGCCTGCCTCGCTAGCCATTGTGACTTCGATAGTTCAAACAATGCGCTGGCGACGCGCGTTTAAGATGCTCAGCGACGGCCGCGTCAGGGCGCACCGGAAGCACTTCGAGTGCCAAAGTTCAAATGAATTTAGTGCGATACGACAATGGAATTTTTAGTGTGTTCTTTTTGTATTCGTTTCCTGACGCGCCATGTCGATCAACCCACCGGTTCTGTCATGACGAACTGATGAACACACTTGAACAATGAACAGACGCCATGGTTGATGGTTCTGATGGCTGAATAAATCTATGCAGATTACGTTGCCTTGATGCAGTTTCCGTTGTTCACAATCTTTGACACGGTACTTTTTATTTCATCCATACACACTCTCTTACTGCAGCAATTTACAAAATATACGTTTACGGTATAGATCTTAAAATAAATATTTTTTCAAAAGTAAAATGATTGTTTTCTATTTGACGTGATTGAATTAGAAAATATATGAATTCATTCCTCATATGCTATTCTATTTGCGGCACTAGTGCAAATATAACTAGATAAAAGAAAAATTTGAATAACAACATCAGACAATTGTCGTCGCGCCCTCAACTGGGGGATCAAAATGTATGTGTTCCCCCGCCTTAACATCGAGATAACTTTTCGATTAAGTTACAACGACGATAGATTGTTTTTCTTACATATATATTTTCCCATTTTTGTCAACGAAAAATCCGATGCGCTTTATGATTACATTGTTATCTGATTATAGAAGTTTCTCATACGCAACAAAACTAGCAATATTTTACAGTCAAATTTGATTTGCTATATTCACTTATTTTATTTTCAACTGCCATGTAATATGTTTCTGAATTGAATTCAAAATGAGGAAACACTTTTTTTTTATATTTTTTATAATTATGCTTCCTTGACAGGATATTTATAAAAGATCAAAATATATTTCAAAAAAAAATTCTTATTCAAGTTTTTTACATAGTTGACATCAGGTATTTTTATATATGTATATTCCCAGGTGTTTTGGGTTACTTTTGAATGTTTCGGTCTAACTCATTTATCGTGGAGTAACTTTTTAATACAGTTCATAAATTATGTTTCCTTGCACATCAAAAACTTTTTCAATTTCATTTTCGCTAGAGTTTTATTCAATTCATGATACAATTTGTGTTTTTATAGTCTCAGGTGAGTTGTGAGCAACTGATATGAACTAGTTCGTAAGTAAATGCATCAAAATAATAAAAGAAAAAAAAAATGTTATTTTGGTGTTAGTTTTCACTGCGTATGGTGTTGCATGCATTGTATAATGAGATGAAGCTTTAAGACAATGATGATTGTGAGGCTTAATTATACGCTATGTGACGCGCCAGCCGACTGGTGTGTGTTTGTTGGTATCTTGTCATGTTTACCCAGAAACTTCCGGTTGTCTGCCAACATACCAAGCCAGTGAGTGCGGCCGAGTGAGTGCTAGTTGGTGTTTCTGTGGCGTGTCTGTCTGTGGTATTTAGCCGGGCGACATCGGCGGTTTATAACTTGTCATTACCATGCGGTTTCTCACTCTTGCTCTCTGGGATTTCGCCTGCATACTGCATTAATTTACGTCAGGCACGAGATGTTCGCTCTTTCCACGACAAAGTCCTAAACCTATTTCACTATTACGATTTCAATTAGTTTACTCTGGAAATTTATTGGATTTTATTATATTTCATTTGCCAAGACGCTTCGCGCTAATATTTCGCAAAAAAAATATAGCTTCACCGTTATTAAAACGGAAATTAAATTTTGTCTACTTGTCCAACAAGACCAAGTTAAATAAGCGCTTTGTAAGTTTATTTGATCTAGTTATACGCTTTAGCAGCCGTAGAAACTTATTTCTATTAGAGGTCCCTCAAGTCAATCTGCAATTAAATTATTACTCCGCACTTCAAATTATTACATAAATTCTGAATATAATATGATTAAATATTCTACGATTGACTTTATTATTTATTCCGACTTTGCTTTTAAAAGCCAGATTACGTACAGTGCACGAAATTGCTATTTTGTTTGTGCAATATGGATAAAAACGTATTCCATTGTCGTTGAATAATCCGATGGACTTTAGAATCATCTTTTGTTTGCCATTATGATAAAAAATATGTTTGCATAATCCGTAAATACAATTTGAAACAAAGGTTTAAATATAGTATACTGTTCGTAACGTTTTAATTGACACTCTGAAATTTGCACAATAACAAGTTGTTTGTTGAAAACAAGTACGTTTGTAATATTATATTAAAAGTTACAATTTATTGGAGCTTTATGCGACGCAATTAATTATTTTAAAATGCAACTCTTGTTCTATATTTAGAGAAATGTGTTGTTTCAATGACTGCCGTGAATGGCAAACGTTTGGTATATGAAGTCAATATTGCCGTAAGCACCAGCTCTTATTGTTGTGGAACTATTCAGAGATCCGCGTAAATTGCCGTGCTGCGACGCAGACGGACGCCTCTAATCGAGGAAATTGTTAACGTGCGGGATTATAACCCCCAAGAATTGTAATTATAGGTGCACCGCGAAACCGTTAACGTCTGCCAGAAACGAATGTGCCTACCGCCGCCCGTTTCTCGGTTTCCTCTACGCATTGCCATGTAAATTTTATGCGTTATGCCTTGCATGTATTTCTACCATAATTGTACCTTGTTTCAAGACGTATTTGTTTCCTCAAGAAGTGTCTATACTTTTTAATAAAATATAGAATACATCAGACGAAAACGTAAAATTATTTTGATAAAGTGGAAAATAATTAAAATATAGAAATTCATAGAAAATGATAGTGGTGAATTTATTTGAAATTCCATTTCAGTATTTTTTATTCTGCTGATAATTTACTAATATCAGTTTTTATTAGAATCTATGGTACATAAGAGAATGGAAATTTATTGAATTTTTCAATTAGGGATGTCGTTTTGACTCGTTTGCTCCTTGTCGCCCGCTGCTCAATAAGCATCGAACCCTTATTATTGTTTTCAATGCCGCACCACTCGAAAATTCAATCAATGACAGTGCGTTTAGCAAAGTAAGTTTTTAGGCCTCGTTCACTTTGGAGCTCTGCTAATATGTTTGCTAAAACATCTGCAACCTCCAATAAAATGCTAATTTTGTTGTCGACGGTTAGGCATCGGAATGTCAATTCTCCTCTATTTGTGGGCGACGAGGGTGGAATGTTGACGCGACATGTCAACGGTGTGCTAGTAATGTCATCGGGTTCTCCGTTTTGGTTAGTTTAGCGAACTAGTACAGTAATTATGTTTGTTCAACGTGACCGACTTAATATAATCTTATGATGCATCGCAGACTGCGCTCGTTCGAAACTGGATTCGCTTCACTGCATTTCCTCTCGTACACACCCGGAAGATAATTATTAAATTTGTCTTAAATAATAAATTTACCATACAGATACTCACTGATTATTAAAGTAAACATTATTAAAAATATATTTCCACTTGCATCTGTATAGTTTTGCGTCGCTCCTATTAAAACTTTTAAAGAAATAAAACTCAAACATTATTTCATTTAAAAATCAATACTTTTATTAGCGTAATACAAATTTAATGGAAAAGCACTTAAAAAAAATTAAGCTTTTAAAAGTTTAGAAATGTAACCCTGTTAAAAAACGGTAACGCACATTTACCGCTCCAATTGCTATTTAATATGGATACTAATTTGACAGCTGATGCGTTGTCAATATTAAAGTGAATCCGCACGCACTTGCGATAAATATTAAATGTATTTTGAATCGCTCACATTGCTGGTGCAATCACATAGCATTTTGTCGTTGGGTAAACACGGTGCAGTGTCTCTTCCTGTGCGCTGTCTTCTTACCACGTCCGCGGAGACCCAATTTAATGTTCCATTTCGTAGGAACAACGCGCCCTGAAATTGAATATAAAAGCCCGAACGTATTGTAGCAAGTCGATGGCACACGAAGGACCAGACAAAGGGTAGTTACGGATTACACCACCTCTGCTTTGAAACCGATTTTATTATCACCCTTCCCACTTCGTGTTCTTTGCATCTTTTACGCGCAGCAGATGTCGTGAAAAAACGAACGGTATCGATAGCCCATTGGCTGAATAAGTTTTTGTTTCTGTTTTATGACTTGGGTCTACTTTTTCATTACATGCTTTATTTTTAATTAAATTTCAATTATGGACCTCATCCGTAAAGGTCATGATTAATTTCGCTACTATTTTATTTGTTGCCTCTCTAAATGAATATTATGAAAGTTGTATAGAAACAACATCTTAATCTATTTATATAAAATTTATAATATCTTCTTGTGAGTGTCATGAGTATCGTTTATACATGTTTGAAATTAAAATGAGAATATTAAAACGTATTGCAGACAACACGTAAAAGAAATAGCGCAGTGAAATGAATAGTGAAAACAAGACAAAGGATCTTAGACTTTGTGTGGTATGAAAAAAGACGTAAGGTGTAAAATAGTCCAAGGAGAGATATAGTCAAAGGCGTCCGACATCGACATGGAATTTACGATTACGCAATGTGCATGAATGAAATTGAATATCCTGAGAGTGTCGATGGTTCGTCGTTTCGTAAAAGGAGAGTGAGAATGGTGAGCAGTAGTGCGTAAATTGTGCAACTCTTCTGTCCTGCTTGCACGTCCTCTAACTTCTTAGCTTGGGTTCACCGGTCCCAAGCACCGGACCGCACGACATAACGAAGTAAAAACGAACGCCTGCCGCCCAAGGAAAGTTGGAAATTCAATTTATGAACGGGACACGGGTCGAACCGGTCGGTTACGTTTCCGATGCCGGGTAACAAACCGTTCACTCATCCACATCAACAAATTCACTTTACTTCACCAAATGTTTAACTATCTACCTTGTCAACGTTTACAACATCGTTTATTTTTGAACTATCTTGAAATTATTTGATGACAACATTTATTTTCACTTTCACAACAAGTTTGATTAATTCTTCATTGAAATGAATAGGTATTCATTGCACGCGTATCACCGATATAGTTATCCGTTTCAACGGTCGCTGGTGGGTATGTGCTTGGTCAAATACTACTAAACGAACGGTTGATCGAAAGATACGAGCGCGTGTTTGGGGTGATTGAGCAGGCATCGCTGCCAGAACAACAACGAATGGACGTTAGGGTCAGCGTACGTTTCACTAGGAACGGGTCACCAAGCCGTCTGTCGATATGTCTACATCTACGGGCAGTTCCATGATGCAGCCCGCTGAAGTGGCTCTCGCGGATTTCCCGTCACTTCACTCTTAAATGCAATCTCAATAGCTAGCTTCAGCACGACTCGTATTTGGAATGTATCGATAGTCACGTTTTCGGGTTACGTCACCAAAGCTGGCCAACTTACGCATTCAGAAAACGGAGACACGTTTAATCGATCACGTATGCTTTTTACATCTCATGCATGTATTTACCTATATTACGTAAGGTGTTGAAGGTTTTTTTTTATCAAATCACCTTAGCGATAATAATAAAAATTGAATTTTTTTTTCAACTTCTAAGCACCGTTGAATATCTGAGATTTTTTTTGCTTTATTTTCTACCATTACTTAAAATTCTAAATCTAAAATAGCCTCTATTTGGTTTACGTCTTTTCTTTTGTATAAAATTTCACGTGCTTTTAATATATTTTTAAAAAAATATCACTTTTTTGATTACGCAACATTGATACCGATAATTATTTCGTTTGGTACCACAATAAATTATGAGACGTAAGAACTAAATTGCAATAAATCGGCGATGATTTACATGGGTTGTGACTTTCATGATATATTCTACTTTTCGTTTCTTATTTCCGACCAACATCGGCATTCTAGTTATGCTGCGTTACAGCTAAGCAATCTCTTCTATGTGCGTCGGTGAAAATAACGCTGTCCCCTTTTCACTGTTTCAACCCTCTTTCATCTGTCGTACTGGTTATCTGGCCTTACCTCACGGCGTAGTTACTTTCAATTTTGAATCTAAGGATGAAACAGGATAAGAAACATGAAGTGGAGGGTGCGTTGAGGATGATCATCAAATTTGCATCAATTTCACATTTTTTCTAAGCTTCATTTGAACAATCATAATCTTGATACTCTGATTAAATTATCTTTATCGTTGAAAATAATTTTTTTAAATAAAACCAGTTTACAGTATTTGGTAATATTTCTTAAAGAATGCTGCTGATAAATCAAGATTCAATTTATACAATTTGGTATTATTCTTTGAAGGAGAACGATATTGAAGAGACCGTTCTAATAATATACGTTGCCGACAGACCATTCATGGTGGCGCATGCGCCCATGCAGAAATATTCACGTTTGATTTCACTTGAAGAATAGTTCCAATATGGTGTGAGTGTTAAAGTTCACGAATCGATTTCAGCGACGAATTTAAGACAGCGAACCGATTTCATGGAATCACACGGTACAGTGGCGCAGCGTTAGAATAGCCCCGCAAAAAAGAAAGAAAACTGCGGGAGTGAGATAGGTGTTCCGCCTGCGAGCATGTGGTTCATGATAACAAACAGCCAGTAGTCAGTATGCCATTGTAATAGAAAGATTTGGTAGAAATTTTCAATTTATATTAGTTCGTCACAAATGAATTATACTATATTCTGGTCAGTAGAAAACGTTAAAAATGTAGACTTTATTTGCGGTGGATGAATTTAAATTGTTTGTTAACGTAACAGTGTGGTATTTTACGGCTGAACACTTCGTAATTTTTATGTTGCACAAGTCTGAATTTGTATGATTATGCATAGGGGGAGAAAAAGGAATAAGCTGAAATCCTCAACGAGGACGACCCTAGCGTAGAAAAAGAAAGAATCCAGAAAGCACTGTCGGTGTAACTGGAGAATATAATAGTTTATTTTTTAATTGGATATTTAGACAGGAGTTTGGATGGTAAGGCGATTGGATTGAGCAAGGTTGGAGGGTTCCTCGGTTTTGGACTGCTCTATGCTGTCATCTGACTCGCCTCCATTTAGAGTCCATTAGGAAGATTCACAAAGATGGAGAAAATATTACGGATTTCGCTGGCGGGATCAACGCGAGGGAAGGCGAACAGGCAAATGGAATTCTGATAGGGTAAAGTGGCAAGAACATCGATGAGAGGGGTCGGAGGTCGCGCAATGTTTGGCAAGGGGCCACGCGGCAACGCAACTCAAACGCAAGATACGCGACGATAGATGAACGAGATGTCATCTCCCTCTATAAGTAAACGAGTACTTTACACGTTCCATTAGCACTCACAGCATACTATTCACTTACAATTTCTCAGATTTTTCATCCTAAATAAAAAAAAACATCTATATAAATACCACAACAGGTTACACACATTTTAGAATGATTCACATTTTTAAAATACCATATTTTTCATTTTTATAGTTATTTTATACTTGTTTAGATGTTACGTCGAAATATCTCCAAACACACATTTCATTCGACAAAGCTTTGTGTAGTTCATATCGTGTCCAGTTCTTCTTTTTAACAATTCTTTTTTAATACACCATCAAGTATTGTTCGTATATTCTTAAACTTTCATTGTTGTTTTATTCTTGTTACAGGTAAGATGTTCATGTTGACGCATCTCAATGCTTCTTCTGCTTTTGTTTCGAAAGCAGAATTTGGTCATGTGAGTGCATTCAGCTTTATACATTTTTAATATTTTAACGTATATATGCTCGTGTGACTCGCCATTGTTTCGTCAGTCGAAATGAAACTAACGTGAACGAGCGGCCCTTCAAAAGATCCATTACAATTTACTAGACTTTTGATTCAATGTGGTAAGACTCCCGGCGCTGTTTCTACTAACAATATAAAACTCCCCCTTGAGTATTAAATAGATTAAACGTTGGTAAGTGTGATATCCATTTGTGAAACTTATATTTCATAGTACCATGTACCAAACACATTAACAAAATGAGCGGAAATATTTAAATAGACGTTTCTTTTGAATGGATTATCAACTTGTATTTTTCGTAATTTTCGAATTAAAAATTCTTCGAGAACACATTTTTGCTAGTAGTGCCATGCAACGAGCTGTTTTGCGAATGAGTATACATGTTTTGGAAAATGGTTGGTTGTAATGGCGACGTTAGTTGAAAACGAGGCTTGACAAGTGACAGACGCCGGAAGACGGTACCCTTGGAGGCATCTTTTGCAGGCTCGTCCTACGTTGTCTGTTCTGATAAAGACTTGCCTGTCAAACGAAAACGTCACTTTTCCCCAAATTTAAAATAAATTTTATTTTATGTTACATTTGTTAATTCTTACTTTGAAATATTAAATACCATCTATTTTGATATTATTTGCGTCTTGCATCTTTAAAGAAAATGAAATACATTAACCTTGACATTGAAATTAAATGCAATTTCGTTTTCCGTAAGTTTATTCGCGAAAGCGAATGTTCCTTTCGCGCAACTAGAGTAGCTAAACGCAGCGTATTTCCCCTCTGACGTTTCTCAGACTGCAAAGAGCACTGCCAAAAACCGTCAGACTTCATTCATAATTTACAATGCCATTATTCATTCCATGCCTCTTAGTAAACCAAGATACTAATCACACAGTTGAATAGTTACGGCCAAAAGACTTGGTTGATGAAAATTTTCGCCGGATTACTTTTATATTCTTTTCACAATAGAGTTCGTTTTTCCAAGGTTTCAACTAACTTTTCCAATATTGGTATTTGAATTTCTCAATAAAACTATTGATTCAGCTTCAGCAACTCACTAGGCTCATTTAGCGTGTTTACACAAATGTTTACATTTCAACTGATAAATGGTTTCATGTTTGTTTGTAATTAATTCATATAATGACAAAAAGACTTGTAGATCCCAGATTGAATCTTTGTCTTCGTATTAGGATCAGTTTTCAGGATTGTACTATATGATTATTTTTATCAGAGCTTTTATACAAATTTTTATTTATTTTTGAAATAAAAATGTACATTTCATTGTGTAAATATGGAAACAAACGTGGTGTAAAAAACGGTGTGAAACTGAATATTTTAATTTTAAATGAAACACAAAAATGTTATGTCAATATGAACAGTTCTGCAAATAAATGCATAGTATGATAACTTTTCTCATTTATTTTTGTGATTTTTATTTGAGAGTTCCGTGACACGTACACATTAAAATCGAAACAGAATATATATATTAGTATGATCCATAAATTTAGCAGATATCAAAAGTTTGTTATTTTGAGTGTTTAACTTTATATTTATGTTAAATTTTCGTGATTTAAATAATTGAATTAGTTCATATGTATCCATAAATTTCAAATCTTCTTTTTATTTATTTAGTCCAATAACTTTAATGCACCATAGCTAAATATAGAGTAATTTATACTTATAAATAATCGTAATGTATGAAATATTTCTCGATAGTATAATGGCGTTTTACGAACTGTTGAATAATTTATCAAAAGTTGCCGGGTCAATGTTTGTTGACCGTTAACATTCGAAATATTCTTTAATTAACCATTGATTAGTATCGAGTTTCTTAATATTATATTAAGTGTTAAGAAATTTATGAATCGGTAAAAGAAACAAAAATAAATATGTGAGAGTAGGAGGAATAAATGAAAACAGACATAACTTTTAAAACCAATTTCATGAGCACATTGAAATTTATTTGAAATAAAATATGCTAATTTTGTATCTGTTAGTATATATAATGGCATATTCGTGCTGGTAAATTTGAGAAAACAAATTTTCCAAACTGTTGGTAAATAGTGCACAGTAATTTCGTACGTAGACATTAATAACGAAAATGGTGGGTAACATAGACCACATACTCACCGCATCACCTGCTATATTTATGGAACTACGGTGCTTGCGTTTTACAATAGAACCGCCACGCCGTTGCAACACTAAACCCTTGCGAACCACAATTCTTTTATTTTCACATCTACGTGCGCAAATCTACACACTACTTTAAAAATGTGAAAACAATTCGAAATATTCTACTTATTTTATATTTTAAATTCCATATAATCCATTTAAACTATAAAAACATTATTTAATATAAAGCATTTTCACCGAACTCTATATATTGTTTTTATTTCTCCAGTTTTTATCGATAAAGGTCACAACAAAACAAATTTGAATACCCAAATAGAAAAATATAGAATCAATGAAACAGAATTGGTATAGATATAACATAAAACAAAATACAGTCGACAAGATTCGGGTTTGAAATAGTGCCAATTTCTATATTCTTTTTTCCGTTCTGGCTGCGATCGTGACACGGTTGACCCGTCCCGTCGTAATTTTCATATCTCCTTGACGCGTTCGGGTCAGTTATCCCGACGTTTTTTTTTTTTTTTTTTCGTTTAGGTTATTGGTATTCAATTCGGAAGCAAAAAATACAATGAAATATCTACTGCTGATTCCAAGGATGCCAATGCATTGGAAAAAGGTCACGGAGGGAAAAATAAGCGGCAGAAATTGACCATTTAGTTATATTGTCAGACATTTTTCATTGTGTGCATCCAGAATCGTTGCGGACAAGGAATTGAAGAGATTCGCACACAGAAAGATCGTGAGAAATTTCAATATCTTAAATTTGTTGCAAGATGTGAATACGAGATGTGATTTTTATATAAATTTGAATGCATAACGTCGAATGCGCACGAGAGGATATGATATTCACCGAATGACTATTTTAACATTTGATGCTGCTGTAACATAACAATTTTACATAAGACATAGTCCTCGGGCTGATTCAACAAAACCATAAAGCGGGAAATATACGAGAAAAACAAAACAGTAAATAAATTATATAACAGATACTTTGCATTTTTGGTGATATCACATCGTTCCCCATTTTCGATGACATGTTTGTAATATTTCGATATTAAAGTTAAAACAAATTATTTTATGTATGCGTATTTTATAAAAAAAAATTTAAAAATTTTGAAATTAGAAAATCACCTTTGTAGTCAAAAAAATGTAACCTACTGAACCCTGCCTGCGGAAATATATAACAAGCTAATACTTATCGGACCAACAATATAACGACATGCATAAAAAGGTTAAATTAATTTAGTCAAAAGGAAGAAAAAAAGTAAACATAAACCTTATCGTGTAAGCCGTGTCATGCAAATTCGCCGTTTCGTTCGCATGCTTCAGACCGCCAGTGTTTTCGTTCGAATTACTTTGCATATCTACGCAACATGCTAAACGCTATGTTACATCGACTATATCAACAATATATTCCTGATATAATACATCCGTAATAACGATACATAATAAATAAATAAATAAATAAATAAAAACCAAAATCCATCCACAAAAGAACTAAAATTTCTAAAGAACATTTTTATTCGTATACATTTCACGAACATTTCAAGTTGATATTGTAAATTGTATTTATCCACGTCGTAATTTGGTATTCACAACTCGGTTTATAGAAATGTTGAATTGGGATAGGGTACTTTCCAAATTCGCCCATACACTCGTCGTCCATATCAGGCACCCACTCTTTTCATCTGTAGAAGCACCCTCGAACTGACCAGCTAGTATTATTGAAATATATTGGAGATAAATCATGCCATGGTACAAGCTGGGCTGGGTTTATGTAGACAGAAAAAGAAACATTGAATCGGGTAGACCCGTTGGCGGAATTCTTAATGTCTTTCTTACCACAGAGGTAGGAGTCGATGATAAATTTTTGTGTGCGGCTATATTATAATTATTTTTTGACACGTTAATTACGTGTTCGTCTTTTAATTATTTTTATATATTGTTGCAACGATTTGAATCTTCCAATGCAAATGAGATGCATTTATTATGGTATGATCTCTGCCCACTATGTGTGTCGTTCAGATAACTCATAGATTTATACGTGGCATCCGCCCTAATGAACCATTCGTAATTATAAACATTCCCTTTTTTTTTTCATCTCCATTTAACGTACACTTAGAAACTATAATTTTAAAACTTAACCGACGCTTCACAAAAATAAATAAATAAAAATATGTTTCGGTGTACCCGGGTGCCTTGTTGACACCGCGTGGGCCGGAACACTTTTCTCGATCTGTGACTGCTTTTCTATGCATGAGTGTGTGGGGTATTTATTCGTTATATATACTCTAATTAGAGTTGCTCTGTCATAAATTGTTCATTGAATAGGCTCTCATGTAATAAATATTACCACCTACATTTAAACTGTCAAAGATTGTATCGAACACAAATTACTAAATGAATTGGATGAATCCTTGAACTACAACTTAAATTAGTTTCACTAAAGAACACTAAGTTTATTCACAAAGTATTTCTAGTTAAATTTTAATTAAATATAGTCTAATTATACAACAAACGCATTTTTTGAAAGTTTAATTAAATATATATAAAGTGGTCTAGAAACTTTGTTTAATCATTATCGATATATTTTAATACAATAAATTTATTTCGTCATAAAACCTCGGTAGAAAACTTGTGAGCTTCACAAACCAGCAGGGAGCAATAAAACAAGAGTAACAATTTTACATAATTATTTCACAGGAGAGTCACGGGAAGCGTTCGCCCACTGGCAAGCTTGATAAATTGTTATGTCTTTCGATCTATTGTTGCTTTTTTCTACTTGAATTGTTAACATTGGTAGATGTCACGTGTTTGGAGATCTTCAAACAATTACATGGTAAAATGCATAATAGATATACATAGAGATCCATATATGGTGACTATTTTTATACCATACGCTTATTTATAATCCATTAAATCTATGTGATATTCAAATGCCTTGGAGGAGCAGTCAAAAATGAATAATATTCATAGTTACGAAATAATAGTTAATAATTTGAAATAATGTTGATTAATAATGGCATTTTTAAGATGAAATTTCTGTTTAGATATGTCATTGAATATCTGTATCAAAATATAATTTCTCATTTTGACACTGGGGGTCAATCAATCAAGATAGGTCATGCAAATTATTTTCCAATCTCATTCTACATTTAATTAATTTTATAATTAATTGATTAATTCAATTTACATAACTGCATAACAAATATCGCATAATTTTTAATATAAAACCAGAGATTGCTAATATCCGTTCATTTAATATACCAAGCGGATCTGATCCGTTTTTAATTTAAAACTAAAAGATTATATATTTTTTTACGATTTAAAACACAACTGATACCAGATAAAGTTATATCTAATGGTTAACCGTATCATAATGTATTCATGTGTGTTTAGTGCTTGGTTATCACATGGGTTAATATATATTCAAAATGTTATCATCACATTTCATTAGATAGATTATAATCGAATGGTATAATATACCAAGGTGAAGTTTTTATGCGTTCAAGAATGGAATTTATTTTACTAGTATAAGCTGGAAGGCATCGCATGTTGAGAGTGATAGGATCTGTCGACATCTTTGGTTTTAAAATAAAAAACTATTTTAGAATTCAAAGCCAATCAAACTAGACAATTAAATATATATATAGAGTTTATTTTACTTTATAACAAATTGGATATGTTTAAAAAATATATATATAAATAAAATTTATTTTGAGTGATTGTTTACTATATACAAATAATAATTTAGATTGCTTTTGTCGACTGAAGACAATGTGTATCGAATACCTTTCGATGTTTGTCGAAGAATGGATACCGATGTGATACCATCAAGTATATCTGTTTATTCTTCGATGATTCGGGCGACTAGTGTTGCGTTGAACCTGTCTATGCTCGCGTACTTTTTTCTTTTTCATCGTAACCACATGGTATAATATTTACTGTACCTATATACGGACGAAGAATATTGTTCTACTTCTTTAGCGTTCCGTGTCGACGCATTCTTTCTTTTTTATCAGACACGTTGTAAGTTCAAATGAAATATGTTAAGCAGGTACGGTAAGAATGTTAGTACATCTAATATGGAAATGTATATGGCTTCGTTTTACGTTATATGTTCTATTTCAATGGTTCAAGTGAAGACTTTTATTTCAACTGGCATTATATTTGTTACCTTACATTTAAAACTCAATGCTTGTACTTCAGAGCTATAGGAAAATATATTGTATGCGTTATTCCATGTGCATGTAGTCATATAATGTTTAAAATTTAAATAAATCGCTTCCAGCTGAATTCATAAAATATGTATCATGATTTTAAAAATATTTCTTTTTTTTATTTACATAGTTATGTATCAGAAATTGTTTATATAATATAAAATCAAATGTAGAGTCAATATATTTGAATTTAAATAGACACTATGTAGGATTTTTTGAAACAGCACATTTGGGGTATCGTAAAATTGGCTTGTTGTATTTTCGCACTGTTTGTGCGTGGTTCAATGGCTTATGTTTTCCTGTTGGACGCGTTTAACCGCTCACCAGATGCCAAGAAATACCAAAGATTTTAGCTTAGATATCCAGTTTCTTGAATAGTCCGTTGTTGTTTATCCCATGACATCTTAAAGTCAGCGGTTTTTTCTTCTATACTGCCGGCCTTTTCGCTTGGTATACGTATAGGTTTCCCTAGGGCCTCGCACAAACTTATATTATTTTACACTCTGCTTTTACTCGTGTGTGGAATCGACAAACCACCACCGAACATCCAACAACTGGGTGGATACCGCATTGGAAAACCCGCTTGGATTAAAAGATATTTGCATTTCGATACACAGCGAACCACTTCCATGTCAGATGAAACTTTTTTTTCAACAAATATTTCTATTTTATCTTATATTTACAATCAGTTACAGGACGTATATAGAAATTATAGATTGTCTATGAGATCTTGATATAAATGCATGTTTGCAATGTAGCGATGTAAATTCTTGGTTTACGAGTAATTTTATGTGAATTCGATTCGCAACAAAGGATGAATTTCTTTTGCAATTATCAGCAATTGCTCACACTCGGAGATTCAACGATTATTGTAACTGTTATTACAGATTTTTTTTTTTAATTTCCAAACGTAGAATATATACGTGCTCATGTTTGTGTGAGATGGACGATAAGTGTATTGTCGATGAGATTCTTTATAGCATACATACATATACACACTCTCGGGGCAACGCGTCGTTGTTTCTTGCAGACCACCCACAAGCAGCTTGCTCGCATGTCCAATGCGGCTAGTCTCACGAACATTTCTCATTGTTGGGATTCGAGTCTTGCCCGGTCGTTTTCATTAGTTTCGTTCTTGCACAACGTTGCCAGCTATTTACCATCCAAATAGATTCTTCAAATCATACAAATTAATAATATTCCAACGATTATGATAATTTATGAACAGCACTTGTGATTTTGGCTTAAAATAGAAAATTTGTTAAAATAAACGTTAATATTAAAATGATTAGCAAATTGTTTAGAGGACTAAATTAGCGATCACATAGCATTTAAAATTAGAGACAAATGTGTAGTTATTAACCAAAGATAGTGATAGTCAAGTCCTTTGTGTGTTGGCTGTCCTACGTTATTACAAATGTAGTTTGTTGTAGCTTTAGTCTGTCATCGGGACTAGTTCAAGATCCTGCCGGATTTCGCAGTCCCTCTTTCATTTCCTACGCCGGCGGCCAGCGATAAGCGCGCTTTGCTCCCCTTTTCTTCAACCCTCACCCACTTCCCTGTACAAGCATATAAACCCTCTGTATTTATTCTTGTTTGACATAAATACCAGAGACCTAAATGTTTTTTTTCATGTGTGCAGAACGCGACACTCAACGTTAAAAGAATGTTCACGTGTTTCATGACATTTTTGTACCGCTAAAAACATTCGCAATTTAAGATAATAATCTTCATTTTTTTGCTGTAATTTCTTATAAAGGTTGGCAATAATTATAATATATGGTTTTTAGAGGCTATCAATAATAATTCGTGTTGGTATTCGGGAACTATTAAATATTCATTTTTTTAGCTATGGGGAAGGAAAGATCAGCCTCTATATGGGGGAACTGACTAATCATAGGGCCCTTGGGAAATTATTTTAGGGATTTAAATTTTCGGTACATAATATGTTAACAGTAGTGTAAAATGAATGTTGAGCCTGTTGCTACCCTGGTTTCTTGGATTTGTAAAACCATGGCTTTATGCTATATGAATATTACTATTTCTCATATATATATTTTGTTCAGAAATGCGTTTCACTAAACAACAAAGAACAATCAAGTAATGGACACAAAAATAGTATGACTTTTATATCTTAGAATTCCATTCAGAAAACTTTGCATATTTCAAACAAAAGAGTCAAATCAATGAACTGTGCTCTATAAATTCTACAATGGCGTTCGTTAGCTATAAACCCTATAATTGTCTTCTGGCTGAAATCGATTTGGAAACTAAAATGGATCTTAATGCTATTCTTGATATCCGAATAGCTATTTTACGATCTCTAAACGAACTTAATGTTTGCATAATTTTCATCGTCTCGAGAACTTCAAGAATTCGCTTGATTTAAAACGGTTCATAAAAATTTTAATTAAGCTATGATTTATAAAATTCAGCGCACTCGCGATTATAACGGTTTTATATTTTATTCGCAGTGCTTACATATATGTATATGTACAATGTAGAGTCGTAAATATTTGTGGGTTTTTTTTTTTTTTTGGGAGCTTATTTCGACGGTTGTGAATACTTTTAATCGTTTTTCCCTTGTAACGAGTTGGTCCCAGGACACCGTCGGGTGCTATTAATAACAATAATACTGGTAATATTCCGGATAATTCAGCGTTTCGGAAGCGTTCACACTGTTTGTGCGAACATCAGCATATCGATATATTCCGTATAATTAAAATCAGAATTGCTCGTGTTGGTTTAAAATTTTTATTTTTTTCGTTAATTAATTTAAAACATATTTTTATACACACAATATATTAATTAAGGCAATTTTATAACGGTGTAAATATTATTGTTGTAGTTTGCTTTATATAATTAATTATATATTTAAACTAATTAATCTATTAATTGTCCATGATAAATTCATCAGAGATGTAATATACATTGGGACCACAAATCTAGCGTACTGGATCCGCTGGTTTGTTTTGAAATCACATTTGTTAAATTGTAATAATTTTAAATGTGTATTTCAAAATTTAATGGGCGCCTAGGTTTATGTTTGCAATCTACGCACACGGTAATTTACCGTATGTAGTTATATTGAATAATTGATAGCTTTGAGGATAGCATTCGAAACAGATGCGTAGAGCTGTCAAAGTGCCACGAGACCAGCGTTAGTTTGTACCTCCTTGGGGAAATAATAGTAGACCGCGTACGTCCGACATCCTCCTCTTCCTCTTCTCAATAGAACTCCTCTTCGTCTCTCATGAGGCGCTGGATTTATTATCTATAAAGTATTTACTCCCTTGCTCAACGCGACCATACATAGTACCCATGCCGATTCGGATGCATTCGAATAAAATACTGCTGATTTATACCGGGTGCACTCTTGCGGCAATAAATCGTCATAGATATGAAATTGTTTGTATGTCATTTTACGTACGCCATATGCATACCCACACCGATATCTTTCAACTTGCGCTTAAAAGACTTTAGCATAAAATATACTCGTATATAAATAATATTGTAAAATGTTCAATTTGATACCACAAAGAGAAGCTTATACAAAATTAAATCTATGGTCACTTTATAAACATTTATTGTTTGAACTATAAATTAAAAAATAGGTTTTTAGAATTTATAATTAATAATTATTATTTTATATTGTGGTCATTATTTTATACGAAATCTAATAAAAAATGTCCCATATTTGAGAATGGTAAAATTTTGAAGCTGGTCTACTTTTATTCTAGGTGAATATAGAAAATGAAAACTATGACGAAAATGATTGAATATCCAGTGAGTGGTCGAGGATTTAGCATTTTAATCTGCGAGAGCCCTACAAGTGGCCGTTTGCGCGTCAACAAGGTCTGCGCCGGTCAACAATAGGGCAGTTAGCAGCATATGGAAATGTGGGTCCACGAATTTCGTATGGTTCTGGCGGAAGAGCCATTGTCACGAACAAACGCTAGGGAAACTCCGTCCTAATTTATTATATGACTGCTACTGCTACTAAAATATTTATTACGAGAACGCATGTGAGTATTTACGACGAGGCATGATGCAGCGGACCAGTTTCCCGTTGGGGTAGTTTCTCATGCCACGCGTGAGTATTGCGTACATGGTCCAATGTAGCCTGTCGGTTTCGCGAACCGGAACGTATGAAATACTGCACACATTCGTTCTAATTTGAAATCTCAGAAACATATTTCCCAATCATGCACCTCTATGCTAGTCCCTCCGCGACTGGTTACCCATAGCTACCACTCGCGCCCCCTATTAGCACTCTGATGGAATTTAATTCAAAATCATTTTTTTATTTTGTTCGGCTCGAGTTTTCATTCCGTGAAGTATTTGCATTGTTTTCATTAGAATTCTAAAATTCAGACTATTTTTATGTTGTTTCCTATAACAAATCGCTACCCTTTAACTCATTACTTATAATTTAATTAAAACCGAAAGGGATCGAGTTCGGTTCTTGCGAGAGAATTCAATTTTATACAATGCAATGTGTAAATAATTTTTCAGTATAGATATTTTTCAATTGAATTATTATACCACAACTTTTGAAATAAATAGAATTTGTATTCAAAATTCGTTTTTATAATTTATACTGCAAATAAATTTTAATTAACACGGGACGTTTAACAAGTATGTCAGTTGCCAGAATAGAATATATTTGTCGTTAGATATGAAAAACTGAAAGTCATTTGCACGTGCATTTAGTCTAGTAGAATGGTCAGGTTGGTAGTATAAGTCCTGAGGTCCATGAATATTCCAATAAGTTACTAGAAAGTTTCACTGGTACGAGTAGAAAGAACTGAAATTGTCGTCGTGGAATAATAGATACTGTACTGGAGAACGTCCAGCCAAGTTTTGTTTATGTAACTTGCCGTCAGGAAAAAAGTAAATATAGCTGGTTGTTGGAATAACCGTTGGGGCTTATTTGTTTTTCGTCATAAAGAGACTAGCATATGAAACCATTATGCATAAGTTCATGTTGGTACATGCATTACAAACTGAGTAATGGAATTACTTCTTATTTGGAATTCTTCCCCGTTTCCGACATTAGAATTTTTCGTCATAATCGTAAAAATTTAGCACCTCGTTCTTTTTCATTTCTTCTTCCATATTACGTTTTACGTCGCGCCTTTGACGACGTTATTTTTCGGTATCAGCCCGTAAATTATATCTCAATTCGAATTCATCACAAATGAGTTTAATACACTTTGAAGTATTACTGGCACAAAAACGTGATTTGCGTTTGATATTTGTAGTAATTGGATAAAACTATTCGGTTCATTTGTTAGCCGCGACTATCTCAGATGAACGATTTCACTTTGCGTTTAGCCAGTGCCAAATTAGATCCCAAAAAGGGGTTTCAAACGTAGCCACATGTGAAATAACTGCAACGCTAGGTACAGATATCCGTGGGAAGCCGTCGTGTGTATACCATACGCAATACGCTTTCATTCGCCACCGAGCTTCATCATCACGTTTACCCACACATTCGTCGCATATCTACTTTTTTATTTGTTCAACTCGAACGAATTTAACTCGCCCGCTAAAAGGATTACTCTGTCCACGAGGCATCAACGCGCCGAGATGATGAATTTTCAAAATTCAAATTAACAAACGTAATTCAATTAAACCTGGTATCATCATGAAAATAGGTATTTTAGTCACATTGAATATTTATTACCATGAATATTTCATTGCGCGTCCGAAATAGTTGACTATTCTCTGCACATTCGGTTTGCATGCGTTACAAAATAGCGCTTATATGTTTAATGAGATACCGTTTCCGTTTCAGTCTGTTAATTCTATATCAATTCGCTTGATTTGATTGGATGCATTACCGATTTTTTTCTAAATAATTTTCTATCAAATAATTCATGTTGGTTTCATTTTCACGATACTGATTTAGTAATTAAAATATATTGATAACATGTTTTGAATTACAACTCGTCAATAATATTTGATAAAGTTAATGCTTTTAAATTTTAGCTAGTTGATATATATATATATATATATATATATATATAAATATTAAATTTTATTTATGCTATAGAACGTATATATTTATCTAATTTTGATGTTTATATCTATATTTTATAATTAAAGCATTTAACTGTAGTAGTTTTTTTTTTTTATAGAAATTAATGTCAAAGCGTACTAAACTTGTATTCTAGGGAACGTTATGTTTAATCTATATACTGTTCTTAATTTAGTCAACAAATTTGAGTAGTCTTTGTCTAAACAATTTCCTGTAATGTCGATGAATTCAACAATCTTCTTCAGTTTATAAAGTAAGTTTCGTCCAGTTATGTGCATCGCACGATATATCGCATGTCACCAAACACGAACCCTCAACTCCGTTGACGCTCCTGTCAATTATTGATACAGCTGCAAATTCGCAAAGTTTGCCTCCTTTTGAACTTATAATATCCTTATACTTAGAACAAGAATTGAACAGGAATAACGATTAACTTGCCATAATTGCAGAACATAAGTTGGAATGTCTTGTCTTGTGAAAATATAAAAATACTCTGACCTAAATTCATATTATATTCGTTTCGGTATTGACTAAATGAAATATTTAAATAATTTTGTAATTATTTTTTTTTTCATTCTGCCGCTAGGGAAACTCTTGCTTCAAATTTGTTTTACAATTATTTTTAGGCTCCGGTGAAGTTCTCGTGTCGAATAAATAATTTATTGTCTTTCTAAATCGCGTGACAAGTTGATTTCAAACAAATAATTGGAATAATAATTTGTGGTTTTATTCAACTTTGACGTTGTATGCACTGCTTCAATTATTTATAGACTTGCCACGTATAATAACCTGCAATGAACGTATCGTTGAAGTTACTGCACATTAAATATACTATAATAATAACGTGTATTATATTCCATCTATAAATTACCAAAATTGATATTTATTTCATCAAAACTTTCAGCTATGGAACATTATTACAACAACAAATTATTACAACTAGTTAAGTTTGCATTATTAATTAGTATTATTGTATTAATCGATATTAATATTTTTGCATAAAAAATAAGGGATCTTATTTAAATTTTTATACATTAATACCTATACTATCCAAATAGAAATGTTGTAAAAAATAAATCGTATTTTTTCAGATTTGATTTATCAGTCAAAAATCGCTGTGTATATTTTAGTATATTTTATCATAATTTAAAAAATAGTGACATTAATAAATATTAATATTCATGTGTTAAAAATAGTGAAATATGTTTTGTATTACAAAAAAAATCGTTTAATTTTCTCTGTAAATATCAACTTTGTAGAAGAAATAATTATACAAACCTGTGTGCGTTGGAGTATAAAATAATTCCAGAGAACGGAAGTACCGGGTAAAAATTCCAAAGTTTAACTTGGAATAATTGAGGCACTGTTTAAGAATTCCATTAAAACTTACAGAATTTGATACGAGGTGAACTAGTAAACCTCAAATAGGAAAGGAAGCGCATTTGCGCGCTGGCAACGTAAAACGTAATAGGAAAATGTACTGTGCCAAATTGACCTCTTAAAACACGTAAAATTTATATTTTCACGCTTCTAGTTTGTCTTTAAATACAAAGTACGTAACGTCGACAGGTCTTGTTGATTTCATGCTTAGCGTCCTGTGTTTTCGTTTACTTTACTTGTCAACAACGGTTTTAAACTGTCAACGTTGCTAGTTAGAAGATGCAGCTACCTCATTAGTCCAGCGCCTGCAGTCTATTTTTAACCCGTTAAAATGCAGACCGATTATTCATTAGTTGTGTCGCCCTTATGCACCAAAGTTATTTTCTCCCCAAATTATTTATAAAAATAAACTAATTTCTAGAAAAAAGATGTGTAGAATTTTTAATTTAAATTATTTTGTGGGTGGAATAATATTTGATCTTTTGAGTAAGGTGTTGAACAAAACGTCCTTGTGTCCTTTTAAGTGCGAAAAAGAATTTATGATACTTCAGATTCTTTTACATGGGTGTTCTTCCGCTAGAGAGAGCTAGGCAGACTGCAACAATAAATTGTGGTTTTCTTTTTTCCAACTTTTTATCGTTTCACAGTGTTCTCACTGCGTTTTCTTCCCTATGCTCTCATTCTTATTCGTCTTTTTTCTGACGTCATTTTTTTTGCTCGTCGCATGTGTGCGCCGTTCGTATAAGAAGCTAAGCAAGCGTGACGTGTTCCAACCGATAAATAAGGGTTGAAAAACATCACAGTCTCTGTGACTACCTATTTGGTTTTTCTAGTTCACCTACTAAATATTCTTTCAATTCCTCTTTGTAGTTTTCTATCTCAGAAACATCTAATCTTACGTTATAGAAATATAACGCGGTATAATATCCTACCGGTTCAAAATTATATGATATGGCGTAGTTTCACAAAATATTTTTACCACGATGATTAAAATATTATATTATTAACGAACAAATCAGCAAATTGTTAAATTGTCATCATAAAAATATGTAATAATAAAAAGAATGCAATATACAAATATTTCTCCTTCTATATATGCTATTGTTTAATATTATTTGTTTGTGTGTATGAAAATGTAATTGCATCACTGATGAAATATGAAAGGAAAAATGATGTATTGTTGATCGGATGTGCAAAATTCGAATCAACTGATAATCTGCCGAGTCGATATGTTGGTTTTTGGTAGCAATGATTTCCATTGCTCTTCCATGAATGTAAATATTACGTCTATGATATTTAATCATAAATATCCTATTTTTATTCACGGTGGTTTTGTATGCGATGATAGTTCTGATTTATAGAATACAATTTCAGCATTTTATTTTTTGTTCCGATTATTCGTGCGAATTTTTTGTGTTGCTAACTAGGTTACAGTTTATTTTTAAACTCTATATCGTTTGTTCTAGGTACAACATCTAATGCTACGTGGCTTTATTCGTGGTTACGTGAGTTTTTTTTTTTTTTTTTTTATTATTTACCATTATCTTCAAATCTTCTTGCTTATTTTCCAATTATACTGGTTTTTATTTTTCTTTAACTAATCTTTTATTCTTAATTAACCTTTTATCTATAAATTGATTTATAGTTAATCAAAATCCTTTTAAAGATTTAAAACGTGACATTGGTATATTATATTATTTTACTTTTTTATACGCAGTATAAGAAAGTATTGTAATCATGAAAAATTTCCAAGTCGAGGTTTTAACGGGTAAATACGTTTTGACCTTCCCTGAACCGATTCCGACAATTTTTGCTTAGCAAGAAAAAGACATTGCAGATATTTAGGATTGTTGTTTTAAAATGAGCTATATAATTATCCAATTTTTTTTTTCATTTAACAGTAGTAAATCATGTGAAACAATACGTACATACAACTATTTTTGGAATAAAAACACTTTTTATTTCATAAAACATTTCTGGTTTTCTGCGACATGCAATGGTGAACATAAATTCTCGTATTGTAGTACAATTACACGTTTATGATTATAGTTTCGTGACCTACGTATACGACTGACGGCGCCCATTACATTCCTCCCCCTTTATCCCAGTCCACGTAATATAACTCAAGCAACCCACCCACCCACAGGTGCCTCGACTGGTATCTACGTTCATGACTGATAAAACCTGTCGATAAGTAGCTCGGGTGTATTATTGCATGCAGCCGTTTTCATGTTTACTCGTCTATTATATATAGCCTGGTAGTCGCCAATCGCCATCACGTTTGTCGAATCTAGATACGCCGATCTACAACAGCTCAGTTCTAGTTGTCGATATAATAGCCGAAAGCTTTAGCGGGTGTCACGTTAATCGAGCTCTTCAGGACTATGTGACATTGATGAATGTTATTTTTGGTAAATACCTCGAAAGGTGACGATTATATATGTTTTTTATTATTATTGTTTAGTTGCGTGCTTTTTGATTATACAAACTTTTCGAAATAAAATAAATACTTCAAACAATAATATTGAATTGGATTACCATATTAAAAGCATATATTTTTATACGCTCATAAACCTCTGATATATCACCACTATTTTAATTTAGACTAAAAGGTTTAATTTTATAGCGTAATATTTAGCTTTTGTCAATTTTAAAATGATTTATATAATTGTGGCATGAAAATAATTAATTATGAAATTTTATATTTTTGTACGTGGTGCTATTCTATTTTAAAATAAGTTTGAGAGTTATCCGGCACGCGACACTGTCGCACTGGAGCCAAACGGCAAACAGAAATACACAACCGCGATACATGTTTTACAAGAAAACAGCACAAGACCGATCGGTTTCCGGATGCAAAAAAAAACATCCAACAAACTTTACTCACATTCACAAAAACTGTTTACACACTCGTAGTGTGTTGTTCTTTAGAACCAGCCCATTCTTAAAACACACGCTTCAACCAACAACACAAACTTTTGCCCCGGTTTTTTTTTTCGCTTCCAGTACATCGTTTCCTGTTTCCTCGACTCCAACCACGATAAAGCTTAATAGTTGTTTTTCTAATCCCAATATTTGGTACACTTATATTTGATAAGAAATTGCTCTTTTCTTTAGACTATTCATTTTAATTTGAATATTGTAGTACTTTTCATAGAGTTATCGGATATAAATAGTAATTTTTATTTCGTCTGTTCCTTTTCGTGAATATTAAAGAATCTAGTATGCAACTGAGGTAGGGTTTCAGTGCGGAAGATGTGAAATAAGCATCCTGCAGATATATTCCGCACCTTTTCACTCATATAATATGCGATATTTTCTTTCATTTTTTTGTGCTTTTTTTCTTCTTTTCGTCGGCATTACTTCGTCGCCTCAATGTTCCTTTCTACTTGCATGCTACTGTACGTATGAAAGATATGTCTTTGTATGCGTATATAATATAACTGAGAAATGCGTCCCTGGATATAATTTCAGGATCTCAATTTCATACGATGTTAAATTTAAATGTGCTCCCATTGAAATAAATTGTCGCAAATCCTCGAGTATCCCTACTTTCTGAATCCGATTCGTTTTTGCCCGTTGGCTGCTCAGTTCGGGCTGCTATCGAGCGACGAGTGCCCATTGAGAAACGAGAAGCAAATATTCAGCTTCCACTTACCGCCCTTATTTAATCAATCGTTATGAGTGCGCTTCCATATTTCGCGGTAGTTATGTATTAATTAATAAAATGCTTACTCTCCCTCTCCGAACCACTCATTTAACATCGTCTTCATTATGCTTAATTGCATTTGAAATGGAATACTAAACAGATTTTTACACAAACGCTTGTTTGCATCTAAATTAGTGTATTCGAAGTCTTGTCGGAGAACACAATGCAAACGACAAATGAAAATAGACGATAAAGGTTTTTTTTTACTGCAAAAGCCACAGTTGCCACTCTGCGACACCTACCGTCCGCTGCGTTGGCGGAATAATTTTCCAATTCACTTTCTGATTTTGCGTAACCGGTGCAGCTGCATTTGGCAGTAGGTATCGTTTCTCTGATGCCTGCAACTCACTCACTCACCAAGATTGGCTTCTACGGCAGCCTGAAATGGTTCCTCTTACGCGCAATTTACTTTTTATTTATTTAAGCAGAACGGTAAATGGTTCGGTTGGTTTTTATTAAAACATGTCTTGGCGGAGGGAGGAAATCAGTGCACGCATTGTTTTTCTAGAGGAACTTGAGAGAGACATTCGTGCATGTTAGCTAGAACGTATCAAAGTTACTTTCCGTGAAGATTTAGTCGTAGCAACAGGAAGGGGAGTGAAGCCCGAATATTCCTATATATTTATAGCAGTCTTTAAGACAACAGTAAAATGATATACGGTTTGGGAACATCTGTTCACCGCGTTATGCGTACTAAATGCTATAAAAATATACGCACACGTACACGTCTGGTCGCGGATGTGCAAACACCGGAATGCAAGATGGCTTCATCTGACACCGGTACACTTACAAAACAAAAACAACATCAACTAAAACATGTTCCTTGGACTTCAAAATACGGCCAAATTGAAATAGATTCAACTTAATTGCATTAGTAAATTATAGGCCCGTGTTAGTTATTTAAGATCCTAGGTAAACTTGCTTAAATCCAACATTTAAATGTTAATGATTGGGATGTGTAAAGCTTGTAACTCGTTAGACTTGTCGTCTCTATTTCCAATCGGAACCCTGATTAATTTAGTGGTTTTGCTCGTGGGTACAGCGACCTAGCTAGTGTCAATCGACTGCACTTTATTGAGACCAAACCGCTCGGCAGAATGTTGCACATACGTCTTGTCTGCAGTACAAATTGAACTATCGCAACTAGACACATTCTCTGTAGTGTATAATGATAAAAGCATCTTGCTTTTCTCTGTTGAGGCAATTTGTATCTGTTATGTGGCATGAATTGGCTTGAGTTAACATCAAAGCGCCTTCTAGAAATTGGATTACGCTGTTTACGTTACTAGCACGCGACAGTCGCCTCTCTCCGCGGTGGTTTGAATAACAAGGACACATTTTTTGCTCCCAAAACAAACGACCGTTTTTCCATACTTATTGATTTTCATCTCTCGCCGGCGCGACGTGAGGAAATGATGGAGTTTTAAATTCGATAGTCTTTTGATATACAACGTCAAAGGTTACGGCCATCCTCGTTTCATATTCCAAGGGGATCGTCGCATATTTTCACTAGCAACACATACACACAAGAAAAGATCCACAAGTTACGAGCGAAACTAGGAACGTATGTTTCGCCCGCACTACATGTAATTCCATATGAAAACAAGGTCCATCTCCCATATGAGTACAGAGCTAAATTATTAGCGCATAACTTGCTCCGCAATCTCCATATTGTTTCTAGTTTTATTTCTTCTTTATTCTTGGGTCCATAGTTTATATTTTTAATATAGTCTAGTGGTGGTGGTTATGAGTGCCAGGTACTGCTAGTTCACAAATCACTGCACGAGTATTTTCAGCAGAAATTTCGAAGCGAAGCAGTGGCTTTGCATATGCACCGCGTACATTCTAAATCATCCTTTATTAAGATCGTTTATCTGGAAATATTCGTTGGTCTCATGGCGCCTTCTCTTTGTTTTATGCCGTCGACATGTGAATCTCTTCCGACGTTCCTCTCAACCAATCTTCTCCAACAACGCTGGTATATTTTTTTTTCTTGAGCAGTTTAAAGTGGGCTCCCCAGTTAATATATTTGACACTTATAATTTACGATTGACTTCTTTTCCGGAAAATCCTATTCTTCTTTCGTCATATTTATTAGCTGATTTTACATTTCAAACGGTCGAGCAACGAGCTGGAAACCCAGCGAAAAGCCCATTCTGATTTTGATAACAATTGAAACTATAACATTTAAAACAGTTTAAACGCAAACAACTGATTTCTGTAAAAAAAAAATCCGTAATCGAATCACTTCACGAATTGAAATCTGCGAAGGCAGAACAAAAAGTAGTTTTGTAGCTGGGAACCTTAATCTAAGAAATGTTATAAAACCTACACCAAGATTCGATTCAATTCATGATTTGAAATAAAAACCAATGGCTTGGATACTTTCTGGTACTCTTTGCTCTGGAATTGTTTCTTTTTCATTCGTTTTTCTTTGCCTTGCCGTCGCCAAGACCGTACAGCATTCAAAATCACTTGAATAGCTTCAATCTACGTATTTCACTGTATCAACTCAAGTTACGGCTGGTTTTAAAACTTACATATAAAATCTTAGTTGCCAAAACTACGATACTTTTTTGACGGATAATCTTGTAAGCCATTGGCTGTTACTTAGAAACTCTTATAGAATTAATTTTTTTGGTTCTAGTATAGATTTTTATTCGGTCAATGTATCTATTACAACTTAGTTTCTGTTTTGAGAATAAACAAAAAATAAAATGCGAACATGCGATAAATGAATATAATAAATGTAAGATTATGATCCAATGTGACAGATTGAAAATAAATAATATATTCTGTCACGACATAAGTGGGACGGTTCGTTAGCGTTGTTGACTTTTCGTCACATTTCCATTTCCGAAAGTTTTCCAGGTTTGTTTTGGCATGCAGGTATTTATCGTCATTTTAATTATAATTATCACCGTTAGACAAAAGTAATGGTTGTGTTTTTCGGTGTTTTTGTTCCTTTTTTATTTTATATTATCGTAAATCATAATTACCCCGCATTGACCCGTGACCCCCGCGTGACTCATAACAAGCATAAACGAATGGGTGCACGTGATAAACGATCACGCGTCACGCGGTACCACGAGTTTCTCTCTTCATTCGTCTTTGGTTCTCTGTTCGTCACACCGGAACATGTATAAATGGGCGCTGTTCACTCCTGACTGCCACACACATGCCTTGCACACTTTGATAACTTAATATGTAATGTACAGTCATTTGCTACAAGAAATAAACCTGTGTACCCCACTGTTTTTCCCTTTATAACAAACTGCAGATATCGCTTGATAACTGCACCAATGCAGTTTCATGCAGTATTATAAATCATTTTTAATCAAAGCATACCAAGTCTTAGTTATTCTGTTATACAAATCATTCAAACTACTCGAACACATTTTAATTATTTTATCGTTAAAAATTTTTTTTTGTATAAATATTAAAGCTGACTTCATAATTTAACTTTTTTCCAACTCAAACATTTCTGTGTAACAAACTTAAACCCATCGTCTGCACTTTGAATAATTGAGTTATACCACTGAAAGTAAAGATACTTGGATTGGATATTATCATTACTTTACTGCATGTTATATGAGAGTTTACAAGTTTAACTAATTTGTATTACAAATAAAATTAATGTTTGTTTCTATAGTAGTCATTTATTTTAATGCATTTGGCGATTCTTATTTCTTAACTAGATGATTTGTTTTGGTTCACTTTATCAAGTATATCAATTTATCGAGTGCTTTATAGTAACATCGTATGCTATCATTAGTGGTACGGTTGGAAAATTAGCGAACATCTTGTAAACATGTTGTATGCATGATTGCCACGCTACTTTTGATAACGTCAGCTAGGTAATACGTCTACCTCTTACATGCTTCCAGTTCATATATGCGATGAAAATAATTACATTTATCCGAAAGCGGGTTCTATCTTAAGTCATGACTTCAAAATACGTTGCACACACAATCATCCAACTCACGTCGTGAGGACAAAACCTTGAGTAGGACTCGGGTGAATTGTTTGGTTGTTTGTAATATGTATGTAAGAGGGTTTCATGTAACACGCTATATTTTAATGCGTTAGACCTGTGTATGATACAAGTATTCATTATATATATGAACCTGTGTTTGGTATATGTATAATATTGCACCAAGTAAAATACCCGGTTCTCTATATAGCTTTATTAGTACTCGTCGTATAGGTGCACATTTGATACTAGCGTATTTGCAAATAATGCGCAAATTATACTCCGTGAATACAGACGCGCATTATTCTTATTACCTTACATACAAGTTAAGACTCTCCTATTGTTTCATTTCATTCACCGGGAAACGTAATTGGTTCTGATCCAAGATTACCAAATATTCGGAATTATTGTTTTAAAGCATTACGGAATTATGTGCCTTGCGATTATATTAGTTTTCAAAATATATTAAAAATAATTATTTTGTGTAGGCATGAAAATGTATGAGTGTACTATTTATTTTCTGGTTAGCAATTATATGTAAAAAGTTACTACTAAGTAGTTTACAATAAAGTTGTTATATGTTGTGATTATTTTCTAAAATAGTAAATTCTCGTATGATGACAGAAAAGATGAAATTGTTCAAAAGTGAAATATTATTTATGTCAAACCATGGTATATTGACGTAGCCTTATAATTTTATGCATGAGTACCAATTGTTTTAATACACTACACACATGCCCGTTTAATCTATACTGTTATCAACAATTATCTATAGCTGAAATATATCGTTTATGGGCGAATTATTTTATGAAAATTTCCTCGTAATATTAGGTTAGCACTATATAATTTATGTAATCGTCCTATCTCAGCATAAACAAACAGTTACAAGTAGTTAAAATAAGTATAGCTATAACAGTTTTATGAAGATATACTATACTCGTATGTATGTTTTCGTTTCGCTTACAGCAGATATTGAAACTGATAATTTAAACTATATAATAAATCTGTAAACCACTGGGATTATTGATTGTTTTATTTTGTTAATTTATGACTAAATATTGACTTCTTAAAAGTAGGTTTCAGTTTTTAAATCACCAGTTACTGATTTTATCTTCTTTTGCTCTGCTTGCAAACGCTAGACTTATATGAATCCGAACATTGCATGAGTCATGAGCGACTTCTGGCGTTTCTTCTTGACTAGTTGCAATTAGACGTCACGTATTTCAGATTTTCAGATAAAATTTTATGCTTTACACACATTTTACACCCATACTTAATTTACACTACCTATACAGCATTCTTTTATATATACATATATAGACTTTTATGTAATGCATTTTCATAAAATAGATTAAATTACATAATGAGTGTAAAAGAATTTTTTTGAATCTGGTACATTTTTATTAGTTATCAAATTCGAGATTTTATTTAAATTTTATTAAGAAATATGTAACTTATATGAAAATATAATAATTAGGTGTGTATGATAAACCAAAAATGAAGTAGCTATTTTGTAAACTGCCGTTTGAGTATCAGCTATTCCGCTCAGTTGACCAGTACCGCCGCCAGCAGAAGAGTATATAACATGCGCCTGTGTTGCTGTGTGTCTGCGGATGAAATCACCGTACCGGAAGAACCATGATAAGCGTAACGGTACGCTCGGACACACCGTTCAATGTCTCCACACGCTGCGGATCGCGTTCCCTCTCATAGCCCTCTAATCTCGACCTCTTTATACATGTATGCGGTGTGCGAGCCTTGTGCCTGTTTATGAATAGTCAGATTATACCACCAAACCACCAGCAGCACTCGTGCAAAAAACGCGAACGCCCGTGAAATTGTTGAAAATCTACTGAACTCGAAATAATCATCTTTCACATATGTATATGTTGATTCAGTCGTGTTACCGCATAGATTTACCGTCACAAACATATAAATAATTTTTATTTCAATATAACTCATAAATCAAAATTTAGATCAAATCGTGCTTGTCAATATCAATTACTCGTATTATTATTCTCTAATGCAATATGCAGAAAATATCGGAATACCAGATAACATCTCAGTTATTGTAATATACTCGTGCACGTGTGGGAAAGATTATAGTCAACCATATTTCCGACACGTGTTTCGAAAGACACTTTGAGTTATTCGTTTTTAGAACGTATACACCAGCATTGGCACTATAGTGTTGCTGGTAGAATAAATAGGAACCCTGATTTCAGTCAGTGGGTAATTACATTTGGAGGCTGAGTTAGGGACGTGTACACTACAAAGCACATCAAATTTAGCCCAAAATCCCTTTTCGGCAACGAAAACCGACGGTTTCTGGTTACTGACGGCTTATTTGGTTCCCACCGTTTCAATTCGCACAACACAAACACATGATTCATGTGCAATACCCTACACGTAAATTTACCAAAACTTACTCATACATTATAACTTATTAGTTACGAAAGATGCAATAGAATATGTTATGCTTCATTTGGCAAATTATTGCCTTATATTAAAAAAAACAATAATGATTTTCTTTTTTCAAAATGCTTTATGAATTTATTCCATTTTGAGTGTCTTGAAGAGAAACAAATGTTTTAATATTTTGTTCAAAAACAATGAAATTATTTGTGTGTTTATATGTATTATTCTTTTGTCTATGCAACTTAAACTATGTTTCTTCTTTATGTAGATCATTTCATATATATATTGGAATTGCAAATTTTTTGTTTGAATCGAGCCCGTTGTGGAATATTTTGTAAATTGTATGAATTTCTTTATTACAGATCATGTGAGAGAATTCAGCTGCGGATTGATGTACTATAGAACGTTCTACCTGGACAGCAAACGAGATACTCTCTACGTTGGTGCAATGTAAGTACTCTGTTCTCATTATTCCCAACATAGATTCGTTTGTCAGCAAGCACTATGCTCCCCTCGCTGTTCAAACGCGTGATGTTTGCGGTATGTCGAGGCTTTAATATTGAACGTTCATGATTAAATTACTTGGCCTTAAGGAACACCCAGCAATACAACGTAAGGTAACCGAACTCTTAGCACTTAGCGCGTAATGCACTCCCGATGCCTGACTCGTTTCCTAAGCGTCGCGCGTACGCGCCCCATACACTTGTTTGGAAACAGTAATGATGTGTTTTAAAACCTCTTTGCGAAGAAACAAGTCTCACCTCTCATAGGTTTTATAATTACATTGTAGATTGCCGCATGAGCAATTTATTGTACTTATCGGTGAATAAAACCAAGTATCTTGATTAGAAATTAAGTTAAAGATCTTTCTTAGCAAACGTTAAGTTAAAATAAAATTCAAATTTTTTTTTAACAATTCATAATCATTAGATATAAAATCTTTTCAACAAAATACAAGCTAGTTAATACATAGTTTTTAAGAAAAATTAATAAATAAATACGAAAATACAATTTTACGTCAAATACTAATCTTGTGCACATATAGTAGCAAATTAACAATTTCTGTCTAGAATAGATCAAATAGTAAATTAATACTTTAATCGTGATTAAAGTTTCGCTTGTTGATCTGCAAAGAGGTTTTTTTTTTTTGATTGAAGTGTCATGACAAAGTCTAGACTACGTTGGATGAACCATTTTGTGTTCTTTTTCAATTAATTTAACACTTTTTATTTTAAGCGCGGTTCCCTGTCAACTGAACCGTAGCGATAGTCATCTAAGATTTAATTAGTTTGGCTAAACTAATTACACGGTTTGCTCGCATCGCAAAATCTTTTCCACTTTTGTTGATTCGCATCCGTTTACATTTTTTCGTTGTATTGTCACTGCGCTTGAAGGAGCATGTTTGTTTATTCAATGACAGCGTGTCTTTGGACAATTAATCATACGGTTACAAGGTATCCCGCATGCTGTTATCAAAGCGCGCGGGTGAGCGAGTTTAACTCACATGAACGTTATACTTTGTTCAGATTTTTAACATACCGGTTTTCGTTTTATTTTATCATATGAGTGGCGTGTGACACGGTGTCCACCGCGATGCAGATAATTAGCGATTGTATATATATATATATATGTATGTACGGAGCTTATTCCTTGGACCAGAACGATTCAACGATAAATATTTTATGCCACACCAAAGGGGGAAGTTATGTGTACATAACAGTTTTAGTTTAGACCATTTGGCCCGTTAACACGGTCGCTCTGATAAAAGTGCGTCGACTGTATGTATATGCTTCGTTGGTCATTAATTTACGCAGTTGTATGCGTACGAGATAACGGAACTAATTCCAACGTTGTACATGTTCCGGTGCGGAATATCGCCAACGCTTTCCTTTTATGGATAAAAACATCATCATAATGCTTTGTGGCGCACATATTCTAACCGCGCTGTTATACGCGAATTATTGTCGTTTATTTGTAATTGAACAAAGAGATGCTTTGCGAGATTGTAAATATAATTTTATTTTATCGCAGGTAACGGAAATTAAAAGACAATGCTTGTTTATACCCCTATTTACTTGGTTAATATCTCATTTTACATTTGTTTCAAACATTTGTCAAGAAAACTTTTATTCAAATTATTAAAAATATTTCATTTAAAACTACCAATATTTTTTTGTTATTCGAAGTAATACATTATTATTTCTTCAATATATTCGAAACGGCGAATATAGTTACATTTTTTTTCAAAAAGTGTATTATTCATAATAAAATTACTATGATACGTAAATATGAAAATTCATAAATATATTAAACCATATTAACTAATACCTGTCAATATTTTATGGATTGTCAAAAATGTATTGAAAAATATATTCTATTAGGTAATAAATTTGTGAAATTTTTTATTTATAATAATATATGCAGTAAAACTTAAATATAGAGCATCACTGATCCTGTTAGTAAGCGTGCGTTCCAGCGAAGGCATAGATTGTTGACACAAGTTAAAGTGGAAATAATTTATTCAATGAGTTTTAAGATATAGCATAGGCTTAAACGCTTTCAGCACACCTGGTTAAGGTCCTTCTATGTCTTGTTTCTTCGTTGCTGGTGGCAGCAAACACTGCAGTCCAGTTAACACGAGTAGACTCTATAGTGTATACCCACCGGTCGTGAATTTTACATCAGTCAAACAACGTAATATCTCCCTTCATTTAACCCCGGCTCAGAGCTACTCAATTATTTGCCGATCAAACCAAGCTTCGGTAGAACTTCGAGCCGAGAACTTTGCATCCTGACAACACCTGCGCTCATCTCAGATTATCTGCGCACGATGATGAACTTTTGCAAAGACCAAGTAACTTAGCAAATAGTAAGATCATGCATCCATTCCTATGTGCGTGTTGGGTGCTGTTCCAGACGCGGCAATATCAATTCGGAAATGCAAACAAACATCACATTGTGTAGTGGGTATTATTTGGGTTTGTTTGTCCATTATACCTATAGGAATATTTGCTTACGTACTGTAAACCATTGATAACAACATGCTTTACCGAAGACATACACAACAAATTTGATGTTTCAGGAAACGGATTTGATATCGGTATTGAAATATCAAAATCAACTCCCCAAAATAAAAAGAGCAAGGTATTAAATTATTTTAGATCTTATGCCAAAAAGAAATTGTAATGCGAATGTTTTGACTGACGCCACGTCGAGGGAATAATATTGTTGTGTGTATGTATAGAACATATGAACGTGAGATGTATGAATGAACAGGAGTATAATGGCGACGCTTGAAACAAAAGACGCATGGCGCAACGACCTGCCGTCTTCGCACCTCGAAAGCTCTGGTTCTCTTTCTTCTTGTCACCAAGCATGCTTTTTACTTCCCGTTCACCCCATTCCATGCACGCGTCTCTCAGTTCCGCGACCGTTCTCATCGCCTGTCTATTGTCTCGTTTGAATGTGCTCGTCCAAACGATAACCCTACCCGCTGTTTATTGATAATTTAAATGCATAGACTGATTATGTAGTTTCGGCACAGCACAGCACAGCATTGTCGGTATATATTCATCCTCTTCCCTCTCACGGACGCAGTGTTCTGTGTGACGTAATATATCTCGCGTTTTCTTGATTTAATGCATTCAGCCACCAGTGCCAGGGCCAAACCCTTTATTTCCCGAATCGCTTTGCACACACCCGAATTTAACTGGTCATGCATATTGTATATACGGATGTTAGATGTTTCCTTAGCATGGCAATATATTGGTACATTATTTCAATTCAAAGATATCACCATGACACTCCAACATCTATATTCATATATATAAAGTGTTTCAATTAGAAGAAATGTGTACATTTTTAAAAATTGTTTTTTCAATTTTTTCTCCTACTAGCCAGGTCTTAGACATTCTGTATTTGTGCAGTTTCTTTTATTGGACGTGGTAAATGTTTTTATGATACAGTAAAAATTATTGGGGCAATAAGGAAAATCTGAAATTTTGAATTACAGTATATCCATCCCATGGGTAAATGTTTTGAAAGAATATGAAAAAATCCACAAAATCAACAGAAAAACATGGGATAATTTGTACTACTACGATGCATGTCTCAATGGTAGTACATGCAAGCAGACGTTGCATGCTGCATTTTCTGAACATTGCATGATTCAAATGGCTGTGTTTCTTATAATTACATAAAACGGTTTATTTTTTTGCTATTAGTTTTTTTACCAAACTTGTAATGCTCTTATTTGGCAGTTTGGTAAAAAAAAAGTATTTTCTCAGTTAGTTTTCAATTGAGAAAAATATCGGATTGTAAATATCCATGGAAGTTTTGTTGAAATTGATGAAACAATATTTCCGTAGTACGTTTACGATATTTGGAGTCGAACAAGTGTGCCATGTGTACCGACCGAAAATAAATGATGTCCCGATGATGGGGCATATTATAAAGGCATCGTTTTTGAAATGTGGTGTGATTGATGCATATCCCCGACCTGCGTTGCATTGTTCGTGCAACTTCGGAAACTAGCTGTTCTAGTTCCGTTTCAGTCTGACACTGGCGCTGGCTACCACCAACTCCACAACCAACCACCACGATGTTATTAATGATGCGGTGGAGATGATCGCCATTATCTTGATTCGTTCCTCATTAGGGTGCGCGTCCTGTTCACGGAAAGAGGTTGCTATAGGTGTGAGTATTATACACGAAAACCATGTTGCTAGTTTGTCCTAATTAATAGTGGTAAAGAGCTTTACATTAAACAACAAATTTCACTCGATCATATTACCGGGAATCATCATTGTCTGCTATTACCAACTATGAATTCCGTTTCTTGGCATTATTCATATTTCTATTCTTTTATTTGCTTCTTCTAGGAAAGAAATACTTGTTCATATCCTGATAAATAACAATAAGCCATTTACAGATTATATATTTAGACAGATGGACAGTCCAATTTAAATGTCGACGGTGACGACCGGTGACGGCGCCAGTGTAGACTCTGGTGGTTGTTGTTCCGACTGCAAGCCCACTACAGCACGCACTGCCGGCTATATGACTTATAAATGCCGTTATCATATTCTGGCACGCAGCTAGCACATACATATAGCCTATGCCCCCTTGCTTTGCGTTTTCGTTCGCGCCAACTTTTGACTGACACACCCTTTCCGTGTTGTGAAAATATCATGGAAAACTGCTTATTAACTGTAAAAACACCCCATGTTTTCCATATACCTACATTGTTTCAGGCCTCTCTACTTTGTAAAATGGACAAATCCGACCATAGACATTAATTATATTTCTTATTGTAATTGTTAATTATTATGTGATTTGTTCTGCTGATAGTGCATACGCACTACACATTATTCGTTAACATGTCACCAAAATTACTCGGTTGTTATTATTCCGATTAAAACTGGATCGCAGCTAACAGCAAAATGCTTGATGTGGCGCTTGATATTCAAACATGAAAATGAAACCGTTCTTATCAAATTCGGTCAACAGCGCTAAACTTCGACACGATTTTCTACTGACCCTGAAAATTGGTTTCTCGTAATGAAAATCTTACTAATTGATTTTAAATGACAAAAACATTTAGTCTACTCACGTTATCTTAAAATTTATTATTTAAAATTGAGAATTCGTTAAAATCTCAACCAATCAAATTTGAAAAGTTTTTAGAAAAAATTATCAATCAGTTCCCATTGGTAAACTCAATATATTCTATCGGTGGTACCATGTCCCTCTGCAGTGCTTCTCGCAGTGGGTCCATTTTCATACCTTCAAATTTCCGGCCGAAATGCTAATGGCCAATAATCGGCACTTTATATTTTGCGGTCGCCCTCTCGGGAATTCGCCAACAGATTTCCGAACAACATTAAGAAGGTCATTAGCGCTTCATATATCTACTATTAATTGGGTTGAATATCGAACGAAACTTCCTAATCTGCCATTTATTGTTTTGCGATTAACCTTATTTTCGCACCTTTACACGCGAGTTGGGATACCGTATAATCCACATAATTTATACAGTGTTTTCTAAAACAGCCCGAGCAAAGAACTATAAAGTATTGAAGCACATAAAAAATGTTCCAAGATATGCTTCATACTTTATATTATTCCGTTGATAAAGAAACATGTTATTACCGAAATTGGGTTTGTCTTATCACACCGCATTAATGTTCTTGATTACAAATTTGTAGGGTACAAAAAAATTAATGAAATATTATCAGAAACAACATGAAATTTTGTTCTGCTTCAGCGTACAAACAAAAATGTTTGATACGACAATATGTTAATTTATTTGTCAAAGAACTCCACTGAACAATCCACAGATATGAAATTAAATATGCCGCGGATGTTTTATTCACAAAAAAAAAAAAATAAACATGTGAAACATACGTTAAATATGTATTTATAAATTTCCATTCTGTTTCACTATAAAATATTTTACAATTCTGACAAATAAATCTACAAAAATTTAATGAAAAACTTATTCTCACTATATTCCAACTAAAGTTGTACAAATAAATTATTTTCTCTTGTAAATATATGATTCAATAAAAAACTATGGCGAAATTACTTATATTTTGAATTTTGTGGAAATGATGTTCATCAAATAAAGACCTTCGTTTTCTGGTAATATTTGGTGTAAGTGGTTATTATGACGGAAGTTTATAGTGACAGTACGTTCATAACTCATATCTCACTAAATGTAGAGGGCGATCTGCGTGTTGCTCAACAGAATTTTTACTGTCTTATAATTCAGTTTTTCTTTCCTGGTGCATAGTTAATCCAAGGCGTTATCAGATCTTACTGGCGCATATGGTGTAGTTTATTTGACGGTCTAGTTATTTAAGCGAACACACGGAATCACGAAAACCAAGTGATAAATGTTGTTTAAAAGTATTTGTTTGACTGACGCACAGGCGTGATAAGTGTGTGAATAAGTATGAGTGAATAAAATTAGGTAATATGTATGAAAGTGGCGACTTAGGGATACAATCATTGGTGCACGAGAAGCGAAATGGAACCGTGCTGATAAGAAACTGAGAATGCGTGAACCTGTGCATCGATACGTTAACGTAAACTGACATAACTATTAATCAGAAACCGGAGATTTTTTACCGTTTCACACTTCAACGGCGCTCTTGGTAAATAAGTAGGTCGCGAGATTTTTAATCTTTAGAAATACAGGGATTATCAACCCTCCAACATCATCACACCATATGATTCCGTCGTTGCTATTTCTTATTTTGAACGTAATTTCTCCTCAGATTTCTATAGTTTTATTATTGAAGCAATCAAAGCTTTTCTTTTTGCAATTTTGTAGAAAATATATTAATATCAAAATAATTATTTTTCGATTAGTTCGTAGATAAACGGTATATGTAAAACAGAAAAATTCATTGTAATAAAATCGGCTCTTTGTGGTTAGACATCTGCTTGGTAGAGCCCCGTTTTCCCATACTCGAATAATTATTTTCAAAATTATATCCGTTTTTAATGATCTCCGTGTGCCCACGTATAGCAATAAAAGTTCATTAATTCATGGAATACATTTTTAATTACATATTTGTGTAGATGTATTTTGTTGATTAACGAAATTTTATAGCCTTCGTGTTTGGTTTTAGACCTCGTAACAATTCTCTATATATTTCTGGAAAAAAAATGCTGTACCTCTTCGCGCGCAAATGATGACTGGTTCGAATTTCCATTTCGAAAATACAACTATAGCGCGTGGTGCGTGATCGCCAACCGAAATTAACCTCTGGAATAGTTGTGTTGTTACTGTAATTTCATTGGTTCGTGATATATGGGTATAATAATGTCTTTTAAATGGCAATTACAGCGAACAAATAACGAAAAGTTTGTTTCACATTATTCTTGTTAATACTACATATGTCACACCATTTATCAAAATGTAAATTGATACTGTCAATTACTTATAATAACACCAATTTACTTAATATTTTTAATATTTAATACGAAAACTCCAGGTTATTTAAAGCTATGAACCCCTACTGCATCGTTAACATTTTACGTAAAGATACTACATTTTATGATCCATTAAAAAAATTGTCTTGCTTCGTTGTTTAAGTTGGTATTTTTTTAATGGATATGTTTGTATTTATTAAACGACTTTAAATCCCTAGGGGGTTTGTAACCACCTGGGCCCCTTAGTAAAGCATGACAAAAAAAAAAGATTATTATATTTCCTAGACAGATTAATATAAAGCGGCAACTATTTGTATACAGTTGCTGCTATCTGAATCTAATCAAAGCGTAAACCATTCAAGTAAATCCATCTCCACGTGAGTTTTGCGACTGACATTATGATATATCTGAAAGTCTTACACGAAAAAAAAAATGTTAGGGAATGAAAGAGAAAAGCTGACAAAAACGCCTTTCAGAAAAAAAAACCTTTCTAAACGGTCTTTGTGGCTAAGAAACTTCGGTCAGGCAGTTTTCCGGTAAAAACTATCACTTTCCACCGTCATTTTTTTTTCGCTTGAAATCGATCTTGGAAGAAGAAACCGTTCCCTTCGGTGTAAGCCAACGGTCTGACCATCAAATTTATCGATAGACTTGCCTTCCTGTGCATCCAATGCAATTAGTCTGGTGTTGTCTTTCGTTACGTTGCTATTCTTGCTTACCGGCCGTACGTGCTCCGATTGCTTGATTGAATCGTCAACTCTGCTGACGATATCGGCGTCCACACTCAGTATACCACCAAAGCACCCAGCAAATCCTTTGATGACGGACGTGAGGCAACCGACTACCTTTGAAGTTTGTTGCAAGCCTTATTTAATGTTGTTAACGACTTAAGGTCCACACTGCGGCAAATACCTAATGCAGTACCATGCTTGCCTCTGTGCGATCGGATTTCAATCCAGACCTCTTTGCAACGTTTACAAAATACCCTCAAATATCTAATTAATGTTTCATATACATGCCTACATAAACTGTAGTTTTATATTGAAACTTTGACGGCACGGAGAATACATTGCGAAAATACCATTAATTTGAAAACTTTGCTTGCTTTCATAAATAATATTCAAATTTCATATTTGAAATTCTATTATATAGAATGATCCATTGACATAATTATTATTCTTGGTAAAATCACCGTTAATTTTCACTGTTTCTTTCGCTAGAGAAACTGTAGAATAATTCAAAGCATGTACGGTAAGCGTCAGACCCGCATCAAAGCGAATTAACGCCGACAACGTGGCATGTTTAAATTAATAATTCGCGTAATGTTCATATATATTTGTACTTCTAAACCATTAACGAAGACATCACAGTTAAAAATGTCAACCTATCCTGAACATCCATTCTAAATGTACGTCATGAGAAACCTTTAAATATCGTGGCTCTCAACGTGAAGAAAATAACATTTTAGAGTAAACCTAAGATTACCACAAACATGTGTTATTTACAAAATATTAAAAGAAATTTGTTGTTACGGATAAGTTTCACTACCATTTGTTTTTCTTAGGTAATCGAGCAAAACAATTTGGCTTGGATCATATACTTGTTAGTTTATTAAATCATTTATATTGTCATTCCGTCCGGCATGCAGGTTTATTTCACCAAAAACATTTAGCGACAGTTTCATATCATTCTGTGCGGTTGTGTTTGTTTCTGACGTGAGCAGGGATCGAACTAAGGGCATAGCATAGCGTAACGACGCTAATCATATTAGCCACAGAAACGTGTAATTGGTAATTCTAGATCCAGCGTCCCTTTAGGCATATGCTTGCAGCACGTGAACAAAAACTCTAAGCATCATTTTGTAAACTTAACGTTATTTTCCTTAAACGGCTTTGTTCATCTCAAAGTATATAAATATGTTATACCTTAAGACACAAAAATGAAATGTTTTCAAAAGAATACTGGTGAACGTATGAAAGAAAAATAATTTTTACGAATTCCATAACTCAGTACCTATTACTTTAAATAGCTGTAGGTAAATATAGGATAGGAGTAATATTTCAATTTATCCTGTTATTTTACATTTAGCGGAAATGTGTAGATATACGAATTAACATACATGCGAACAAAAATTGTGTATGGGTTGGTGTGTGGTGTAGAAAAAACGAAGTATTTTTGCGTATGCTTGGCAACATATAAAAATACGAAAGAATGATAGATTACCATAATAGCTAGGAATTTACATTGATTTTCATAATTATAGGTTATTTCTGAAATGGAAATGGCGCACCCTAAGCAGTCTGCATGGAAGGGCTGATAACGCTAGTTTCATTCCCCGTTGCACAGTCTACGGTTATCTTGCACGGTAACATTAACGAGTAATATTCAAGACGGCCGCTATTATTTTGTATTCAAATATTTTATCGACTGGCGTCGTTTGAAACGAGATTTCTAGACATTTTTCACACCAACCGTAATGGACACTGTCTACTATAATATATATATATATAAATGTATATAGATCGATTACTATATTTATCATTCGCTTTAAAGTATGTCTAGTCTACAGTTTATTGAGCTTAAATTTTTTTTTTGTTCCAAAATTAAGATTCATAAATTTTGTTTAAAATAAATTGGTGCCAGACTATTCTGAAATACTTGCACTTTATTTGTGATAATAAAATGCATTAGAGTAATATACTGTGTGAAACATTTACTGGTGTTTTATAACAATTATGTATTAGATTTTCTATTGTTGATGATAAACAAATTAAATGTATGAAGAGTTATGAAGGAAATTGAAAATGTCTGCAAAGCTGTGAATAGTTGACAAAACAATATAATATGCGTTTTGTATTTGCAGTAGCGTGTGGCTGCTGGCTCTTCCAGCGCAATAGCCCTAATCTGCAGGTAATCCGGTATAATTCTGACTCATGGCAGATTTTATAGCGGGCACCAGCTTAATGTTATTAATTAGAGTAATCATCTGTAAACAAGCGATACGCGGGCGTCCGACCCCTTTCGAACGTAATTACGCGAGGTTACCGAAAATGTCGCTAACGAGAGTAAACGTACATTTCTCTTTCTGCTCTCTGCTTCCGTTTGACTACGACGTACGTTCGGCATTGGTAGAATAATTATTTTCAGTGACTAATTCCAGGTGCTTGTGCTTGTGCTTCGCCTCACTGCATGCTGCCGCCGGCTTTAATATTTACTTTTTCTCCCCGAACGCAATTTTCTTTGCATTAGTCCCGCATTGTTTGTGAATATTAGGATCATCTTGCACGGTTTAATTGCGTTCGCAGATATTAAAATGATCCTGTTGCGATGTCTTTTGTTCTACGCTGAGCACCGTCATATTTTCCTCCAGCAACGAGAATTTTCAATTGTAACGAATAAAAATAGGATTTAATTAAAACGCATTTCTCTGTACATATTAATATTACTTTGTCATCTTTTATAACAAGAATTTCTTCGACCTATATAATATTTAAATTCTTTATTCTAACTCAGTTTGTTGACATTGCTTGTTTTTTTCTTTATTAGTATTAAATTCTTGTTTTCAATTTTTCATTTATTGAGTATGATTATAAAGTAGGTTTGTTTTTTTAGTAAATTCGTTTTTAAAATCTAAATGATTTCAATTTAGTTCCTATGCGCTTGAAATGGTTTTATCTTTCGTTGGTTTGAATTATTTCGAGAATGCTTGTTTCTCTCAATGCCGAAAATTGTCGAAACGTTGTGCATTGAAAACGATAATTACTTTCATTTCTGTGTGCTATTCCGGCGATCCATTTTGATGATGATGATGAATACACAAACTTGATAATTCTCATATTTCGAATGTTGTGAAGGGAGCGATACTACTATATAGCGACTATTCGAGCGTTATTTCGTTTACTGCGAAATAAATTCCCTTCTGTCTATGGCTCTTGATGTTATGCACAACTAGTGGGAAGGGTCCATTGACATTACCACCGACAGCTAAAGCATCAGTAGCGGGGTAAATTGCTAGGTGCCTAAATGGTTTTCGCAGTGGTTTCGGACGATGTCACGTGTACAAACGAACGTTTATGATTACACTATATATGTTCTCTCTTCTATAGCCTGATTTCAAACCATTGCGTAAACCGCATCCAGATGAGAAACCAATCGACTGCATATGACAAAATCGTACAACCACATTTAACAATCTATTTAGAGAGGAATGTCTATAATTTATACCCAGTCTATCATAGCTATGGTTAAACTATTTTGTATTACGTATTTGTTTTTTGATGTGCTTCAGTTGGTGTATGTAATAATAATAAATGAATAAAAGTTACATAGATAATGAGTTTATTTGCTGAAGAATCAAGCGTGATTTTGTGCAATGTCATACATGAAACATCAGATTAAACTCTAAACTCGTCGTCATCAGGAAGGGTGATGCGAACTTCGTATATTTTAATTCGACGAAGCTGTCAATGAGAGATAATGAATGCGTTCCAGTTTGTCGACGGCTTTGTCCACCATATTTATATATATTTTTTAATCCTTGCTCCCTCGTCGGGAATCACGAGGCTGTATTTATATCACTAGATTCGATGTACGTGTGAAATTATAATAGCAGGTTATTTCGAACATCTGTTCTTGATAAGATTCATTCGGGACGTTCATGTTTGAAATGCAATTATTTGTCCTGGTTATTATCCTTTTAAATACACACTTTTCCTAGTCTCTCCAGTTGGTGTATTCATTATTTTATATTGTATTTTCAATATATACAGAATTTCGATGTAATTTAGTCACAGTACTCTTGAGTGAGTATTTTGTAGAAATAACATTTTTCGACGGAAATCTCAATTTTTCAATTTGCCATACGTAGTACCGCAGAGGTAAACATTCAGTCGTTTGTATGTAAGTATCTTGGTTTAAAATATTATAATATGTTCTAAATTCAAATAATTTTATAAATAATTGCAAATTGTACATATTCATATTTTGACAATTTTGAATGGGGAAAGATTGTCAAGAATGTCAAGGGTATTCTGCCACTCTATTTGATGTTATGTATACATTAAAAATATATTTATCGAATTTTCGAAATATTTTACGATACAAATTAAACAATTAAAATTAATTGTTTTGATTGAATTAATTCGTTTATTGAAAATAATATATATATTGTTATTATTTGTGCGGATAGTATTTAATATATTTCTATATCGCAATGAGAATAATGAATTTACATGGCAAAATAATATGTAGCATGAATGTGAAGAGACTAATTTCATACAATTTAACATCGGGTGCTATATTGCAGCGTTAATTAGTAATATCTGCTACCAATTACAAGCAGTACGTTGTTTGATTAAATTGCAACACAGATATTATCAATTCGAGTGGGTAATCACATTGATAAAACGCGCTACATACCTGACAGTAGGATAACGCGCGAAGTGATGTTAAGCTGTGTTAGGAGCGAATGGCTATGAACTATGTACTACATACTCGGTCTGGTTGTCTCGTGATAATGATTTGCCGCAATCTAATTTAGCCGCGGTGATCCATTGCTGAAATTGCAACCGCGTGAAACGAGGACGGTTCGGCTAAGAGTGCTCCCCTAATCATCGAGTATATTAATTACTTGGACTTTGTCGATGGAAAGGGTGCGTCTAGCGGGAAATCCTTTGACTGTGGCTGGCTCCGTTCGAGCTTCCTAGAAACAGCTACCTCATCTCGTCTTGTCGTCGGGTTTAATTTGCTATTCATGTGGAAAAGACCGCCTGTAGTGGACACGACATCACGAATCTGTGTAATACAAGAACCGGCTACTTGTAACTTGATAGATTCTTGAGTTATAAATGACCTATTTAGAGATAATCGTTAACATAACTTCAGTTTCCGAAGATATGAATATAGATTAAATTTTGCAGTTTAAAAATAAATAAACTGAAACACAAAAATGATAGTTTGCAAATACAAGTTTGTGAACTTTTGTTTGGAACATATTCGCAAAGAATTCAAAATATCGTATTGAACATGAGAATTGCATTTGTGGATGATAACAAAACAAGCACAAGTCACAAGAAAGTTTTGATAAACACGTAAAATGCATTTGTTCGTTCCAAAAGAATTACTATTATTAACTGTTTTCATTTTATTTATTAATGTCAGCCAGTGTCATGCTTGTTTGTGTTTTCGTTGCGGAAACTGTAGTTTCGAACGATGCATCTAGTTACCTGGTTTTCGGCGAATATACTTCAATTAACCTGATTAGTAATGCCTTCTAGTGGGATTGAACAAATGGAAACTGTGACCTATCCTCCAAACGTTGCTACAATTTAGAAACTTTGTCGCTGTGGTTCACTAAGTTGTTAAGTTCAGTGTATCAATATTTATGTCATTTGCGAAGTTTTACGTGAACATATTTCGCACATGTTATTTTTGATAATTGCTATTGAAATATTTTCTTATTTTTCTTATTACGTAAATCGTATCAAAAGCAAAAAAGACTCAAATAATTTGATATTTAATATTTATTTTAAGAAATACATTTAGAGAAAGTGTTACAATAAAATATTATATACAATGCTTCTCTTTAAATAATATTAAATTTGAAATAAGACGTTCCTGCTGGGACAAGTAAAACAATTCAAGTTCATTCGTTGGCTGTTTGGAACTAAAAATAACTTCAGCTGTACCAGTTGTTAGAATAAACTTCTGACGTGTTTGCAGCTGGAAAGTATCATTTTTTCTTGAACTAGTAATAGGTTTTTTAAAAACTTTACAGTCAGCAACTTGCCCCATGGTAATTGATGAATATATTTGACTAGCCGCGCGCACAAACTTTCCTATATAACTGTATATAAATTGGTAGATTCCAAACTTTATTCTTTGTTGACTGAGGGACATCCTTTCATCTGCATTACAATCGGTGGACAACCGGAACCGTTCTATGTAGATAAATTCAATTTAAAACTTCCTGCTGTTATCGCATTCTGCAAACATACAGTTTTAATTTGTGTAAATAGCAAAATTAATTTGTTGGTATCAACTTAATTTTATTTGGAATACAACACGATTTAATGTGAAGAATTTGATAGCAAAAAGATTCAGGAAGAATCCATGATGCATGATGTTCTGGTTCGTTTCACATAGACTTGCACTTCTCGTCACTATAAAATTACTATGTCTGCTTTGGCAATCCTCCCACAACTCTAGTATTCTAGCTGTATTCTTGTTGTGGTAAGCCTGACCACATCTGAAACATGTTCATTTTGTGTAATCGAGCATAGAACATATTTAATCTGCACCGATTTCCGCAACAGATTCCGTAAGAATTATTACACTTTTCTTATATGCGACGAAGATGTTTTGTGACGCAGTAAATTTAAACTTTTTTCATTAAAATATCATTTTTACATCTTGTGAAAACAGCGCTTCGGAGACAATCAAATTATTGACTTGCTGTACCTTTTTTTATAATGACGTGAAACTCTCTTTGAAGAATGTCAGAAATTAACATTTTTTTTATTAAGATAATTCTATTTTCTTGTCTCGTATTTTCGGTACCGAAATTAATAAGATTTCCAAGTTTTTAATTGACTCTGCATTGTCTGCGAAACTTTCCATTTCAACTTGTAATTGTATCATAAATTCCAAGTAAAAAAAAGAGAAATAAAAAATACGGCTATCACCAAATCATTTTTCAACTGTCACTCAAACAGGAATCATTTTTTTTTTTTTTTAATATACCAGTATCGAATGAACTATTTGTATCTATAATGTGTTTTTCGGGCAACGATGCTACGTAGTCTATTCATATCTTTTTTTGAAATCTATTCACAAAAAAGTTCGCACAATATGCCAGTAGTAGTAATATTTGATAACAAACACTAATGATACAGTTTTTTATTTTTCCATTTTTTTTTGTTGGTGCTGATAAACACATGATTGATGACTCGCCTGAAGAGATACGTTATGAATATAGCGGTATATCCTTGGCAGAAAACTCGTAAACATATCTAGAACTCATTTTCATGTGTGTTGAATTATGAATTTTTGTTTCCATAAAGAAGAAAACATCAGGAAAGGTATTATTAAGTTCTAGAAGCATGTGTATTTAAACGAAAAATCATTATCGACAGTAAATATTTTATGTTGTTTACCCGAATTTTATAGCTTTAAACATTTCGAACAGCTTGCTTAGATTCCAATTTCTTTGATGTGATACGAAATTGTTGTTATTCGGAATTTTATACGACTATTTTGAGAATGTAATGTTTCTATTTATTATTGTGTCTATTGATGGCAATGGTCATAGAGCAAGTCTTAACGATAGACGTTATTGTCTGACGAGACGAGGATGATGACGATAATAAAGTAGGGAGTCAGTTTATCTTCTGGAGTCCATGCGACTGGCGACTGGTAGTTTCACAGAGAATTCATTAGTAACATCCGAAATGGAACTGTTCCTCAACATAAAGCGTTCATCACTTCTTGTAAAAAGTATTTATCTTGCTGTCTCACGTTTCCGTTCGTCCCAACTCACGCTCGTTTCTCTTTCGATAAAGTTTGCTTTTGCAATTTTTCACCGTCCTTCGTCCGTTCCGGCCCAGGGACAAGTTCCATATGTTACCGTACGCAGCGTCACCGCTTCACTGGGCTCTGCCTTCCTTCCTTCATTCGCCCGCTGTCTTCACGCTATCTGCGACGTCGGAACGTTTCTTACAGGGCAATTTGCGCGTTGTTGTTAGCAGAAGAGAGAGAGATTGCGTCTACATATGTGTGTGGATTGTTTCCTTTTTTCGATTCTTCGCGTCCGCCGGCGTCACCAAACTTCCCAAACCAGCGCCAAAACAACTAATAGGATTAGATTTTTATGGACAGTGTCATCTGTTCGCTTGCATTAGTACAACAGTGAGTTCCGTGTCATGCCCGAGAATAACAGCATCGTCACATTTTACGCAAGCAAAATAGACGTGCACAGAATCAACATTCCTTCGAAATTACTTTCCCTTCATCACACTATCACTTTTTTATTTATTTCTATAGTCTATTCTATTAAGCAATTTTATTTAAAATTGCTTTTTGTGTACATTTTCATTTTAAGAATATACAAATTTGTTTCGATATATTGTGGTGTTTTCAATCTATAAACGGATCCTTTGAGAGCGTCAGTTGTCCAGGAACGTTTTGGTATTTCCGCAAATATATCCTTTTGCTGTCAGTGTCGCCAAGAGTAACACGCACGATTCGGAGAGCCACCGCAACGTAGACTGACAGATAATGGGATCGTCTTCACTTTGGGCAATGATCCCACACCGTAGACAAGAGGCCGTGGTGTGGTATAGTTGGGTGACATGTGCGGTGGACCTTCTTCGCCTGTCCGGTGACATTTGTCCCCGATCTTTAAGTGTGTGCGTCTCACAAGAAACATAGATAGGAACTTTGCTACGCGATGATACTTTATCTTTTTCATATTGACGTCGATGCAACAAGTGCGCATTGCAACGGCTTCAATGAATTATATATCAAGCTTGTTGAAATATTTTGCAAAACATTTATATAATTATTGTAATTCATGAATCGTTAATAAACTAACTTAGATTTGTGTTCATACATATTTGAGATAATAGAATATATTTAATTTCCCAAGGTAGTTATTTCATTTATTATCAGTAATCAGTACTCATTATATATGTATCCAAGTACATTGAAAATAACAACAAAAAAGTAATAATTTATTCCGAATGACATTGTTAAATAGCATAGCATTTAAATGAAATGCATGCACATAAACTCTTCGTCAATTTGACAAGTGGTATTTACTTTTTTTTAAACATATACATTACATGCGGAACAAATTCAATATTGATTTTGAATTTAGGTGCATACGTACATATGCGTCCAAGACATGCAATATACATGCTTTTTATATGACTATAGAATGATGGAGGTGCACTGTTGGCGCAACACTGGCGTAAAACGACTTTCAATGGACATGTCTGCAATCTGTCACGATGTAAAACTTCATGTTTCAGTTTTGCCATGGTTTGTTGCGCGGCGCGAGCGAACGATGCCCGTCAGTTTTGCTTACAGCCGTCGAGTGCGCTTGCTTGCTTTCCGTAACAAAAACTTGACAATGGTGTACGGAGATTATGACAGATTATGATAATCTCACGGTTCGTGGTGTGGCTATTGTGTTGTTGGCGGGCCCGAGCTGCCGTCATGAAGTGTTTTGCGCCGATTCCCTGTCATTCAAGCTTCTACGTATATATGTACTTTATAGTATAGTGATATCTAAACACTATGGTTTTGTGTACTTTGTCATCATGCAAATATTGATCTTACATTTCCTTGTTCGGATTTCCTACGGATATACCGATATAAGTTAGCACAACTCTTGTTATCATCTTTGTAGTAAATAAGATTTACTCCTACTCTATCTTCTCTTATACAAGAATGTGTTACGAATATTATTAAAAAATCCTAAAATTTTACTCATACTAAAAACAATTTCAATAAAATATCACTCTTGTTCCCCGCTTTATAATTAATAAATAGCAATTATTTTTTGTAAGCATATATTCCAATCATAATATTCAAAATTGAAAACCAAGAAATGAATATAATATTACAATTTTAATTAATATTCGATTTTTTTTTTTAATTATTTCGATGAGCCGTATTGTTTCGAATTCTGTTGAATATGGTTGCATTGTATATGGTATCTATTTATGTGTGCTAGTTAGCTGTTATGTATTGGCTATATATCGCGATGCACGTCACACGGGTCCGTTTCTGTATAATTTCCGGAAAGTGCACAGCGCCAAACGTATAATATGAGGTTTGAGATCGGAGAAACACGGATGCTTCTGATAACGTTGTTCAATTTGCTTTGTGTCCTCTCCCACTGGCAGATACAAACGCGTGCGACACGCTTTTGTTGTTTCTCTTGCATTCCCTATTTATCTCGCAATACTCCATTACGCCTATTTGTCTCTTTTTCAACGTTATATTTACATATGTCGGATACGTTCCAGAAAAGTTGAATTGAAAATAGTACCTCTATATGATTTTAATGAAATTCAAATATATTTGTCATAACATAAAGAAATTTAATTCGAAATATTTCTGGAATAATTTGAATAAACAAATAAAAATCCTATGGTAAAGAAACGCAATAAAGTCGATGCGAAGTATGCTTATATATGTAATATGAAAATAAGTCTGTCGAGAATATTTTAATTAAAGCAAGTACAACGCGAGTGTGAGAAGCACAGGTTTTTAAGCTCCAATGCGCTGCCATCAAATAAATAATAAAAATTCAATTTAAATCTGACAAACTGTGCGTGGAAATGATAGAAAAATAATTACAATAAATTTGTGTTACTTGAAAGGAATGCACTAGTATAGGTTTCTCCGAAAATGTAGAGCAAACATGATGCTGTGTTTGCTTAGATGTTTGCGGTGTCTTCCGTGGAGGAGTACCTAACATACATGAAATGTGGGCCGCGTTTGTTTCCATTAAGAAACGCGTAGTAATCGTACGGTTAACGTAAATGCGCATGTCAGCTAACGTTTCCATCTCTTCGCCGTCGTGAGTTAAGCTACTGGATAATATATAGCTATTTGCATGGCATTCGATAAGTCATTCGCTGTTGGATAGCCTGCACTCAAAAGACACGTTCAAGTGGAAATAATGTTTTCGAAATAGCGTGAATCGGCCGCCATGTTGCACGTTTATCCAGAACGCTTTAACTATGCTTTAGCCTGTAACGCCTTCTCGCCCGTGATATGTTATCTCTCTTCGAATACTCTTCCAACAGTTGATTTATTTTCTAGTGTTACTGTTTTCTTTTATTCTTTCCTTCCTCCCTTCCAATAAATCTTTTGCATTTCTGATTGATTTCTCGACGACATCACCAACTTATCCCTAGACGTACGTATCGGAGTCATGAAATATGGAGGATGAAAACAATAGCGAAACGTTTACTTCTATTTTCTGTACCATAAAAAACAATTTTACAATACTGTCCAAACTCCAGAAGTTTATACGTAATTCATATACATCTATAGATTGTCTGGTTTCAAATATTCCACAACGATATATCAATTGCAAAGGAACACAATATTTATATATCAGTTACAACAACAGAATATAATTTTATTTACATAAATTCTATATAGCAAACAATTCAGGAATTCGTAAAAATGTTTAAAATAAATTACGAACATTTGTAAATTCATCGAAAGCAAAATGATTGCCATAAAACTTTCGGGTTACATATGAACAGATGCTTCACTTTAGGGAGCTAAAGATATGCACATGTTAAGTGCTTGCGGCAGGTTTGCCGCGCTGATTCCGTCGGTTCCGGGATGGAAATGAGATTCAGGCGACGACACATGTACCGTGAAACAACCGTATTAATATCGTATCACTCTTGCTGTGAACACGGCGAAAATGATTTAGGTCTACTTCAAAACCTCGCTTCCTTCAACGTTGTCAGCGACTAGTGGATTTTATTTTTTACGTTTGAGAGTTACACGTATTTAGTTCAACGATCAATAATAGATATTCATGCGTTTCGTTAACGTTCAATAGTTGATGTATATAATTAACGCACTGAGTAAATATTTATTTTTGTAGCACTCTGGATAAAGTCATTAATATATATATTTTTTGTGTTTCCGTTAATATTTATTTTACTGTTGGAAGAGGTGAATTCTTAATAAAGCCATTATTTTTTTGTGGATAATTATTTATATACGTTTATATTTTACATAATTTAGTTATATTAATAGTGCAAAATACAGAGATGTCTCGTAATAATGTGTGACAACATGGGGTAAAGTAGTTCTTCGATGGTTGTAATAGAGGTAACCCGGTGATAACCGTATTGCGTGTATCGAAGTCGCTTAAAGAAAGTCCCCCGTCTTCGTCGAAACTTCAGCCACACCGTTCCATTACTGGTAATGGCAGTGGAATTACTATCGTGCAACCACATACTGTCTCTATTTCGGTAATCATGGAGCAGTTTACTTGAAAGCCTTCTTGCATCGACGCACGGCTAAGTCTTAAGCAGCACTGTAATATTAAACATATGCCACTGTTCTCATAGACACATTAACGACATTCTGCTAAGTACCTACTGATACACATATGCCAGTGCACCTCAAAAGCTAACCATGGAATTTCTAATGAGTTTTCAGTCACATGACTAAAAGATAAATTCTTAATAAAACCTAACAAAATTATTATTACAATATTTATTTATTTATTAAATATTTGACATTGAAAAAATTTTATTGGATACCACTGAGAAAGCAAGTTAAATTCAATTCCCAGCGGTATCCAATGATTTTTCTCAATGCTTTAATATATTTATTATAATCTTCTGAATATAAAAACAATATTTGTACAGAGGTTAAGCTTTTTATTCCATATACAGTGTATTAATCCTAGAATATACATGCGATTTGTTTGTACTTGATGACAGTTATTTTTGTTGAAATCTATCATGTTTAGCATCGTTAGAGGCATTGAAAATAGCCAATCTAGGGCAGGCAAAATAGCAGATATTTTAATCGGATCAATGAATTTTATTTAGTGACTTTGTAATAGGTTTTACCTATAGAAATTTTATCTCCCATGAACAACGCTTGCAGGCATGCGTTGATGCATGGACCGGATGTGTGGCTGTCTGCGTGCTTGTATATGCATGTAAACAGTATCGAGTATCTTATACAGACACAGCTGCAAACGCGAAACAATTTGATATAATCACAGTTTTCAAATATCATTAAAACAAAACAAAAACTACCTTTTATATCATTTTACCTATCGCTCAATTGATATTTCACCAGTTTTCGATAAACAATCATACCTTTTATTCAAAGCGTGTGAATTAATTAAATTCGCTTCATATCTGGTTGCGTATAATGCGCAACATTGTCCTAAATAAACTCGTTTTACGTTTAGTTCGATTTTGATTATTATTAGTACCAAATCTCATAGATATAATAACATATACTTAATTTTATTTTAAGTATGGGCACCATATCATCAAAGCACAAAGCACTATATTTAGATGTAAATTTAGCTCTCAAAAACATATGATTATATATCCGAATAAGGTAATATAAGCATTTTAACTGTGCTCTCTAACAAAGTTACGTTTTCATAAAATCTTAAACAATGCTCGTCTGTCCCAGACATTTAGTGCCTTATCTAATGAACTATAATGGTATAATTTTGTTGCAGGGATCGAGTTTACCGACTCAATCTGAGTAACATCAGCCAATCGTATTGCGAGGTAAGATATATATATATTCCACCAAATCCAGATTATCTCACGCAGTAACTTACGTCTTACATCAAATATTTTATTATTATTACTAGGATATAAGTTACGCACATCTTCACTAAACCAGTATCGTGCACCATAACTTTTTCGCGTGCGGTTTATAAATCGTCATATAACACGTTGAATCGGAAATGGGATGGGAAAAAGATATGCGGACACCGCTGGTGGTAATAACTAGCAGGTCAGATCATAACCATGTGATGTAGATGACACCTAACTTGTTCTATGTGCAAAGAACCTCGTTGCTAGCGCCTTATTACACCGAAAATAGGAGATATACTGGCTTTATGTCTCGTAATAACTATTCGTAGTATATTACTGCCATATACCCTCTTTATTATATCTGCACATTTTTTTTATATTTACTATGAGTTTTAATTTAGAATTAAATTTTCATTTTATATTTTGTGTTTATTTCAATAGATTCATAAAGTTTTATATGGATACAATGTTTATGCCATGTACTAACGTTTTATACTCGGATTGCACCAACAGCAATAACGTGCATTAACAGTGGTGCATACCACTAGAGGGCAATACGTCATGGTTTATTGAGGTGAACGATAAAAGGTGATTTCCTATATAATACTGCTGCAGACCAAGAGCCGCGTTGTCGTGCATTTACCTTAACAGTAGCGCACGGTATGTGGCGTGAAATTGAACTGAAATGTTCCTGTGACGTAAGGCATCAGCCCTGAATTTCTGGGGTGAACCTACCGGCTGTCTGAAGGTCGTTAGATAAATCAAGTGGCACAGTTTGGAGTCGCACTGAAATTCAACCTCCTCCATGCACCTACTGTCTTTGTTTATAGGTAATAACGACGGTGACATCGACCTACTACTTAATTTATCGTTTCGATTTTTTATTATTATTGTTACAGATTCATTTAGTTCGATTTATGGTTTATAGGGCGATGGTGATTTTTGAAATATAATATACAACTCTTGTAAGTGTAATAACGTTTAAATCTTATTAAATTTATCGCTTATATAGATATGAAAATTTGAATTTATCAAAAAGTAACATTTTATTATTAAAAGTATAAAAATCAGTTTTTTATTTAATTTTTAACCAATATCAAAATTGGTCTTGATCTACTGTAAATTTTAGTATTGTACATCATTGGCGTATATATTTTTGAAAAATAAATATTTTATTTCATTTCGTTCCATTTAGAGAATGTATGTATGACACTCATAAATTCATGAATAGAAAACATTTTATGATTATTTCAATCGATATACTATTGTTGCAACGTGTCAAAATCAGATGGCAACATTTCGAACGTATAACAGACTATCTAAATAGTTTTCATTGTAATGGTAAATTGACATTTTCATTGGGTATTGTAATAAAAAATAAGGGGGGCCAATGGACATTTGGTATTGACATATTCAATGGTAGTTTTTTTTTTTAATATGCTAATAACACAATGATTACAGCCCTCATAGCCACGGGGCTCTTAATTAAATTTTAATATTTTACCCATGTTGATTTGAAATTTATTTTACCCCTTATCAATTTTATGCATTGCGCATATATTTGTCACAAATATATGTTCATGGATTATTTTGCCTCAAATATGTATTAAACTATTTGCAACCCTCATGGATACCGTATTGAATTTCGGTAGGTCTTACCATTAGGAAACATTTTTAGGTTTCAATGAAATTGTGTCCCCCTTAAACTAAGAATCCTCAAGAGATCATATCCCCCTGGTGCATCAAACTGCAACCAAATCTCCGATCCAATTTCGGTTAAAATAGTTTTCATGTTAGTATTTTTGCGCATTCGATTACCAGTGACATCTGATCTTTTTCCCACTCTTAAAAACACTTTATTTAATATCGTTAGATTTATTTTCATTCTAAAAACGTAGTTTTATTCAAATATTTTAGTTTGTTAGGTACTTATTGTAGTAACTAAACTGTCAATTCTCGTACTTTTTACCCGATAAGTACGTTGGGGATTAAGCTGCCTACTCAAATAGAAACTTCTTTTCTTTTTTTTTTTGTTATTCGCATTCTGATCCAAATAGATAGAATAAACGGGAATTTCGTACTTCCAGTTTGATTCCCTGAAGGCTTTTGACTGACTGGATAGCTTGTTGTTATAATGCATTGTCAAGCCTCTTTCCAGACTTGTTTTAAGGGCATAAAATCCAGCTGGTTACTTATAATAACAATTCTGTTTTTTTTTTTGCAATAAAAATCCAGTGAGAAAAGTGGAAATTAATCGCTTGTCATTGTAATTAAAACCGATGTGGTTATTAGTTTAAATCATGGTATTGACATTTTTGTAATTAAACATACTTGACGTATATACGTTTCAATAACAAATGACCTGATGGATGACAGACTGTAACATATTGGTCTATAATTGGTTTACTGAAAAAAGGACAATACTAAAGCACAGTATGTTTTTGTATTTATCTGAAATGTGGCGACATTTTAGTCTAATTCAGAAAATACTATTAAATTTATCAACAAGTATAACTTCCAGACAATTATGTTAGATTTGCATGTATGTACATACAGCGAGCGACAATAGATAAGGTACTTGAACGTGTAAAATTGCGTGCATGAACAGACCCTACCGCAGAAATGTTAAATCTACTAAATTATGGCTAGCCAAAATTAAACGTTTGCAATAACAACGGCGTGAGTATGGGCCACACATTCATTGTCATCTTATCAGCACAGCATTTGTTCTGGCCAAAATGTGCGGACATAACTGACGGTGCGAGCGAGCAAGCGATAGAGTGAAAACCTTATCGAATTCCATGGACGAACGCGCGGCCGTCGCTGCGACCAGAGAACCCATTCGCACAAATCGTCCGAAACGTAATCAACTGTAAATGACAAATGTTGAACATTAAACTGGCCATTCAACCTTTGCACTGTCGCGGTGGTTGTTTGAGGTACGCGTTCGTTCTGTGTCATCGCCTGTCTAAATGAGTTCTCCAGCCAGTGTTGGCCGTGGACATTCTGGACATGCGGCAAGCGTGCAGAATACAGATGCGGATCGTGGCTGTTGTGGCTGAGGGTCAGGCCACCACAGATAAATGCAACATCGAGCCATATTTCATCACGCAACAATAGAAATGGAATTCGCAATTATAGGTGCGTTGTTGTTCCGCCTAGTCCACCAATTTTCACCCTCCTGATTGTGTATATGCTGAATATTATGATTAGGATATTGAAATTCTGAGAGATATCATCATAATATAGATGAGGCGTCGACACTCATTTCCCCTTCCAAACCCCACCATGATAATCAACAGCAAACAAAGCAACTCGACACAGTTTAGTACTGTAGTTTTGTTGCCATTACTCTTGTCAGTGAATGCTAACTTTTATTAGAACATTGCAACTTTTTCATCAATACGTTTACAAACTCATAAACTAAAGATTCATTTCACCTATAAAGCTATTTACAATTACTATAAAAAACAACAGTTACATCTCTGCTCTCTTCCAATTTTTATATCTCTATCAATATGTATATTACCGTGTTAACGCTTCTGATTAGAGATTCTAAATAGATGTAAAAATACATTAGGTTCAGTGATTTTATGATCAAATTAGTCATTATATGAAAATAAATGAGTAAATTATGTATTTAATATGATAGAAAATACCGGAAAAGTCAAAAAAATCATACAACTTTCCTTTGTTTATTTATCCATAATCTGCCAGTTCATAAAAAAGTTCCAAGTTAATTATGAGTCTGTAATTCGTCGATATAGATCTGTCGCCATGTCTGGACGGTTGACCAATGCACTGAACAATACATAAATACAGTAATAATAGGAATGTTCACATTTCATGTCATACGTCAGTAATAGCTTCGGTTATACTCATATGTAAATAGTATAGTGCATATACCCGAGTTTTTGTTTGTATGTAACTTTCTGGGAAATAGAGAAAATTATTTCTAATTTATGCGGTGCCGATTGCATGCGATTTCTTTCAAATAAGTTGAAAATTCAATTTCAATTTAAAGCCTTTAGACACGGCATCGTATTTTTCACAACCATTACAGTTTCTAATAAACTCATCTGCATCTCCTAGTGTTAATCATTATAAATAAACAATATCCACCATAACTAATCAAACTTTTTGACTTTCACATCAACTTCTTTTTTTAATACTTCAATGCATCCTTAATTGCTTATTGTGAAGAACAATCCACTAAGCTGTTTTTATTTCTAAAAAACATATTAACATTTCAATACCTCATGGTCCTTTACACCGTCCATAAATCACATCGACTGTGGTTCTTTTTCTGGCATGGAAGTTAATTTGTTGACACCGAGCGGAGGCATTTCATCTCATTTAACAAATCACCAACATTCACCGCTGACTTTTTAATAAATGACGCACATATAACTTAAATTTATGTTGTAAACACTTGGTCAGGTCAAAGTGAAATTGCCCGCGTGTACTCTCTCTCTCTCTCTTTTACCCGCTGTGTGTTTGAGGCAATCAAATCAGGAGATTGGTTCATAAAGACGCCCGTATAGAAGAACAATGACTTCTTTACCGCTGCAAGCTATTTTCAGCATGATGGATTTTTCGGAAACTAAATTGTCATCACCCTCGTGGTGCCGGGAAACAATTTACCGTAAAATATATAGTAGATATTTTTTTGTTATAAGTCTAGATATGCTTTGATTGATTGGTATTCTTTAAAATAAATACGATATTTCAAGATTTAACGAAATGCTTCTGCGAACTTAGGTAGATTTTCGATTGATTCTAGTTTACCTGCATAATTATTTAATAGTTTAAAATTATATTTAGATATTTATAATTTTCCTTGCGCATCTTTAATCTTTCGGTACTTTTATTTTTATAAAAACACTAAAGTAGTGTATTTATTTTATACAAACTGTAGCTGACAGCTTGAACGATGTCTAACTGGAAAATGTAATACACAGTTTAACAGAATTCGCCACGTGAACTCTTAGCGTCTATGATTTAAATCTCTTGTACATCAAAGAAAATGTTATTGGTAGGAAGCCAAAAAGCTTTGCACCAAAAAACGATATGTTATACGTTCTTTAATCAACTATATTTATTCTTATTTACTTCCGAGTACAAACATATAGATATTGAATCAATGAGCATATTGCACCCTCCCCAAACACACTAGCACCCTTCTGAACTTCCCTATAGGTACTTGTTCTTCTGACTGTAGTACTCATCGTTGTATATATACCGGCCACTTGAAGTTGGTTCGTATCAATCATTATCCAAACATTGACGTTGCTTTTAGACCCCATGAGCAACTAATTTCATTATTTGATCTCTTTCAATGGATTTCATTTACTTTTCCTTTGAACAGTTTCATTATTTTGATGACTAAGTGCCCTCGTGATTAAAAATTGAAATAGTATTTTCGATGAAAGTTTTTTACGACTAGAAGTTAACTCATATAAGATATTCATCAATCGTATATTAACTTTTAATATAGTAAATATGGATATTAGAATATCTCAAATATATTCTAGTCTCGGCTTCTCTTGTACTGTCTTTCCTATCATATACACAACTCGTATACACGCAATTATGTGCGCACGATTACTTTTCATTTCAGTTCTCCAGATTATTGTTGACATAGACCTGCGGAACGCCATGCCATCCTCTGAAGTTTAAATTATTATCCTTTCGTTTGAACGTCGCTCAGGAGTGAATTAAGATAGCTCGTTCTACGAGTTTCATATTTTCTCTCATCTAATATTTACAAACGCCAAATTGTTTATACGTCTCTATACAAGATGTTGAATTGTTTGAAATACCACATCATAAAGCTGAATAAATAAGTTTAGTAAAATACGTTTAAATATAGACGTTTTACTTTTTATCAAATACTATAATATTCATAGCGGCAATTTGTGATTTGGAGCAAGGTGGGAACCAAATTGAATATTCTAGGTTCGACAGTTCAGCAATAACATAACCAACCCGTTGGGATAGAGGAATAGTGTCGCTGAAACTTACGATGGTTTCGTTCGCGTATGTAAGTTGCATTGGTTCGGACAACGTATTGCACGGTATGAAATGAGTAGATTCGCTCCTATTCCAAGTACTCTCATGCAGTATTAATCAAGGTGGGGGCCTGCTGTACATTTCCCAGTTGATTCGAAAACGTGTGAAAAATTCAACACGTCTTGGTCAGTCTGTCGGGGGGTGTGCGAACAAACTCGCTGGAAGAGTAATGCTTTGGGACCGAATTGTTGGCGCATTCCAGAAGCCCAAAGGAACAGAAGGCTTCGCACAAATACCCCAGCTTTCGATTCCCCATTCATTTGACCAGACCACGGTTTGGTGTAAGCATAGTTGTTCCAGGGCGTAAACATCAATACAAATTGTTCATCATTTACCTAAGTCCATACGGTTTCGACGAAAATAGAACAAGAATAATTATATGTTGCAGACACCGAATCTCTATGGATATATTGCTTTACTGTACTTTCCATAATATTTCAAATGGTTAAGCACACTTATTTTAAAACCAAATAATAAATTTAATTTCTAAATACGTAATTAATAAATATTTTATTGACTTAAAAACTACCATAAACTACGTCAATATTGAAAATGGTAATAACATATTTTAGAAAGTAACTAGACTGTATGAGAGGACTATGCTGGATTTGTAGAGCACCTCGATGGAAAGAACACTATGCCGAACTCCGAGCATGTCCGTAGGGAGACGTAAAATGTTGCACTGTCGTCCTGAAATTCGATTGTGTTTCCCCCACATGGTGTAACCGTGCCCATTAGAAAACATTTCATGCATCTATTATTCGAGTCCGCCCCTGGGATAACGCGTTGTGCCTCTATGGTACACAAAACGTAACTAACGTATCAATTTACAATGAAAAATCGTTTTTACCACACTTTGGACAATGCTCAATGCACATTTACAATTTTTCCCCTTTAAATAAACATATTTCGTGATGAATTTACATTTTTCTGGCTTTGTACCCGGTAAATTGACACTTATTTTCATGACACCTCCCGCATGAAATATGAAAACATTTGCAGCAGCCTCCACCCGTCGTGGAATATTTGTACAGAGATTATATTCAAAACGTATAATAACATATAATGAAATTCGAAAGATTTCATCGATTTCTGAAGTTTAATTCTGAGTTTATATCGATTCGAAAAGTTTTTCTTTTATCAGGATATAGATAATTTATAGCTTTAAGTGTTAGAAAAGTTTGGTTTTGGCCGACGTCTTTCTCCAGTACTTTCTGTTTATCTTACGCACCAAGTATTAAGATAAATGGGTGGATAATTTAAAAAAACACAGTTCCTAGTTTTAAAAAGTTTTTTTTTTTTACATTTTTCAATTTCTGTTCCATGATTAAAAATATTTCAACCAGCAAAAAATTAATAAATTGTAAATTAAAAGCTGTTTTAAAAAAATATAAAATATATTTCTGTTTGTAAAGGTACGAGTAATAACTAGGTGATTTGTTATGTAGTCAGTAGCCGTAAAAATGAACACACAATAAAACGTTGATGTGATGGCAAAACTGATTAATCAGTAATTTTATTATTTTGATATTTGTTTAATATGAGAACATATCTATGTATGCGCTCAAAATGCCAATTCATCATCAGCCGCATTGGTTTGATTTTCTGTGTAGTATTTAATTAAAACGCAACGTTATTTCATCAATTTTTGTTGTCCATTTCGCGAAAATGGTTTAGCACACTACCGGTGTGGCAAGCAGCGGCTCATCATCGTATTCGGTACTCGTGCACAGCCAAATTATCCTTCTGTGTATCACGCGGAATCCTTTTGAATATCGGAACAGTTAATTCATTTGCATATTACCTGCTATACGCATTCATGTCGTTTCAAATGCGTAGAGGTGTTACAAATGTTTTGAATTACAATAACTACGTTTTCACATACAATTCTATTCACACTACAATCATAAACGGTTCTCTGATTTTCATTTTATTAACTTTCTGACACTCGTTATTGAAATTAATTAATAATATATATATATATATATTAAACAAATTGTTTTAATATTCTAGATATTATTATACCTTGAATTAATTTAAGCACATTTTACCTAATTAACGATTTCATGTGTAACATTTATTTCTTTGTACTTTGTGAATAAAGGTACATGCGTATGAATTGTTTGTAGAAATAATGTTGTACGTTTTTGATTCGTTCTAGAGCCTGCGGGTAAATTTAGTTTGAAATTTACGCGAAACGTTTAATGATTCTGTCGCTTATATAATATATGTAAGTCTAATATCGGTATAAGACACGCATACAGAATTAGGATAGGGAATACATGTCACTAAAGCTTAGTATGCTTGTGATTTTGTGCGCTTTGGTGCGGGGCTTTTTAACAATGATATTCAGCGACTAAAAATTTTCGTATTTGTATACTTGAAAACAATGCGTCTCGGTGGCATCTGGTAGCGACATTTGCAACTTCCACCCATTCATACTGTGCTCTCTGGACCAGGTCCGGGTTTAATCTGTGGAACTAACGCTAACGCTCCAACACTTCACCTTAAACTTGCTTTTATACAAGCAGTATCAACTTCGTTCGTATCCTTTGTATTAAATAGTATTTCTCTAATTCCTACATAAAATTTGTGTAAATATGTATATAGAAATAATAAAATTGAGACTTTTAATTTTTTATTTTGAATTTATATTAGCTGATTAATCAGATAAATCCAATAAATTTAAATTACATATACTGTCCAGTATAAATAAAAACTTTTGTATTTCTGGCATTGATTTGATTCTATTGAAATATTTCAATTTAATTCACCGGAGATAATCTACTAAATAACTCAATCACATTCCGTAACTTTCAATTACACGTGTTCCAATATTATATATTGGAAAATTGAACAAGTTGCCACCCACTGTGTATTTGGTAATTAAATTTTTTACCCGGTACGTTAAGGTGCGAGGATTTATCGCGATTTTCAATTATATAAGCTTTCAAACGATGCATGACCGCGAATAAAGTAGGCTTAATTTTTATTTAATTCCAATACAATTTTGGTACTCAAACATAAAAGCGCACGAGGATGTCGAGTACAGTGTTTATATATAAAAATCTTTCATTAGCGTTAGGTGATTGGAACCCTATATTTGCTGTACGTGTGAAACATGACAAAAGTGAACATTTTCGACGGCCACCCTTGATACCTACTGCTACAGTTTGTCCTGCGAAATTAAAGGTGTTTTCGCATCAAATCATCAGTGTTTTGTTTTGGATTAACAACAAAATTGTTGTTTATCTTTTTAATGGATTTATTCGACAATTGCACAGCCTTTACGTGCTTTCAAAATCCAAGAGTGTTTGTTAAAAAAATTGTTTTTTTCTTCTATACGTATATTAATTTAAATTTGATTTTTATATGCGTATACATTTATAGTAAAGTTTATCGTATGCAATTTTTAATTGAATACTTAATAGGATGAAAAAAAACAGCGGTAATGAGTGGAATATTTAGTTTATTTTTCAAATAAAAAATACAAGAACGTACATCGGGAGTTAGTTTGTACCCAATTTTGAGAACAGGTAATTATTAGTGTATATATTTGGCGATGTAAATAAGTTAGGTCATATCACAAAATAACCTGACTTTGCGTATATGGTACTTCAGAGAAGTTTCGTATGTAAAATAGTTGAAGTGTGTCTGGTCGCAATCGAATGCTCAAGAGGCGAAGAATATAATTAAATAGAGGCGAATTGCCGGTAACGAAAATTATTAATTCTATTACGGACATAAGTAAAAGTTATAAAACATCCAACAAGTGACTCTTACAATTCCTGTAATTGCAAACCAACCAACCAACCAACCAACTGCGGTCTGTACATTCTCGGTTGACTTGGTAAGCTACAGCAAAACTTATCAAATCGCTACATAAATTACAACGACGTGGTATTGCACCGCAAGGAAATATATCTAGAAAGGTTAAAACAACGAAAATTATTGTTCGTGCACCTATTTGGGTGTCGTTTGTAAGTCTCTGGCGCGCAATGCAATCACCGATTCCTCCTCCCCAAAATGACAGCCAAACGTACGTAAATTCAACGTGTCTCAAACTAATTAAAGTAGTTAATTTCACTTCCCGGAACAAATGTGCACCATTATTCTATCCCTTGTCGAGGGTCCCGTCGTCCGTCGGGACCCTCGACAACGGCACCACTGACGCCGCCGAACAGGTACGCCAAAAATCTTTGAGCCAAGCGCGCGCATGGATACTTACGATATGTTGCTGCCCTATCGGCATCCTAGAGAGTTATTACCCGAATAAATCCTATTGGGTTTCTCTTTTAATTACTACCGCACCATGTTATTCTCTTCACTCTTACCATGTGGTTTTCTAAATGTTTCTTTGCTGTCCTAAAACACAACATATTTTTCCCTGAATGGAAATAAAGCCACAAAACACCGGCTTATTAATGATGCATGTGTTCTGGTTTACAATTTAATATGTTGGAGAATCTTCAAGTTTACTTTATGATCGAGTAATAAAATAAACATATTTTATTTATGTTTGTTTAACTTGCGGTTGCAGCCATGGCATCTCCTGAGCAACCGTATTATTATTTACAAGTTTTCGTGGCTGTTCACCGCCGTAAGTTTCAAAGCAGTTGTTGTCGTTTCGAAACTTCGCGACGGAAGACCATATATTTTCGGTGTTAACGCTCATAATTACCGCGTCATAAATTAATAAACCTTTTCGGTGCTGTACGCTCGTCTTACGCGTGACATTTTTCGCTTTTGTTCCTGCTAAGTATATACAACAGGAACAACAAGGTTAATACAGCTTGTTGTCGTGGCTGGTGGACGATGGTAGCGTTGTCGTCGCAGCTACCTCGTTGGCTCGGTATCGTCTTACACTAACTACAAAAGTTTTGTCAGTAATTGTAAAACTTGCAGGAAATTTGTGTGTAGCACGGCCCATTACGGCAATGTTTCTCACTTTCGGGGCGCTAACTTTACGGCGGTAGCTAAATAATGCAAGCGTGCGGTGCGTGACGTATATGCCCACTTGATGGAAAATCAGTTTTCCACCCTCAAATAAATTTCTACTAAATTAAAACATAAATTCACCTAAAAGAAACTTAAGACCATCTATTCCACATTTTGTTTACTTAAGACAACGAAATATCTTCTTTCATATTTTCTCGTTCAATATAACGATGCCATATAATGCAACTACAATGAAGCAATCAGTCTTACCTTCAGTTTCTGTAAAGGTCATATTTCATATGCAAAACATATGCAACACGATATTTCTCATATACAACGAGCAATAAAAAAAAGTACTTTTTTTAATGGTGTACAATTTTTTACTAGTCTGGCGACTAACAAATTGTCTAGTCGTAGCAGTTTGTAAGGGTGCAGGATACAACAAATTATATAGAGGGTGCTAAGGTTGATTTTGGGGAAGTTGTAATTTGTCTGATTGTAATTTATGTTTCGGTCTGATTTTACAGTCGTAGACGGTTTAATTAAGTAGGCAATAAGGAACAACGCTATTTTTCATTTTGAAGTTTTTTTCTTCAATAGGAACTCATTTGATTTATGTGACACAATTTGTGTTAATAATGTTTAGTTCGTAACAAGTTTTCAATATGAACTAGTTAACTAGCTATAACATTGTTTAACATTGTACAATAGAAGATATGAATAAAAAGTTTTTTTTTGTAAACTACCTCGTTAAAAATTACCAGAAAAAAATGTTTATATCAAACGTTATTATATTCGTTTTCCAGAAATTTTAATTGTTTTGCTGTAAATGAAAAAAAATATATACATTTCAATCAAACGCAATGTACCGGAGTTGTAAACCTGCCGATGTTTTGTACTTTAGAACATGACTGATTTTTAGAACCTATTTATATTAATGTAGTCTTGAAATTGTTTATGGGCGATTTCGCGGTGATTCTTACGCTGAAATTTTTTTAAAAATTCAGTTGTTATCTGCGAGTTAGTTAAAATTTTATTGCCACTAAAACCAAGGGCGCTACCAAAATACAATAACTTTGTAACTAATATTTCACCCTCGCAAAAGAAACAAAAAGAAGGGTAGCAATTCTAATTAAAAAAGAGTCGACCTCGTTAGGTATTCTAATCGCAGAGATGTTGCACAAGTTAAACTACTATCGGTGGAACTTTATAAAATAAATACTAGATGATTTGTCTTTATTTTTCCGGTATCTATGCTTAAAAGTTATTATCGCTATATAGATTTATTTTTTAATCAAGGAATAAGAGTGAGTCCTTCAGTTCATGGACTTAAATGTTAGTTTATTAGATTTCATTAATGTCGATTAATTATTTTAATATCATAAATATTTAGTAGATTCAAAGCAATTTAATGTAAAATTAGCAAGTTTTAGAAAAATTACAATTTGCAGTAAACTCATCCATATGATTCAACATTATCACCTATCAATGTGTTTTTGTAGCTCATATATATCATATTTAATAATATATTATTTTATTTCACATATGTTTACATAATAAAAGTACACAGTGGTTTTAATAACGATATATTAATTCGAATTTAATGATGTTTTCATTGGATTTTATTATTGTATATAATTAAATGCAGTATGATTATTTTTTTTGGTCGTTTTAGTTAAAATAATATCCATGGTATATAAAAGCCAGGAAATATAGTTACTATGAAATACTGATGCATAATACTAAATGCCAGTACTTACAAACAATAGAGTCGCTCGGAAACCAACATAAATCCCACTAACACTTTGACAGTGAACCATGAAATGTGAACGTGAACAGTTGGCACAAATAATAATATCGTTTCACGTTGTGTGCCATACACTGTCATTTAATTATTGTGTTTGATTCATACAGAAACTAATAACAACGCTACGCTCCGAATGCGAATTGTTAATACAATTATTGGAAATTTACGTAATACCGAATCGATTATTTATGATTTAATATTAAATACAAATTTACTTATGAACAACAAATACATACAACACAAAGAGCTTTGTCAAGTTCAGTTTGAAGTATGTTTAGTGCTTTCTACAAACATACTGGTCTAATTACAAAACAAATACCATTTACTATTTACTGTTTATGTATATATATATATATTGGATAGGTCAAATAGGTTCCGACATTTAGCATATACATATATAAATCACGTTCCGCTGCAGGACAATACAAACGCCATAATTCTCGGCGTAACAAACGATATTTTGTTCGGCACACAAAATTTAAAATATATTTTGTTTTTTTATGTATGTGTGCACCGGCCTGTTACGTGATATGAAATTCATCTATTGTGATTGCGCGACGGATGGAGCGCTGTACACGCAATTGTGAGTACTGCTTGTATGAATATAGTGTGCTTGTACATTTTGACAATATGATTAATATGACCGCGTGTGTTAACATTTGCGTTTCGCAGTTTCATGCGTCGCTGCAAATATTTGATGCAGTGTTTTATCTTTCAGATCATCCAGAAACTACACTGAAATTCATCAATTTTACATCTTATTACGTCAGCAATATGTAATCATCAATTTGAAATTAAATTCTATAATTGCCCTTTTATAGGTTTCATTTAAAAGAAGTACTAATGCTTTTTTGTTTTTGTTACAGAGAGATGTTTTGATTTTGGAACCCAGCAATGTCGCCAATTGTGTATCGAAAGGAAAATCCGAGGTGAGTTAGTTTAAATCATTATTATTTAGGTGTATTATTAGAATATTTGAAACATGTGTCGTGTGTGTTATCGTTGGAATTAGCATAATCCAGGATTAGGTTTGTTTATACAAATGTTCTCTAATAACTCTCTATCGCGCGTTTGTTTTCGTTGCCTGATTATCATCGTACACTAGTTTATCTTTCGATTGCATTTAGCAGTTGTATCGAGTTATAATGGAAGTAGTGTGTCGAAAAACACGACATCACACTATCGAAGAGGGTTCAATGCGATCTGTATTATCGATAACAGTGACACCCTAACATCCAGTGTTTTCTTGATGTAAACAGGCTTATCAGGTAGATTCACTTTGCCTTGTCGCGCAAAGTCCATCATGGACTTTCACAGCACAGTTTTCAAAAGTAGGAAAGATATCTGTATTTCTTCATTTTTATAAGTAGCTTACTCTTTGCTACTCCAAAGTCGTCTTCTCATGCAATCTGAGACTCTAGATAGTAGTTGCATTTATATTCTCTTGGTAGTATCTAATGTTACTGCTTGTATATAAAGTTGTAGAAGCATTCTAGGAATATTTTATGTATCTTTATTATTTTAATAAATTGAAATTCTTCGTAACTAACACTGTTCTTTTATATATATATTTTTTTTTGAAATATATTTTCGCTTGATATTTCGAAAAAATACATGAAATTATTATAAAATACGTCGTATCTGTCGGTTCATATATAAATTATTAACGTTAGGAGACAGGTCTGTGTGTTGGAATTGTTTTTCCTCCTAGTAAGATGGTAGACATCTGATGAATTTTAAACGGAGTGAATATCGTACAAGAGGCAAACTATAGTAATGTAAATATGAAGATGACGCAAAAAAAAAAAAAATGAAAGCTGCGACACAACGTCACGCAAAATGTGAACTAGAACGAAGGAAATTGCATTTGGTGTACCTCAAAAATGTATGCGCTTCGTAGCACCGTTGCAAAAAGCATATCATGTTTCTTCTTATCTTTTGTAGCGTCTCGCCAGCCGCGGCGTCTACAAGCATCAAAATTTTCTTCTTCATTTCCCATTCGTGTGCGCAATATATTGCCTGCAGGAAATTACAATGATAATGTTACTTGGGTATAAAATTATCTTTTAATTTCAGCTCACTATTCTGTCAGCTTGAGATACTTTTATTAGCGAAAGATATTCCGTTTTACAAATTTTTAAAAGAAGCTTATATACTCTGAACAAATTGCTACTTTGATTCCATTTTAATATAAACTCCACCAATATATTTTTGTATCATAAAAGTTTTCCACCAAATTAAATAATTCAATTTTGTCGTAAATTATAAATTATTATAGATCCACTCTTATTTTATATTTAGCATACTTAATCCAACTTCTGGTTTAATTAATTAAAATACATATAGAAAATCGAATAGAAATAAAAAATGAAACAACTCGCATGATTTATATAATATTTTTTTATTACGTGCAAATGTGTCGCTTGCCCTATAAATCCAAACTTTTGTATAAACAAAACAGAAAATGGTAATATATCATTTTAAACAGGTATAGGGGAAAAAGTGTGTATGGATATTCAGCAATCACAGTATTAGTGCACTATGTATAAACCATACAAGTCTATTCATATATAATCAGTACACGTCAACAGATTAATACAATACGTTACCACCAGATGAGATCGAATGCACGACTTGTCGCGTGCCGCGATTCTTTGCTCTGACGTCACCACGTCTGATTGACGAATGACATGTCTTTCAGGCAGGTCCTGTATGTAGAGACGAAAAAATACACGAAGTGTTATTTAATTCAATAGAACTTGTCACGATAACATTGACAAATGCGATTTTGAAAGGCCTGTAGGTACACACTAAACCTGGGACGATTATGTCCGTATAAACGCGATACGATATTTAAGCCTGACTGGGGGATAGTAGTGCGGCGGGATTTCATGCAATCGATACAACACGCGAACAAAACTTGTATTATCCTTGTTTGTATATTTCTTATCGCTTGGTTGTTTATTCCATGTCTTACAAATAACTATGCATTTTATCAACAATTCTATTCAGATTTTTTTATTCATAATTCAAGGAACAATGTTTCTTTCGTCAGGTTTTTCAAGTCATTCCAAAATGTACCAGTTTATATCAATTTCAATGTCGTTTAATTTTTTACATGTCGAAATTCCTGCTTTTTGAAGTAATTTCCAAATGTTCGACACATTGCGTGTGGATTGTGGTTTATTTATGTATGCCGCACTACTTAACTTCAGATATAAATATTCTTCTTCTGTTTTCCGTTGAATATGACTGTAACCAGGCACCGTGCCAACTATAAACTATAGGAAATTCCCCCAAGAAAGAAAACAATAGATTCTCCTAATAATGTTTAATATATCTAGTCTCCAACAATATGGTGTCCTATGGTAGGATTTACCCACCAAATATTATACTAAATTCCCTCCCATTTTTCAAAGCCCCACTGCGCCATGATATCATGTGCAACATAATCAAACTATTCTCCTTGTCCGTTCGTAGTTTTTCGTTGTATACTATGTGGCTTATTATTGCCACATTAGGTCACGCTATTCGTCCATTATCCGCCAGTTACTTGGTCAATTCGTCAGCGTATCGAGACGTTCCCGGGTTCCTGTTTCGTAAATTATCCGTGTAACGATTTCCTTACACGGTGTCGTGGCGTGGAGGCGGCGGGAAAAGGTGGGCCCATGGGGCGTGGGTCCTACAATGCCACATGCACATATAGCGCAAGGGGGTTCCCAGGTGTGTAATTAGTGCAAGCTGCCTTCCCGTCATTGTTTCAGATCACGTTCGATTATCTTCCACAGCTCGTTAGATTTTTTTGTTGTTGATTTTCTTTACCAATTAATTGTGTAATTAAAATTCAAAAAAAACTTAATTCTATTCATATATTTTGTAATGTACACGAATGTGATTTAATTTCTAATTAAACAATAGTCCTGGATATAAATAGGTTTAGCGAGTCTTCCAGTGAGTGTACCAACCATGTAGAGAAATCAACGTTGCATGTATTCTGGTTTGTGGTCGCGGATAAATTGTCACAAGCATGTGACATTCGATTAGACTTTTAAATGTAAGCGCTCGGTTGAGACACTTGAAATTTGAAATTAAAACCATGCATACGACTGGTGGGTGAGTAAGCACGTGCTCGCTGTCAGTACCGTACACTCCCCAACTAGCGTTCAGGATGTCGTGGCCTAAGAATGAGATGGCTTCATATAATAGAGCACGGAGACAAAGACATACACACACATACACATACAGGAACATGATACTATATTGCTACGTACTAACAACTTCTGTATACGAAGTAATGTGTATGTAGCAATTTGCTATTCGCTTAGATTGCAGTTTAAAGTGCATTTAATGGATTGCCACTAAATGTACCTACATAGCGTTTCTCCTGCGCTGCACTTCATAACATCACATCTAAAAGCAAATTTGTGTCTGAATCAATCCTGTAGCAACTACCCCTACATACATACATTGTATAAACGTAACAGTTTGGTCCTTATTATCAAATATCGCCTGGGAAACTGATCCTTCAAGCTAATCTCTCTCCTTAGAGACGCCGCCCCGTCATTGCTGGTGGACGTGAACTCTTATCTAATGTCTCATGCCGTGGAGCATGCGAGTTGTTTTCACGGACCATCAAATGATGTATACGCCAAAACCGTCTCACTTCTCTCAGTTTGCGTCGTTCTTGTAGCGCAACGCACCTTTTTGTGACATAAAATGGAATTTATGTCCTTGAATTTTCTTGCATTTCGTTTAATTCGAAGGCGAAAGTAATTGGTTTTCTCCGTCTGTAACTCGGCATCAATTGCGCATGAAATCGAAACGAGATTGACATGCAGCTTACATTTTTATGGAGTCGAAATTTAAAACAAAAACTTCTTCTTGTTTTATTTTCATATTATATTTGTCACTAAGTTACTATTTATAATTTATACGTTTCAACGCATTCAGAATTATCATATGATGTTTTTTTGTACTTGAAGTTCCTTGTGTGTTATGGAAGCGGTGTTTCTCAATAAGAGGAATAAAGCACATTGTTTCTCTGTACTACAATGCTATAACGAACCACGGCTGTTAAGTGGCTTTTGAGAATATTATGCCGTTGCCGCAAAAGGGAACGAACACAAAAATACTTTGTAAATTAAACGAATATTATGCAAACAATGTAATGTAATAAGAGCAAACGTATAAACGAACGTCAACTAGATCTCGTTTTCATAAACCTTTGATATTCTATGCTCAACTACAAATTGAGTTCACATCGATCCCATATCCAAACAACTAGTATATTTAAAATGATTTTATTCTTTAAGCAACTACTAAGTATTACAACTTCTACACAATTTATAGATATTAAAATTTATTTGTCTAGGAAAAATATTTCAACGTTTAGAGCATTAAACTTTAAACCGATCAAATACATTAACTTAATTTTATTTTCAATTCTTATCTTTTGTAGCGCTACGAGAAAATCTATTTCCACTTTTTATTATCTTTGCTCTACAAGATATTAGCTCTTTCCAAAGAAAAAGAACATTGCAGCAATCGGAAAAACTATAATTGAATTACAAAAGCTTATGCTGCTTCTCCAAAAGATATTTACTACAGTACATAACTATAAAAGTCTTTTAGATATTTTTAAAACAATCTGCACATATGACACCAATAGTTTTATTTGCCAAACGAGCTTTTCGTTATTTGTGAATTAACCTTAAGGCAAAACTGGCCCTTTGGCGCCGGAGTCTTCTCGGCGAGAGTAACAGCCGCATGGGGAATCAGTGCAATCAAACCACTTGAGGAATTTATTGGCTAAAAAGAGGAAAATTTCTATGTAATGGTTGCAATTTCAGCAGTGCGCTTTTTAGAGATTTTTGAGATTGTGATTTTCCAAGAACAATACTAATTTATAAATAAACCGCGTCTTTCAACTTGCATTTTATTACGCTATTAACGTCGAGTTCGCGTGGAGTAATTTGCTGGTTTATGCGAGCAAACTATCTAAACTTAGAACAGTAAATTATGAATGGAATGCAGCCAAATAGCATTCAAATGTATTACAACATAAACTATAAAATTATCAAACTGATTATACATGCATATATGTAATAGGACGAGTTTAAAATTGAATGCAAAAATTCATCAAGCGTGTGATCTCATTGTACGCGAGAATGTGCTTCGAATATACGTTAAAACTTTTTACTTTACAATGTTCGCGGTGATCTACCTTTGTGCAATGGATTGAAAAGCTTTCAGCTATAAAACTTTCGTCAAAAATAAAAAGCATGCAGGGAAAATATAAAGAAACAAACTGAAATTACTTCAAAAACTGGCGCTAAACTTGGTTCCCAACAGCGAAGCACGAACTACAGTTTATTGAGTACGATCACGTACGATATTTAGACTAGAAGATGCTTCTGTCAAACTAGCAAACAGTCTCCCCTAGGAAATGGCGACGTCTGAACTCAGTGACAGTAGGTATTTCGGCGGTTACAGCCTCAATATTCTGTGTCAGCTTTGTTTCCTCAAATACAACTCGAAGAGTTTCAACAACTGTACAACTGCACTTTCGCGTACGCCAAGCAACGGTTCACGTCTTGCACACAAAACGATTTCCTGTTGTAGTCGAAATGTGAACGTGCAAACGCGATCCAATGTGTCGAGATGGCGATACAATGCTGACATTCTCTCCACCATTCTTCCCGTTGTCGTTCTCATAGTACCGCTACAGTACGTGGCCAGGATTGATTCTAAATCTCAAGAAAGATCTTATATACCGACCTAAACTGGGTAACATTGGAACTTATCTACTCGGAAAAACTCGAATCGTTATCAAAATAAAGATAGTTTTAATTAAATTTATACATTTCTCTGGTTTCTGAACAAAATAGGTAATAAAAATAAAAGACAATAGATGCTAAGGAGAATAGATGTTTTTAATCAATAAAAGTTTTCAGCTCTATTTCATAATGAATACATACAAAGTATATCATCTCAAACTCTAAAGTTTTCATTATATCCATTAAAGACACACCTAGCACATTAGGTTCTAATGGTTCCCTTGTTTACTTATTTTATGTCGGCCTCTTTCGAGGTATGACAGTAAATATAAGACCATCTAGAGTTTGGTTATTTCGGTCAAGGTTTAAGAATATTTTCACAACCAGAAAAATGATTGACGGATAACAGTTCGTTTATTTTGTTTTCCCAGTAAAACAAAAGCACCTGTTTGAGAACCATGGAACAGGTACAACGTGTCGACTTTATATTTCTAGTGCATTAAATAATCGGTGCACTTCACTCGCGAAGAGATTTACATATCTTCAATATTACTTCCCGTGAATGCTATTCCATTTTCTAGCTCGACGTGGTCGAGAATCGCGTCCTTATAGCGTTGTGCTATGGGACGAACATGATTCGCGCAGAGAACTCGCAGAAAAGTTACTTGTTCTCATATAAATTTGACCCTATAACGTGACAATTTTACATAGTCCCTACTTTATATTCTGGATGTCTCTATATATTGGGAGCGGGGGTCTAATCCATTCCTTCTTGCTCTATAACTTTCGCGAAAATGAAATGTTCGATAACACACCAAAAATATATTTTGTGATTTATCGTTTTGTTTTAAAATTTTAGACCAGATTAAAATTGTGCCACACTTGTAATCTAGCCTTCGTATTTTTCGTCTTTTGGTTTTTATTGCCACACTAAGCTTACACCATATGGGAAATTCTAGTTTATTGATTAGTTTTGTGCAAAAGCTTTAAAATATGATTGCAGTATTTTACGATATTTGTCGTACAAGTTTCTAATTAACTTTTGCAATATCTTTCATTTCCAATTGCTATTGACTTTTAGTCACATAGGTTTTTCCTTCCGGTTCTTTGAACATATTTTAAATATTATCAATTTTACCAAGAACATAAATGGTACAATCACATAAATTGGTTTCTGAAATTCTATAATAAATACTTTTTTAAGAAATATAATTTTTTATTTGCAATCCAATTAATTTATTTTAAACACTTTGAGAGTTTTGTTCCCGATCTACAGACTTGTGAACATGTTTATTATATAGTTAGTCTTTATTAGGAGATAAAATATTTGATTAATATAAATATATTTTTTATAGACGTAGTGAACATCTTTCTTTATGCAAATTGAGTAAGTGATTATTTAATGCTCGTTTGAGATATCAAATTGACGCAGCTTTAGACAGGGCCTTTATCATAAACATGTTCACATGTCAAACAGACAGTGAAAACTGAATACATGAAGGCTTAATATGATTTGAGTATTCGCAATAGATGTACAGTCTAGATCGCCCCAGAGCCGTTTGTTTGAAGCGCCCCTCGGTTCGACTGACATGCTTGGAATAATTACAAACAGACACTGTATTCTAAATTTAGTCCTGTCTGCCGTGATTAACTAGCGACAAGGCACTGTTTTACAAATTTGTTTGTGAACTCTCGGCAGTGCAGATTATCGTTTCAATTTTACCATTTGTTTCCATGTGATAAAATGTGTGGGGTAAATATTTGCAAAAACTAGTACATGTGTCGGTTCGTTGCGCAAAAGTGCAGAAGTCACGTAAATCTAGTGGTGGTAAATATATAAATTACCAAATGACCTGGGCACAAACACCCGCTGAATTTATAGCCGATGTAAAAACCTAATGAAAAGCTTTCACAAATAAAAGTAAAACGTGCCATGGGCTATAGATTAATCTCTCCCCATTCCAGAGAGCTATTTCGATTTATATATATATGTTATAGTATATCTTTTTATATCCATTTCTTATTTCATTCTATCTCAAAAGCACTCTTATGTGTGTTATAGTAAGTCGTCTGAAGGATATTCGAATGAATAGCGCTCGTGTACAAGTCGCGTATTTGATCTCTTGAACGGTTAGAAGCTTTTTTCTCCACTGTTTCCTCTTTCAAGTACATAATACTTATATTTCTTCCCCAACTAATACTGCATTAAGCTGCTCTTCTCTAGTGCGAAAATTATTTTGATGTATCGTTTATTGCGAGTGCTACTCGAAAGAAATTCTTCTCGTAAATATCCGTACGGTGAAGATTTATTTTCATTTCGTTGTAGTGGAACCTCTTCAAATGTTTTCCAATTCTTGACTTGATCGTTTATTGAGCTTTGTGCATTTTAGTAAAAATATGTTGCAGATAATCGTAACAAAGATTGCAATCGCATGCAATACACTTTTATGATATCAATAAATGGTGTGAAATAAAAAGCACAATCTGAAAGTGTTTGTTGAGAATCAAGTGAACATTCGCCATCGTTGTAACATATAATACGTGACCTATAAAGTGGGTATGCTTTATCACAGTTATCAGAGCATCCCTGGGCGGCAATAAAATTTGTCCAAGTTTTTTTTCGTTTTTATATGATTTTTTATCGGGTTAAATCAGAGACGCCCTTCCGGCAAAATGTGTAAAGTCAAGATTTTCGACACATACATATTGCCATCTTTCTTAAGGAACGACCTTTCTCAAATATACTTTCACGAATGGTCAATGTCCTCATTATATAACATCAATAAATTTATAAACCTTAGTAATACATACATATCATTACACCTATTCCCATAAATGGAGTGGTAGAAAATCCTTTACATTCTTTCAGATCTTGACAATCTTTCGCTCTTTTATTTTATTGTTTTTGTTTTTTACAAATTTTTAGTCTATATTTTGCACTGCTGCACTTTTTAATAACTATTAGACTTTCAAACCACATTAAAGGATTATTTGACTTTTTCAATTTGAAATCTGATATTGTAATTACTTTAATCGTTCGTATATAAGATGCTTTATAATAAAAATAGTTCTACTTTTAAATAGATAAATAACGGTACTCTTCACTAAAATAGTGCAAACCACACAACCATATAAACTAGAAATGAGAAACGTACCGGAAGTCTTGGACGAGATCGCGCGCGCTAACAGCACTTAACCTCTGACCGTACGAAATACTGCTTCGCCGTTTTGGCATCGCATGGTTTGTTATATATATATATATACTATATCGATTCCTCACGGGAACAACTTCTTGCGTAGTTTGGAGAAAAAAAAAAGTTGTAGCCACCGAATACCGCAAAAAAGCACTGATCGTTCGCTCGATTGGCCTAGAAATTGGCGTGTTATTCGCTGACCATCCTATCGACATGGTCGCACGGGACCCGTACATGATCTACCCTACCTGTGCTCCAATGCGGAGTCAATAAGGGCGAAACAAAATTTTATGATCTATCCCAAACCTTTTCGTTTATTTTCAAACACAACACGTTTATAACAATCATTTTTAGGATTCTCGATAGTATTTGATACTAATATATTTATAAAAAAAACTTAAGTTACTTTATCAATAGTTTTTTTTTTTTTTAAGTAAAATAATTCTCAATTTGTAACTTTTAGAAACACTATGCTTGAATGATTTTATTATCACAAAACTGTTACTTTCTATTTATACCCATGGCTATTTTCGGGAGCACAATGGCCAGCTTGGTGACAAGCTTTATCGGTTGTTATGTCAGAAGTGCTCTATTCGGATGTCTGCACTAGGAGGCATCATTGGACATTTTGTCAAACGATTCTTTTGTATAACGTACTTTGAATACACTTGACAGTTTTTTTTTTGACATACTCATATGTATGTACGGATTTTTGTTTATATGTATGAATATTAACATATTTTCGTTTTTCTCTTATTTTAGCATTTTGACTGCCGAAATCATATACGTGTCATCCAGCCAATGGGAGATGGCAATCGGATTTATATGTGTGGAACCAATGCTCATAATCCCAAAGATTGGGTCATTTACGTAAGTATTTAATATATTTTATATAATTTAATAATAGATATTTGAAAGAAATATATTTATTTGATCAATGATAATTAATCTAAATATAAAATAAAATTTGTGATAAATGGTTGTGTAAGCATGAGTAAAGAGCATTGCTCATTATGTTGCTAATAATATGGGGTGCATCCGTGTTCCAACAGTTGCTAATTGAATGCGGAATTAACGTAGGCCATATATCGTGCATCACTGCTCCGTAACCGAGTAGACGACGTCCATCCCGTTGACAGGTTGCCTAGCGGCAGAGATTTGTGCAAACCACCGCCGGGCTCGAAATTGCTATGCGCCGCAAATCGCTTCAGATTAATACCAAAACGACGCAACCATTGTAATGTGATCCGGGTTTACGCTTGTAATTTGCTTGTGTCATAATCCTTTGAGCGGTACAAATCCTAACAGTTGCAAACATTAAATTGGTAACCGTTTTCGAAGCTTTGTCTATCTTGAAACTGGCAGATCTCGCACGTGGTTTTAACTAGACGGTTATGCCCGCGAGTTGAATATACTTCTCGCGTGCCCACACGATTGTTTGTAGTTAGAGACAAAGTAAATTATTATGAATAATTAGCGCGTGTTGGGGATGGGGCTTTTAGCGCGTTTCACCACACTAGTAAGTGCGACGCGTTATATTTTTATGCTTGTCAAACTGGAAAACCAACCGACCTGGTTCATTTGAATAATGAAATAACGCACACTTTGTGGATTTTCTGTGTGTACATTTTGTCTCAAATCTGCATACGTGTCATACAAATTACTACGTAAATCTAGGGCGTTTGTGTATTGTATTATTTATATTTCACTGCGCCGTAAACATTTTATTTCTGCTTAAACTTGAATTAAATTGCAAAACTTCTAGATTATTTTTCTTTTGAAGCCTTTTGCTGCAATGTTTACAGCTGAGATATTTTCAAATAACTTATTCTTAGTGTAAGTAAATGCTCCATTAAAAAACAATTTTGAAGACTTTTTAATAATTCGCTTCTCATAGAATAGTTTATTGAAAATAAGTTTTATTAAATTTCTAATAGTAATTAAACACAAACTGCGTTTTATAATTTGCGAATATATATAAAATGCTTGAAGATTATTATTGATTTTTATTGTCTAGCGTAAATCTTATCAAAAGTAATATTTGTATAATATAAAATAATCCTTTTTTTTTCTAATTAAAAATTTAACTAGAGTATTTGCACAAGCAAATGAAAACTGCTCGCGAATGATTATATAGGATTAAATTTAACGGGACGATTTAAATTTAACTGTGTAAATATCACTGGTTGGAATAGGGTGCCAGCTACATTTTCATCTTATCCGCACCCTTGCTCCTGACCTTTTTAATGCGTATGCCTCAAGTTTATTTCACCAAGTAAATTGAGAATCAAATTTTTTCGAGCGTCCCCCTATATTCATAAACGATCGTCATAAATGTTGGCCTCAGGTTCTACCTATATGAACGCGGCAAAGAGATATGGTCATACGACTGTTTTCCCTCCGATATTTCACGTTTTCCCTTCTGCATCTTCTTATCACATTCCATTTCATTGCTCTTGTAATACCCCTCCTCTGTCATCTTCTGGTACTTAAAGCCTCCTGTATTTTACTTATTTATGTAGATAATTTCCCAACCTTCTTCGTTTGTTTATAGTAATGGATATTATTAAAATACTAATATTCGAGGGAGACTTAAGTATATTTGAGAATTAGAGAATTATTTTAATTGATATTTTGGAGGATCAGAAACATGTATCTGATTTTAGAAATTTAGAAATTTAAAAATGTCGCATGACAATATTCTCATTATTATTTCTTGGTGGTGTTAGAGCTTAAGTGTATCGGACACTTCTTCTACGCTTCGGGGTTTTTTATGAGGTGTAAGGATTACACCAAGTACACCCTCAACTCTACTTCTTATCCAGTCTGCGGGCCTCTGACATACAGCTACAATGGATTAATTTTGCATACAGACTCTAGCCTAACCCGACCTGCGTTCGTTCGCAGCGTGGAACCCTCGTCGTGTAAATAGTCACTAGGTGCGTAATTGTGGACTGCTGCACGGAATATCAAACGAGCCCAGCGAGCCACCAAGAGTTACATGTTTTAATAACTACACGCTCAGATATTTTAATTTCGCGAACGTGCTAGGCGAATATCATTGCGTTCAACATATACATTTACTTTCTTATACGCAGTATAAGTAAGTATTGTAATCATGAAAAATTTCGAACTCGAGATTTTAACGGAAATATACGTTTTGACCTTCCCTGAAACGATTCCGACTATTTTTGGAATGGCGTCCGTCTGTGTGTGTATGTATGTATGTATGTGTGTGAGTTCCAAAAGTTAGTTAAATATTATAAATTAGAAAAATAGTCTAAATATGATCTAACCGAAATGCGTATAAGAAAGTTCAGTGCATGACATAAATATACTACTACAAGTCTTGGTCCTACCACAATTGAACAACTATGTATGTTTTAGTATATTTTGCGTAATAATATATTTGTTTGATTTTATTTATAGGCGAATTTAACACATTTACCGCGTCATGAGTACGTGCCGGGTATTGGAATGGGCATAGCGAAATGTCCCTATGATCCCCTCGACAACTCAACAGCCATTTGGGTGGAAGATGGTAATCCAGGTGAACTCGCTGGTCTCTACTCTGGCACCAATGCCGAATTCACGAAAGCGGACACTGTAATCTTTCGCACGGACTTACATAATTTAACCACTGGCCGCCGGGAGTTTACCTTCAAACGGACACTCAAATACGACTCAAAATGGTTGGATAGTAAGTCTAGCTTTTCTTATATTTATGTATGTATATTCTTTTGATCCGAACTTTTTTTGTTATCCATTCTTCTTTATTGGTATCCACAATTAATTTCATTGCACATAAACAAATTGATAAATAAACTTGAATTTCTTTAACGTAAACATTTCTTCAGCACAATAAGGTCGTTATCATCTTATTAGATGCATTTCCAGTTGAGTGGCTTTCGATACATTTTTATCAAAGCATTCAATTATTTTTATATCGCTGCTGCTATTATCAAAGAATACCAGTTTATAAGTACTAAAATAATTTACGCTACATTGAAGATTTGCACTATAAACTGCAAGAAAATAAATATCTATTTTTAATTTCCGATTCTTTCGTCATTTGCATAAAGAATACTGATTCAATACACAATAGAAGTGTTCATGCATAAATATCAAAGAAATATTAATTGATTTGCAAATCGAAACGCATTGATATTTCAATTATTGTGCAGACACAGGTTATTAAAATAACTGTATTATTTTTCCCTCTGGCGAATGAAATACGCGTACAATTATTTAAGTGTGCAACAAAAAATAGGTATATATTCTCGATGGGGGTTGTTCTCTCTGAACGAGTTTTGGATACGTATATCAATGTTTTTTTTTATCGCTGTATTCGATGTCGATTTCACGAGTTATTGATAGTTTTAGCGCGCATAGCTCCAGCAAATATCCATCTCGTGCGGTTACAGTGTGAACGTAAATGATAAACTAAGCAAAGCGCACACTTGGATTTTCATCCATCAATCGTGCGCGATTCTTGTCAAAATGCAATTCGATTTACTGCTAAAGCTGTCAAATGACGCTTTACAGATTTAATTTGTATATTTATAAAAACAAAATTACCATATATATATATAGATATATATAACAAAATGTTTATACTTTTTAATAAATAGTAAATAATACAAATAAGTAACACACGCAAAATATTGTCTGTTTTTAATTTATTTTTAAAGTATATATTCGGGAAATAAGTTCATATAAATGTTCATCAAATATCATGTCATGTTAGATATTTCATAAGTTCTAACTGCTGATGAAAATAAAGTTTTCGTATGACCATAAGTCGTATGATTGGATTGCTTCATACTGTTGACGATATGTTCTTATTTTTGCTCTACCGTTTCATAAATCTCTTCGTTGATTATATGTCTTTGACCAAGCGTCTCAAATGTAATGTACGAGTGCTTGGAGTTATTTTCAAATCGTTATTTATTTTACCTCTGCGAAGATTTCGAAGAGGAGAAATGCACAGGTGCATTTCCAATAAATGTCGCAGTTATAATTTCCGGATTTCTACGTTTTAAGAATTAGAATGTGCATTTCGTGCCGATAGAAATTCAGTAATGATTTGTTTATTTGCTCTGGTAATCGAAATATTTCAATTGTGCGAACTATTTGTCATCTATGAGAAATTCAGAGAGGTTCAGTTATTTCCTTAGTAACTACGTTTTTATAAATGTATATGCGACTTGAAGCAATCTTATGCTTTCACAAACAATTTGCTGGATAATATCCGGGACTACGATTTCTCAATCTCCCAAATCTGATTTTATCACGGTGCCATTTGCAACGTAGTAATTAATTTCGAATATATTCTATTCTACGTCACAACTTTTATTTTATTATACGGAATGTAGCTCGAATATTATTAATCATTATAATTACGTCGACATTTTAGAAAAGTTTGCATTATTGACCAATTTTACTAAAATTACGGTAACAGGTGACGCCAAGTTTCTTCAGCATGAGACTTCGAAATTACTTCATTCCCAATTTTTCAATATATTTACATATTTATAGAACCAAATTTAAAAAGTTTTTTATATTTCGAAATATTTCATATCATATTCTTATAAATAAACAAATATTTTTCAACCTTATTACAATAGAACTTTTTATAAATATAAGCTGTTCATTAATGCAAATTAGAATAAAATATATATTCATATTTAGTTTGTTATTAAAGAGTAGTAATTTAATTGTGGATTTATGTCGATAAATTCTAGAATTGCACTGCTTGTTTCAGAAGATTCTATTTCCAGCAATGTTCGAAAGTCCATAAACTTTTAAGAACTAACTTGCATACAGATTAAAGTTATCTTTATGTAAAACTCACAGCTTCTATTGGCAATATTTCAATTTACAGTTCCCGACACAATAAATTTCATTTTAAATAAGTATATAGTTCTTTTATAAAGTAAAAAATAAACCTTTGCAAGCAGGCATCCGGAATACTTATGATATATTCGCTTGTTCTTCCTTCTATAGTGTAAAAAAAAAACCCAATAACGATTTATTTTCTTTCTAGAACCAAACTTTGTTGGATCATTCGACATCGGAGATTTCGTAATATTTTTCTTCCGTGAATCTGCTGTTGAATATATTAACTGCGGAAAAAATGTGTATTCTCGGGTGGCGCGTGTCTGTAAAAGAGACACCGGTGGCAAAAATATCCTCACCCAGAACTGGGCTACGTATCTGAAGGCCCGTATCAATTGCTCCATACCCGGAGAGTTTCCATTTTATTTTAATGAAATACGTAAGTGTAACAGTTTAAGTTTTATATAATAATTAAAATGTTGATAGTATCTCGAATTTTATTGCCTAGAATTTTGAATGTATTAAAATACTAAATAATAATGTTGGTTTTTTTAGAGAGTATTTATAAAGTCCCAGGTGATGATGGGAGGTTTTATGGTACATTTACAACTTCAGCGAACGGCTTAGTGGGTTCTGCGATTTGTTCATTTAAATTATCCGACATTCAATCTGTGTTCGATGGAAAATTCAAAGAGCAGGCAACCTCCAGCTCGGCGTGGTTGCCTGTCTTGAATAGCCGAGTACCAGAACCCCGACCAGGAACCTGTGTTAACGATACTGAAACTTTACCCGATACTGTACTTAACTTTATTCGTCTCCACCCATTGATGGATTTGGCTGTTTTGCACGAGAATGATAAACCCGTCTACTTCAAACGCGACTTATCCTTTACTAAATTAGTTGTCGATAAAGTCAAAGTGGACGTTCTCGAAACTATATCAGAATACACTGTTTACTATGCAGGAACTAGTAAGTTTTCAGTCATTTCACTGCTGTGAACTGTTAAATGATACATGAATTGATTTTTAGATGACGGAAGAGTGCACAAAATTGTTGAATGGTACGATGAAAATGGAGAATCTTCTTCGATACTCTTGGATATATTTGATGTGACTCCTGGTGAAGCAATCCACGTTATGGAACTATCACACAAACACAAGGCTTTATACGTTGCCTCAGACCATCGAGTTAAACAAATCGATCTTATAATGTGTAATAGGCGCTATGATAATTGCCTACGTTGTGTGCATGATCCGTATTGTGGCTGGGATAAAGATACCAACACTTGCAAATCATATTTTCCAGGGTATGATATTTGATCTCTCAACAAAACTATTTTTTATATAATTCTGTATCTTTATAGATTACTTCAAGATGTTTCAAATAGTACTGCTGATGTCTGCGACAGCAGTGTTGTCAAGAAGAAGATGGTCGTTACTTGGGGACAAAGTTTACATTTGGGATGTTTTCTGAAAGTACCCGCAGTACTCCAAACTCAAACTATCACATGGTATCATTACTCCAAAGAAAAAGGGCGATACAAAATTGTTTTTAGGTAAAGAGAAACTATTTTTTATTGTCATATTCATACTTGTATAACTAATAAAATTGTATTTAAAATTGCAGACCTGATAAATATATCAAAACATCAGAACATGGACTAGTAATTATAGCTGTGACGGAAGCAGATGCAGGCCGATATGATTGCTGGATGGGAGGTTCTCTTCTTTGTTCTTACAATGTAACAGTGGATGCTCATCGATGTGCTCCACCTGCAAAGAGCAATGATTATCAAAAGATTTATTCGGATTGGTGTCATGAGTTCGAGAAGTATAAATCAGCAATGAAAGTTTGGGAAAGGAAACAAGCTGTAAGTTTATTCTACAATATATAGTAATATATCCACTCACATTTATTTTACTTTTTTTTCTGCGATTACTCAAAAATGGTTGCACTTACAGAAAAATTGTTAAGATAAAAATTAAAGATATTAATATTTTGCATTTTTTGATTACAGCAATGCAGTTCACGACAAAATGATAGTAACCAGAATATCCATCCAAATGAAATCTACCGACCATTAGCCTGATAACGCATAAATCGTGTTCAGTTACAATCACCCCCCCTAGGTTTACCGTTGCACTGGACTCTCGTTTTTTTTGTGTAAATATATTTTACTCGTGCCGAGAGCAACGATGGGTGTTTCATTTAAAATTTTGTTGCTAAAAATATAAAAAGTTCATTTTTTATAAGTGTACAGTGATATGTTGTACAGTGTACTGTAAATGTACTTAAATAAGCAATCCAATGACAAGAAGATAATATTCATGATCTCCTGAATAAATAATATGTGTTACTTATTAATTATTAAAACTCGATGATCAATATTCGCCGTGAGTAATATTGTTTAGTCTTAAGAGCTTTCTCACAATTGATATCATTTCATCCCGAGTAAGCATTTAACTATTTTCACTATTAGTATAAACTTTATAGTGTACATATGAGGAATGATCAGAAATGAAAAAGAATAATCCTATAGAATACGCAGGGTTAATTAATTTAAAAATATAGATCTTTATTGTAAAAAAAAGAACAAATTAATATGTTCATGTAGCATTTATACTAAGCTTGTTTTCTGATTAATTCTTATATATTTGTAAATAATTACATTTTCATAAAGTTTGCAATATATCCAGAACATTCGGCAAATAAATAACTAAAAAAAAATTAAAATTAAATATCTATTCTGTAGGTCTGTGATATACCTGTCATCGTTTATGGAATTGTATAATGTTTTATGTAATAATAATAATCTGAAGTGTAAAAAGCCTAGATAATCACTCATTGTCAACATTGGACCAAATGTTTTTAATTTCATGTTTTAACTGTCAAATTATTTCAACGTTAAACCAACTTTCGAGTTGTACGTGTATCATTAAGCAATATCTAATTTATCATATGTTAGCTTTAATTTAACATATGTGTGTATGTTGTGATTTATGCATTTTTACCTGAAGTATTTTTTTTTTGTTATTATAAAACTCTTCATTTATCATACGCATGTTCATCAATTTAAATTTTTAGCATGCTATGAGATCTAATTGGTCGCTATTTTAGGACATGGGTTCCTTTTTGTTTCATAAGCTGATATTGAAGAGAAATAGATTCTTAAAGTCTGAATTAGTATAAAATGGAAAACAGGTCATTTATTTTTATGAATTAATTATAAACATTGGCTAAAGTACCTTGTATAAATTGCAATAATGTTTTGTATAAAAAGATATACGATAGTTCTGGAATTTACATTGCTTCTTTGTGGTGCATTATAAGCTATATATAATTAAAAACATTTGACACCTAAAGCATGTAAATTCAACATATGGATTTAGCATACATTTGTATGGACTTTTGATAAGGGTGGCCAAATCGTGTATAAACTTAAGAATAAATTTTGTTATAGAATATAAATTTTGTTTAACAGTTATGTACGTGGAAATTATGGGTAAGGCACAATAATACACCCAGATGTTTATAAAACTGTAAATACCTATGTATAGCGTATATAGCTATAATCCATCTTTAAAAGTCGTTTTAGATAACTTAGCATTTAAGGATTGTTAATTAGATTATTTTAATAACGTATATAATAATATTTGTAAACATAATTTACTAAAGATAACTTTTCACTTGGTTATCATTACAGATTCATTTAAAACAAATCTTGATAAAAATATATTTATAAGTGTATACTGTTTCATGTATATAATGTTCAATGTATTACATTTTCTTTACTAGTATTTATTTGCTAGCATATATACAACACAATATTTAAATTATGATGACATTATTGCTTTTTAGCTTTGCAACGGTAAATTATCCTGATATTAATAAATGCGTTTCATCAAAGTAGAATTTTCATAGTCCAATATAATATTTAAACAAATACAATCAGAAATAAAACATATACTGTTTATAAATAATATTACGTGTTTTATTTACATTTCCCTCTCAAATATATTTTCAATTAAATTAAATACTTATTTATTAAATTAATAAAACAGTATTCCAGTACGAGAGTAAGTAGCAAATTTTATTACATTTATTAATACATGTTCAATATAAATCGGTTTATTTGGCTGTTATATATAAATCTACTAACACATTAATTACAATTATTTAAATCATTTAAGCAATCATAATATGGTTTAATTATCTAGATTGTGCAAATTTCTCAATACGATGCTTATTGCCACCACACTGCATAATCTACATGAAACGCGTATTGCCTAGCGTGAACATCAAGGTGAACATTTTAGCGCATGGCAGTAGCTGTTATGTGTACATACAATATACAACTAGCGCACCTAGCGATGTAAACGTACACTAATTTTCTATAAAATACCTTTTCGTGAAACTTGATGCTTACGCTACTCGCCAACGAACGGCTATTCGACCCGATGTAAATGATACTGTGTGAACAGCACCGCCTAACAGACATGTCAGAAAATCTTAAAGTTGTATTTCAATGTGTCAAAAATTTTAGAAATATGTGATTAATTACTTATTATTGACGTTATTTTAATATAGGTGCTTGTTTTATTATTATTTAGCTTTAAGTTACTGTGCGAATTTTTACCGAACTGACCTGATCATAATACGTGATGTTTAATATTCTAAATAGTTTATAAGTTAAATTGTTTAAGTAATAATACAATGGGGCAAGCCGCCAGTGGAAGTTTTGGTGAGTGGGTTTTCTTGTTTATTCCAGTTATTAAATTCGTAATATTTTTTTTTTTGTATCGTACACGTTTTAGGTTATGATATTTTATTATAGGTCTTCTATTTTTATATATGTTTACGCAATAAATGTACTTTCAATTTAATTTATACCTCTGAATTTACACTAATCATTTAACATCTTCGACAAATATACTTTTATCTCGTATATATTACACATTATTTGGACCTTGACTATTAATTTATTTAATATATTATATACATCTAACGTCTATACAATATTTATATTGGTTTTATTTACTAAGGCAAAGTCCGCCGATGCTGTTGTATTTTATGTATTTTGTTTGGCGAACGTATGAAAGCCTTATAGGTACTTATTTATCATTTTATGTAATTATTCAATTCCACATCGTTCATATCAAAAGGTTGATTAAATCTAACCGGGACGGTTTCTTCTTGACCTTTCTTCATAACCCCGCATTGTAGACGCTCCTAAGGTTTGTGGAATTTGAACATTTATAGCAATATTGTTTCTTTAAAATATTTTAAAATTCTGTTCTGTATTACAAAACATTTTTTTTTTATTTACTCGTCTGGTTCCGTTTCCAAAATGAATAAATAATTTAAAAAATTGCAATCTTCTTATTCCGTTTCTTGTACAATTTATTGCGTCTAGGGTACTTTTCTAAATTAACTGTATATAATCAGTTTAATACAAAATTGTATCAAGTTAGCTTGAAAGTTTTGTTGTTATTCAAACCACTCGCCACTCAATTTTCAAGGGCAGCTGCAGTGATTGTAAAACTATCACTTTCTATCATTTCGAAGGGTGGTTAATGTAAAGGTATCCGTGGTTGAGTTTTACCTCTGTATCGGAACGTTATTGTTTCGTATGGAGGGCAGAATAATAATGATAATATAGCAGATGCATGATCTGTGTCGCGTGGCTTCTATATTTAAGGGGTGGGGCTTTTCCTCCCCATATGCAGCGTTATGCGGTATTGTTTAATCAGGGATTGAATTCCGGCATATCCGGACAACTGTACCGTGGCTGGTCCGGCAGATGGACTATATCAGATGATAGGGGCGATTTTTTTTTTATGTTAAAACTCTAGTTGTACTTTATGTTAAGGAATTTGCATTTTTTTTTTTGGCTGGAACTACAAACGTTTCAGCCAACAATACCCAAACATCTATTCAATTTTAACTTATACTAATGCAATACAGGAATGAAATACTAATCGAATGTGTATTTCATATTTTACTAAAGGTACTGTGCATTGAAATATATAACATACTCATAATTACCTTGGCACACGCGACAAGTCTAAGAAAATAATTTCAACGCAGCTTAAGTAATATAAAGTTAACAATAGGATGTTATTACAGTTTACATAGTTTTTGTTGTTTCAAATAACATTAGACCCATTGTTTGCTTAGATGATTATAAAAAGAAACTATTGTGGTAAATGTTGTTGCTTGATTGAACAACATAATCCAGCTGTATTAAATTTCACTTTTTTTTCTACACTTTCTCCAACCCTCTAATTTTAAAGTTCTCCAAAATAATATTAGCAGATGTAAAACACTTTTACAATATATTGATAGGGATGTCACCCTTCTTGCCACACGGGAAATTGTCTGGACATCTGTCCTCAAATTCCCCCCCCCCCTCCTTCGCGTAAATATTAAAATATCAATATTCACTAACTGGCATATACGTACCTGGGATTGCCTTCACAGGATGCAAAATTCATCGCTTTGTGAAGCGGAAATAAGTCTCTCACCTGGATTTATATCCCCCTTTTAATAAATGTTGTATAGGTATGCGCTAATGCATGATTTTGTTTGCACATTGTCTACACTAAGTCTGCTTATATCATCTGTTCTGTCATCAGCAGCTGTAATAGGCCTTTGTTATTAAATATTCATCAGCATAATCATGAACGCTCTTTGAAAACATATTTTTACCATAACTAAGAATTTGTTTTTTTTTTTCATTTTCTCTACCAAAGTTTATTTCGGCAACCAAGTTTTAATAACTTGTTACACTTATAGCGTTTTCTGCTTCCCTACACTCAATACTTAACATGACGACATGCATGAAATAAGGTTTATAACAAGTTCACAATATCGCTCATAAAAATCGAGTGCCATATTTGCACTAAAAAGTCAGTTTTACTTGAACTGGGTGCAATTTGTTACGTGCAATCGCACGGATTAAGTGTGAACTGACATGCAAGTAGATTACGCTACATCAAAAAAGTTCACCCTCAGTGCGCACTCAACAGGTAAGTAGAAAACGCTATTAGTTGTCGCAACAGATTTTATGAGCGAGAAATGTGTACGAAATTTTTAGTTTAATACCAATTTTTTTCTAAGTATACATCGTTTTAGTTCTCATGTTACATTTAATAAATGCAGTGACTTGTTTAAATAGTTCTTTAATATTAATTGAGATATTTGTTGGTTATTATATTTGCTTTATATAGCCCTCCTTCCTGGACTCCCGCATAAAAATGGTAAACTCATTAATATCGAGCCCGTACAAGCGAAAGAATTTGAGTGATGGATTCTATTTTTTGCACTACACCTGTCTTGATCGGTTGTTCCAATGTGTTATGGCGGAATGCATACTTTCCATATGTAATACATTTAAAAACTGGCATATTGAAGCGGTGTCGGCCTAAATCGGAACGCTAGTTGAAAGCGTGCCAACAGGGAACGCAACCCTTATTCTCCACATGTTTACCTGTGGTCTGGTGCCAATTCGAAGCGCAATCATTATTTTAGACGCGACTTGTATTTGTATTAAAACATTTATTGAATTTCTTCATTTATTCCGTAGAACCTTCTAGAATCAAGAGGTTTGACGAGTGTAAGGAGGATAAGGCGCTGATCTTTGACCTACTGACAGACTACAATGCTCTTCAATCAACTGCGTTTTCTGAAATAAGAAAATAATGTTAATTAGCTAATATATTTAAGTCTAAAATATATTTGTTTAAATTAGAAATTAATTCATACGTAATAAATAAAGTAATTTCAACAATACTTTTTGTCTTCATTCATTCCTTAGAGTAAATAAATAAAAACTATAAAATTAATAATTTCGACTCACTGTTTTATAAACCATATAATTATTGCGTTCCGAACTGGCAGCAAATACAAGCTTTCAGGAAGTGTTTTGGGATGGTTGGTACCTCGCCATTAAAGCAACTCTGTACTTATTTTGATAGTAAAAATATAAATAATTTCGACCATATATATTTTACATATGAAAATATACCTTCTGACGAGCACTTTATTGTTTTCTTAAGATCATTTTGCGGTATAGACGAAGACAAGGAGGTCGTATAGAAACGGCAGGTGGGTTCCGAGGCACGCGTCTCGAACCTTTCACTCCTATGCTCTCTGTCTCATGGCATATGTAATCCGACTTGGCTAATATTTTGCGAAGTTCACTGCAATAAGGTTCACTGTCAGATATTGCCGTAATTATAATAGGGGTAATAGATGTTCGATAGTTAAGTTAGGAATTCACTGAATCAAAATAAAAATGACCCCTATTCTAAATTTAAAAAATAGATACAGGCAGCTGTGGTTATTATATATATATATTATAAAAACTCATTTGGTTATCTAGATAAATACCTGCTTTAAAATATGCTACATACTTGTTTTGTAACCTATGCAAATATTTATATATTTTTCGTAATTTTCTATAATGACTTTTGCAATAATTCAAAAACAACAGTTTATATTTTACAAAAATCATATTGTCTAATTATTTTTGGAACATAGAGACCTTAGAATTTTTTTAAAATATCAATTTTGGCGTTTAGGAAATTAATTTAAATACAATTAAAACACCGGAACTATGTCTTACGGTACTGGTGAAATTTTATCTATAATTGGGACTTTTCTATTTAAAGATTACTGAATTTTAAGAATTCTTAGGCGTATTTTTATGGGCGTTTTGCGACCCTAAATATATATTTAGGCACGTAGTGCTATATAGGTCCAGCAATTAGCAGACCACATGGTTCACTAACATCTGGTTATCAGATGATGACAAAACGCATTGTACTTGCATTTGACGTTGGGAAAAAAAACTATTCAAATTTGGGTTATTGTAAACGTAGTGTTGTAAAATTTTATAAGTCTATTTTCAAGACTACCACATCTGGCTATCATATGCCCTGTCACAAATCATTTGCGTGGGAAAAAGACTACATTAAAACAAGCGCAAATCAAATTTAGTTGGATCAAAATTGATCTTAAACAAATACAGATTTTCGCTCTTCTACTCTCCATGTAGTAAATTACATATGAAAACTAATTTTTGCATCATTTTTATTCAAGTATGATTTTATAACAAAGACTAGCATTTTTGTCTGTTTTATATTTAGTTTTTTTTTTGTTACAATAAATATAAAAACAATATTGTATTTGCTATTAAGGTGCATGGATTGAAGTGATTTATTTGTCATATTGAAATATGCTAGATGCAATATGATAAGTTTTAATTTATTTGTTTCACATTTTGCCGATCGGCTACGTTTTTCTCGCCAAATATATGAGTATGATTTTTAATTAAATGAGCTTGACATGTGTAATAAGTTTACAATTTGCATGTTAAATGTGTATCTCGCAGTTTAGTTGAATTAAATATAAAAATTACCGTTATTTAATGCTCTACAACAAAATACTTGATACTATCATTGAGGAGTCAGAATGATCTGTGATGTTTCCTGCACCTGTTCTACATTCGAGAAAATCGACTTTAAGTTATAATGAAAATAAAACACCTGGCTTGTCCTTGCATATATGATATGTACTATAAGTACACATTTAGTCAATGATGTCTCATTGCACAGAACGAGAGCATGTATATTATAAACGTTAAAATTAATTAATAAAAAATATTGAAAGTATTTTTATAAAAGCGGTAATAAATAAAATTACATTATTTAACATTAAGTAAATAAAGATTGTTTATATGGAAATAAAGTAGCGTTATTTTTTTATGATTATGGGTGAAGGTTCTTTTGACTTAATTATTGAAGGAATAAACAACCCCAAAACAAGTTCTATAAACGCAGCTAAATAATGGACTTCACCGCATCGATTTGTTGAAACAAATAAGTCAGGTGGTTGAAATACGGAATACTTCGCCTATAATGATAACTTCTGTTGTGGATGAAGGGACTTTGTGTAAATGCATTGTCTTTCCCACATGTCGCGGTCACCTGCCGTGGTTCTCGCCGCAGAGACGGCTCGCTCGTCCGGCGAAGATGCTGGTTGCTAGTTGCGAGGTGCACTGGGATAAGAAAGCAGGTGGTTCCCGACGCCATTACTCCAGCATCAGCTGTTTAGGGTCGTAACTCCTTCAAGTCATTTTACGGGCATCAACACTAAAAAAATATTCCGTTTTATTTCATTATTTATAAGTAATTTATAATCAAGTTTTATGCTTCAATACATTTTATTTCATGGTACATATTTGCTAATTTATAAGTTATTTCTTGATACTTATACGTATTAGATTAAGATAGGATTTTGAATTATCCAAGCAAATTTAATTACGTATTATGATATATTTTTACGTTTTAAAAGAAACTAAAAACTTACCTACAAAATATATACGAACACACACACGCACAGATATATTTAAAAAATATATATTTTTTTATGATTACAATATTTATTACTCCATATAAGAAAGTAAAAATCAAGACAAATAGCAAATTACTTTAAGATTGAGTTGTCATTAGTGGTGTGTTGCACCAAGAGAAAACTTATTGATCCGCAAATTATATACATTGACTTATTTTATTCGAATGAAGTTTGAATTTTAGTTTATAGAATGTTAAAGATTGTTTGTAACTGTACGCAAAACTTGTACCTAGCGATTTTCAAATGTATGTTAGTTAAGAAAATGTTGTGAAGAGTTTTTTCGAAAAAGTACAAAGGCGTTCCCGTCAAGGAACAGCTGTTAGGCATTACTGCCCTTTCAATATCATCTGTTGCACAATGCCTTAAAGTTATATAGTTCAAGTCACACGATTCTGATACCTATAGTATTACCTTTTAAATATAATAATAATTTCGGAGAACGTACATTGCCAGTCTGGTACTGTCATAATTCAGTATTAAGTTGTTACAACTATTGTTTAAAATAATAACCACATCCAGGCATACACATGTCTCAATTTTAGTAAGTGATATTTAGACAAGATACTTATACTATAGTTATATATATAGTTATTAACAAAAAATAAGTAATTTCGACATATTTTAAAGAGATTGAAAATTCATATAGTTCAGTTTATGTTAGTAGGATATTTGTTCAATATACCTGAACGTTTTATGCAAGGTTACGTAAACGAGAAAAACACCTTAAATCATATGGTTTGCGTACCTGAGATGCCGCTAGGTCGAGGCTGTATTATGCAAGGTAACTTGTGGTTTAAGATCAGTGGACATGTATTGTTGATATTTCTAGTCAGCTGTTTTTTGTTATTTTCCCATTGCCAATAGGACTTATTTCATGGGAAACATTTTCCAGAAATGTCAAAAATATTTTTTTTAATTTAACATTTTTGGTAGAGTTTTCTATATATTTAGTTAAAATCATAATACAATTTATTAAATAATAAATGGATCGCGATTATAGAACAACAGTTATTTTGATAATAGTGTGGATGGATAAGCAAACATGCTTTATCGAACGCATATCAAATCAATAATATCGATATTATACGAGGTGAGCGGGACCAGTTTTTGTGAGTTTCCATCCGCCATAAGATATGTTCCCACGCTCCTCGTGGTACACTTGCAAGCCAACACGCATCGCATCCTAGCTGGAAATGATCGAAGTTACTTGGTCGCTCTATACATAGCAATCTTTAGTTTCCTCCGCGATGATTGTCACCATAAAACGGCAATGAATACTCCAATTAAAAATATTTCTCACAGATTTCTAAATATTCAATAAATCCTATATTTGGCATATCTCTACCAAGTTTCTTCGAATTCAATTACATATTGGATGACTTCAAAATTGTTTGCAACTACCATTAAGAGAAAGATTGTAACCGAGATAACGTTTAGTTCTTATACTAAATAATGATTTCGAATTTTATTCCTAGAAATTCAAACCATAACTTTGATTCCTTTGTCTATAACAGGCATTAGCTAATTCAGAAATGACTGCCGCGCACCTGGTTACCAAAAGAACCTTTTAAATTGCAAAATGTTATATTTCGTCTTTGAGACGCTGGTCTTCGGTTGTGGATGTCTTTTCTTAAGCTACAGGTACACGACACGTGTATACGTAACTTCTTGCACGTGTCCTTTTCGTATTTCACGTGGAACATCTTACAAAAAGCTGTATTGTGTCCGAAAAGGGCAGAAAAATAAGCGAAAGTTTCTGCTTGTGAACTTACACAAAGTTAGATAATCAATTTAACGACAGCGTTTCTTCAAATGGATTCCTGTGAGTACCATCCCTCGAATCCTGGTTTTTTTCCATATATATCTGACGTCAGTGAATGACAAATATATAGTTTTATATTAAAACATATTTAATTCCGTTATGGGTAAAACCACAATACGTAGCATTTCAGAATTTGACTGAGCGGTATTTCTTGCAATTGTCTTCGTAATATGTCTTCTGTTTAAACACTTTTAGTGTTGGTCACTCACACTCATTTCCTGTTGCATATGTTATCACTTACATTTGACGTTTGGCCACATTCCATTTTTAGTTTGTGTACGTATCGATAAGTGTATATGTATGTAGTGTGTGATTGAGTCATGTTATCCAGTCTAAATAATCATGAGGTTTATGACTGCAAACATTTGTAAACAGCACAGAAATAAGTTAACGTGTTCCTTTTGCAATTTTATTATGGTAAGTTTGCCGAATTAAGTCAAGGATAATTCGTCTAATAAAACTAATATTTTGCTCTGTAATTGGTAATTTAATTTTGGGTCAGTATATTTGTCTAATCATTATAAAGAATTGTTTCCGTTGAATATTAATAAATTTCATGTTTCATCATTTATTCATGAATTGCTCAAATTAATTTGAAGACCATATTTCATTCAACTCTTAAATAAAATTGAAAATTGTCGGAAGTTGTACACAAAAATCGAATACTGTATGCTTAATTAAACCATCCAAACATTGATAAAATGCCGGTTTGCATTGGCTGAATGTATTGCAATCTCCCAAATGTGCTTTGTATTTAATGAAATTCCTTGAGACCTGAATCCAGAATTGATCGACTGTGCTTCACTAGAAGACATTTTTGATAGTGCGAGTATGTGTGCGATGTAATATAAAATATATGTGGAGGAATCGATTGTTATTTCCGAAAGGTGAGGGTAAACATAGGGGCGATCAGGGCCGCTATTATTTCAACAGCTGCCGGTGTTGTTCGCCGGCTGCTGTTCTGCAGAACCGCGGCAGCATCAGGCGTGTGGCTCTTCAGCGATTGGTCCGTGGCTCGTGTCACCATCTGCCACCCCCACTACTCAGAGCTTTTCATGCGGCTACTTCTATCCGTGGATGGGCCCCATTTGCAGTCAGTCTTCGTCGTAACGTCGCCCAGCTTACGTTTCCAAATCTTCCCCCACTTTCCACGGTCTCATCCCCGGGTTACAAACCCTCAGCTAGGGGTTGTCTCTCAGTGCCGGTGTCGCCAGGATCTAGGTCGTACATGGATTTTGTGATTCTCGTTTAGTGAAACTTTGCTAAGGACTACCTGCATTACCAAGGGTTGTGTTTGAGTGATATAGTTTTTTTGATGGGGATTTCTTCAGGAAACAGTTGTCACTGCAAGGCTGAAAAGCCAGAAAAAGTTGACAATCTTTTCGCTCCCATTCGAGGCAAAATGAAGGTCCTCAAGAAAATCAAAAAACGCATGGGACTAGGTCAGTCTTAAATATTTATTTCTCTCACACACAAACATCAATATTCGTACAATACATATATAAGTACCACATATTGATTTTACTTATAAATGTCTTTATAAAAATCGACAAGATTTAAATCGCACTATCAATTATTAAATATTTTTTTCTCTAATATTACCAAATATAAAATCATTTATTATAAAATGTATTTATCAAATACTACAAATCATCAATAATTTCCCGGGAAGTTAATCTATTTTTTACCCAATGCTTACTTGTTATAAATATTGACATATTTAAATAGGAAACGGATACTATAACTACTGTTTAAATCTCCTGCATGCATGTACTTAATAGCGCAAATATGTCAAATAGTCATATTTAACACTAACATATAAATCGCGGTATAAGAATGATGTCACAATTTAATAATATATATCATATGTCACGCTATTATTTTGAAATAATTTTGTTATTTAAAAGACAACTATTGTCAACACGAACAAACAATATTAAATCAACTGTAAATTGAACGAATACTATCGGTTCTTCAATTAACAATTAAATATGCATTACCATCGACAGGTGAATTTGCATGTCTCAGTCAACTTTATTCAGTATGTTCCCATATTCAATCAGTCATTGTGCTTTGTAATCGTTCTGTGTTTTGTGTTTTTCAATATGTTTAGTTTTAATAAATTTCGCTCAACCTGGAAAAAGAAAAAGAATCAGTGTAAGTGTATTCAATTATTAAGTGGATACGTGTGAGGATTGAGAAATATTTCAAATTTTTAGTAGATATTTGAATAATAAATATATTTCGGTTTTGGATTTTACTTCGACACACAGGTAGCATTAGTCCAGGACCGTCTTAGATCTAGAGTTTTTTGAATCATCAACTTGAACTTGAATTATTTACTCGTCCCATTGTTATGAGCTTCTTTCAAGGTATAAAGATCGATTAGAATACAAATATAGTAAATATTCAAGCTGAAATGAATAGTGAAGTTATAGAAAATCAATGTTTTCAAAGTGTGTTAGTACGGTCCTGCGCGGTTACCTAAATGCTAACATCGGTCGCACGACTCGGCCGTTCCCACGACATCGACCTCCACTTTCTAGACTGAATCACTGTAAGGTAATGCACGTATACCTCTACCTACCTTGCCGTTTCTGTAAACCGTTTCATCTTCTCTGACTGACGATTATTTTTGTCTTTGTCTTTTGCAAGAAATTCTTCTTCGTCTTCATAAACGTCATTGTTCAAGCGCGCGTTTTACAAAAGTTATTACATTCTTTTGCTTTGTAACAATCACTTTACAACTCAACTACTTTAATAATACACATATATTCTTAACTTAAATTAATTCAAGAAATATTTCTAGTTAATTGTCAATTAAATAATGATAATTTTTTTATATTCAAGGACCATATAGTGATTTTTATCATATTTGATGATACGAATCACAATACTATATTATTTTGTGTGTATTCCATGTCAAGTTCATAATTTGCATGAGATTATTCAATGTTATAAGATTTCAACAGCGCAATTCTAATTTTATTTGCTCTTTTACCCACTATATCCATTTTACCTGTTGGGTTTTTTAATATTTTTACATTGCTGTACTTGCAACCGTCAGTTGGTACGACATTACCCCCTTGTGTGAAGGACCCTATCCGCATGGCTAAGTCTGCATTCATGCCTCTTGTACTTCGAACCCCTTATTTTTAATTCCAACACATCTGTCTACGTATTTATAAGTAGGAAACCGGAAGAAGGAGTTTTTATAATTGTAAATTTTAATACTGATTTGCAAAATTTACACTGATTTCGAACATTTACAAAAAAATAAAACACTAGATTTTGATATGATTTATTTTATGTGATGCTATTCCCTGCAGTCTATAACTTTTTGGTGTCTTTTGTTATTTACTTGCGGGAGCCTGGAGATTCTGTTCCATTGGGAACGCCAGCTGTCTGGTTATCCCCCGGGCTTGTGGTGTGCGCCAGACACACTGACATCAAAAAATATTACGTCAGTAAAACCATTCGTATTTCAGACAATACTTAAACGGCAAAACCACAAAATACACCACAGCTTATTTTGTCTGAATTGTTTCCTTTCGTTCAAATAGGTCATCGCAATTAGTTCGTAATATCAGTGCTGGTTAAAATTTGTACCGGGCACGAATCAATAACGACAGATCATTTTAAAAATCTTTGGTAATTCAGTACACGAATTTTATTCACCAAATTGGCGTTTTGCATGTGTTTTGTCGACGAGATAAAAACGTTTTGTTGATTTGCGATTGGTAGTTTCGTGTCTGTGTGATCTGGTATTTGATTTAAATCGAATGGATATTGGATTATCATGGGATGTACTATTTTTAGAATCCAGAATTGTATGGCAGACCGCGTAGCCCAGTTTCTGCATTGCGCAAACGTATTTCCGACTTGACGTTCGACATCGTTGGGACTGGGATTATTCTTTGAATACATATTTATTAAATACGTTCACTTTGATTATGGTTAGATAGTTATTGCTAATTATTAAATTTATGTGATGATTAAAACTAGCCATATTTCACAAATTGTATAAACAGAGCATGAAGTGAAACTCGTGAATTTTTAGCAAATAAACTCCAATGAACATATAGAATACAGCGTGACGTTAGAAAATTTCTTTTGATGTTATTAACGCTGGTTCTGCTTCATAGACGCAGCGAAGGCCATAAAATAATGATCATCTTCAAATCTGAACATTTTCTCACACTTTTTATCTATTTATCTTATAAAACGCATCTGGATTTGCATAATTTTCACGTCAATTTACATAAAACGAAACCGTTCCCAACCATTCTCAAATATACACACGAAACTCCGAAATTATAGACGATTCAGACAAAAATAGTCGATACTCTTTTGTTTGCCAGTCGTTACCAATTTAAGTTTTATTGCAATGGAATTGTTTCGCTTTCGAATTTAAACTTACATATTGTTTATTTTTGGATGAAGGAAATTCAATTTGATATTGATTTCCGATATATAATTGGTAATTTTTCAAATAGTAAACCGGAAATTCGAAACTAAACATTTTTGGAAATGTTTGGTATCATAAATATTATTCAATATTTCAGTATTACAGTTATGATTAAAACGCATTTATATTGTAAAGGAAACGGAAGTTCTGACTTGCAAAACTACAAAAATATTTTCCATACGTCACACTTTTAGACAGGATGTTGAAAATTGCATAATTTCCATTTTTTATAACAAAGCGATGCTACACTAAACATAATGCAATTATTTAAATTTTCTATGCTTTTCAATATTTCTAACGCTCATGGCAGTAATGTAGTTTCATAATGGATAAAAATATGTTAATTTTCTACAATGTTGACCTTTCAATTCTTGATGAACAATTTGATAGTTGCTAGTTTTTTTCTACTTTTGTTTTGATGAATGCATGAATGCGTCCCCACGTGCCGAACACAGCACAGTGACCACGCGCCGCCGACTATACTTCCGGTACAAGATATAGGGCTGGTTACGTCAGTTCCGGCGTATCTAGGGTGTTCATTTTATAACAGCACGCGTTTCTACTTACTAGACGAACACGAATTTATGAATAATTATTTCGCTTTAAATCTATTTTAAATAAAGAGAAATAAATTGATTTTAAATAAATTTATTTTTATATAGAGTACATTATTTTATAAACATTTTTTAGAAACGTATTTAATTTTAAAAAAAAACTAGTATTTTTATCGTGTATATTTACAAAATTACATCATGCTTAAACGCGCATAGCTGCAAAAAGAACCGCACGTGTTACTATAATAATAATGTTGAGATGTGAGGGAGCGACCCCCTTTGTATTTAAGCACGCACTACACCCTATAATGTTCGCTGAACAGCGTAGATAACACCACTCAATATATGCTAAGTGGAAAAACTGCGCACCAAGTGTATGTACTTAATTTTATCTGGAAGTTGTTAAAACCTACACGTTAATCGTAATATGAATTATAATATGCAAGCTTGTATCGTAAAACCCAACCAAAACATGGAACAGCTGTCGTTTAAGATGCCAGGTGAGTCGAACCAAATTGCACCAAGGATCATATCGTCTTGCTATTTTATATATCGGAGTCAACTTACACTAACAACGTGTGTAGTGATCTAAACACCCATGAACTTTTACATGACGGATATGCTGTGGTTTATCTATAGATAATACAATCGATTCATGGTTTTCCTTATAAAATGTGATAGATTACTATTTGACACACACGAAAAAAAAAATGTACAAAAACTCCACAAAGGATCACCATTTATACTAAAATCCAATGGAAATTGTATTCGGAATATACTTCCCTTGCCAACGTGGAAACTTTTATCGTTACGTTAGAGGATATTTTTTTACTCAATAGTTTGTGTGAAAGTTCATAGCTATTCTCAAAACAATTAATGCAAAACAACGTAGTTTATCTTTCCCATTGTTATACAAACACTGATTTAATTATAAAGTTAACTTTCATGTATACCATCAATCGATAATTGCTAACAAAATAGTTGCATTGATTTTCCATTAAAATAACTCAATTATTGCTTATGAATTTAAATGTATATGCAAAGTGAAGCAGAATGTTCTAAAGTTGAAATTGGAATCCGCAAAAGTGGATGCATTGCCGACGAGACAAAATTAAAATGTTATTCGGCTTCTGTGACAAGAAATATCTATTGTTCTATAAATGCGGAACTACGCGATATGCTGACGGCGGATCTAATGCAAGGCTTCCCTGTGCAAACGCAACACCACCCAGACAACGATGCGCTCAAACAAGTAAATAACGGAAGACACTTCCGTCCACAGTGCGACTACTTCCATTTCTGTTATTTCCAAGCGGATATAGTAAGGTGAAGGTACGCGGTGGCTGTCATGCTGGTTTATTCCAGCGGAAACTGATACTTCATAGAGCACGCACCAGAGCTTTGGTACATTCATTCACAAAGAGATTGTGCATTGCCGTGAAGAGATTACAATTGTGTCTAGCTGGGCATTACATTCATTCAGACTTTAACACCAGACTGTTCTTCAAAATCAAGACTCAAATAATTCGTCACATTTTATTCAAAATTAATCATGCTTGTTTGATGATAAATGAAAGTAGTTGTGTTGAAATTGTTTTTATTTCGAAACGAATTTTGACTGGATCAGGCAACGGCATTTGATCTATGAGCATCATTCTCGTTCATCGGCCGTGACTGATGCAGCTTGATCTGCTCGATGCGATGATTGTTGATCGGCCGCGGTAGCCGCGGTTCCCACGGAACCAGCAACGCAACTTTACCGCTTTGCCCCAGGCGTTCCACTCACCTATACCCATCGAACTACTACTGTTCATTTCAACTGCGTTCTTAAACCTCAACATTGCTAAAGCTATCATTTTTACACGCAACACTGTAGAAAAGTGTGACTGAACATTGCTCAAGCAGACATAAAAAATACTACTTTCAGATTGTGTAAAGCAATATAATTAACAAGATAATTGTTTTAATCATAATTGGTATTTCCAAATATATTCATCAATTTTCGATTTATATGTCAATGTTTAGTTTAATGAAATTCTTACAAACTAAATAAATTAAAATGACTCATTTCTAGTTCAATTCATGTGTAGTTATGCATTGAGCAAATATAATGCCTAGAAGGATTAGTTCATCTGCCGATCTGTATGATGTGCTTTCATGTTCCTAACCAATGTTCATGGATATTGTAACATGTGGTAACTATTACACATTCAGTTTTAGTTGGGAGTTAATCCACCCACATCAAAAGCAACGACAGCGTAAATAATTCCCCGTTTTTCCTTGGGGACGCCGCATGTGTGGAAATTCATATATGCACTTGACATTGCTTATAAAAGCATTTCATTGTACTCTAGTTCCATGTTTCGCTATTCGGACAACTGTTCGCATTTCCTTTGTCATCAAACACGTAACGAAACAGTATATAAAACGCAAATCTCCAAGGGATTATAACGTTTTATTATGTATGTATCGTTATTGAACAGGGTTACCATATCAAATCCTTGTGGATTAATTTTAATGAATTTTTATCTAACCAATTATATATTTATAATGTTCTCAATTCTCTATGCATTTACAGATTTTACATTTAAATAAAATTACCATACATTGCAAATCATCGAAACAAAACCAAAATACAATGAACATCCTTCTGCAAAAGTCCCGATTGTAGGGATGTAAGGGGAAACTTCATTTAAATGGGGGCGGAAATCTGGCCTCCTATATCCGGTTCTGAACCGGATGCAAGCGGAGGCAGCCACGCAACCACGTGTACTTACATTACAATAATACCCCACCATGTATTACGAGTAAACTTGCAAAAACCATCCTTGTGTACGATTACCTTTAGAATTTTTTTTAATTTATATTTTCAGCAAGTATAGCACCAAAACGGAAATTGTAAATTATACTTATTGCAACTTTAGCAATTTAGAAAGAAAATTACATTTGCTACCTTGAGCAATTTATGAAGCGAATTTAATAAAAATTGTAGATATTAAAAGAAAACAGATTTAGCTAACGGAATGGAATTGGAGTAAATATATATTTTCTTCGAGTATGTTTACTAGCATTCGTACAGTGACTCTAGTGCCATATGTTCGCGTTCGCAATTTATTTTGCTCCGTGTAATTTTAGCATCTGCGATACTTTCGTGAGAGAGCATATATATTGTGAACAGGAAACCTCAAGACTTTTGTTATACCTGTAGGGGATCTACCCTTAGCCTTCCGATACACGGAACAGCTGTTACCGGGGTACAATTTTCTCTCAAGCCAAATAACATATTGCAGCCATTACAGCAGCTGGACATAAATTTATTAACGTTTTACTTAGCGTATATCTGTTAATTTAAGCATCATATGCGTCTATCTGTTCATTTTAGTATCGTAAATATTTTAAGAACATATTTCTTTTATATCTATGTTACATCTAAGAGCTTCTTCATATTACGGTTTTTTTTATGATGTGAATGACTCATAACTGCCAGGAAATTACCGTTTAAAGCAATGAGTTAATAAGGTCAATTTAAATATTAAGCGACCTTATACGGGTTTTTAAGTTGAATTTAAAAAGGGCATAGTTCAATAGGGCATACCTACGCTTTATTTCATTTACGTAGAAATTACATTTTACATGCTGTACTGTTAATTCGCTTTTAGTTATTTATTATATGTTGGTATTATTTATTTAATTTAGTATTTCTATTGTTACAGCACCCAGATCCAGCTCAAGCAGTGGTGGTACCAATAATCTACCTCCGTTGTTATTCAATCAAGTACATGGTGATAATATTCGCATATCACGTGATGGAACCGTGGCTCGACGTGTTGAGAGTTTCTGCAAAGGAATCGCCTTCAGTGCTAGGCCCGTTAAAGTCAACGAGAAGGTAAACAAAATAATGTGTTTTTTATTCTTGTATTTCTCATAATAACTGTAGAAGCACGAAAACTAATGACCAATGTTTCCGTTAGGTCTGCATCAAGTTCTCTGAGATTTCCAACAATTGGAGTGGAGTAATTCGTTTCGGGTTCACGTACAATGATCCCAGCACTCTACGATGTGGACTACCGAAATATGCCTGTCCAGATCTGACCAATAAACCTGGCTACTGGGCCAAGGCCCTTGCCGAGCGATTCTGCGAACGAGATACGCTGCTCTTCTACTATGTGAACGCTGCAGGCGATGTCCATTTCGGGATCAATAGAGAAGAAAAGGGAGTCTTCTTTTCAGGAGTGGAAACTAGAGGCCCACTCTGGGCACTTATTGATGTCTACGGAAATTCTACTGCTATTGAATTCGTCGATATGAGACAACAATTGAACAATTCCAGACGCAATGTCGCTACGGCCAGTAGCTGTGATAGTACACCAGATGATGTGGATCGACTAATTGTTCCATCGATGCAAAGTATGAATCTTCAAGAATCTGAAGAGATTCTGCCACTACGGTACCAACCAGCTCAGCTGACGTACCAACCTGTGCCTTTTCATCGCACTCGCGGACGTAACGTCCATTTCACGCATAACAGGTGTCTAGCCTCGCGAACCGATACAGAATTTTGTCAGGGATATGTTTTTACTGCACGTCCGCTAATGCTCAATGAAAGAATTGTTGTACAAATTCTTTCTACGGAATCAATGTATGTGGGCTCCCTAGCTTTGGGTTTAACCTCATGTGATCCAAGCTATCTTCAAGCTGGTGATCTTCCCGATGATTCAGACTTATTACTCGACCGTCCTGAATACTGGGTTGTTAGCAAGGATTTCGCTAGCAACCCACAACGCGGTGATGAGATAAGTTTCTGCGTGACCCACAGTGGTGAAGTACAGATCAGCAAAAATGGCCGCCCGTCGACGGTTGTAATGCACGTTGACCAGTCGTTGAAGCTGTGGGCTTTCTTAGATATCTACGGTTCAACGCAGCGCATCCGAGTGTTGAGTTCACCTGCGACCGCCTCACCTGCTCGTATTGTTGATCGAAGATTAATCGTCCCAGCTAGTTCGGAATCAATGAACAGTTTAAATAGCCAGTCTGAAATCAGACGTAATAACTCTGTGATACAACATCCAATCGTTCAACAAAATACTCGTGTGTGCTGCGTGGCACCCACTGCTGATATGGTTCAAGTGCAACCTAGTGCTAATGGTGGTGCTGTCTTGGTTGTTAATCTTCCACCAGCAGCAACGCATCCGAACCTCATCAATCATCAACAACAGACTTCTTCAGTTGTGCCAACCATTCATTCTCATGCATCGCAGACGTCTGTGCACAGTCAAAGCAGCCAAAATAATACACATAACGCTAGTCATCATGGAAACCACATTAGCCAGAACCAATCCAGTCATCATTCAAATGGGTATCCAGTCGTTGCTATTGCTTCTGTTTCCGCACACCATCAAAGCAATTCGTGTAATGTGACTCCACCAACTGGGACTATGATGTCAGCTACCAGCAATACATATATTGAGGTGTGTATTTTTATTATTTTTTATTAATATACTCAATTACACAATAATAATAATTATTATATAATTTAAATAAAAAATAGTGTGTAACATTTGAAAATAAATTTTTCTGTTTTTTTTTTTAGCCGGTGTCTGGAACAACATATTCAACGTTCAAGAATTGGACTGATGTTCCGAATGTAGTAAATGGATCCGGTGTGGAATGCACGATTTGTTACGAGAATTCAATCGACTGTGTATTATATATGTGTGGACATATGTGTATGTGCTACAATTGCGCGATTCAGCAGTGGAAAGGCAAGGGTGGCGGACACTGTCCATTGTGTCGTGCTGTCATTATAGATGTTATCCGTACGTACAAATCGTGATGAACTAAACCATATGTGTACCTGTCAGCAATCGTCAAAACTATCTTATGTAATTAAAGCAATTCGCAATCTCAACCATGAATCTCACAATGGCATATTATTTTTGTAACAATAACACAAGAATACCGATTTATCTGCTATCAAACATATTTTTGTATACTCATGATTTTGATGATTGTATGTAAACAGTAGTAGGATAGAATCCTTGAATTAAATATGAATCTTTGTATCTTTTTACACTATAAATAGTAATAGTAATTATGTTTGGGATGTATGCGAATGTTGAGGATTCTGTCGACTGCTGATTGTAATGAGAACATGTGCTTCCACTGCCTATAAGAAAACTCATGTTATACTAGTGATAAACTTGTCGATGCTCTCTTGTGTAACTTACGATGGCATGTTAAATTTTTACCTAAGACTGAGACGCTATTTGTTGTATTTGCAATGTTGTTTGTTGATTGGTTTGTATAGAAGAGTAATGGGGGTACAATGGTCTCGATGGCATAACCAAAGAAACTACTTTCGTTTAGTAAATTTTGTCTAAAAGAGTTAAAATATCATGTAATTAGGGATACTTTTTATAATAATATCATAAAACATGCAGTCACTTAGTCAACCGCTGCTGTTGATATGTTTAGATAATTAATGAATTTATTCAAAAAAGCGATTTTAATAACACAAAAGTGAAAATTAGTCAGCTGTGTAACGCAGTTAAAATATCTAATCTATAATAATAACATTATTTATTTATTTTATGGTTATATTTACGTTATTTTTAATCATTACTGTTAGGTTTTTATTATTATCAACTATTGTGTTTTTAAAATGATGCACCAATTCGCATCAATATTATATGTTTTGGGCATCGGTTTAGCTTAGATGAGCAAATTCAAAAATGATTCAAATCATAGGTTTGTTTTGTTTTCGCGTACATTCCTCTGTCAAACGAAAACAAAGTCAACTCTCGGACAAACAAATTCTTTAGATAATCTTACCGAACATGCACTAAGAAATATCTTAGGTCTCATAGGATTTCTAGTCATAAGTACATAAGCGCTAAACATATTCTCATATACATTATGTAAACTGAATTATAAAAGTGTGTGTTCTAAAAAAAAAAAAATCTTATGTAAATAAAATGTTACCGATATATCATTGAAACAATTCTTTTATTTCTACTGTGCATGTCTATTCTTAATGAAATACATGTTTATGTTATTGCAAACGTAGTTTCGTACAGGAAATGGTAGGTGGAATAAATTCATATTTGTGTTGATCTAAGCGTCCGCTTATTCTTAATGTGATTTTAACAGAATAATCATCTTGCTACTTTTCACACTTACAGAGAACTTACAACTATGATAGTGAAAACAGAAATGTATTATACAATACGTAAAAATCTAATATATTTTATCAGCTCCATCATTGATAAGAAATTGATAAGATTCATTGGAAATTATACGTTTATTTCTTGAATAGCTACTTGTATATATGCATCTGTGTAAAAATGTGCTTCTGTACGAATTTCACAGCTGAAACGAATTAAGGTAATTATTTTATATCATTTGTTAGATTAAATAAAACAAAACAAATAACTCAATGTACATTAGTACAGATGAGCATATTTTGTACATTCTCAAATTCAAAAAAATCATTTTTGCTTGTCCTGACTCCGAAAATATAAATATGCCATATATTTAGTAACAATGTTAGTCGCGTGCTAGTAGTAAAAATTAAAGATAATATTAATTGTTATTATAAATAAAAAATAACTGAACATTTGTTGTTGTTTTCCTTCTTGTGCGGTGTTCTAACTTATATAAATGATTGTTGTTATCTTAAATTGATTATAACATTTTTGGTTTGATTGTTACTTCGATAATTTTAATGATAGAAGATATTGTTTGTACAGATTTGTGCAAAGGCGTAGCTACTGCGTTTGTGTTAGCAATTGTATGTTAAGTAATTAACATCAATTAACTGTGCCATTGTTAATAATTATCAAAAGCGAAGAAATTTTGCTTTGAAAATAAGATAAATGCTTCTTAGTGTTTAATTATAATAATTGCAATGTGATTTTATGTGTAGTAAAATAACCAATTGCGTACGTAATTTTTATTTAACTTTACAATAAACATTGTTAAATTTATGATCATTTTATCAATTAAAACCAATATTTGCTGTTGGCAAAATTTTTAATTACCTTTACTATTATTAAATACGTGTACTTAAATGTATTTATTCTTGCCGACACAACCTTGGTCCATTTTACTTACAAATATTTAATATACAATACAAATAAAATTATTCTCATCACTGATTGGGTATAAAATGAATCCTCAGAGTTTATTGACATTCAAAACTTAATTATATTTTGTAGAATATATTGACTTATGGTATAATTACTATAATTATAGAAACATAATTTTTTTATTTGTTTTTTTTAACGAAAATATAAGTTAATGTATAAATCATAGTCTACACTAGTATTAATGTATGCTATACCTGGTTTAGTTTGAGTCGCTGATTTGATTTACTGCGAATAGCAAATTAATTCGTTGTGAAACATTTAAAAATAATGTTGAATTAGCTTTGTCAACTTTTTATATTAACCGTTATATTTAATTATTAGTAGGTTCAATATTCTTAAAGCAATCTATTCGTAGTAAAAAATTGTCTAGTTAGACAGTCATTGTAACGCGCGTGTCACAAAAACGAGAATTATTTTTGGTACCAAAACGAAAAAAAACAATCATCTAGGCACGATAACTTAAAATATCCCCTACGTAGCTAACATTAGACTCATGAAAATATTACGACATGATGTGAGACAAACAAAACCGCGGATCGGTGAAAATTCCTGTCGTCGGTTGTTGATCATTCAAGAAAACCCATACGACGGGCAAGGTCGCCTTTACGGATTATCGTATCCAGCTAATCCACTACCAATAGGCATTTGTGGTCGACATGATCAATCTGCTGGCCAATATTCGTTTAATTGTTGTTGTTGTTGGCGTGTGTGTGATTGCGTGTGTGTTCGCGTGTGATTCTCATACATCAGGTGTACGTCGCGCTGGCTGATGTGTGTAGTCTCAGGTATCTTCATTATTTGCGCGGATTCAGTTGTGTATCAATTGTGAAACATATAAGTAAACTATTTATTCTAATTATTAGAACATCGTCAAGCTATACTTAAAGGTAGATTATTCCATTTTTTTTTAAATCCTTAACTACTTATTTATGCAATTATGAAACATACATATTAGAATTTTTTTTAATCTATATAAATATTCGAATTATTTATTATATATATAAATACTTATATTTTTCTTATATTACTAATCCATTGAAATACTTGATTATTTTTAGTTTAAATGGGAATTATTTGATGGCGCTCTTTAATAATATTTTCAATTTATTATTTCGAGGATGAACTAAAGAATCTAATTCTATAGAAAATATTTATTTTTATCTATCAATTACGCTCGCTATACAACAAAATATTTCGCACTAATGTATTTGACTATCAATATGAAAATGGGATTATAATTATATAATATATTAGTTTATATAATTATTTGTTATTTATCATTCAATTCGTCAACTTGAAGTGCTGTGTAATGTCACAGCTATTAAAAATGTACACGCATATTTATTTTTTGTCATAAACCAGGATTATATATTAATATAATAATGCTTTGATGTCCTTGATTTAATTTTTTGCTGTCAAATTACAATGCATTGTTTCGAATTTTTAGTAAGAATTTCAAAATATAATAAAAACATATTTACGTAAATAGTTTGAATATTAAAATATTTCTCTTTAGGCAATGAGCATATTAATAAATTTGTAACAATGCATTCATAATGTTGTAGCAAAATCAAATCATGATTTCTTTTGCAACAAAAACAAAAATGTAGGTTAAACACGAATAAAATATAAATAAAAATAATTATCAATAACAGAGATGTAATTTGTTGCACCAACGCTTGTACAATTATGAAATCTATTAGCATTGCAATGCTGCATTATAGCTAAGACTAGTGTTTCATACTTGGCTGATGATTTTCTTAGCGAAATCTATTTTAAACAACACTTGTATATTGAAACAACTCTTGACACTTCTATATCATATAAATATCCTCAAAGGTTTAAACTTTGTAAATATTAGTCTTTTAACGTGTTTCGTAAACATTTATTGTTGCAGTTTAATTATGTATCGGTCGAAAATTCGCAACAACAAATCTAATGGAATTCTATTGAATGATATGCCAATAATCGTGATAGAATCTCCTGATTCTATAGCATCATCCCATCTTCCATATGTAGACGATGTTGATGGCGATGAGAACGACTATACAGACGAGCAGAAGAAAAATAGAAGGAATAGCAAATCTATGCCTGCAGATCTACAATCGTTGGGGCAGAGAAAGTCTGTAGATAAAAATGAAAATGTAAGTAAGTTAATTAGTTTTATACTATTGTTAACAATTCTGTGAACACCAGAACGCCATTAGATAAAATAACACGTTTGTTATTCGATAAATGTGTAAAGTAATAATTATTAGTTGGTGTGTAAAGATATCTAATAAATTTGATGACGTGACCATTAGAATTTTTTTTTATCTTATATATATTTGCACTTAACAGCTTTGATGTATTTTTCAATAGGTATAAACTAAAATGAGTAATATTTCTGATGTCATATAAATCAAACGAAATTACTTCTTAGAAAACGGTCATTTGCTCTTTGTTTAGTTGTTCATTTTCATATTTGTAATGCTATATATTATTTTAAATGTATAAAACTAATATTCGCATATTAAAACTTTTTTTCTAAATTCATTTATGGTTATAATTATTACCCATATTTGCAATGCCAAACACACACACACACACACACACACACACACAGACAGATAGACATTCAAAAAAAAAGTCGGACTCGATTCAGGAAAGAAAAAAGGTATATTTCTGTTAAAATATCCAGATCGATTTTTCAATACTTACTTATTACTTCGTATAAGAAGGTACAAATTTGGTTTATAAAACGTAAAATATATTTACGATTTATTCAGAATGTTTTTGTAAATGTAATAATTGGTCGAAATAAATTATGACAAATATTAGATTTTCTTGCACGTTTTTCAATTAGAAATGGTACCTTGGGGTATACTTTATTTTTCGTTTATACATCATATATCATATCACCTGGGAATGAAATTCTGAAAACTAGTACACTGCGAAACAAATGGTCCACACAAGTAGAACATAATTCTGTAATGACTAGACCCGAGATGAGGGGACATATTACTCGTAATTTGCAAATTAACCAATTCTACAGCCACAGTTGACGAAGTAACTTACAGTTTGCGATCAAGAAAGTGTCAACATAATAAGTGAACATTTTTGTGTGTAAATTAATTTATTAAATATGTTGATACAACCTGATGAACGTGTTTTTATGTCAAACTATTCCAGCGATTCTCAGGTATATATATAAAAAAAAAGATCTTGATTACGAAAAATTATAAAAATCTTATCCACTATATGTATTATAATGTAGAATGTTTTAACAATCATTTGCAGATGTAGTACAATATTACATCATGTTTTGACTCCAGTTATCTAATTTTACAGATATCAGAAACTGGACTTTCGAACAACGCCAGTGATGCCGAAGATGATACAGATGTTGAAGCAAACAGAGAGCCAATTCGGTACGTATACATTATTTCGTATACTTTAGTTGTAATTCCGACTCATTTTCCAAATAAGTATGTCATGAATGTTTAAAAAAATATTTTTCGTTGTATCACGCATCGCGTTTATCATGCGGTTGCATAAGTAAAGGTATTTTAAAATGACCTTACAAGTAAACCATGCTTAAATTTGTTTGCATTTTATTTAGCATGCAATCCACATATTGTTTCATTGTGGGGTCATATAAAATAACGTCATATCACATTTAAAGAGGCCGGTCTTATCAATGATTCTATTTGATTATATATTTTTTACGTATTTGTATAAGTTTATTATTATTTTTAAATAGTTATTTATATCAAAATGAAATTCGTTGAACAATTAAGAAATACGTGAACACTCTTTTGTTGTTAAATTATTTTTCATATAGTCCAGCGGAAACAATTAATTTAATCTTCTCGATTGTCCGAGTAATATGATTGGCCATTTAGTAGATTCAGGCCAATCTAACATATAAACATTGTTGCAGAACTTAATTATAAATGCAATAAATATAATAAATAAATGCATTTTTTTTTTAGTTAACCCACTACTATTCCCCTCGTTATGTGATTATATATCTGGATATAGTAGTCTTATTTAATCATACTTATATGCAACACTTTCCCCTCTTCTTTCACATGTGACATCAGATTAAATCTTGTAGATCGGTCAACAAACTATATAGTTCAATGTATGCATGAGTGCAGTCAGTCTTAGTTGCTGATTGAGATATTTCCTTTCAGAACATTTCGAAGCCTTCGCAGAAAATCAGTCATCAATCCAGAGATGCTTAAGCCACACGATGATGAATTTTTGGACACACCTGGGAGTACATCGCCTGGAAATTCAATTACATCGATTAATTCTTTAGCTAGTTTGCTAAAGGAAAAAATGCAAGTAAGTAACAATTCATAATTATTTATAATAAATGATCAAACAATTTTCTTGTGCGCAGGCATTCCCAGCAGCGTTCAAAAAGAAAAAACCGGATAAAGACTACAAAATTAAAGCGTTTGTCAGTATATTATTTCTAGTGATAGTGTTCTTAGTAGGACTAGCTTACGTTTTGTACCACCAACAAGTATTGCACCGAGCATATTTCGATAAAATAAAATTCAATAAGGGTAAACGCGTTATGAGAATATTCAACACAAATGGCTTAGAGATAATTAAAGGAAGATTAGGCAGAACGATAAATTACGATGCAGCGTTTCCATGTTTGGATCATGATATAAAAGACGACGGTAGCATTTGCTTAGAATGGATGAGAAGAGCTCGATTATATTTAAACTTTAAACAAATGCAGTATGATATCAGATGCTATAACATCCATTGGATGTCACTATCACCGGATATTGCACCGACTGATTGCTTTGATTGGTCAACAGCGGATGGACATTGGTACGGAGGGGGTCAAACTGCAGATGGACAATGGCCGTTAGAAAAAGGAAAGCACTCATTTTCCGCATTCGTTACAGGCGAAGTAAACAAATATAATTGGGGAAACGTTTTGAAAAGATATTTCATAAACTCAAAAGGAGCAGCAATCATCATAGACAATACAGTACCGCTATACACAGCTTTAGAAGAAACAGAAAATGGCAAATCATTTTGTCTGCAAGCACGACATGATTCATTTGCTTATGTCAACCACATGACTCCATTACCTCATCTTAACTACAGCATCTGCACAAGTTCGAATATGACAAAACTACATTCATTTATGTCAGAAAAATCCTTATGGGATGGTTTAAAGCAGCGAGACATCGATGTTATAACAAATTTATTAAGTGAACCACTTTGGGAAATCACAACTGCCAATAAAGATGATTTATCTGGCGAAACAGTATTCAATTATACGGAAGATGTAATTGCGCTAGGGTTTTTAAAACAAGGTCATATTTTATTGAATGAATTTTGGCAGAATCAGATAGGCGATTTTACTTTAGATATTGAACGATTTCCGACATTAGCTGATATTGTTGGAGTTCTCCATCGAAGAGGGTTCCGCATTGTTTTATCAGTACAACCGTTTATATCAACAGAAAGTATTAATTTTGCAGAATGTGTTCGAGATGGACTATTAGTTTCAGAACGGTACAGTGATAGAGGAATTCCTGCTTTAACGCGATACAAATCTTTATTAAGTGCTGGCATTTTAGACGTAACTAATAACAGAAGTATTCCTTGGTTGCTAAAGCAATTAAAAGAACTACAAGAGACATATAAAATCGACGAATTTTATTTAGATTTTGGAGTAGCGTATAATATGCCACACTATTACCAATGCGAGAAACCGTTAACGAATCCTGATAGTTATAAAACACAAATGATTAATAGTTTGCAAGGTGAACTAAGTGTGATAGGTGTGTCAAGTGCAGTAGAAAGACCAAGAGCACCAATATTTGTATCGTTACCGAAATTTGAATCGACTTGGGAGGCATTACAAACCGTAATCCCCACTATTTTAACTTATGGCACAATTGGGTATCCTTTCCTCATACCCGGAGCCGTGGGTGGGGATATAGATATCAGGAACTCAAGTACAGGGTCAGGGCTGGTACTTCCAGATAGGGAATTATATATGAGGTGGTTGCAGCTAGCTACATTTTTACCAGTTATTCGGTTTACGCATTTACCAAGTAAATTTGGTGAAGGAAAAGTTTTAGAAATGGCCAAATTATTAACGCAACTCAGACAGAAAACGGTAAGTTACTACTAGCACACAACACTGAAGATTAAATATGATATAATTTCTTAATTAAATATAAAACCATACCTTTTATATTATAGGTGACTCCGATATTGAAGAAGTATGCGCGTGAGTCGCTGGATTCCGGTCTTCCGTTAATTCGTCCGCTTTGGATGCTGGATCCTTCTGATTTATCATGCCATGTAGTCGTAGATGAGTTCGCGGTTGGAGAAGAATTAATCGCTGCCCCGGTGTTGTACCCCGGACATAAAGAACGTGAAGTATATCTTCCTGCAGGAGTGTGGAAAGATGGGATTGATGGAAGCTTGCGAAAAGGTAGCAGGTGGATCCATGATTATAAAGTTGCAGAAGATCAAGTTGCTTTCTTTGTAAAGATGCCCGATAACACTCGATTATAATTTGTTTTAACTTTTTAATAAAATGGTCAAAATAATTATTGTCTAATCTAAACTATTATAGATTTTATACATAATGCTTAAAAGCATTTAACTGATGTGATAATTATATATAATAAATCAAATGTCAAGTATAAGTGTGCCATATACCTCCATATTTCATCTCTGAAGTAAAGTATAATAAAATATTTTCATGAAACATGCGTTATTTATTTAATTGAAGAATAAAATATATATAAATAAATCTTACCAAATCTCGTGTTCATGGTTAATACTGTATGTAAAATAAGAGACAAATTACTATGTAAATTAAATTTACGTAGTTTTTATTTCATTTATATTCTCATACATAACCCATACAGTACATTGCGATTAAATATAACAGTTTATAACATTTTGTAAGCTAAAGGACCAGATGTTTCTTCTTTGACTAGAAGCAATATATACGTATTTTATATATATTATTTTTTTTTATAATAAGCGGAATTTGCATAGATTTTCCAAAATAATAAATAAATAAACTATTTTTAAACATTTATAATATCACCTATTGTTACCATGTACAATCAGCAAAACAAATCGTATGAAAATAAACGCTGAAACCTAGATGTATTCAATGAACAATTAAATTTTGTTAACAAAATCTAATTGTTCTTAAATCAACTAGCTTGATAAATAAATGCATAATATTCTTAACTTTTCCACCATTTCTTTACTTTGCTGCAATATTCCGGATGTAAACATTTAAATTCCATTCAATACAAGGCAATCTCCGATTAGCACCATACATACGTTATATATATATATAAATTTGTTGTTAGCTAAACTCAAGCTCAGTGTGACCTGGATAAATCCAATCTATCCACTTATTTTAGCATTTTATTAGATTTAGAAAACATCCCGTGACCAAGTTTGCAATGAATGTGAAATCACAAACAATGATCGATTGTCCTGTGTGGTAATTTGGTATATTACATACATCTCATAAGTAATCAAAGCTATGAGAATAAACTCATTAGATAACATATTCATAAACCAATCCATAAAATACTCAAATTTTACTTGACGTAATCAAAATTCAAGCACCTAGCGTCTTGATTTTCGAAACCTAAGAGAATGCTAAATTATAGTAGATTCATCTTCTAATGAAGTATAAATAGTAAATTTCAAAATAACAATCATATTTGAACATTCATATAACGCTTATAGGCCCGTAAAATATTGCAAATTAAATATATCGCTGACGTTTCCAGTTTATTCTGCTATTTAAAAAGTAAAAAATAACAAACTGTTTATAGTGAGACGTTTCATTTTACTATTGTATTTCTCGTGAAAAACAAAAATTATTTTTCTTTGTAAAAACATCGAACTAGAAAATATATAACTCGTAAACCTTTATATGTAATAAGAAAATTCTAAATACGTATTTCAAGAACAAAGTTCTAATCATAAGTAGAACAGAGAGATGCAAATCAAGATTACATGACTAGTGGTCTAGATTGAATCGTCTTAGCTCTACTGATGATGAGAATTAAGTTCTTGAAATGCGTATTTCGATTTTTTTTCATTTTTTATATTAAGGCTTATAAGAGATTATATATTTTATTTAGTAAGTTTACAATTTTATATTAAATTGGAAACTATATTTTATTGATTGTTAAGTAATCTATCAAATATTATAGTGTATATTGTTGGCTAAGTACAAAATTTTATCTGGACGCCCAAAATTCAGTTTTTCTCCCTAATCAATCAGTTTCAAGACAAACCCTATTTAAATAATATGTATACGTTTGGTTTAAATAAATGTAAAATGTATATAAGATATCACAATATGAAAGGGTTTCTTTAAAGTACATATAAAGCATGTGAAGTTCCGTGACAAAGATTACCACAATTACTAACTAATACTGGTGTATTATATTTGGCGTACCTACGGTCTAGGACGATTTTCGAATAAACTAGAAACGATAATATTTGAGTTGGTAACTGGTGCAATCTTTTGCACGAAACTTGCTAATCATTCCAAAATATTCAGCTACTGATACAGCTAACAAAATCTGTTAATACTATACTACTTAATAAGATAGATAACACATGAATACATTGCATATTTATTAATAATGATTGTAATAACATGATAACGAGCTCAGTTCATATAGGCTTAATAAACAATTTAAACGAAACAATTAACGGCGCAACGATTCAGACAATGTCCAATGTATGGGAAGTTGAGAACTGAACCCGCCCGACAATAAGGGCTTCTGGGGTAGACTGGCATTTTTTGTTTTTTTGTTTTTTTTTTTTGTTTGAAGACGTACATTCACATTTAACATAGTGTAGTTTAAATAGTAGGTATCCTCTTAAAATACCTTAATGTCTCAAGAAAAACTATTTCCGATTTTAGTAAAATGTTTTATTCTGCATTGAATCATAATCAAACAATACGAATGGATTCGATATTGTGAGACAATGTTCAGCTACGCATAGTTTTACACATAGTAAGTTTTATTTAAATTAGTTGATATAATTTAATAAATTTAACTCTTTTGGCTGTAGTTTGTAAACATCGCTTCACTTCATCGACAAATGCGTACGATTTGTTTGTAATTTCATGAGGACATCAAGAACAGTCTACTCAGAGATTACTTATGATTGAAGTATATTTTTAATAATCAGACACGAGGCTATAGGAATAAATAAGTTTTGAGAATATAGTGCTGATGATATAAATGATTTGAAGAAAATCATATAGAACTAAAATAAACGGCATTTACAAACCACAGCCAGATAAAATTTGTTTTGCACTTATAGTTATAACATGATTAAATCTAAACCTAATTATTTATTTAATTAGTGCTTTGAGGTGTCTGCATTTGGGGAAGTACATTGATATAGGTATTCATAATGCTATAAAGAGTTCATGTTAGTCAAATTCTGGACGTCTCTTTGAAATATGGTCATGTAAACATGCGCTATTGGTAAATGATTTTAAATTACTACTGACTGGATTTAACTTGATTGGTAAATGATTTTACGATTGATTCAACCAACAACTTGTTATTTTTTATCCTTAAATAATGGACTGTTACGAATAACATTAGTTTAATCTCACATTTTTTATAACGTTTAAAACACCAATTACTTACTACAATTATTTATAACACGCCTTTTTTTGAATTTATCACATACAGATATTGATTCAGTCGACAACCTGCAGTTTTCAACGGTTTGAATTGATTGACAGGTTCAGGTTCATGATACTACAGTCATGCATCACATAGGATTGTTTCTAAGTTAAGTAGGGTGAGACGTTTGATATAATGAATATGTAATGTATCTTATATGAAGGGTGGTTTGCATTTTATTCTGAATTAGTCTTGTTTAGTTAGGTATTTATTTATTTTTTGTTTTGTTTATTTTTGTATGGCTAAGTAAGTATGAAACAGGAGGATAAGATGCCTAATTCGTTGAAAACTCGGTTTTTAGCTTTACCCACTCATCATATTTAGTACTTAAATAATAATACGTGAATAAACGTTTTAAAACTCCAAACGATAGGCAGAACACGATGTCTCGTGGTCCTGCAAGTTAATTGTGCATCGGCTGGCAGATGGTGATAAGTCTATTTTATATTTAGCAAGGAGATCTTCGTTCTCAGCTACCCAATAGCCAAGCACATCGGTATCATACGTTGGAATGATAGTTACTTCTGCTCACATTCAAATTTTTGTTACATACTATTAACTTATTAACTTAAATTAACATTAAACTTACCTAATTCTTTATCTTCCCACGTTTGCTTGGCCTCCAGAAGTGCGTTGTACACATCCTTGCTGGGCTCCGTACCAGAGAAAACATAATACCTAGCCCGGACACTCTTAAAGAATTCTACAAACGAGTAATATGAGTTACCATGATGTGGCACGTATGTCAAGTCCAAATAAACGGGACTGCTGTTTTTGTTTTTCTTATATTTTGACGGTGATTCAGATCGCTTCCGCTCATCGTTGATTTTATTTTTAGATGATAACGTAGCGGATGCTGGCATCTTTTTTGGCGTTGTTTTGTTTGACATGTCACTAGGAGGCAGCGCAGGACTAGGCAAACCTAATGGTTTACCCCAAGTTTCAATAGGATCTTTCTTAATATCTCGCTGCTGACTATTGCTACTGCTTGCTTCAATAAAACTTGAAGTCATCATTTCAGAACTTTTCTTTGGAGAATCGGTTTTTATTTTTTTTTCAATATCGCACTCTTTATCAAACCCATTTTTGGCTATGTCTTTCATTGGAATACCATCTTTACCATTTTCCATACTTGTCTCTTTAATAGCTTTACTATATTTTGCTTGTGTTATTTCATATTTATAATTGGTCGAATCTGAAGCATTTTCTGAAATTAAATCTGTTCCTCGAGTTTGTCTATGCTCTAACATCGCCTTCTCAAAATCTAAATCCGCATCTTCAAGGAACTGCTTCTCAGATTCTTTTGTAGTGGAATATTCTAAATGGGATTTTGTTGTCATTGGAATTGGCTGTGATTGCACTTTGCTTTCAGAACTTGTCACTGAAGATTCTTCTGCAGAATCATCTGGAAGTGCTCCATAAAATGACGAAATCATGGGATCGATCTTTGTTGATTTATCAGATCCTATTTCAAATTCGGTGTATCGAATAGAAGGTGAATATGTCATTTGCGATGTAACACTTGTTGGAGAACCTGGTACATCATCGTCATCACTGTATACTTGATGTTCTTCGCTACTACCGTGGCCCCACGCATGAGGTACTCGAGACATTTGGCCAGAGCTGATATCACTATGAGGTGATGATACACCGCCAAAGTCACAATCATCACTGCCTGGTGTGGAACACCGGAGGCCAGTTGATTTATGTGGAATTTCTGACGGTTCATCTTTTGATGCTGGTGGTATCTCGGTTATAACATTAAAAAGTTGAAGATCATCAACAACTTTTTTCGTTACTGTAGTCGTTGTGGAAGTTGTAGTGATACCGCTCTGTTTCACTGTTTCGGTAATTTCTGTAATGCTAGTTATATCTAACTCTTTTTCATCAACCTGCTCTTTTTCTTCAACCGATGACAATTCTTTCTTTTCAGTCAGTTTCTGATCTTCTGTTTGTAGAGTAAATGTTTCTTTAACAATTGGACTTACGGGTACTGTTGGTGGTGTAGAACTACCAGGAATATGTTTCTCATGTTTTAGAATCTCATGTATTTCTTTCATACGTTCGACATCTGCAATATCTGGTGTGGATTTTCCACTGAGATGTAATTCTTCTGACGATAAATGAATTATGTCTTTATTAGACGGACTGATTTGGCCACTACTTGAAATAGAATCTTCGCGTAGGAGGTTTGATGGACCTGCTACACTCAATTCTGTTGTGATAACATTTGATTGTGTTTCTTTAGTATCTTTTTCAATAGGTACAATAATTTTCAAATCAGTCTTAACATCCACTACAACTGTTGTTTCTAATTTTGTTAAATCATTGTCCTGTAAATCAAGTGTAGATTTGTCTGATAATTCTGTAGTATCATTTGAAATCAGAGCTTCGGTAGTAGCGTTTTCTGATTCATCTTTCAAATCTGGTGTAGACGTACCAGACTGCTTACTACTTATTGCCATAATCGACTGTTCTACCGTTTTCATATCATGTGTTTGGTCCAAATCGTGAATGTCAGCAAAAGTTGTATCATGTTTCAAATCAGGCGTAGACTTTCCAGATTGATCGCTTGTAATGGATACCATGGTTTTTCTCATTCCACATTTCTCATCTGGCGTAGATCGCCCATAAACATCATAAATATCTGGTGTTGAGCGTACAGGTTCTGGTGTTGACATACCAGTCTGCTCACTTGTAACTGATTTGTCTAGAGTTTCGTGAGTTGAGTCATTTACTTTAAAATCGGGAGTTGACTTTCCAGATATGTCACTAGTAGTAGAAATAATTGATTTCCTAATTTCGCATTTAATATCTGGCGTGGATTTTCCGGACGACCCTTTTATGTCTGGAGTTGATTTACCAGATTGCTCATTAGGTAATGAAGACATATTATTGACTACATCTTGCTTAATATCTGGAGTAGATTTGCCTGAATCACTTTTGATTTCATGAGATACAGGTTCCTTAATATCTGGTGTAGATTTTCCAGATTTATCATTCGTAATTGAAACAATGGTTTCACTAACTTCGCATTTTATATCTGGAGTTGCTTTTCCAGATTCTTCTACTACATCACAAATTTCTGGTGTTGGCGATTTAATATCTGGAGTAGATTTTCCTGATTTTTCACTACTTGCTAAAGCAGCAGTCTCACTAATAACAAATTTAATATCTGGAGTTGTTTTTCCAGATTCCAATTTGATGTCAGGAGTTGTTGCTTTAGTTTCTGGAGTCGATTTTCCAGATTTTCCATTGGTTACTATAGCCACGGATTCAGTAGTTTCATATTTCACATCTGGTGTTGTTTTCTCAGATTCGTCTTTAGAGTCAAGAACATCAGACGTTGTTACTTTAATATCTGGAGTAGATTTTCCAGAATGTTGACTAGTTATATCAGGTGTACTCTTTCCTGAAGGACTTTTAATATCATTCACTTCGGGTGTTAATGCTTTTTTATCTGGAACAGAATTTCCAGATGTTTCACTAGAAACAGCGCTGCTAGTTTCAGCTTTTATATCTGGGGTGGACTTGCCCGATTCTGATTTACCAGTATGAACTTTTTCTGATGTTTCTTTAACATCAGGAGTAGATTTTCCTGACTTTTCACTAGTTACTGAAGTAATAGTTTCGCTTACGTCACATTTTATGTTAGGAGATTCCCTTCCAGATTCTGATTTTATGTCATGAAGTTCTGATTTGGTTGTTTTAATATCAGGAGTAGACTTTCCTGACTTTTGACTGGTTACGAAATCATCAATCTGACTTTGATCTATTTTTATATCTTGCGTTGATTTACTAGATTCAGCTTGAATGTCATGACATTCAGAAGAAGTTGCTTTTATATCTGGAGTAGATTTTCCAGATTTTTCAGATGTTTCTGAAGTAAGACTCTTTCTTATTTCATGCTTTATATCTGGCGTTGATTTACCAGATTCAGTTTTAGTGTCATGAACGTCAGGAGTAATTGCTGTTATATCTGGAGTAGATTTGCCAGATTTTTCGGTTGTTTCTGAAGTAAGGCTCTTTCTAATTTCATGCTTTATATCTGGTGTTGATTTTCCAGATTCGTGTTTAATATCATGTACTTCAGATGTTGCTGCTGTAATATCTGGAGTAGTCTTCCCAGATTTATCAGTTGTCTCTGAAGTGGTACTCTTTATAATCTCATGCTTTATGTCTAGAGTTGATTTTTCAGATTCAGGTTTAGACTCATGAACATCAGAAGTAGTTGCTGTTAGATCTGGAGTAGATTTTCCAGATTTTTCAGATATTTCTGAAGTAAGACTTTTTCTAATTTCATGTTTTATATCTGGCGTTGATTTTCCAGATTCATTTTTAATGTCATGAACGTCAGCAGTAGTTGCTGTAATATCTGGAGTAGCTATTCCATATTTATCTGCTGTTTCTGAAGTAATACTCTTTCGAATATCACACTTTATATCTGGCGTTGATTTTCCAGATTCAATTTTAATGTCATGAGCTTCAGGAGTAGATGCTGTAATATCTGGAGTAACTATTGCAGATTTATCAGCTTCCTCTGAAGTAAGACTCTTTCTACTGTCGCTCTTTACATCTGGTGTTGATTTTCCAGAATCAATTTTAATGTCATGAACTTCCGGTGTAGTTGCTGTAATATCTGGAGTAGCTTTTCCAGATTTTTCAATTATTTCTGAAGAAAGGCCCTTTTTAATTTCATGTTTTATATCGGGTGTTGATTTACCAGATTCACTTTTAGTAACATGTACATCAGGAGTTGTTGTTATATCTGGAGTAGACTTTCCAGATTTTTCAGTAGTTTTTGAAATAAGGGGTTCCTCAATTTCTTTTTTTATATCTGGGGTTGATTTTCCCGATTCAGTTTTGGTATCATGCACTTCAGATGCGAGTGCTTTAACTTCAGGTGTAGATTCGTCAGCTTTTTCCGTAGTTGCTGTAATCGATTCAACTTTTGTGTCAAGAATATCAGGCGTAGCACGAGGTGATATATCGTCTTCTGTCTTATCAGATTGTTCACTAGCTAAAGAAATAATTGATTTTCTTTCAGCTGGTTTAATATCTGATATAGACTCTCCAGAGCCAGTTTTTATGTCATGGATGTTCGGAATAGAAATGGGCGATGCTTTTAAGTCAGGTGTAGACTTACCAGATTGTTCGCTTGTGATAGAAACAATAGATGTTCTATCGCCATGTTTCATATCTGGCGATACATGAGCTATGATATCTTGAATATCTGAAACATGCTCTTCCAGATCTGGAGAAGATTTTCCCGATTGATCACAAGATAAATCTATTTTTATCTCAGGTGTTGACCTTCCTGATAAATCTCTATTATCATGGACATCTACAGTTAAGCCTGATGGTAAATAATCTGGTTTCAAATCAGGCGTAGATTTCCCAGACTGTTCACTAGTTATAGAAATAATAGATTTACGTCCCATCAATTTAATATCTGGAGTTGATTTTCCAGATAGATCCTTGATATCTTGTACTTCCGGTGTTGCGACTGGTGTTATATGATCTTCTTTTATATTCGGGGTTGATTTGCCAGATTTTTCACTTGTTACAGATAGGATGGATTTACTACGATCACTTTTTAAATTTGGCGATGATTTTCCTGAATCAACCTCGTCAATATTATTTTCATGTGCGGCGTCTTGTTCTTTTAAAGTAGTAGAAATTGATTCTATAGATTCTAATTCCTTATTTGGTGACTCAAGTTTTGGACTTGTTTTACCAGACGACGACTTTTGTTCTTTTATGTCAATTTCTTCTTCTACTGAAATGACATCTGCGGCTTTCTCTATTTCTACTACTCTAGCTTCCAATGACTCTGTGCCAGATATTTCTGATTTATCATCTTTCATTCCTGAAGATACTTCAAGATCATGAGCTAGTTCTTTTATATCTGATTCTCGTTTAGATGACGATTTCCCAGAAGATGATTGTGTATCTTTTAATTTCATTTCATCTAAATGAACAGGAGAAGAAGTTCCACTAGCTTCCTTTGTAGCTTTTAATTCAGTTGGAGACATTTCGGAGTCATGCATTTCCTCTAATTTTAAACCACTGTCTGCTAGAGTTTCAGGAATATCTTTATTATCTTCATTTAACTCCGGTGTAGACTTTCCCGTACAATCTTTAGTATCTTGTATTAAATTGGTTAACTCAGCATTTGTCAAATCTTCTTTGATATCTGATGTTAGCGTTCCAGATGTTACTAAATCAGGTGAAGATTTTCCAGACTTTTCAGTATTTGAGATATCTGTTTTTAATTCGGGTATCAAATCAACAATAGGTATATCTAATATTTCCGCTGATTCAAATGTTACATCAGGAGTTGCTGAAGTACTAGGTATAGCTTTATCTGAAGATTCTTTAATACCTACACTAGATTTGGTTTGAATTTCATTGTCATTTGGAGCAGTTGAAATATCAAGCGTATCTTTTAAATCTTCTGCTACCTTCGTAACATCTGTTACATATTGAACTTTGATCTCCGATAAAATGTCTGTGGCTTCCTTTTCCTGTGGTTGATCATCTGTTTTTTCTTGCTTACTAATGGTATCTTCTTTGACTCCAACCTCAGTCTGTTTCTGTTGATCTTCTAGTTCATTTTGTATTTTTTCACTAATTTCTTTTTCTTCTTTTAAATCGATATCTATTTGTTTGTCAGTGTCAACAATTTCTTCCTTTATTTCTTTTTCTGCTTCACTGGTATCTTTTAAATCTTTTACTTGTTCAGCATCTTCTTTAACATCAGCTTTAAGTTTAGAAGATTCAATTTCGCCTTCAAGTTCGGGTTCAATTTTTGTTGTTTTGTCCTCCTCTTTATCCAACCCTACTGACGTGCTTGCAGAGTCCACTGATGTTTTGGTGATTGTTACGACGTCTTTTAATACTATACTTTCTTTAATTTCATCAGCTATTTTACCACCATCTTTCTTTATATCTTCTTCATCTTGCTTCAATTCAACGTGTTCTGTAGTCATAGGACTCAATTCTTTTACGGTTTCTACATCTTCTTTAGTAGACGTATCTGATATTTCATCTTTAATATCAGGTGATATTCTGTCGTTTATTAACTGCTTCTCTTGTTTTAGATCTATTTTCACATTAGAGACTTCTGCATTTCCATCACTTGCTTTTCTATCATCTACCTCTGTTTTAGTATCTTTTTCTATTAAATCTTTATTTGTATTCTCAGTTTCATGATCGTCCTTAGAAATTTTTTCTTCAGATTGAATGTCTTCTTTGGCATCCATTTTGTCTGATATTTGATCATCAATTTTGATATCAGGAGTACTCTTACCAGATAATTTTGGACCTGATATTGCTAAGGATGCATTATCTTCTACACTATCATCTTCTTTAGTTTTAATTTCAGTTTCTTTAGTATCCTTTTCTATTTTATCATCTTGGTCATCCAAAACTTCTTGCTCTTTAGATATTTCTTCTACTGTGCTATCCTTTCGATCAATATTTTTTTCGGTATTTGTTTCTTGTATTTGAGCTTCGTCTTTAGAATCCACTATTGATTCCTTTTCTGTTGGCTCAGGTGTAGACCTGGCAGATAAACCTTCATGAGGTGTTGACTTAGCGGAAAGTGGTTTCTCTGGAGATGATTTACCAGAATCTTCTTTAGTAAAAGTGATAGATCCGGATGGACATATTACCGTTTCTTCTCCACCGTCTTCACTAGATGCGGTCACTAGCATTCTGTGAACAGTACCCGTAATTTTCGTTGTAAGTGTGTCTTCTGTTACATCTAAAGCTTCAATATCATTAGAATCTTCTTCAATCTTCTCTATCAATTCATTAGCTGCTTCGGTTTTCTCGCTCAATTCTTTAGCATCTTCAAGTACTTCCTTAGTTTTTTTAATTACTTCAGCATCTTCAAGTACTTCACTAGTTTTTTTAATTTCTTCAGTATCTTCAAGTACTTCACTAGTTTTTTTAATTTCTTCAGCATCTTCAAGTACTTCACTAGTCTTTTTAATTTCTTCAGCACCTTCAAGTACTTCACTAGTTTGTTTTAGTTCTTCAGCATCTTCAAGTACTTCACTAGTTTTTTTTATTTCTTCAGCTTTGTGTTCTTCTGTGATAACTTCGTCTACAACAGCAGCAGATTTTATATCAGATATGATTTTCGACGTAGATGCTATCAGAGCATTTGAGTCTTTGATTAAATCACTAATTTTCTTTTCTTGAGGCGATATATCCTTTTCTTGCGTTTCACTAATAATAGGATCTGGTGTCGCAATTTTTTTCTCTTCATCTATGAATTCAATCGATGACTGTTTAGGACAAACAGCAAAATGTTCACGATAAGTTTCTTTGCCTGGTAACGCAGCATCCTCTTGAACCGGAGAATCTAATGTGGTAATATGAGTTTCTCTAAGTTCTGTCGTGTACCCTTTCAAACCAAAAGATTTGAATGGTGAGCCGTATTCCATGGGTAACGTTGCAGCAAGTTCTTCTAACGGTGCGTCAGATTTCAAAACAAGAGCAACGCTGCTAACAATTTTAACAATCTCTTCTTCTTTGTAAGGATGTTTGCTTTCAACAAACATTTCATCTATTTCTTCTTTAACTTCAATTATGTCTTTAGCTGCATCTAACTTGGTTTCAGGTGCCTCTATAGTTGGAAGTTCTATTACTGTATCCTCAACAATGGAAGTTTTTCTTTCTGCTTCTTCTATTATATCAGTAATTATTTCTTTGGCATCAGAGATCACAGCGGTTTTGTCTTGTTGGTCGTCTACACTTTCAACTTGGGGTTCAGTTATAGTTTTAATTATTATTGCTTCTGATTCATCTATTTGAGCTGAATCACCTTCTTCTGCAACTGGTACAATCATAGTTTCGTCTTGCTTTAAATCCTCCGTTTGAATGCTTGCAGATGTTATTTCTGCAATAGCATCTTTGATAGTGGTCATTATCTCACCCACTTTATCTTTTATTTCAGTTGGAATTGAAATATCAATATTTTCCTCTTTTACTTCTTCCTCTATTTCGACTTCGGTTCCGTCTTCTTTAGTTTCGACTTGTTCTCTTACTTCATCTTTAGTTTCTTGTTCAGTTTCATTTAGTTTTGTTGTTTCATCTTTAGTTTTATCTTCTGGAACATCAATAGCTTGTTCTTTGTCTTGGTCTACTTCTTTTACTTCAGTAGATTCTAATTTAATATCTTGTTCAGTTATTTTAATTTCTTCTGCAGATGCAACTGTTTCTTGTGGTTCATTTTCTATTGTTTCGTCAATTGTTTCTTTTATCTGTAATTGTGCCTCTTGTAATACTTCTTCGGTTTTCTCACTTGGTTGCTCAATAACAACTGTTACTTTTGTCTCAGTTGTTACATCTTGAATAACAGCTTCTATAACTTTTTCTTCTTCTTTATCCTCTGTAGGCAGTACTTCTTGGGTCTGTATTTCTGGTTTTTCTTCTACAGCTGTTTTAATTTCAACTGTTTCAATTTCCTCTGGTTCTACTTTAACAACATCTATTTTTACTTCATTTTTATCGACACTTTCATCTTGTTCTTTCTGGATGGGTGCCTCCATTTTTTTGTTGTCTTTCTTAAAAGCACTTGGGAAATCATACGTGTCAATGTCGACTTCTTCGTGCATTGGTAGGTCAGCAACTTCATCTGGAGTTTTAACAATATCACGAATATGTGACTGATGTGCTTCAAATTTAATGCCCACAATGGGACTAATTTTTGATATAGCTTCTAGAGGTTTTTGAGTGACGACTACTGCAGGTATTTCTTTCTCTTCTTTAGTCTCTTCCTTAGCGTATTTTTCCTCAATAACTTGATCTTCCTTAATTTCATCAAGTGTTATTCTTTCATCTTCAGGTAATGTTGGAGCAGTCGTGGCACCAGACTCGATAGTTGCAGAAAACTTTTCATCTGGTTGGGATTCCAAGACATAATTTTGATCCTTTTCTTCCTTATTTTCTTCTTCCTCAACATCACCTCGTGTATCAGTTAATTTCTTTTCACTTGACATGTCAATTTTATCTTCTGGACTTGTGACAGATATTTCTTTAGACATTTCTTCTGTTTTTTCACGCGAATCTTCCTTGCTTCTAGTCATTTCTGCAGTTGGTATTATTATTTCTTCCACTTCCTTTACTACAGGCTGTACTATTTCTAATACTCTACATGTTTCAGCTTCAATTAATTTAGTTTCTTGAATTTCAGGTTCTATTTTAGCAGGCACTTCTTCTACAATTGGAATCTTTTCCTCGGATTTTTCTGCATCACTTTTCTTCCGTGGCTTCTCAGATTCTTCACTATCACGCTGATGTTTTTGTATTTCATCTTCTTTTGCAGCACTTTCTTGTTCATTTACGGAGTCGGTGTTTTGTTCAACTTCTTCTTTCTCAACAATTATATATTCTTCCTCGTCGTCAGCTTCGGTGGTTTTTTCATCAATAGAAATATCTTTAATTTTACGCGTATCTGACTGATCTGAATCATTTAATTTTTCATCTTTACGAAACACAGCTTCTATTTCTTTAACAACTTCTTGTTCCTCTTTTAAATCAGCAATTTCTTTGGCTTTTAATTCTTCTAGTTCGGTTTTCGTTAATTTGCTTTCATCGATTTTCTTTGAGGTGTCTTGATCAGCAGACGGTGTGCTCACTGCGCTGGAGTCAGTGGTACCTTCTTTGTCTAATTTTATTGTTCGACTTACTCCATTTTTGTCTGTTTTTACACCTGGTAATTTTTTTGATGGACTCGCTGGTGTCTTAGTGGCTCGTACAGGTGAAGCAGCTTTTGGTCGTCGGGAAATTGGCTTGCGCTCGTAGAGTTTGGCTGGTTCTTTCTTTGCAATTGGTTCTTTCTTTAGACCTGGTCTGAATTTTAATTCAACTACTTTACGATTATTAGCATCTTTGGTGCTTTTTGCTGGTGTAGATGTTGGAGATGGCTTAAGACCGACTCTGCTTAAAAGTTTTGGTTTAGGAACATCTTTTTCTTTTGCAACACCGTTGACTTTAGCATCTACAGTCTTTTTTGGTGTTGTAGGCGATGGTTTTAATTCAACTTTTCTTTCGATTTTGGGTTTTTTCTCAATAGATCTACGTGTTGATTCGCTTTTTACTTTAGAAGACATTCGCTGTTTGGGCTTTGATTCAGCTACTTTGGTTTTTTGCTTCGGCTCAGACTTGTCTTCTAATATATCTACATCTTTTCCGTTCACCAACTCAGTCTTTTTTGTATCAGATCTTGGTTCACTTTTATCACTCTCTATGGAGTTTGACTTTATTACTTTTTCCGCCTTTGATATTTTATTTTCTTCACTAGCAGTACCATTTACTTCAATTAATTTTTTTATTTCATTCTTATTCTCTATTTTCTGTTTATTTTCACTTTGCGGTGGCGTCCTTTCTTTTAATGGTTTCATGTCCAGAATTTTTTGTGTTCTTTGCTCGGATGGCAGTATTTTATCGAGAACTGTGGTTGTTTTAGTTTGTTTCGACTTAGTCAAGCCAAGTATTGATCCGCTGGGCGTGAGAGATTTAGCAGAGCATACTGGATGTTTCATGAATTCCAAGTGCTTCAATCTGTCGAGACCCTCAAATATTTTATGCTGAGGAGTACTACCAGGAAACAGTAATCTTGTTATCGTATCTGATGGATTAGCGGGTTTCCAGACAAGTAGCGCACAAATGGATACTAAATTCGATAAAGGAAAAGAAAATTCCTTAGGATCTTTACGTGTAGTGAATAGTCTTTGATCATTTGTGTTCCATTTATGTAAGAATTCTTTAACTTCTTTAGAATGTTTCGCTGGGCTAAGAACATACATGTCAAGTGTTCCATGGCCAACTTTGTGATACAAATTGATGGGATCAGTATCACGGTAACATAGTTGTGGTCTAAGATTCAGCTGACGTAAATTCGATATGATATCTTGGCCTTCATGTAGAAGATTAATTAATAATGGATCTTTATCTTTGTCGCCGTCGGGGCTGATAGGTTTACGCTCCTGGAAAATAATAAATTGTGAGAAATTTAGTTAAAAAACATCCTGAAAAGTGAGTAGTTTACCTGTAGGTTGCAGAAGAAATGTCCTATCTGGGGGTAAACCTGGTTGTTCGTTTTTCGTTTGAGCACAGAGCTGACGCCGCAAACGTTACTGTTATTCAGTCTTGTTACAAGAACTGCATCAAGACGGTCAAGATGACGTGTAAAGTCCCAAAAACATGCTTTTCTTGCATATCCACCGTCGACCAGCATGTTAAAGCCATTGATGCCGAAGAGTGCTGCGTCTCCTTGGCCTCCAGGAAATACGTATAATGTTGGATGCGAAAATCTTATATTTCCCACTACATCTGAACTTTCCAAAAGACTCTCAATGTCGGCAGGAAGGAGATAGATAGATAGATAATTCACGAAACTGTTGATGGATGAGCTGCCAGATGAGAGCACGTCATGTGGATTCACTTGCACCTTGCAGTTTTTTGTGTACGATTCTTTTGGTAGTTTTGACCAATCGCCTTCGTTAGAGCAATGAATGTCTATGGTTATCGTGTTCTCATAAGCCTTGATTACCCGTTGAACATCATTTTCTTGAAATGCTTCGGTGAAATCAGCCAACGAGAATGTTCCATCCTGGAAGACACACATCGTTTAATGACACATGGATAAAAGACAAAATGCAAAAATGGGTGCTTCAGCAATCGATTTATATCCAATAAAATTGGTAATGTTACGATCGTTAATATAAATTTGTGGAGCTTTAGAAGATAAATGAAATTACCTGCAATGCCCAGGAGCCATTTCCCCCGAAGGTATACCCTGAATGTATGATGTGTCTATGTCTTGTGAAACTGCTCAATAAATTCTTCATACATTGTATTAATGTATTTGCAGCCGGATGGATTAACACTTCCGTTACTAAGTTTTCTGTTGCGAATTGAATCAGTCTCTCACCTAAAATGGTAAGATAGATTACAAAATCAATGTAAATTATACCAACACCCAACGCCCCAAAGCTGAAGCGAATGTGCACGAGATGAAAATTGTTTTTTTTTTATGCTGACCGTTACTGACACGAACAGTGAAATTTTATTTTAATATTTCACACTGAAAGTATGACGATGAAAAATTACTTTGCAGACGTGTTTGGGACACACGGTTCTACTGTTTTGTTGAAGTAGTATTCAACATTTCTATTTCTGGACAAGACGCTATTCTTTTCAGCAAGATTTATTCTTTTCTTTTTTGTTTACTTGAAGCTTTAGATAGCTTATATAAATAGAATCTGCAGATAAATGTAAATAGAAGTTCAAGCAAATAAAGGAAAACATCTCCAATCACGTGTTCAGATACATTATTTAAAACCTGTAAGAATGTGACTTTTAAAATTAAGGAACTACATCCGTTGCCCAGGATTTAAAAATATAATTAAATTTTGTAATTAAAAATTGGTATTGTACGAGTGAGCATTTTTATTTGAAATAGATATTTTGAAAACAGGCAATAAAATTAATTTGGCTTGTTTGATAACAATGTTACGTGTTATTATGATTCAATATGATTTCATTGTGTGTTGGTGTTCGCGTAAAATCCATTGTATTAAATTTGACTGCAGCTTTGATTAAAAACAAGCAAAAAATGAAACAGTAACGCTTGCGCGAGCATTTTTTTTTTGTCAGCATTATGCATTGTTCCGCATCGGCCTATCTTCGTCGAGAGGGTTGGTGCTTGTTAAGCCAAGCGTTTGTGGCTACGGTAACACCGGTATCGTCCAAAGCTATTATGTGTGGTGGATCTTTGCTGAGTAATCTATGCTCAAATGACGAAGATAAGAGACACTCTATTTCGTTTTACCGCTTGAACTTTGTTGACTCCAAGGCCCAAACGATCTGTTACGGTTTTCAGCAATTTAGTTACCGAGTCACTGAGAAATTACACTTGGCTTTTAAACATTTGATAAATTTCTTTTCTCATCCCACTTCTACAATTATTTATTTACAGTAAAAAACAACAATGATTATTCTTATTTAAAGCAAATTAAGATGTGTTTTGGTTTGAAAATAAATCACTTTCATTTATTTCTATTAAAAATTCCTAATATAAATTAACATATATTTCTCATACTGAAATAATAAAATAAACGAGTTGTGAATTATTATCAGATATATTTATTTATTATTTCATTCGTGCATAGCATATATAAGAATAAAAACTGCAATATAGTTATGCCAAATCAAATATTTAATAGAATGATTGATATAGTAAATTCCTTGAGAAATATAGAAAAAGTTCTGCATCGGAAATATAAACATAAAGTTTGACTCATGTTTATTTATGGGAAAAAAAGAAGCCTCTGCAGTCATTTTATATCGTCGTTATCATAATAATATCCCAATTTGAAATGGAAAATGGTCCGTATCTAGTTTTCACTTAGCGTCTTTCGTGTGGATGTGTTTGTTTGTTTATGAGCGTGTTCTTACGAATGCTGTCTGTTTAAATATTTAAGTGAGCAACTGGCGCCTGGAATTGATGCCAAGAGTAGCATACACAGCGGCTTGAAAGGATCAATACCACGAATGCGAACTCAACAATTGAGTACGTACCAATTTGGGCGCATTTCACCTTAATTGCAATGCGTCGGATACTGAATTGATCTTTAATTATCCAACACTAGAATTGCTAAATTAATACAATCAAGCATCACACTTGAATTTGAAATCCATACATACATCGCATATAACGATATAGAATTGCATCTTAAGTTGATTTTACCATTTCGAATGAAGTGAATATCTATAATTCCAACTATATATGCAAAAGTTAATTTTTTATATAAAAAAAAATTATTATTATTGGCTATTTAAATTTCGTCTGTAACCAGTGTAGATTTGCATAAATAAAAAAAAATCGCCTTCATAATAGTGTTATGGAATAAATTAGAATTTATTAACTAAACTCGCAATAGGATTATTAAATATTTCCACTCTGTGAAGATATGTATATAATTACGTAAGCAACAAAGTCAAAAATAAACCATGAAAAGTTCTAAAGCTTAACAAATCACCCATAAAGCTGTCACTATCAAATATATGTAAAATAGCGCGTCAAAATGACAACACAACAAAAAATCCGGTATAGGCTTTATCCTTTCTGAGATAACATTGCAGTGACAGACCACAACGCGGCAATTGTGGCGCATGGCTATTTATAAAATCAGACAGGAATTATTGATGGGTCTTTTTTTATCCAGTGTTTCCTATTATTATTGCATGTGGATTTTTATAATAGTTGTATGAAAATAAACGCCTACCATTAAGCTAATGTTACTGGTTCAACACGCGAGTTAGTTGGTTAATTGCTATATTCATATGCATCTGATGCTATAATAATGTTTAATAAATATTTAATCACGTACATTCTATTTCTATATTTGTTTTTTGTTTGCATATCCAGATTAATAATGCGAATGCGACGCAATATATCAATGCCAGATAAATTTGTAAACAACTAATGGAATTTAATTTATTTTCTATTGAACAATTGAACTATACTATAATTGAAATACCGATATATGAGCTGAAGTATTATTTAGTTTTCGAAACGGTTTATTACATTTATGTACAAAGCATGAAAAAATATTTTAGTAAATTCAAACAATTGTTTTAATCTAATATTAAAATATTATTTTTCCTCGAAACGCAAACAAAAACAATTTTGAATAGGAAATGGAAATATTCGTTTACGTGCTGCCACCAAATTAGGTGAACCTTTTTTCAAAATCTAATTTAGCTAATCAAGATAAAACAAAAGGTTAATTGTCAACCAGTAGTAGTTAAAGTGTTCTAAGCAAGGGTATTTTCGTAATATTCAAGATGTCTGGTAGAGTTTTAAAAGACACAGCTTGGTTAAGCTAAGCAAACGACGCTATAAATATTTTAGTCGCTTACCATGTCGTGCCTCTTCTCCTTCTGGGGCCACATCCGTAATGGCTTGTAGTTCCTTCTCGAGATCCACATGACAATTTTCCATGTCCCATGACAGTAAGCCTGTAACAAAAAAAAAGACGCAATTTTAGTACTTTTTATTTTTTCGCAATAACTTAACAAAAGTTTCGAAGAATTGTTTTAAATTAGTTTACTATTTTGTTTCCTACAAGTCTTCCTTATCCAACCGCAACGCATACTTTAATTATGTTTTAAGTAGTTATACTATTTAGATTGTCTTTTAAGTGAAAAAATAAAATATGAACCTTGAAAGTATATTCTTAAATAATTACCTATACCAAATCAATTTGTCACAAAACAAATCTCAAGCGTCTAAAAATAAATTATAAACATTAACTAAATAGAGTTAAATGACGATTGCCCTTCCATTTAATGGGAATTGGCATGATGTTATGTAAGTATGTATGTAAATATGTTCGAATAAAATTTTATATGAAAGGCTAAAGTTCAAGTCTTGTATTGAAGTACTTTTATATATTTGAATGATCATATGCAAACTATATCCAGTATGCAATATTGATTTAAACGAAATTTAGATATTGTCGTACATCGATGCAATTTCAAATTCCTATAGTCTAGAATTGCATTTCTTCGAAGCACAATGTCTGCGAGGTGAATGCATCAAATGGACCATACACTGATTAATTTTGAATCGGTCCATTTGGGCATAACTGATTTATCGAAGCGATTCGTTTCTAAAAAGAGTTTTTCTAGTAGATGACCTTGATTTCGAAACATCGCAATCGTGGCAACGTCTAGGCGCACATGTAATAAATGTATAAGCACTGTGATTTGCTTTCTGTTGCTTGAAGACATATGATTCAATTTCCAAAAGGAAATGAAAAATGTTACTTTGCAGACTCTCTCACATTTGAATTTAATATTGCGTGTATTTATATCTCGAGTTTCTTTATTTAACATGAGTTTGAAGATTAGATGCGAAGTAGTGACGTTGGTTGAGATCAAAAGATATTACATGCATATGTCTTCTTCGAATATATTAATAATGCTTCAACGAATATTAAAAAATTTAGGTTTTTTATAAACCCAATCTTTTTTCGATGTCTCTAAAACTTGTTTTCTTTTTTAAATTTAATCAACGAACCAATCATAAAACTAGACGAAAAAAAAAAACTGACACACTAGGAACAAAATAAGTTTCAAAGTATTGAACCACCTGAACCAGTAATCATATATCACCCGTCTGGAAAGATCCATTTGCACTGCTCTCCGTTTTGAAGAAATTTAATAATAAATGCGATGCTTCTTTCGTCATTCAATGCTTCTATGTATAAATAATGAGAAAAAAAGCAGCGAAAAGATAAGAATCTTGAGACGTAGACGGATTTATTTCACTGAGCGAATGAAAAGATACCATAAAATAGAGTACACCTATGAAGTGGGACGTTGATAAGAAAAAATTACACGCCAAAACTGAAAATACTGTATTTCCAAACCATCAAAAGAATACTTTAAATGCATTATTCGGTAATTTTAAACAATGAAACTACAAGTTTATTGATTATATCTTAAATAAATTGATGATTAAAGAAAGCTTTTCATTAAATACTCAAACATACTAAGATATCAAGATTTTTTTTTTTCTACTAATATTCATATGTAGGAACAAAATAAATTTCTACAAATGGATAATCTGCAGTAAAAAATAATTAAATAATAACAATGTTCGCTTTTCCGTAGCAGTTTATCTGATTTTCAATTCAATTCGATTCCATTCACTTGAGTTCATGCTGTATATTGGACGTGCGAGAAAACGTCTAAATAGGGTTCTTATAAATTATCAAGCAATAGATGGGACAGTTTTGGGACAATACTGGCTGAATAATATATCTCGAACACGGTCCGAAGTCATTTGCAAATGACGTTGGATAGGTGTGTTGAATTTCACCGCTGGGATTGAGTCTAAATTTCGATTTACTGTTTGGGATTTACGAGATAGGTTTTATAATAAATATAGAAGTTTACACGTACTCTTTTTATTATAACTGGCACTCGATGCAGCTTTTTTGCCTCAAAACTGTTGTAAATTAAACTTTGACGTGTAGACAATTTGCAAGATTGATAAATGTGGAGTTTCTTTTCTTCTTTAAGTAAATTTTAATCAAGTTTTTAATTGTAAAACTAAACTTGAGAGGCGGAAAATATGGGGAGTAGGAAAATTGTGTAAACGACAACAAAAAAATGGAAGGAAAATAATGGAAGAAATAATAGATTAAAAAGAATAATAATTAGTTAGCGAAGCATCAAACAAATTGATTAAAAATGCGTTTACATATTGGAGACAATTTTATCATCATTTTGTTTCTTTATATTATTTTATGTATATTTTGTTATATAAAACATTTTCTCATTATTATATAATAAATTCGTTCTTAAATTAGATTAACAAAAAACTGTATATGAAAATTTTATTGTTACTGCAAATTGATGAATATATTAATTTAAAATTTAATTTCATCCATTGCTATCTAAATAAAAACCGTTCTAAATTTATATTATAACAAACTGTTTGGTTCAATATGAAAGTTCAGGAAATGAATTTCTTTGTTTAAATATAATTCCTATCACTGAAATATGACAACTAATCATATTAAAAGCCTTTCAAATTAGAGCAAATACACGCAGTACGAACATTGGTATCATTAAAATATTTGATATACCATAAATTAAACATAGTATCATGATAGTTAACCATTACTAGTTTGCGCCAAATTGCTTTTAATTATTTTCCATATGGTATGCATTGCGCATTAAAATTAAATTACCAATAAGTTCTTATATTCAATTGCCAAGTATAAGTGATAAAAGCGCTCGGCGTAGCATGAAAAGAATCAAGGTATTCACAAGCAATAAAACTCCTTTTGTGATTCGGAATCGTAGATGTGAATTCACCACCGCATTTTCGTGCTGGTGCTAGAATTTAACATTTCAGATGCGTCCCGATTATTTAAATCAATATAAACAATTTAAAACCGTTCTCGTTTTTGGTTTACCCCATCGAGGTACAAACCACTCAAAGTTTAACAGGATTCAATTAGACCCCGAAAATTGGAAGATTCGAAACAAAAAGGTTCGCGAGAACCATGTTAATTGCGAGTTAGAATAAGTGTCTGCAACAGTAATTGTAGAAGTATATTCTTATTACGAAGTATTTAAACAAATATATCAATTACAAATAGAGTCACAGTATATACCATTGTCTTGAATTACGTACACGACCAAATGTAATTCTATCTATGAAAGCGCATATGATTCGATTTTTTGCGTGACCATTGCCACTAGCCGAGCACTATCTGCGAAACATTTACACTTTGTGTGAATTCCAAATCCATTCGTTAAACTATGAAAATTACAGAGGGCCAGCGAAAATATCGCGTGTACATCATATTCATAACATTGGCCTAGATATTTTTTAAGTAATATTATACACGGACACACAAGAATTTGGGCATATATTTTCATTATTTGGGCGATAATTACCTTTTGTAGCATATTGGGGTAGTTATCAAGATTCTATATACACTTTTACACTGAATGAAAATAGTTGTAAGCAAAAAATTTGAATTACAATAAATTAATTTAATCTAGATTTTTAGCAGTGTCAATATGGTTTATTGAATTAAGAATGTTGATTGGGAATTTCAACAAACTTGAATATTCAAATCGTAATTGAACAGTTAGAGTTATTTATTTAACGCTTAATGTCTTTCTACTATATTTAAATAGTTTTAATTAATTGCATCAACATGCGAATTTAGGAAATGGTAGATAAGTAATTTAATTGCAAATTTATGTGGGTAGAGGTAAATATTTACTGAATTCAAGGGTCTTTTTAAGTGTGTATAAATATTGAATCAGTTAATGCAGAAGACGGGAAGTATAATACAGTCCAGAATATAATGGACGTTCAGTATTGTTCCCGTTATACTAACATCAAAAGCTTAACTTGTCTACGGAAATTACTCAAGTTGAACCTATACAACTAAAGTTCCATTGCTCAGAAACAGATATCATTATATTCGGACTTGCGATAATTACTAAATTACAAATTGTATCCTAATTGAATTAGCAGAACAAAGTTAAACATCTACAGCAGAGCAGTACAAGCAATTTAAGAACGTATTCTACTGCAAAATTCATATTTTCAAAATGGCTACTAAGCTAATAATTTATCCGAATTTTATTTGTACGGAAATAGTATCATATTTATTCGAATAAACTGCGGTTAGTCTAGCTACTTAAAATAGTTTTGAATATGTCTCACACCACTTTTGGTCTACATAAAATTCGCATTGCGAATAAACTATCTTCGGGAATTGTCGGAGCTTAACGATGGTACGCGAACATGTAGCGCTTTATTCAATTAATGTGTAAAAGGTGCAAATGTAGCAGCTTTTATCGCCACTACAGCGTAAAGTGAAATTATTCATGCAATCTCAACTACCTACAGTAGTTGTACGTAATGTTTGTATTTGCGAAATGAAAATAGCGTTTGTGTCACAAACATGCATGCCCCAAACGTGTCGGCAAGAAAATCAATATGGTAACCAGCGGGAGATCAGAATATAGTGACCTTTGACATATCCAACGCAAATGCATCGATTTATATTGCATGCTCTCTAATTAAACGTTAATTTGAGGTAGAATTGACATCCAATTGCTAATGGATGACGCGTTTATTTAATTCGGCCAACTGGGCAAATAATTGTACTCGGTACGGACGTTATTTGCAGATCCAAAGGTATAATTTAACATTGTTATAGTTTCAGATTATGCTAGACACTCATTTCGGATGCGTTCTGACGCTGCGAATTTCACAATGCAATTGTAATTAATTGTGTTTACGAAACTTGAGAACATTAATTATTGTAGTAGTATTATTTGTATTTTGTATTTAAAATAATTTGATATGAAAATGTAACATTTCATATATATTTTGGTACGCGTTTTATTAGTTATAAACTTTATGATTAATAATATTTTAAAATTGAGTTGAAGTCTTCATGTACAGTTAAAATATATATCGAGTTTCTTGGGTATATACATATAAGATATTAAAATCGCTATTGCAAAATATTTTATACGTGGTCATGAATTGGAAAAGTTTGTAAATATTTCAGAGGAGCAAATATTTAATTTCGGAAGAAACGTCTCGTGGGAATATGAAGAATATTATTTGGCGACCCATATACGAAATACTGGCGACACCAGAGGCTAAAACAACTCGAGATCGATGGCCTTCCGTACTCACCCATCTATATCATATTTTCACAATTTTATACGGTTTGTTAAACAGAAAATTCGTCATTGCATTTTCTCTCTCCTTTAACACCAATATGAAAAGCGTCAAATATTAAAATATATACAGAGTTACATACAAGGAAATAACAAATGACATCATCATAAATCCGATTTTGATTCAGTTTGCTTGTTCAGCAATTTAATGATCCCCTATGGTTAACTTAGATAGATTATAAATTGACTTGACCACAAACCACTAGAACTAAACGTAACTTTAATGTAGACTTATCTACAAGACTAATACCACCAGTTCCTGACCAAATAATGTTTGATGCCTTTGCAAACACAGCAACTTCAATAAACTTCACTTATCTGTACCAGTACTTCATTGTTTTTCGATTATTTCGTAGTTTGTGAGCCTAATATTTTTATGTTCCGGCAAAGAAAATCGGATTACCTGACCTTTAGAAGTAATCCGATTACTATACGAATATCCAGGCAAAGATAATTCGACCTTTCTAGTTTGCCATTTTAAGCTATAAAACCACTACACATTTGGCTCATATGAGTATATTATTCAATAAGTTTTTTAATGACACGGTATTACCCACCAAACAAAGTTAGTCGATTAAGCATTTTTTATAAAATCAGAAATAAAAATACTTTTGCAAACAATATCTACGCAAGTTATATTCTGAAACTGACGTCACTTTGAATGACATTTTGTTTTAATTTTAAATACAAGTTGCTTCGTTGTAAGAGGAAATTACTTTTCATGCGACTCATGTCACTGTTTGTGAATATTATGAAATTGAAGACTGCATAGAACTCAAAACACAATAAAGATAAATGTGTTTTAAATATATATTTACGTATACAATTCATACAACATAGCAGAAATAATAAATAAAAATAAAAAATGACTAAATATATATAATAGTGTATAATAAAAAAATATATAACACTCCTAGAAAAACTGTTTTACTTTTAATATTTCAATATAAATAGATTTTTCTTGATAGATATGAGATTTATGGAGAAATTAATCGAACAAATTAGTCGTTATAATTACGTAGAAAATCGTCGGCCGTAGGCTTGTCGCATGGGAGGAATATGCTGCTATGGGTTTGTTGCACTAGATGCGAAATCTCGAAATTTGTTCATTAGTTCCCGTTGGAACACTTGTCCCCTTACATTATCACACTCTAGTTTCCGTTTAAGGATTTCAGCCCGCGGGAGAATTGACTGGTAAATTGGTCACCAATACCAGCGCCATGCGAGCAGCATAGGTGTGCCACTGGTGTTCACCGGGATAACCTACGCCCGCCGGTGTTATAAGTTATAGGTGTTCCGGGAGGTGATCGTAGATTCAGAAATATGAGCACATTTATTCGGTTCAATGTGGAAAATGTCAAGCGAGAAAATACATATTGGTCTTTCAAATCACATTTTATATATATACTTATATTGTACTTGAAACGGTTTTTAAGATACCATTTTCGAATTTATTCTCAGATATATTTCAATAGATATTCTTGTGCATTGGCCGCAAAAAAAGACGATGGCGTATTTATGTTTTTAAAAATACATTTCAAAACATTGCGCAGATACGCAGATAAATGAAATTTATTATAATAGTATCGTAAATGTTCAACTCAACTCAACGATTAAAATATATTCAACCATTATATTTGAGCAAACGTAACTAATTAAACTTTAGTAATCCATTATTAAATGTGACAAGAATAGCAAGATTACCAATAATCTTCTGTCAAATTGCTCAAACTTTATCTTCTACTTCATTAAAACATTTTGAAACAAAGTATTCACTAAATTAATTAAACTCATTAAATTGAGTCATTTTAATTGATTGTAATACTCAAACATTACAAAAAATATAGAATAATACGTAAATAATTAGATGTTAAATATTGAAATTATCATAGTGATCAAGTTACCGGGAAGTATCTTATGAAAATATATCATGTTTAAGTTTTGTCACTAATTGGGTGAGTAATTAAATAATACCGTATATACTACAAATTTTGAATAATTTTGAAAACAAAATCTTTTCTGGATATTAACAATATTGTTTAACGATTTAAATTTGTCGTCATTAAACTGTATCATTACGAATTTAATAAACGAAAATGTGAATATTTTCAAATGTTTTATTCCAATGGTAAATAATCGTTATTGAAACAATGATTAGTACTGTTTTGTAAATATATTAGTAAATGAGAATCCTGTGAAAGAATTTTGTTGGTATGAAACGATTAGATTTGCATATCTAAGTTTTATCTTGCGTAAGTTAAACATATATCATTTCAAGTAATCGGTAGAAATATCTAAAACAGTAAATAGAAGTTTACGTAATAGCATGAGATTTTTCGTGTCTGGGTCAAATTTTTCAAACAATGGTATTATATTCATGGGAGAATTGAACCTTGAAATAAAGCGTCTCGAGGACATGCTCATGTAATATTATCAGATAACTAATTAATGAAAATTCGACGATAGATAGACACGGGTACACACGGGATCGATACGCTGTTTTGCGCAATGTGAACACCATCAGGCGTTAGAATCAATACCTGTCGCTGGTGACATCGTTCCTACCATGTCCTGATGGACGTCCGCTGACGCTCATACGACCATATAGTGCATATTATGTAACTCTGGCGAAAATACGAACCAGCGAACTCTCATTAGTTGATACAATTACCTGGTACACATTGCTTGCAATTGTTATAATTGGCGCAGTTATTTACCAACTTAATATGCAGGATGAAGATTAATGTATTCCGGCTGAAAATTGCATGGGTAGTGCTTAGCGGAATTATTATTATTTTTTATTTTCCTGCTCGCTTATTTTATTTTACAATAATTACTAACTTACAATACGAGTACCAGTACTAATATCAACACATAAACTGTATATTTTTCACACGAAAAGTAGAATGTATTGTTTCGCTAGATTACGGTCGGTAGGCGTAATATTTCTAGTGTACTAAAAATGTAGTTATTGCAATAAGCAAAAAATTCCGAAATGGCCTCGTATATTTTTATAGGCATTCTATTGATGAATTTGTATTGTTATTCGATTATCAATAAAGTACAAAAATGTGATATAGAAGTCTAAAAATAACGAAGCTTTTGTTCACCCAATATGGGTGTACGAACAATATACATATTGACCACGCTCTCAAAATATAAATGCTTCTTGAAGACAAACAATAACACTCACATGCAATGCATACATAAAAAGGATATTGACTTTTATTAGTATTTCCGTTAGTACTTTCGACACGCCTGTAAATAAGGAAATAAATTCCTCATAACATATTTAACTTAAAAAACAAAAATACTACTGTCTCTATTAAACAGAAAGTATTGATTCTTAAATAGAATTTTATACAAATAAAATCAAAAACTATTAACTACGTCGCACAATTCGATACCGGAAAGTTTTCGACTAACATAAAATTCCACTTCGTAATCTATACCAGCAACTGTAATGGTAGCGAGAACAAAAAATTGTTACTGTAAATACAAAATTTGGTATTTTATATGAATTATTCTAGAAAGAGTTGTTTTCTATATTTGCGAATGATTTCAATGTTTATATTCATATTAAAACTTGTACGTCGAAAATATGTTTCATACGTTCATGATTCATTTGATGATTAATGCTAAAAATATAAAAGAACATTTCAGTTGCAGGAATTTTTATGAACAAGTATACGGCAAAAAATCTGATACGTTTACGTTTCGCCATTTACATATTAACAGAAGCGGCACGAAAAAAAAAAAACAAATTTCTAGTATTTTATGTAAATTGCATTTTTTTGCAAATATTATCTTTTCAATTATATTACCTACTCGCTTTATATAAATGTTAAAATTGTATTTCTATATAAAAAAATTAATTTGGAGCACAAAGGTAACATTTAGTTGGTAAAACGTATATGGAACATGTTAGTATCTTTAAAACGGAAAATTCCATTAAAGATATAAATTTGTGTAGCTGTAGAATGATTTTGCAGCACGTTTTCCAAGTAATGAAAATTTTTTTAATTTAATGGAAATATACTATCAAAGTAAATGGCAAAAGGGCTGTAACTGCGTTGCCTGTAACGTGCTCGTGAACAGCGACAATAAAATTAATTAAAACGAGATATTCTATCATGCACTGTATATTTTCAGCCACGTGATGCACTACTTGTTTACTAAACGACTTAAAAATATACACTGAAAACTATGAATAAATTTATGCAATAAAACATGATGCTCTGATTTGAGTGAGAACGTTTTATAACTGTGAAACAAAATCTCTCTTCTATTAATATAATCGTAATATTTTTAATGATGTCTAGAATTGCTCGTTATATTAAACAATGATAATTTATATACAAAGAATCACAATACAATTTACGTTATAAATAGAATAAAACTCAAGCTTAAGTGCGCTGTAAAAAAATGATGATTGTCCTTTTATAAGAAGAATGAATAAAAAGAAAAAATACTGCTAGAAAATGCGCGTTTAAATCTCTTCATTGCAAGATACAAATTATACTGTAATGTAAATCAGTGGAAATATACGCGAAGGTATATCAATTCGAGAAAGGTTTGATGATAGTCTGTTCAACATAAGGCACTAGAGAAATTTCCAATTGAAATTAGATGGATAAATATTTATTTATTTAAATATATTCTAATGTTATTTCAATTGTTTTTATTTTATTAGTAAATTAGAAAATATATTATTTAATATGAGTTGTATTATTAATGAATTAAGAACTTTGAAATTACAGTTAAGAATCTTAAGACACCCAAAGGATATTTAATTTTGGATCTTAATTCATAATTTAATTAAGTAATTGTAGTTATTTTCTAATAAATGTAAGTAGTTTATCCAGCAATGCATGTCAGAGGTCAATTATAATTAATTTATTGTAAACTGCATATTATAGAAGTACACATTTTTTTTTTTCATTCACAATTCGTAAATGTTTGCTGATTTTTGGCCAGATATAGCAGGAATTCATTCAAGGCGGTTATGGATTAGCAGTCAATTTGCAAATGGGAACAATTTCCGTAATATCGAGTACGTCTCTGTTAAAAAAAAAGTCATCAATTTCCCGGTGTTCGATAGACGATATTAAAGGCAAAAACAAAAGGAAACCAACCAGATATGAGCTGACCAACATCCCATCAGCGTTATCGATTTCAGCATCAATCACATTGGGGCGAATCCAATTTCAACCCGTTTGCGCTTTACCGTTGTAAAAATCTCAGATCGATAAATAAAAAAACCAAAATCTCTACAATTTACAAACGATTAGGACCATTTTCCCGTGCCAATAGGTTTCGTACACAGCACTGATACCGAGGGGGTTTGTCGCAGAAGATGAGAAAAGTGGAAAATGCTCTTTTCTGCGAGAAATTGTTGGACTACAATATTGATCTCAGATGGTGGTGTGACGTCACAACTAGACGCCGCACTGAACCGCAGCACTATACTCCGGGTTAACTCACCAGTTCCGGAGTGTGTTTCCAGACCCTGTTACCAAATATGGTACAACGAGCCATTGAATGTCGCAAAAATGCGATAATTAGGTTTTTACTCTCATACTTCACGGACAAAGCATCATACCATACTTTTCATATTGGATCCAATATCACTTCATAAATTCACAATTTCATAAAACTCCAATAACAGAATAATGGGTAAAATATCAAAATGTCAGTTGAATTGAATTTGCATCACTTTTTAAAATATAATTATGAGACTAAAAAGTGGTATGAATAAAATTTTGCTTCGATAATCGCATTATAATCTATTATTCTGTTTTGCATATACAGCTTCATTGAATTTCTTTTTTTAACTGTATAAATATTCTCTTGTTTGTATACGAATAATTTAGAAATGGATTTAAAATTCTTTAATCTCCAACACAATGTAGATAAGGAAAATGTGTGGTAGCGAAAAAGTTCACTTAGAAAACGGAAGAACGGAATGTCTTCCGGCATATTCTGATCTAATATGATTCAGTACCTTTGCCCTTATTTAATTACATGTAACAAGCGGCAGGGGACATAGCCACTAGAAATTTAATATAACGCATTATTTATCATGTTTCGCAGAGAAACCTTACCAACTATTAAATGTCTTATACAGTTTCGGTTAGTCATTTATTTAAGCCAAATTATTGACTGTCTCCGTTTAAATGACAGCTAACATACTTTATGCGTGTTTCTAAATTACATGCTTTACAGGTGTATACTGCAGTGGTGATTAATAAACATAAATAAATGATTTGTATATTAAGTAGTAAGTTTAAATTCGCAAAGTGCGTGCTTCTATTTTTGGAATTTATCGCTTTTAAGAAATTTCAAATGTATGCTATTGAGTACTAGTGTACAGATAAGAACATGCAAGCTATTTTAATTTTGCGTTTAATATTCTCCAAAAGTATTCTTTTTCAAATTTACGAGAATGTTCTTCTCAGAGTATATATATAAAAAGTTTTCTAAGTAAACTAGGAAGTTTAACGCCTTACTTCGTCGTATCACTTACATGTTTTACGAGATCACCAAGTTTGCTACATCCGCCCCAAAGTTAGGTGCTCTAAGAAAAGTGTATATTTACATGATCAATGAAATTTTGTTTCGCAAAAATAAAAGTTAGGAGTAATATTTTTTTTGTGATGAAATTCATTTATAATAAATATGAGACGTTATCAATAAAATAAAGTTTTTGGCAGAACAAAGCAAATACAATTAAACGTTTTCCACTCGAACTTGGCTCAAAGTTCTGTGCCAACTTTGGAACCTGTGGTGCAAGTTTTGGAGACTTTTCATCTTTCTTAAATTCAATTGGAAAAGAAACGGCAAAAGTCAACGGATTTTATAAATAAAACTGAAAAGCATTTGAATACAAGTAAATCAGATTTGATATATTATAATATGTTTTAAACTCAATTGACTTAAAATATGAAACAAAATTTCTAAGATAATTTAGGAATTGGAGATATTTTACGTTCAAAAAAGTTTTACTATCAATAATATGTTCTGTATTTAAGTAAATTGAATCATGTTAGGTAATAGGTTTAATTCAGCTTCTGGATGTAAATACAGAGTTTTTTTATAGAAGATTACAGAATGTTCGATTTTGCTAATGTCATTTCCGACCCGCATATGGGGTAATCCATTCTATTTACTTTTAAGTCTAGCTTTAAAGTAATTCCATGTTTTTTTTAAAAGGATAAACTGTTTGGAAGCCCTAGGATGTTTTGCAAACTTGCATATAGCTAATTATAATTAGTACGTATAACTTCACGTACATAACAATGCTTTTCAGTTTGTAAGAAATAAATATTTTATAAGATAATTTGATGGTTCAATCTGCCCAGGATTCTTTTTCTCTCCAGTAGATTTGATGAAGTATATTTCGATATGAATTATACATGATTAATCATTTTAATTGCACGACGTTTCAAGAGAAATACGATTACTTTTGAGGCTCCTTTGTGAATACGTATATATCATTTACGCCAAAGGACATTTGACGATTTAAGCAAATGTTTGAAGTATGTACTGCGCAGTAATAGTTACATACTTGTGTGCCTGGTGCTCAGACATTATTCTACATTACCCGAATTGCTCGAATGCTTTTGTGGTGACACTTTTGCCAACTCAGACGGCATAAATAGAATTTAGCCTTCAGTCAGTACATGCACCTCTAAGATAACGATTTTTAATCATTTGTGGTTGAACTAAAACGATGTGCGCTTGCAGAAGATGACATATGGTGTGGGGTTTTGTCACACCAACACCAAAAATCCATAAATATACCGACTAGATGTAGCTATTTATATTTAAGTGTGTCGGTAAAAAATTTCACATGCGTTCAAAGAGATATTTATTTTGTTCCAGAATTATCTCACTGCAGTGTCAAGACCATGACTTTGCTCAGCTCTGAAGAGTGCCAGATTAAACACAAACAAATCTATTTCATGAACATTTATTTCTCATTTCGGAATCTACATCTACATGTTTTTAGCAATTACAAAAAACTAATATTTTATTGAATAAATATTTATTTTTAATTCAAATATATACAAAATGTACATTATTTGTAGAGTATAAATTTAATTCGATTGGTATAAAATAATAAAATATTTTAGGTCGACATGGAGACAACTCGTAGAACAATAAAAGATAAATGTCTTTCTGTATGCGATATCTACGAGGACAACATGGCGAGTTGTGCTCTCTGAAGCAAAACAAAACGTAGAAAATATGTTGGCGGTGGTATATGGTGCTGTGGGGGTATGTACATGCATATTCGATGCGAGACATCAAAAACAAACCAAGGAGTATTCCAGCGTATGTTTTATATTTAGAAGTTATTTCCAGTCACCCCACGGTCGTCTGGCGACGGATGACATACCTATACCTAACCTAACTCTTCCAGCACCATCTTGTGGAAGGTTAATTTTATTTCGAGTAGCTTCTTCAGTGCTATGTGCTTGCTTGGCCAAATGATATATTTTTAACTCACCATCTATAAATTATAATCTCTCAATGTTTTTTATTCGAAATAATATACAATAGCAATAAATTATAGATTATTTATTCGAATTTGTATCATTTAAAATTATATAAATTTGTTTACCACATTAAAATAAATTTATTACATTTGAAAATATATCGCTATTTCATTAAAACTATTTTTCATTAACAAAATAAATAAAATAGTTTAATATGTAGTATTCATAATAATTTACAAATAGCAACAAAAAATCTTCATAAAATGAATTATATGAGAATTATAATAACAATTTATGAATAAATAATATTTTCTAATACATAATACTAAAAGCATTTTTAATTCAATTGTTTTATACAAATATAATAATAAGGTTGCTTGTTTTATGAATAGCTTAATAAATTTAAAAAATATAATAAATATGTATGCATATAAGCAATAGATCAATGTCTTATGGTTTTTGATGCCAATATTCGTAAACTGCAATTTATAAAATTAGTCTCATATATCATGGCTCTTGGGTGCTGACAGGATATCCGCGCGATACATAACTAAACAATGTTTCATCTTGACTAAGGTAGGGTGAACGCCGAACAATATAAAGGCTTATCACACGCTACCTCCTATCCTATCACATGTAAGAACATCATAGACTTTAACACTCTTCTCTCACACGTAGGGCGTAATGTAAAGATAGGCGTGAATTAATTCACAGTAAACTCATATAAAGGATTAAAGTTAATCAAATATATTGTTAATATATTATACAGTAATATATTTAATATATAAAACTACAACATTATGTTATTATTATCCATATACATATTACGTTACGTATATGGGTAATAATAAATCGTTCTCGTTTCCGTTCGTCTATAAATATCTGGTGACTGATAGGCCAGCCATTAGCCAATCAGGAACCGGGACTGATATCTTTTCCGTTAGATATCAAGTATAGCTTTCGTTTATACGTAATTTATAGATATTTTTCGTTTATTTTTTTAATAGAAATGTCGAAAGATTGATTCTACGCACTTAATTGGTGTAATTAGAATGTTTTGCTTGTGTGGTAGTGCATCCATGCGTATGCACCAATTTGAAACCACGCAGCAATATGAATATAATAGCATTGATTCGAAATGAAATAATCATTAAACCTCTTCCATGTGAACGCATCCTGTAGGGTGGCCGTTCGGATAACTATGACGAAAATGTTAAATCAATACGAATGTTGGCTTCGGGTGTTGCTTCCCAAACTCAGACACAAATTATTGACGAGGTCAACGCACGACTGAAACATAGTTCCATGGAAATAAAAAAAAAAACTAAAATACAACAGGGTGTGTGCATTTCTCTCCTTTTTGTTATTAGGGAAAAACATGTTTGCCAAACACGCATACACTACTTGTACTACCCGATTTTTAATCATGACTCACATTATTTATACGTAATTACAGACATTTTCATAAAGATTAAGACATATTTATAATCTCATGTTTATAAAGGAGCACTGAATTTTTATAATTCGTAATAAAGTTTTAATGATACATTTTACTATTTACTCTTACATAAAAGACAAAGATGAAATTGCTATATATTAATTTGGAGAATGTAGTAATGTGTTTTATTTGAGTTTTTTGTTTAATTATTTGCGTAACATATTTCGTTGCCATAGTACCTAAATATTTCGTGAAAAACACGAAATAAGCCTACGAATTATACGTAAATCTGGAAAAATTATGTTACTAAATAAATTTTGTAATTAATTACGTGGCTACATTTTGTATGTATTTACAGCAATAAACCAGATAGTAACAATTAGTAATTCATATGATGTACTTTGCATATAAATATATGTACATATAGAGCAATTTCTGGAAGTGTGTTATATATTTAGTTTCTATTTATGTCATCCCCTAACATATATAGACGCACGTACAATTCCCAGCCCTTATAGTCTGATGATACTAAAGATAAACTGCAGTGGTAATTTTCTCCCTATTGAGTCGACATAAAGTAAGGCAAGCGAAATAAACATCCCCGACTGTTTACACAGTGATTATCTTTGGGAATATGTGGGGTGAACCCGGCCACGTCACATCACACGATAGAGAAATAATAATAAATTTCAATGGTACATACGGCAAGATGTTTACACAGAATGACGTCAAGGATCTATGTTTGTAATTGCCAGTGTGATAAATAGATCATTGCATCTGACGTTTTGTTGTAATTAATTGTTGCGTCAAATCGGTTAAAACCAACCACACAATAACAGATGAGGCGATTATTTCATTTATTTTTAATTAATACCATTGATTAGTATTCACTCGACCTTTTATTATTTTCATTAATTACTTAAAAATATATTTTTATCTCAAGTTGAAAAGTTCACAATTCATACAAATCTACCAAACAAAGTATATGTTTACTCAATTGAAAAGTATTTCAAGTGTTGGCATTCGCAACAACATATACTTATGAATAAATGATTTGCAAATTTTGTTTCGAAACAAAATACATATATAAAATATAAGAGTAGAAAAATGCATTTATTTGCATGCATGAATACACGTCGCAAGAAGAATGAATATAGCAAATTGTTCGTTGAAATACACGTACTACATATAGATACACTGTTAATATCCTATTTGTAATAAAGCGAGTACTATTTGTATACTTTTTGCCAATCGCAGTGAAAACCAATACAATTTAAATTAAAATTGAACTAAAAGTAATAATAGTCAAAGTTTCGCTTTACGGAGAACTAAAACAATGTTTGAACATTGTCAGCAATAAAGAAAATAAATGTTGAACTGTTTCTGAATTAAAAATGCTCTTAAATATCAATAAACATTTTATTAAAAAAAACGTTAATTAATGTAAAAGTGTCTTAAAACTCGTATTAATATGGAAATTCATTAGCATAAATCTTGTATAGAATTCACTTTCAAAGTCATGATTGGGTACCGTAACTATGTCAATTATAAAGTTTAACAGAATATCAGAACAAAATTTGTAGTTTATTACGCTTGTAAACCACGTATTTTAACTAGAAGATTCTTAAGTAACTTAACAAGAATTTTGTTGGTAAAAATGTTTATTACTCAAGTTTTATGCTTAAAATTAAATAAAACAGCATCTAAATATCGATTGGTTAAACATATTTATAGATTTAATGTTATTAGAGTTACCAATTTAAATAAGTAACAAAAATAATGTATATATGATCTTATTAAAATACTATATAAATATTCGATACATGAATATTGAAATATGTTTATTTATGAAAACAATTTCTAGATCCTCTTATTGATTTTACCATTAACATTCTTGTGCTTTTGGTATTTATTTACATGTATTTAAATACATGAAGCCAACATAGCTTTGAAATGTCGTATGACTAATCATGCCAAACATAGATTATTATTATTACAATAATATTTGTTTGGTATTTTTTAAATTCTTCATAAAATATTCATATCTACCCAACCATATGTTAATCATAACCAAATCGCACTTATAATTCTAACAGTATTTTAGTTTTTATGAGCGTGTAATGTTAATTAATAATAATTATTTATTGCATTTTTTTTTTCTCTAATGAATCTATTTTAATAAGTGCATGAACTGTTCTAGTCTGTTAGCGCTTTGGTTTAGTTAACACCTTGGACTACACAATCGAAACGGTATATCAAAATAATTACCACATTTTAGGCTATCAAATTATATTTAGAATTAATGTTGCGAAGAAATAAGTACACGTTAATATAATAAAATTATAGGTTTTTTTACAAACAATTCGTTGACTAGTAAAACTTTTGTAATATAAACATGTATAAAATTTGGTCTAGACTCAAATAAATTTCCACCTATTTGAGATTTAGATTAAAACATAATTAGCAACTCAAATAACATCCTGTATAAAATCAAACTACTTCCAGATCTGCGTCTTTTGCAGAAACGCGAGAAATAAAGGGGAAGTCAACTCGGAGACATTTGCTATTTGTCAAGATGGTGTGTTTCAATCTTGCGACACCCGACAGATGAACTTCCTTACATTTTCGCTTCCGTCGGTGAAGATCAGCTGATGTAACGTCAACCACAACCACCAGTGCTTTCTTCTCTCATTTCATTACACCTCTCCCAAGAGTACCTGTCTACTTTCGAATCGTTAGTCAACGTTATCAACATCAATCCCTAAATGAATCACAGCTACGCGACATATGCCAATATTATTAACATTGTTTCATTATTTGTCATTCATGCTTAAAATGTATAATCAGCTTCACACATCACATGCATTGCATACTAATTCAATTCGTACAGTTATAATAGATTTAAGATTCAAACAGAATTTCGCATAAAAGCTTTTAAATACATACATTCAAATAAATATTACTAGTGATAGTAATAAATAAGAGCAACTTTATAGATCATTCCTATGCAATAAAAACTATTGAAAAATTAAATGAAATACAAGCGATTTTTTTATGTAATTTTATGGCAATTAATAATAATTCTAAAGATGAAATATTCTTCTATTGTAAATCAGTGTATAAATTATTTTTAATTGGTAAAATATTAATTTCAAATATGTCTCGACAATGGTTCGTATTTTAAATGAACGTAATTTTAAGGGAGTCAATGAATTGAGGGAGCCCGAAGCACGTGCACCCCCCCCAATATATGATTTTACTGAAGCATAAAATGAACGACAATAATGGCCTTACATCATGTATTTTACCAGAAATATGAATAATTCATGCAACTTTAATAAAGCTAAACGAAGGGAGAAATGCAGAGCATTTTATCTGGCCTACTATTATGAAAGAGAGTTACAATTGAAACAAGAGGAAAACATTCTCTTGAAAAAGGAAGTGTAGATATGCATTGTCCTTTGTGAGAGCACAACAGTAAAGAGTTCACAAGGTGTTACAAAGATTAATAGCGCTAGTTGAAGAATACCATTTATCGTGAGGACAACAACAAAAAAAAAACAATTTTCAAGCGAATTGGTAGAGTGATTCATCTCTATCTAAGTTACACATAAAACTTAATTTTTCCTATACGGTTTACCGGTAAATCAATCACTGTTTGATGCTTTAATAATTCGATATCCTACAGCAAATTTGCTTCCTTCCTACGAGCGTTATCAGTATGATTCATAAATAGCGGATGTTGAAGCAAAATACATTAAAGATATTCAATAAGATGTCGAGACAATGCATTACGTTCCAATATGTTCCTAACCATATTAAAAGCTGCATCCGGTTCGACATTTTAATCACATTACTCCATACTTTGCAACTTCCACCTTAAGTACTAAACTAAGTTAAGGTGAGTGATTTTCGTTGTATACAACAACTTTGGTCTAATATTTAATTTAAAACGAATATAGCGCTATTTATATATATATATATATATATATATATATATATATATATATATATATAAAAAAAAAACAAAATAATATTGTGATTTTTTTTTTAAATTAATCAAATTTAAAATGCAATTGTATTTGAAACTACTTCGTAGAAGTATGGACATATAAATTGTAGTATTGGATTATAAAGAAATATGTTTCAATAGTTTCCAAACCATTAAAACGAGAAGAGATACGTTTTAAAGTATGTGGTAGTAATACACAATATTTCAGACAATAATGTAAATATATGTTTTCCACTTTCGGCTCGTTTGTAAAATTTGCATAAATTTACTATGCTTGACGCATTTCTGCGATGTTTTTTTTTTTTTTTTTTAGCAAACCAAATGCATTCATTTTACTGTCGTCCAGAGGACCTTATATTTTTATTTGCCGTGCGAGATCTGTCTCATATAAATCATACACGTTTTTCGTTTGCGCACATAGTAGAGGAAAACCATAAAAGCCTTTCACAAGAAGTTCTGGGTCTTGATTTCGAGCCGAACGCACGAGGCGAGAGAAAATAGAAAATATAGAAGAACGTGAAACCTGAAAGGGTAGGTCTTACGTTTAATGGGTCGCTCCACCCGTTTCTACCATGCGTCCCGCATAACCCCGCGTCATTTGGTAGCGACTAGGCCACACCGCCGGCGCAAGACTCCAGCGATCAATACGACTACGTCTGCCACATTTCCTCTCCTCAACGTCGTCCAACCGCCAGTCGTGGAACAAACGAAAGCAGTTTTGTTATTCTTTTATTTTTTTATTTTTATATTTTCCCTTCTCACAACCTCACCGAACTATGCTTCTACAAAATTGACCTTCCATGTTCATGCATCTGATTCCCGACAATGGCACTTCACAGCTTCCCTAACTAGTCTTTTATTTTCCAATCGGCGGGAATCATTACCAACGATGAATTCTCAGATGTTGATTCAGTCATAACGGTTCTCTATAACTGTTTTGTTTTAATCACACCCTATGGAGCTGTCTGCTAAAGTTCAAACCCTTCTATTTCCAGCGTTCAAAGCACTCAAAGTGTTTATGTTAGATAAATATAAACACCCCATTGCATGTACTCCCCTGCCGAGATTTTTGATCTGATTTAAACCTAGCGTACATAGTTTTTGTTGTATCAATTATTGTCGCCAAAATCGTATTTTTCTACAACAGGAAATTTTTATCTATAAACCACCGCAAAACCTCAAGATTAAAATTTACCTCCGACATAGGAAATTAAACTCTCTTTTCGGAACATTTCTACCACAAATATTTTTAATTTCCAAAGTACTTTTTGTGCTAGTAATTTTTCATTTGTCACAAATATGATTACCCATATTTACTCTGGTGTACTCGAAGATCCGACGACCTCGTTCTTTTCATCTCTTTGTTCATTTGTGGAAATGATTCGACTTTAGAACGTCGTTTCGACGCGCGTTCGGAAATGGGGTTGATAAACTCGAGAAAGGGAAGTTTTATTTTTCAGTGCACCGAGGGTGTTGAAGTGATCATTTGCTCATTGCATTTCACATGTGAGAAGGTGGGTGTTTTAATGTTTAATGCATATCGTAATGACGTGCTCATACGATCTGTCTGTTTCGTTCGCTCTGTCGAGGTGTGCTCGTTATAGTGCTAGCTTCGCAATTAGAACGGACGTTCAATGTGGCATTTTTATATATGCGAGGGGAGAGAGATTTCGTAATTCCTATCCCGCAAGCATTTTGTCCTAACACCCAGCGTTTTTTTTTTTTTTTTACATGTAGCCTCCACATAGCACGTGCGCATTTTGATACTGGTAAAATGGATTATTTTATCGCTTTATTATACTACGTTTACCGGCTGAAAATTAATGGGTTTTTGCATATTGCTAGTAGTATATAGAAAAAAATATTTTTCTTGTTCTAAGTAATAAATTCTGCTTATATTACAACTACCGGATCATTATTTATGATATTATATTAAATGTAGGAAATTTAGTAAAGTTGTAGGAAAATTGCATTGAATATAGCCAACGGATATTTATTGAAATTGATTTAGACGTCTCCGAATACCGGAAAATGCATTAAATTTTCCATGAAATTATAAATATAAGACTATTGATCTCCTTCTAGATATGTATTAAATTATTTAATATACAGCATATTTAGTATTTTTTTTGTACATTTAGTAAAATACATTAATGAAAAAAAATGCATTAGGGAAATTTTTGTTAGAATAATGAGAAACAATATGTAGAATTGACCTGCGCAAACTGAATTGCATTAACAATATACATAGTTAAAAACAAGTAACGGTACAGTTCCATGAAATATGTAAACTTTAATTATAGTTTAAGTGAATCATCGCGTCATCAACCATTGTACAGCTAGTGTGTTAATTAGTTTCCGCCGGTTCGTAAACTTGGATATGCGACAGATCGGCATTGCCCATGACATCATACATACTAGATGTTACCATTGTTATTACAACTCTCGGTCACTAACCTTTTGCAATCCTCTGGAGGATTATCTCTTTGTGTTCTTCGGAATACGGCTCGCCCACGACGATGAGCAGATAGCAGCCGGTCAGCGGACTCGGTGGTGGCAGCGGACCACCTTTGACAGATGTCTCACCGTTGCTGACCACAACGTCGCTCTCCGAGACTGGCACGTCCATGATCGCGGCACTCGTTACCCTGTCACCGGCCTCACCCTGTAACAACGCCGCCGGTAAAAATTGTCCGTTTCTGGCGTGTCGCACGCCGGCTAAATGCACCAGCACACCTCCCGAGGTGTCTGTGAGCAACCGGCTGCCCTTTGCACTGAGCGTTCCTGCGGACCGTGATAAATAAAAATGATTACGGAATTGTTTTATCGTTTCTGTTATATGTTGTATGTACCGAATGAACTATATGGGTCCGAGCTTTAATATGTTTGTGTATGTTGTCGTCCGGTTGCCGACGGTAGGTCTGACGTTTCGCGAATGACAGGTCGCACCCGCTATGCAGTATCGCCTAGTTATCCCTTGTACGGCACACATATCCCCACTACCGCAGCAGGAGACAGCACCTTTCTCCTTCCGCTCCACGGAACGCCAGTACGTCGACGGTGTTCTTGCTTGCTCTAATGCGGCGCAATTGTCAGCTGACTCTCGCTGTTCTCTTCTTCGGGCTTCGCCCGCTCTGATGCATTCACAACACTATGCTAGCCACACATACACTCAATGTCTCTGTCTGGCACACTGGGCGCATAGGAGACACTCACACCTCCTGCTAAGATCGCAGGTTTGTGGCAGTTACACGTCTGGACGATGTCTGCACCTAATGAGTGCACTTCTACATGAATTTATCTTTTTTATACGTGTATATTATTTCACATAACGGTGACCTCCTTTACTTTTACTCCTTTCTGCGTTAGAGAGGGTGTAACGGGCCTTCTGGTGGGACTGCATACCTATAGCTATTTGCATATTTTTCCAAGGTCATTTTAATTTGGAAGCAATTCTTCGATTTAGATATTCACTCTAGCGATATATTATTTCTATAATCTAATATTGTATGTCTATGTAGGCTTTTAAGTTTGTTTTGTGTTTGAAGATGCAAGTTCATAGCTCATGACCGTGAAACTTCAATAGCTTGCAAATTTATCGTATTTATAGATGCACTTATAGATGCTCTTATAGATGCTCTATAAATTAATTGCGTTATCAATATACCAATCAATAACTCTTAGTATATTCATAGATGCACTTTAGATAATGAAGCTTCTGCTCTTAATAATTTTAATTAGTATAAGGTCCACTTCTAAAATTACGCATTTAAATCAAATCCTCTTTTTAAGTAGGCTCCCATTCCTAATTCATTAAATATTAAAAACTATTGTAAACGAATTGCAACGAAATAAAATTTATTTGAAAAAAAAAACTGAATAATTTACGAGTCAATTAATCATCTATTTTTTATATATCTGTTGTATTTCGGTTTCAATTAGGGTTTAAGGGTCATATTGTCTCCAGTTGAGCGAGGTTTTTTAATGAAGTACTAGATTTTACATAAAATTCTTTCACCAGTGGCGCGTTACACGTATTTGATTCTTAATGCATTTTGACATACTGGAAAGGTTAAAGAACTCAACAGTTCCGTAGTTTGCAAATGTGCATGTCACTGTAACACATGTTAATATTTTTTTTTCTGTCAATACTTGCAAATGTAACTTACAGTTGTATAGTTTTAGAAATAAAGTACAAATATATAACGTTAGTTATTTCTTTTCAATCATTGGCGTATTTGAAACAAGTCAGTATTATGCGAAAAAAAAAAACAAAAAATAGTTAAAGATCATTAATAATAATAAAATGTCCATGTAATTTTTTTTCTTGGTTGTGGTCTCATTGTATTTAAAATGTATTTATAAAGGACTTCTAGTCTATTGAACATTGGAAGAAATGGTATTCACGAGAACTTGATACTAATCTGCCATCTCTGTTGCAATTCAGAACACAAATCATCTACGTCTTTTATGTGCAGTTACGAAGAAGTAATTTGTATCGCATTATTCAAACGTACTTATTTCAACTACTTCGTTGACGACTTCAAGATGTGATAACAAGAAAAATACAATTATTGGCAAAGATTACAAATGCAAAAGCGAAACAAAAAAACTCAATCGAATTTAATTTCTGTAATTGTATAACTATTATTATGATCAAAAAATATCAGAGAAAAATATCCGCAATGCACTGAACTTTTTTATTCGTATCTCTTTTAGATTCAAATGCAATTTTATTTTATTAATTTATTCGAAATCATTTTGTTTTCCTGTTAAACAATTGACAGGCACAAATGAAGCAATTTATGTAAAACCAACTTAATTAAAAAACAAACTTCAAAAAATCCCAATTTGTGAAACATATTGATATCTTTCATTTTTATTGAAATGTTATTGTAAGTGGAAACGTTTCGGTGATATTGCAGAAACTGAAAATTCCACTAAAGTAAACAAGCATTTCTGGTATGACAATTTTTTTTAATTGATTTTATTGCCAGGCATATATAAATCTTAAGTTTAATATTTCATCATTTTACCGTCAACCGTTTACGCTGTAAATCACACACGATAGAATTTGTTCTTGATTATAAAACTTACTTGGTACATCGTATAAGACAGTAAATACATTAAATTGTCTTTTAATTGTCTATCTTGAACAATTGCATCGCTGCAGGAGTTTTATAGATATCTCTCCCAAGATCCTTTGCCTTTAGTAATATTGATTACATGTCGTTCTCCATGTATAAAGTTACCAGACAATATACAATGTCGTCTCTCGGTTTTATTTTATCTCGCACCGTGTCTTGAAATCTGTGAGTTTGTTTGGCGAGGTGATGCGTAGCCAACATACAATACCTACGTCTCAAACGAAATTGATTTTGAGATGAGACACACTGTATTTGACTTGGAATAGGTATCAAACAATTGAAAATTTAATTGATTTTTGAATCCAATAATAATTAATTTTATCAATAGACTATTCTTAAATATATGTTCATTATAGAACTAGATGCTTATCAAAAAAAAAAAATAGTAATACAACTTATGGAACTGTAAATTTCCTCATTTATTAAAAAAATTATTAAAAATAAAAGTGCGCTTATATAAATATTACAAAGATAACTTGATCTATTTTGCCAGTTGACTGGAGATTTCATAATATTTATATATCAACTCTATCTGGATTGGTAAATGTGAAGTGACGTTAGTAAATTCCGTAAGTTGGTAAATGGTAAGCCTCGTAGGTACTCGATTGGACAAAATCACTATAGTTAGTCATAGATAGCAGGCACTTATGTGTAATTCCAATATTACACAATAGAGCGGCATTGCAATTACACATAAGTGCCTCCTATCAATGACTAAACTGTAGTGATTTTGACCAACCAAGTTCCTACGAGACTACTATTTACCAACTTACGAATTTTGTTCTCAATACGCAAACGCGTAATACTCTTGTCATTTCTGATCATTTGCTCAGTAATTATTTATGTGGGCATCATTTTCTTTAAATTATAAAAAATAATAAAAATTTTAATATTACTGTTTAAAAATCCTCGAACATGGATTTGTTTATTGCCTAGTTTATCAAAACATATATTTCATTTTAGTTAAATAATAATGTATATATTGTATTATTTAGAGAAAATTTTATAGTAATTATTTTTAAATTTAAATGTATAGATTTTTTTATTTTAAAATCAATTACAGAACTAATTATACGATTTCACTATTCCGGTGAGTAATAGCGTGTGATAGTGAATTTAATGATTGCTTTTTACCTAAAATTTATAAAAGCATACAATTTAAAATACATAAAATAAATTTACAAATATGAAATTGTACATTTTCAATTAATCAAAATTAATTACGCTTTTGTATCTATAATTATTCAATACTACGTCGGCGTCGCTAGCACAGAATATATATGTATATGTACATATATCTCCTGAGAGAAACCAAGTTGGACCAATACAAGTTCTTGCAACTGTTCTTGCTGATTTGCAAACACAATGAAAGACATTGATTTAGGTTATGATGATATATCCAGAGTATAAAATTAATTATATTGCTATTGTATCAATAAATATTAATTATTGTAATGGGGTAAAATCTTAACAAAATATAGCTCAAATGTATTTAATAGTGTATGCAATAAATGTTGTATAAATTTTTCATTAAAAGTGGAATATTTAAAGCCAGTGAAAAATGTTTTCAACTGAAGTTAATTGGCAATCAAACTAAATTATTATGCATAACGCGTAAGTAACGCAGATAAAATAACTTTCAAAAGATGGTACACTAATGTTGTTTTATGTATACAAAAATAGTGTTCTAGTTATTAAACGCGCTTATCAAGAAATATTCAAATTATCCTAATAGTGAAAATATTTATAACAAATGCCGCATGGCAAATTCTAATTAGATTATAATATTAAATTTGTTTACGTGCGTGCTCAGAGCCATATCGTTTACACGTTGAAAAAATAATTATGTGTGTACTTATATACCGATTCATGATTAGCATTAACGGTTATTGCACAAATTATATGCGATCCGTTTAAAATTGAACATCCCATTCTGATATATATATATACACCTAGATAGCAAATCAGGCGTTAATCGCATTTATTTCAATTTACATAAATATTGCAGCAGATTAAATAGTAGCCTTCACTGCATGTAAATATATTCATAAATAGATAAAGCTATAAATTTTTTTTTAATTCACTCCAAATTTAATTTCTACTTATAGAAGTTTAATGCAAACCCCGATCCTCCTATCGGGGTTTGAACATACTCCAATTATAACTATATTAAATATGTTTTCACATGTTTAGTGCTTTTATTTAGTTAATGGAAAATTTTTTTTTTAATTTTAAAGCAAATTGCATTTAACAAATATTCGTTGGTTATACACTGTAATTTCTCGCTGAAAGAGGAGAGTACAGGATGGTTAGTGGTGGGAATGGACGCCTCCCCCTCTACTAGACCGAGTATTGAGCTATCATGCGTTACGCATGCGCATATCATATTTCCTCCATTGCGCTGGCAGGGTATGGGCTCGTTCACAACAAGTTATGTTGCTTCTTTTTTGTGGGGTAGTTGGTTTATGTTATATGTCAAATATTTGGGTAATTATCCCATTTGTCCCACTGCATATCCAAAGTAATCAAATTGCTATTTTACGTTGAACAGTTTACCGCAAATACAATCATGTTAATTTTTATGACACACAAATTTCAATATTCAATTGTGTCTAGTTTATTTATACGTAAAATACATAAATAAAACTTGCAGTAAATTGCGTCATATTCCTGATTAATAGCGTAGATCTTTTTTCCATTGTAACATCGATGAAAAATATCAAATTTCAAATAAAAGACCACTTACAAATATATTGGAATCCTATCCACACCATTATAATAACGATAACAATTTATTTTTCCTTGTTATTATAAGAATAATACTCCTAAAACAACCCTATAATTTTAACCCGTTAAAATTTCCTTTATATAACTAACGAAGCAGTTTTTTTAAATTTGTTTGTAAAATTATCACGGAAAACACCTTTCAACAAAATAAATTGCAAACTAGTTTATATGACACTCGTTACACATACGTTAATTAGCAAAATTTTCATATATTTTTTTATATTCTATTTCAACTTGCACTTACATAAATATGTTATTTAAACATATTTAGAGGAATGAGTCATAATTATATCACAGACCAAGAGATTTTTTAAATTACTAAACTAATTCAATCATTTACCGAAATTGAGAATCTTTTTTTAAGTTAGTAAAGTCAGTTTTAAATTCGTCCGAAAGACGTTTGGAAATAATCTAGTTTTCGTATTTTAATACGTTTTTATTATTACTAAAGTTTTTTTGCGGATGTACTTCCTGCATTAAGTGCATTTTATGCAATTTTATTTCATATTTAAAAAAATTTAATAATATTTTAGTAAATATTCCAATTAAAATGCGTTTGCGACGAGAAACTTCCAGACGTTTCAATTGCGAGACGAAATTAATGTACTGCAATTCTGAGCAAATCGAGAATTCTGTGACCGGAAATTGTAAAAATTTTTTTTTTTCATATATATGTATTTAAAGATAACTTACTCCTAAAAGGAAGAATTGCGAAAATTTGATATATTTTAAAGTTTTTACAAATATTTGCTTTGATATCCAACTAAAACGCTTGTTCAATTGTTTACAGATTCTCGTTACAGATCTAAGAATTTGCTCACCTCAAGTACACACCAATGCGAGAAAAATAAATAATTGAATAGAAAATGAGTAAAATGATTTTATTCAAAATCATATTTTCATTTCTAAATCATAACTTGGTAAAAATAATTCCCTATTTTTTTTTTATTTAAATAAAAAAGAGAAAATTAATTTTGTGCTCTTAATGGAGTGTTAGTACTTATAATAAATAGAATAAAAAAACATTTGAAAACCACTCGGGAAAATAAACGATTTTCTCCGTGTTTTCTGTTCATGTGAAGAGGTATTTTAACAAGAATCCGCCGGTTGCATACTTTTGTGTGTGAAGCATCACCGTAAAACATACCGCAATACATATTAAACACGCATGGAGAATTCATTCCGTTTTATATGATGTTTACACACCGTGCTCGTTACTGCACCAACCAGCAATATTATTTTCGTAGGCTTTGTGAGATTTGCGACTGTGCTGTTGTGTTCGCACAACAGTTATCCAAAACACATTCATATGCAAATACTGACTGTTGAGTACACAATATAGGGCAAGGGATTTTGTATGATCAACACAAAATATATATGTTTTATAATTAAATAGTAGTCGCGATAATGGGGCCAAAAAGAAAATAATATAAGTTAAATTATAAAGCATGGGCTCAAAATAAAAAAATTTACATCATAATTTATTTGTGTATATAGTAATTTCCAAACATGAAATTTCTTATTTAATGTATGTGTACTTTATAGTACATGAACTTGTCTTTATTTCATACCATGTTGGCTGCCAATGTATTATCACTCGCTGCCAATTTAACGCTGTTACTTCAACAAGTTAAAATTTATAAAATATATAACACTCTCCATTAATTTATGTTATTTTCTGGCTTCTAATCCATCTTTCGTTTAAATACAAATTTTGCCCTTTCACCTTGAATCGAGCCTAACTATTTTTGGAAGGACTTCAGGCTGTGTGTGTGTGTGTGTTTGTTTGTTTGTGTGTGAGAGAGAGAGAGAACGTTATAGGCTAAAAGGTTGAAGGTGAAATTAAAAAACTTTATAGTTAATATTTGTACATGCATGGCAGAAAACTCTTTTTTTTTAAAGAATATTTAAACCAGAATTGCTTGTTTACTTCAGTCGTTAATTGCAGTTTATCACCGAAACGATTGCATTTTTAGTAAAAAATGAAGGATTTCGCACAACTTTAGATTGAATTTCTTTTCAATTAGGTTACTAGTTACAAGAAAATCGCGTTTGTATTTTTTTGTTTTACCGTCTGTTTTTTATTACCATAGTTACGTAGCTGTATGAAATATTATGTAGATTGGTTTTTAATTATTTTTTTAAACGGAAAAAAAAATATAGCATAATAAATAGTTATTATTAAAAATTTGTATTTTAATTGCCTTCCTATCTAAACAAAATACAAAATAAGAAAGTTCTCTACGAGTATTTTAGTTACAAAAGACAAAATAGACATTTACTAAAGCAATACGAAATATATATCCTCTTTTAATTTCTATAATGCTATATAAGTTTATCTCTTTTCATCAAGTTTAGATGATCGAGAAACCAGCCTATTCCTGTTATTAAGGTAAAATTAATGACACAAGATTGATTCTTGTAAATAGTGTACTGTATATTTCTGACTAAAATTGCTATACGTTTATTACAGTGCGGAGGTGTATAGTGTGAGCATTTGTATGTTTTAACGTAAAATGTACAACATATAGGTGAAGCAGTAGTACTTTTACGTAACGGTAAGAAAAAACACTTTATTTTTACTTGGTATTTTTTATAATATTAAAACTGTTATGAACCATTTGTCCATTACAAAACACGTTAAATTTGCATGCATTTACGAACTTTAATCTTAAATTTACATAAAATCTCTGACATTCAACATATGTTGTATGAAATGAATTAGCCTTTCCCCCACACAGTCGTGCATATGTTTCCATATATTTCCATTTCTATAAAAAAACCTATAGATTTTGTTACGTTTTCTTCAATTCCCTACAGATAACGAAACCATGTTAAATAAACACCAAATATAAAAGTTCAGTTTTTTGTACGCGTTCGATTGCTAAAACGTAAAAAACAAATAATCTGATAGAAAATTATTTCAATATATTTTATTGCGTCTCGTTATTAAGAGCAAATAAATTCTGCTTGGTTAGATTTTTGTTTCCTGTTTGAGCTGTGACATTTGAAAATGTATAAAGAATTTAAATAATTAATAAGTGAATCAATTAACATGTTTTTCTAAGCTAAAATACATCAAACACGCTTATTATCAGCTGTCAAAGTTTTCTACTTATTGTAAGTCAATAGTAATTAATCATAAAAATATCGTATATTTCGTTTTCGAATTAAATAATATAAAACAACAGTAATTCAAGTGTTGAAATGTATGCTAATTAGTTTAAAAGATTCCAAACCACCGAGTCCTTGTGAAAATTAAAGCGAAAAGCTTCCTCATTGCGGAGATTTATATTTCAATGTTATTTAAATGCATTTTCGAAAGAATAATGCAACGCTTGAAAATAACAAGCAAAATTGTCGCTTTGTAAAATATAAAGGCGATATATTTCCATTCTTATTTTGACAGTGTGAAAAGCGAACCGGTTTTCTTATCTCTTCGTGAACAAATATCGTTATACAAATTAAACACGAACTAGGCAAAGTAACAAGGAACTGGGTCCTTGTCATTAATTTCCAAATGAAGAAACAAATCCTATAATATCCGGAAAGATTTTATACAAACTTGGATACACGTTGAAATCTTATATTCAACACAAAATCATACAAATACTTTAAAAAGTAATTATTTTTAATCCAAATATAAGAGTTTATCGAATAAAAACGACAATCTGATTTCCGTGAACGGAAATTCAATTCCTATTAAAAAAAACTGACGTACTTTCTAGTTTTGAATCGCTATACCGTATTGAAAATGTTGTATGGTTATTTGATAAATTAGTCCAAAACAAACGGTTAAATAATTTATAACTCGATTCACACATGTTCATTAAATCCATTCATATACTACATGCGTGTTATGCATATGAATATACTGGACATTGGCGTACTTTGTACTACTTCACTTATTACTTCGTATAAGACAAGTGTATTTGTGGTATAAGAAAATAAAAATGATAAATACAAGAATCATGATCATTCAGATGCATGATCGGTGGTTGGAAATGATATGCTTATATCTATTTTTTTTTTTTTTTACTTTTTTTGATCGAGTCTCATATTGCTATAAAAATAAAAAGAGACATTGAAAATCAATTTAATCAAAAAAAAAAGAAACAATTTTTTATCAGTCTGACATGGCTCGAACTGATTCAACATATCAGCTTCTTTTCTTTCCGGTTGAAGAATTTCAATTACTACCATCTTGAAGTTTGTTATATATGCGTAGTTTTTCAATATATAAATAAAATTTCTAGGAAACTTTAATATTGTGAGTTACAACTTTAAGCATATCAAGTTTAGGATTAATACGTAATTAATAATTAGTTAAGCTATTTATTATAACAATTGAGATTATCTTGTTTATATGGTAATACGTTTAAATCTACTAAATTATTAAGATATTTGAAAGTAATAGAATTAGTTTCAGTTGGTAAATTTTTTTACGAGAATGTCTAAAATTGCAAACATCTATAGACGATAAGTTTTACAAAATAGCCTCCATCAAGTTGTGCTTTTTTTTTTGCAAAATTACCACTGCCAACCACTGTGAAAAATGACTATAATAAATCATGTTGCCAATGGATGAGTAATGATGATTGAATATTTAGTTTTTTGTCATTGTTATATTCGCGACGCCTCTGATAAACAGCTGCAACCAGCAGTCAGAGTTCGGGTATAATTTAGCGGAAAGCGCAGTCCAATGTTGTCCGACAACTTTTCCGTGCCTTGTAAAACGAGCGGGCCACAAAAGCCGTTAACGAAAACCTTTACACAACTTGAGACACATTATTTGCAGTGTTCTTGTGCGGGCACATAATCGATCGTTGAATTTCGTATAGAAAACTCGACGAGTGCACAATAATTTACAGAAAAGTATTTTAAAACGAATCGCACTTCAATCATTTCTCGCGCGCGATCAATGGCCCGGGAACTGGTGATAAAAACGTTGAGTTATCTACTTTACACTAAGCACAACTTTTCCATGAAGCTTGTTGGATGAATAATTTTTCCAGTTTAAATGATTCAATGTTTCTCTTCGAAGACAATATTATCGTTATATTTTTAACAAAACTCTTACGGGAAGTATGAGAAAACTAACAGAAGTTAATGCACAATTATTAATTTGCAAAAATTTTTTGTTTTTAAATATAAAATATATATGCAATTCAATTACATATCGTAGTTTTCGAATTCTCATGGTCAGGTTTCTTTACATATCGGTGAGCTTTTTCGTAATATGTTCTCCTGATACCCAAGTTGTATATGTGAGCGTGTGTATCTCATATGTGGACATTGAACACACGTGTGTTCGTAGATGTTGCTGTGATTACGCATGACATGCACGGAACTGGTTTTTCACTTATGTAGTTCAACATACTCAAACATCACACACGTATTTTTGAATATACGCGAATGATTGATTCAAATCAATTTCGATTCATTTGGAGCTTTTATTCACCATATATTAACAACAATTAAAATTACACATAAGAATAATGCTACTAATTAAATATACTACAAAGTCTCATTTTTGACTTTGCTTATAGTAAGTGTGATAAGACATTTATTTTCAAATAGTAAACAATTCTATGTGTAGTGAAACTCGAATTATAATTAAAACACGGTATTCTTAATGAAGTACCAGAAGATTTAAATAAGTAATCATCATCTTGATATACTTCGTTCATCATATATTCTGTAAATATTTACACCTTGACACGTTCTACAAAATCTATTATATATTAATAACATTGTTGATGAGATATCTGAAACTATTTCGAATTAATATGGAAAGGTAAGCTGTCAGTCATCGATGTCGCAACGACATCACCAAGCGTTTTCTACCAAGAGCACAGCATGTGCAGAAGAACAAATATTAGCTGATATGGTAAAAGAGCATGCTGATGTTTCTGTAGTCTTGATTAGAAATATATTCGATTCAGAGGCGTGTCGGAAGATGTCAGATGCATTGTGTTCTTATTTAGATTTATATATTAATAAATAAGTTTTGATACCATTCACGATTTTTTTAATATATTTTTTTATATGCTCTCTCCATTGTATGGACATATTTGAATAGTATGCTTTTATCGCACAGAAACAGATTTTGGTTCAATGAATTTGAAACAATAAGTCATTCACTGTGTGCACATTTGAATTGACACAAATGCACTTGAATACAAACTGACAGGATTATACCATTAAATGTTTAAGCAATAGTGCAAATTGTTGATAGAAAAGCTCGTTTGTAAATCCTGCTACAATTACTCAGCTTTCATATTAGGATAAATGACCACATTTGAATTTAAATTCAAAGGAAATATATACCAAACATAGTATCTCATATACATATATCTACTAAAATATATCTAGTATTCGAAGATAATAAAGATATAAAATTAATTCTTGTAGCGCATTAAATTCAATTGAAGATTTAAATATAAAATTCAAAGTAAAACAAATTTCTAAAATCTGCAAAAATTATAATGGGTATTAAAAGATTATATAATAATAATATGGAAAAAAAGACTAAAAGTACTTTTATTATTAAAGTAAATCTGAGGCAGAATTAAACATTTACAGGCACTATAGCTTACAATTAGTAGAAAATGGTTTAAAAAAAATAAAATTACGCGTGTTTATTAATTACATGAGTAAGCTCTAAATCAGAATGTTGAAGAAATATATATTTTGAAAATAAATATAGAATATTCTTTCTCGCTTTATGAATTTTATATGTAGTAGTTATTTAAATACTCAAAAATACTTTCTGTTAGCATCAATTTGATACATACACACATGGGCGTGGTTATCATATGTGACATATATAATAAAGATCGCATTTATGGTTACACATGGTTGCTGAAATACGAGCACGGGTAATGGGAGAACATAAACGCGAACGGTGTTTTACATCAACAAAATATGCTCCCATATATGCATGTATACAAAACATACCTGCGATAAAGGCCATTTTTAAAAATCACATATTTTTAGTTATTGGACATAACATATAAATAATAATATATATTGTTATATATAAATAAATCTCATGTTTTTCACATGTATGAAACAAGTAAAACAAACAATTTTAAAATCGTTCTACCGGTTTATCTTTCTCTAACATTAGCGTGATCGTATGTGTGTCTTTGTTGCACCTATACAATACTTGGTACTCGTATGAAATACCTCGATTAAAATGTGTGTTGCCGAAAAAACTATTAGTGATTTTATTTAAATTATCAGTGCGCTGTTTCCCTAAAATTTGGATTCTATTTTCTGGCTTTTTCCAGAAAAATTTTATATAAGGTATCGGGGAAACAGAATTCTGAACAACATTAGACATAAATGGCGAGAATTTGTTGGGAACTAGGTAAAATACCCTCATTTCGCGGTGATTATATCTCATACAATTTCACAGTATATGCAAATATTTACGTATAATTTCAGCAAAACATATATTAAAGCTATTATATGGTTTATGAATTATGACTTGGCTAGAAAATGTAAATTTATTAATAGTAAATTTAAAATTTTAATATAAATTTTAACCAATTTTAATTAAAATCAATCCATTTTATCAATATTACAAGAAAATTATCTATAACTTCTCAAATCATATATATACAAAAAAACTATATGTGAAGCGTCGGTCTTATATTTGTGAATAAAATAGCCAAATTCTATTATGAATAAAAGGATCAAATGAATAAAAGAATCAAATATTTATGAATATATGTATACATCAGTCTATGGTTTTTTCATACCGTATACGTATAGGATTTTACATATGCAAACCTTAGGGTAGCAACACTATTTTTAGAGTAGCCTTTAAACTATGTATTCCTGTTACAATATGGTATTCATTTGCATATTCTTTACAAGCATAACAACATAACCACATGAGAGAAGTTTTGACTTGAATTTGTTATGTACAAACTAACATATAAAATGCAAATTTAATTAATAAAAAAATTAACATTGGCTTCCAATATAAAATAATTATTTTTAATATAAATACCAATATTTTGAAAATATTGTTTATATGTACAATTGCATCAGTTTTCCTTTATTTACATTTGTATTCAATATAGTTGCATATTGATTGATATCACCCACAAAATGCAAGTACAAGTACCTCTGTCGAATTCTGGCCTCCGTGCTTTAATAGTAGAGGTAAGGCGGTCTTGAGGGTTATCTTAAATTTAAGGCGTGCCCAAGTTAAATTTATTCTGTTATTCACCCTATTTGATATACACCACGATTAAGAATATCCGCCTCTCACAAAAATGTCTTCCTATATTCCAAAAACCTCAAAATATTTTAATACAAAATGTAGTACTTTATTTACTGTAAAAATGTACATATTTAAATACAAATATGAATGAGCAATTAAAATTAGGTAGAACATATTCATTTTTGGTTTTCGGGTCAATAAGTAAAGAAAATAGTAATTTTTACAAGGATATTTATTTATCATACTTAATACACATATTTTACAAATGATCAGTACATTTTAGAGCAATTTACAAAATTTACCATAGTGAAAACAATATATATATATTTATATAGATATATATTTATAGCAAGACAAATTAACAACACATGAAATTTAAAACAAAAACGTATGTATTGAACAATATTAACTATTTCGAAAATAATCAACTTATAACATTTTATATTTAAAAAAATATCATGCAACTTAAAATAGATAAAAACTGAATCATGTGGTGTTCTAATGATTTAGAAATAGTATACATTTTTCAGCTAGGATGTACATAGTTCTGGGTACACAAACAGGAACCAGGTATTTTCTTTAAACTTTACATAAATTATCCAATTAGTTTAGTAACTTCCAGGTTAGTTTAGTGGAGAAAGATAGTCGGTATATTTTGTTTACGTTTACTATGTCATTATAATGTTATATGTTCACGGAGTTGGGTAGATAAATCCTGTTCTAACATTTGAATCAACTGCTCATATTGTACTTGTCCCACTTGATTTTTCAGTTCATTTATCTAAAAAACAATTTGTTATAAAGTAATATATCGAAATTCTATAATTCGCTTTGTAAACATTTCTAAAAATTTACTTGTGATTGAAGATATTCTCGTAAAACAATATTGTGGATAGGATCAGATAGAATCAATTGTCGTTTCCGCAAATCATGTTCAGTTTCGAAATCAACCTCATCGTGGAACGCACTTGGACTTTGCCCGCCCGATATCACTAAACTATCGACAACAGCACCAGTTTCATCAATTTTCGAAATATCGTTAAGGGCTTCCACGATATTGACCATAATCCCATTGAATCTCTCCAACACAGCCCGCGATTGTACTGTTAGTAGACTAGCTAGCGCTAAACCCAACAGCTTCCGTTTATCTTGTTGAGAAACACATGGCATCTTCGCTATCCACACATCCAGCATTTTATTAAAAATATCTTGTTGAGTTTCACCGTGCACTTGTGCCAAACGCGCCAACATTTCACTAAATGTCGGAAACGATGCGAGCAACACTCGCGCGATTACCGATAAATACATTGACATCACCATCGGATAATCTTCTCCTCTATAAACTGACCTAAAACAAATTATTATTTAAACATTTTTGCATTGATGTAATATGGCACAAGTTACTCGAATATGCGAGGTAGAATTGGTTTGATTGTATCAACAGCAATGTTTGGAGCAGCACGAATACAAGTTTCTACGATCCGCATCAAGAGAACCACCGCCTCGGATCGTAGATCTGCTAATAACGTATCGCAAGTCATGATTACGGACATGCCTTGCGTTTTTAAAGTTTGCTCAGGTGCGAGTAAGATATGTGCTTGGACGATACATAGACAACAACGAAGATTCTCAGTTGAATGCTCTAAATTACACAAAAATATCGCATTAATCGATGAATTAATTAAAACAATTTAATTTATTTACCTAATAGCGTCGGCATATTATTGAATAACTGCATAAGTTCATTCGTCATACGAGTAGAGTTCTCTAATACCGCAAGCCACAACTCTAAAGAGTCTTCTAATAAATAAACGATAGCGCCTTGATTAATATCAGTACCTAATTGGATAACTGGTAATAGGAATGGATAGAGCGAAGCACTGACACTACTCAATGCTTTTACAAGCTGCACCAAAGTGGATACGATTGCACAACGTAGCATATTGTGCTCTTCAGAGTCTTGCCACAGCAATGGAAGGTATTGAATAAGCGCTTCAGAATGCGGTCGAATTTCTAGACCGACTCGTTCGATTATCAACGACATAATATTCAAGACGTGCATCTAGAATTCAAAGTGATTTTAATTTAATACATTAAATTGCCATGCATTTGTGGTTTACCTTTGTATCACATTCGTGTGTTTCCTTCAATAAGTTGAACAGCAAATTGCACGCTGGTTCTAAATAGGGTCGGAATTGTTCACAATTAAATTCGAAATCATCTACGGCATGGCGTAGTGTTGTTGATGCTGTGAGTCGGACCGCCATATCTTCGTCGGAGTGAAGTAAACTTAAGGTCGTCATATACAGTGCTGGTCGTAATTCAGGGCTTAATTTGATCCCGGTCCAATTACCAATTAACCAAGCGACTCGTCGTCGTATTATTCTGTAATTGTTGTCTTTTACTTTTAATTCTTGCGTTAGTGTGTTAGTAAACCACTGATCGAAATCCACCTATTTGTAAAACAATATTTAACATGAATAAACACCATTTAGATGAGCAATAAAATATTTACCTCATCATATAAATCAAATGCAGCCAAACCAACAGCGTTATAAATAGCATCTTTACGTAATATTGCATTCAGATCATCAGGAGATACTAGGCAATTGATTGAATGTATCATCTCCAATAGGACAGGAGCTAAAGATTCTCTGAACTCGTGGAATAAAGAAACAAATACTGTTTCCATACAAGGCTGCAGAAACATTTACGTAAATATTTAATGTACATAGTGCAAATATGAAAAAGTTTACCCTCAAACTATATTTCCAACTTTCACCTCCTTCGTCAGTAGCAAAAGTCTCTGGATCCGCATCCCACATAGCTAAATCATCTTGAGTCAGTAAAAAGTAATGTGTAACCAGTTTTCTGCACATTTCCGTTAGCGTATTCGGCTGGAAGAATGCCATTTTAATCTGATGTGCTCGTAACGTTTCTGGATCTTTAGTCATTTCAACTAATTTCGCTGGTTTATACTCAACACTCAACAAAATGCCTTTGATTAAATTGAAACACTGTATAATAAATCGTTCGTAGATTAAATTTGCACCTTCCGGGGTAAAGATATAAAAAACAGTAAACTCTAAAGTTGATTGGATAAAATCTACATAAGATAGTGGATGTGTATCCAAGACCGCTAATAAAATTTTTGTTAGATGTATTATAAATTTCTCGCATAGTTCCAAAAGATAGATTCCTTTTCCTCGCAGATGTTTCCTCGCTTCTAAAGTAGACTTGGCTCGCTGGAATATTATTTTTAGAAAACACATCGCATCCGGACTTTCAGACGGTTTACGAAATCCTTGAACGGTCAGTTTGCGAAGTACTCGCAGCGATAGTAAAGCTTTTTCTAAGTTTTCTGTTATGACTTCCGCTGGTTGGTTGTTGTTGATATCGCGTAAAAACGCCTCAGTGAAATTATTCCATAAATTTAAAATATATGAGTAAATCGAGGCAGAAAAATCTTGGAATATCTTCCGATCGCCAGCGAGTCGTTTCGAAGATATTGATTTAACAACGTGATGCAACATGAGCAGTGCACGGTGTTGAATTAACCGATCGCTGCTTTCTATCGCTTGTAGTAAGGTTGGGAATAGTTCCGGCCATTCTTTAGGGCAGTCAATTCGGGCGACTTTTGAAACTAAGACAGCCAATTGCGTTGCAATTTGATTGATTGGTTCACGCAAATTGGACACTAGACCTTGTCTAAGACTATTCTTCTCTTGTTCTGATATTGCACTAAAGTTTATATATATATAAACATATCGTTAATAATTAATACTAAATTGATTTTTGTTAAAAAATCTTACTTTGGGGCATTTTTTCTCCAATACTTGTCAACTCCATTTTTAAAATATAATACAGCTATCCATCGAACGTTTAAATCAATGGAATGATTTGAAATGACATTCTTAATTATTAAAAAAAAAAAAACCATTAAATATATATTAATGTTGTGAATATGTTAACACGTAAAGTGCTATAGGCAATGTTGTTCAAATAATCGATTAACATATTTGTTATTGATTCCTGTATATATATAGATACTCTAATGCGCACTGATACGAATTAATTTTAATTATGATTATTAAATTTTATATATTAGATTAAAATAGTTTTTACTATAAAATAATAATTATATTTACTAAATATATTGATTCTATAGTAATAATTAACACCGTAAGTGTTAAGATAAAATTAGAAGAAAAAAAATGTATGCAGTTTTATTATTTTATATTGAAATTGCGACTCAACATTGAGATATGGCTCTGAATGTGTTAAAATATATTATATAATAGAAGTGAATCGGAATAGTAATTCAGAATAATAATTGGCATCCATTAATTTATTTAATAATTTGTATTTTGATGGATTTTATATAGATCCAAAATAGTAATTCCGATTCACCTCTTGTACGTAAAACTTACAAACAATACTGTGTAAAATCCAGGTTGAGTCTCCCATTCTTTCAATTTAGTCTCAGCTGGTTTTAAAATGTCAGGATTTTGACTAGAAGCTCGTTGGAGTATATCTAATACCATAGTATGTGTTGTTTGTTGATCCATGTTGACTGACGTTCATGACAGTGTTAAATTGTTTCCGAAATCTGTATGATTAAAACATCAAATCAGACAGGAAAAAATATAACCTTAAAATCAGTATTAAAAGAGATATAGCACATATCTCGATAATACAATGGAGAATATAAGAATATTGTTTATAAAAAAGGAAGTTATTTCCTTTAGGTTTAAAGCATATATAAATAAATAATTTTTTTTTGTAAATGATTAAAAATAAGTAATGGTTAAAATGTTAACAATATTTTTAAAATACATAAACTTTAGCATTAATCTATATAATTATATAATCAATAAGAGAAAGAGATAAGAACAGTCGAATTCTATAAACGAGAAATGATCCCTGTACGTCCATGTGGGATGACCTGTCACCAGTAATGAATCCATAACAATTTCTTAGCAATATACGCATCCCTTGAACCATAATTGCAACAATGGTGCAACGCTGAAGCCGGTAATGCTACTACAATAAAATGGTGATTATATATGGTTACCTACCTTAAATGGAAATTATCACAGTACGAAATAAGGAACCGAATCTGCCATGTTTTGTATTTTGTATTTGTCGGTGTTACCGAAATACGGCAAGTGCACGAATTTATTGCACGGTAACTCCCCGAATGTATCGAATGTTTTCCAACTAGCCGGTTGCGCAAACGTACCGAACGAAACAGTTTTATCTATTGAACCAAAGATGGTGGAACGTACACAAGCCGCACAACATCGGGAATTCTCGAATATCTCGACAGTTGTCGGGTATATCGAGAAATTGTTTTCGGAAATCGGTTCGCCAATATTTCCTTATTACACTCACGTAAAAATGAATTACTTAGTTAAAAAATATTTATTGTTTATTAAACTGTATGTTATAATGTACAAAAATATATTAAAACTAAATTTAATAAAATGTACGAACTATTTATATATTCATAATTACGAATAATTTTCATAACTATCTTCATAACTTGAACCTTCATAATCCACATAATCGGCGATAAAAATTGCATCGTCCTCCTCTTGCGCAGGTTTGGGACTGCTGGTGGTCCTACTTGTGAAACTTTGTTCTTCTGCTCGGTCAATTCCCGCGGTAGTAAAACTTAATTCACCGTTCTTCGATTCCCTGTCGAGCAAACTTTGCTCAGCACTGACACTTTCTTGACTATTTTCCGCGCTGACGACCTCCGATGTTGCAGCAGAAACTGCCCTTTCGATGGCTGGTGCCGCATAACCTTGTAATAGTCTGTTTTGTCGCTTTTGCTGTTGCCTCTCTTTGATGCGGTGCTTCTTTAGCGCTTGGTTTAGATCGAAATGAGGCGGCCTAAATGAAAATAATACAGATCACGTTTGGATTGCTCAGCTTGTTTATTCATTGCTTAACAAAGCGCAAACAAAGACAACCCAGAAATGCCACTCTATTCAGTCGAGCTTTAATCAATTATTAACAGAAACGCGTAACGTCTGCGGCTTTTGTGAGCAAAGTTATAGATTGTTTGGAAATTCATTAGGATAAATTTGAGAGTGAACTTTTTCATTATTCAAATTACTATTTATCGATCAACCATTAATTAGAGATTTCAATTTTAATACTGTTTGTATGTATGTGTGTGTGTGTGTGTGTGTATGTGTTTGTGTCTGCCTGCCTGCCTGCCTGCCTGTCTGTCTGTCTGTCTGTCCGTCGATCTGCCTGTCTGTCTGTCTGTCTGTCTGCTTATAAATGTTCTGTAGCTAAAACTGTTGTAAGTAAAATTATGAATCTTTAGACTTAAGACTTGCATATGATCCAGTTATACACTTCCTATATATATTTAAAAAAAAGGCGTAGGTAAAGTTGAAACTCTAAAGCAAACACTTGTATAATATAAGGGTGGCACTTACGTTTCGTCCGTCTTGTAGACTTTGTTCTGTAAATGCATTACATCGTGCCGCAGGTCAGCGAGCAGTAAAAGAACAAAATCCAAAGATCCTTTATCGCCTTTAGGTCCACGTTGACCTCGCTCTCCTGGCTCGCCCTTGCGCCCTTCCGCACCCGCACTTCCCGACGGACCCTTTTATGTTCATTACAGTTATTAACTCGCATCATTTCCTTTTGTTTTCAATGAAAATGTTCTTCGTTTATTTTACAACAAAAGATATAGTCTCGTGCACCAAGAAATGTTTTACACAAAAGTTGCAAACAGTTTTAGTTTGACAATTATAAGAAATTGTTATATATCCCGATGTTCAATTCGTCTCAGATTAAATTAAATACAGAATTTAACTTGACAGCACTCCGGGTATACTAATTATAAAATAGCGCATTTGTCTGTACGGCGTATAAAAATGATTCTTTTTGCTATGAAAAACATGGCTTGTCACTTACAATTGCGCCCCGCTTGCATCTGCAAAAGCTCGCTTGGTGATGTCCATCAGCCGGAAGTGGAACAAACGCATCCAACATGGAGTAGGTGTAGTCTTCCGGTGATGTCACATCTCTTCCAGCTGTTGTTCGACCTACTGTTGTCCCATCCACTCCTTCGAGCAACACAAACAAACACATACACATAAAGTTGTTTGAAATGAGCTTTCCTAACTCCGCAGGCTATAATATATTTTTTATCTTTACATTCATATATGACCATATACGGTTTACTCATTTTCCTTTACTTATTCGGTATCTGCTCATTTATATGTGCATGCAGAATTCCCTATTTGTTTTTTAAATATTAATAAATAAATAAAATATTTAAATTCACATCTATCTTTTGTTTAATTTATAGAACGCATATACGTAAATTCGTCTTCATAACTAATACAATTATTGACGTATCAAATCAAATAGAATTATAAATCCATATATGTGTTTTTTTCAATTTGTGTGATTAGTACGTCATGTGTCATTTTTGTAATTTTCGATTCCCAGTGGTAATAATTATTCCGTAAATTATGAAACAAAAATACAAACATAATTGATTTTATGTTAATTATCAGATATACGGTGTAATAGAAATTGGCGCATTTAGCCGGAGATTAACAGCCTAATTGATGTGCAGGTTCATAAAGTAGCATCAACCATATTTTATTGATGTTTCAATGTTTTGTAATAATTATGTTTGTTTTGAATCAATCTTTTTATTTCGAATTTTATTCCATTTATTGAATCAACACAATAAATATCATAAATCTATTTATGAAATAATTACTTGAAAATAAAATAAACGAAGATTAGTAAATTTATGTGATATTATTCTTTTGTGATAAATATATTATTTGGTTAAGATAAAGTCTCGTATGCAAATCACTTATTTTACATGGAAATATATGTAGAATCAAAAATTATTTATTCTCTGTATGAATTTATGATTAAAAGAAAGTACGAATTTTGAGTGGATTTTTTGTGTCTAAAAAATATATGTATGAATGGACAATCTGTAAATGACCCGAGTTTAAAAGATTAATTTATATTTAACGTAATGGTGTATTTGAAAACATAAGATCAAACTTTAAATTGGCAATATTTATTTTTTTTTTTCATAAACTTTGAGACACATATTTCAATACATTTTTTATTTAATTCATAAACTAAAACATCTCATAATCAAAATCAATAAACATCACGAAAATCGCGCATGTTAATATGTGTTTTAAAATGAGTAAATGTTTGTTTTTAAATAATTTGGTAACTCAAATATGTCAGTTAATTAAAAATAGATTGAAAATTCATAATTCAATTTCGACTTATGCCGCGAGGTTCTACATCGTTCATGGTCAATATGTGACAGTCAAAGTGATAGATTATTTACCAGGAAAGCCTCTGGGTCCCACGGGTCCTACAGCGCCGGGCGGACCTGGTGGACCAGAAGCAAAACTTGACATGTGCACTGCTGTGCTCAGGGCCAAAATCTGTAACATAAAAAATTAACCGAATTAATTTAACCACACGAATCATTTACAACAACAAGAAAAAGAAAAAATATCTTACTAAAAGTTATTGCCTATAAATTGCGATAGATATACAAAATATTTCATTAAAAAGAAAAATATGTTTTGCGCAAATTGGGTTTTCTTGTCTATTTATTTTGTTAGTGAAAATAGAAAAATAGTCGAGTGCATATCTCACTGACACCTATCCATAAATATTCTATTCCAGTTGAAAACTTTTCTATTAAAGCCGCTCACACATATTATTCATTTTTGGATGCATGCAGTTTTCGACAGTAAGGCGACACACCTGCCACCATGCACGTTGCATCCGAGAACTTTTACTGAAAAGTTATCGGATACATTAGTAAGTGATGGCATAATTTCGTTCTATAATTTCGTTATTATTTATAGAATATAAAAATTGTTCACCGGGTAGTTAGAAGTATTAACACACAAACGTCATTCCAACTCGTCTCAGGGAAGGTCAAAATGTTTACTTCCGTTAAAGATCAACTTATTATTTCGTATACGACAATTTAATATATGATTCAATATATTTCACTGTTTAATAAGTTCTGTTAAGACAAACCAGTGTTCCATTTGAGGAATGAAAACTGTCACTTAAATATTTTATTCGTATTTGTTCGACATAAAGACACTTTGATCTGAGAGTGTTTCAAGTTATTTTCACGTGTAAACCCTTCTACAAGGATCTACAGTAAATATCTTTAAACTACCATGTTTGCTTAACTGTACCTACATACATACATTCTGAAACTTCATTCTTGGCTTTGGCGACTGATGCAATAGCTTGTGGAATAGTAACAGTGAGTACACACATTTTCTAGCTTGACAAGAGTGGTTTATATGGAGTTACACATTCTCACGAATGTTTGACATTTGAACTGAAAATTCCTGTTGTTTACATATGTATTACAATTCTTGATGAATGCAGATCGATGTTGAGGTGTGATAGCCACTGTTGCAATATACTCATATGTGCTCAGAAGAACGGTATTTATTGGAGTAAAAGCAGTTTACCGAAAGTTAATTCTATTAAATGACCATATTAATACCCTTGTTTGTTTTATTTCTAAGAAATACAGTATTATTCATATAAATGATAGAGTTAATTTGCGTAAGTAAATTGGTAAATTACCATTGGTAATATTACGTTATTAATATGATGCGAAAACGTAAAATTATAACACACTAGAAAACATTAGGGCTCAATATATAAATAAGTAGTTATTAAAGTGACTTCGTCATTTTTGGCGGATATATTTTTTAGTTTTAAAATAAAATAATGTTTTGCAGGAGAATATAGAATTATACTTGATTCAGAACAAGATGTCTTGTTTTGCGGTTCTTTTTGTGGAATATGAAGTTGTCGCTATTAATTTTATTTTTATCGTTGGATGTAACGCGACCAAAACAAAACGAAAAAATAAGTACAAAAGTTGATAGAAAGCAGTGGAAATGAAAACCGACTTGGTAGTCTTTAGTCTTTTCTATTCGAAACAAATTTAATTCAAACGATACGTTTTTGAATCCCAAATGGCATGAAATTGATTCATGCATATTTCATATTGTTCGTACCTTTTCTTGCAAGACTTTAACTTTTTCGTGCAATCTCTGCACCGTATCGCAGTTGGCGAAACAATGGTCCCTGGTTGCGGCTTGTACATCACCGGGGATTGCCGCCTCCGTATCGGCATCGCAAGTCCTGTTGTCCGCCCGTAATACAAATCCCGGTGAACACTCACACCTGTACGATCCTATTTCGTTGATACATTCGTGCTGGCAGTCCCCATTTTTATCCTCGCACTCGTTCACATCTGTTGATAAAAATCCCCCCATTAAAGATTCAACACACTTTTATAGTTCAACATATTTAATTGGCATCCTCAGACCATGTATTTTATTATTATTTCTAATAACTTGAACGCTTTAATCAATTTATTTTTTTTATACATTGGGTATATTTTGTTAATTTCTCCTTTAAACATGACAAACTTAAAACTATTTCTCAAGGATTTTAACTTGTTGCATTAATTACAATTTAAGTATTTTTCGTATTCATGGAACTTGACAAAAAAAAAGTAAGCTTGTGTAAGATATATTGCTGTTAAATTAAAGGATACTTGCAAAGGGTTTTGGTACCTTAAACCTTCTTGATTAGCACTACACTAATATACAAGGTGTTACACTATATCAAATCGATACAGCCTATTTTCCAATTGCTGGGCGTATGATGACTCTGTAATGATGATGATTAGCTTACCTACACAGACGGGTTTAATAGCCTTCCTTTGATGGTCTGGATTGAATTTATAGCCATCAAAGCAAGTGCAAATTACTCTTTGCAGGTAAACAGTACATCTTTGTTCGCAAAGGTTCATCAAACATGGATCTTGATCTTTCGAAATGCACCTTGTAATATCATTAATTATTAATTTAAAAATCGCAGCGTATTTGTGTTTGATAATTAATTATGAAATGTATTTATAGAACCGCAGATTTATTAAAAATTTCCATTAAAATATAATCTAAAGTGCACATTTTAATAATTTAAAATTGATTAAATCAGGTTTGTATTTTAATTTATAATTAATTGTTTATTATTAAATTATGCACGAAACATGTTATGCAAATAGGTTTTGTTATCAATTATTAGTTTAGTTTACAAAACAATGTTACGCTGCTTTTGTCATTAAGTTGTGCTTACTTGTTGGCTATAAATATATAGTCCGGGCAGCAATGTTTCCGTGTGCAATCCACCCATTCGTCATTTACATTACATTTATATCGGGTCGTTATCACGTTATCTGACGGACACTGTAAAGTCTCAGGTCTGAAACAGATATGCACTTTAAACCTATAGTAACGTAACAAATGTTAATTCAGCGTGATTATTATTTTACGTTAACATTATTTCTATACAAAAAAAAAATGTTTACTCTAGTCATTTTTTGCTATAACTCAAAAACAGTAGTTTTTAAAGAAAATTTTTAAGAATAAAAATAAAAGATATTAATATTTCGCATAACTTTTATTTGAAAAGATTTTTCAGAAAAGGTACTGGTTTTCCAAAAAAATTATTTATTTCTAATATAACATTCAATACTTCTCACATCTACTAGCGGAGGTTAAGTCTATATGGTATACCTCCGCCAGTAGTTTAAGTTATTCGCTATAGTTAGATCGTTAGAATTTATAAAGCATTAAAATTTTCAAAATATTTTTAATTCTAACGATCTAATTAAAATGCGTATAAGAAAGTTCAGTGACAGACACGTCAGGTTTTTTTCCATAAACAGTACTATATAGTTTCAAAATAATAGGTCCGCTATAAAAGATAAGTTGCTAAGGATATTATACATATAAACATTAGTGTGTTCCAGAAAGGTTCGCTATAACCGAGAATTCGCTATAAACGGGTTCGTTATAAGTGAAGCCTGTATATGGATTGTTATAATAGAAATGACTTTTTTTTAAATGACATTCTTCCGTTTTCATTATTAACATTACATTTCTTGTTTGTGAAGACGAAGAAAAAAAATCTACGTCCTTTTCTCAATTTCATATGGAAAATTACTTTTCTGAGTATTCAAATCATATTAAAACTAAAAATTCAATTTCAAACAAATCTATCTTAGCTTACGAATTGCTTTTCATATTTTTACATGCATTACGATACAAGCTACATATTTATGTAGAGTTGCTTTATAGTTTTCAAAACCTATGGTCTCGACATAATTTAAAGTTGCTACTATAAAAAAATATTACACTTTACTAACAAATCGATTTAAAACCTAAAATCCTTAAATTGAATTACATTTTTTGATTGCCTTTCTAAAGACTTGGATGTTTGCAAATATTTTGTTTTCAAAAAATGAACTATAATACTGAAAGTAATGGCGCACTTGTCTCTAGTAATTTCGTTGTAAGCGTTTATTTTATGAAAACCCCTATCGTAAATTCGGTTCTTTTCTTACCCGGCCGCCGGTGCGACGTCGTTCAGTGAATCCAAGTAATAACCATCGTGTTTGGCTGCATCAGCCAGCGTGAGCACGCTAGATTCCACGCTAGATGAGAAATCCGACGCTGTGGTAATGGCGACATGGAACGCGAACGCGATGACTAACCAAATCGTGAGTGGCATTGCACGTGTGCTGTGGTCGGATGATTGGGCATTACACCGCTGCAAAATTGCAATTGCGACATTGTTGCACGACCTTTAGTCTTTAACATACCATGCACCAATAACGTCTAACCCCTTTGTGAACGTTTTCAAGCATTTCTTATTAATTTTTTTTATTGATGACATCTGTAATACAGCGTTTAGATGTTAACTGCAAAATATCTGAATAGATTTCAAGATATGAATATTTCATATATTTGGAAATCTCTATTAACTTTCGTAAACATAATAGCGGCCTTTGTTTATCAAATCTAATTTATTTGCGCAAAATTAGTAATTAAATTTGCCAAATGAAAACCGGGAAATATTAGACGATAATGTTTTTGTGTATTAATCTTTCAAATTTCAAATTGAAATGTTAATTCGCTTAAAACTCGGATATTTGTTTTATTTAGACGATGAAATGAATGTTTGAATTTTAAGTGAATTAACATCAATTATCCTCAATTTTCAATTAGATAGATTTTCAATATTGACTATCCGTTTCGTAAAAATAAAATATTATTAGAATTAATCTTAATTAAAAAAAAATCTATAAATTTTTTTATTTTGGATACATAAATGATTCAAGCACGTATTTTGTCGTAAAAAATGGATTAATAATACATACTTGCGTTGGCAGAAACCATCGAAACAATCTGTTTTATTCACATTGCCCGTAAATAAATCTTCAAACAAAACACAACAGGGTCACATTAGCGGTGGCATTGTTTTGTAACAATAATGAGCCCGCGATCACAATACAAATTACACAAACCGTCACGATAATTTACATAGAAATAACGGCGAGTTTCCTACGCAATTTGTTCACTGTATATGCCTCTCTGGACGTTTTTGTCAACAAACTACTAGTCACACGATTATATATAGACACCGACTGAACTATATGGTTTACATTATTTCACGCACTTGAACCATACGAACAAACTACGTAACATCACTAAACTAAAGATGCTTTATAGTAGCAGATGTTCAACAAGGAATTTTGTTTTTGTCATCTTTTCAACACTTAACCAGATACTTTCAATTATAAACTTTATACACTGTTCTCACATTATTGACAATTATTCTATGTTGGACTAAATTTAATATTTACAATACAAACATCATTTAATGCCGAAATATATTTCCAAATCCATATTACCAACTCAACTAGTACTAATATTTAACTCTTACTGACAATTAATGTGAACGATGTCTAAGTAACTTCAATAAACTTAAAACATCTTAACTAAACATTTTAGAAAATAATTTTGTTACTGAAGGGCTATGCCAATAATAATTAGAAAATTAATAGTAAGATAGAAACAGAGTTCAATAGGTGAATATCAAAATGGAACACAGTTTAGCATAAAATAATTAATTAAATTATATGTTGTGGTATTACAAATTGCTTGAAGCAAATACATTGTGATGCTTCTTAAAAATTGTGTTTTACTCATTTCCACATATTATTTCAATTGTTTGGCTCTTTTGTCGGGAAATAGATGAGAATGTTGATGAAGCAGATTCTTCCTTCAAGGATTATCTTTCGTGCGGAAATTAACTTGATAAGTCTGGGAATTTCTCGAGCATCTGCGCTAGCGACAGGCATCTTTGTGTACTTAACCCACTTCTATATACACACATATATAATACAACACATGGACGTGCTAACGTCATCTTTGAAACAGTCAGATTTTAAATTGCGATGCTCGATGCACTAAAACACTGCAACAAGCGTGAAGCATCCTCTGAACCCAAACAACAGTAACGAGCAAGTCGCTCACAAACTATATTTCAAGTAATTTACATGTAAAGTTACTTAAGATTTAAATAAAAAATTCTTTAAATACTGTTTTATCCAGTTTTTATTTTAAAACTATAATTACTGTGGTAATTTACAAACCTCTATGTTGGTATATTACGGTAAAAGAATCCAGTATTACATGGAGCTTTCCTGGTTTGTTATAAAAGCGTAGATATTTAAATAGTACAACAGAAAAAAAATACTTTTCTTTCAAATCCACTCACATTACAGTCATGTATATCCTAGTATAAAACGTCGATGCTTTTGTTTTTGAAAAGCGAAAATTGTCATTAAAATGAACACTATTCAACTTTACCATGTTATAAAATAACCGGAGAGGCAATATTTTCTTCTTTACATGAGTCACGTTGGCGCAGTTCCAACTTTTCCATCAATACCGTATATGTGTGCTTTCTTTTCAATTTCAGCATTGAAAGCGAAGAACTTTTCGGAATTGCTATTATAAATTCAAACCAACGCTATAGATTCTGTAATTATATATACATACATACATAGCTTAGCTCAAATTTCTATGGGCGATTCATACATGAAAGTAGAGTATATGCATAGAAATGAAATAGGAAATTTTATTTATTGTTTGTAATTCAATTACATGCAGGTTTTAAGAGATGTGGTGCATGGAAAGTCTGAATGTACGACTTTCATTCCCATTCCCTCGTACATGACATTCATTAGGCTGATACCGTCGCCTGAACCAAAGCTTAGAAACATTCTCACAGAAATGTTCTTATAATGTATTCCTAAATATTTTTGATTTCCAAAAGTACCTTACTGTATTGAAACACTCTACAACAGCTTATAATAATGGCTATTGAAATTTCTTCTTATATTTATTTTTTACTAAATCGTATCATTATTTAACAAAAAAAATAAATATATATAAACTTTAAAGTTTCATAATAAATAAATCATTTTCTCAAAAATTTGTATTAAACAAAATTAATCTAGTGGTTTTTAAAATATAGACAAAATAAAAATAATTGCATATTTACATATTTTAATAAGTTTCCAATTAATCACTATCGATGGTGCCAGAAGTCTCGTTTTGATTTATTTTAATACTATATAATACATTTCTACCAGATTGGGCAATTTCGTTCCTTTTTTAACTTAATGTTTTATATGGTCATTTATCGGAATCTTTCAGTCTTACTACAGTAACATATTTTTGTGGGAAGAAAATACTGGGTAGTAGACTATATAACCGTAGATCAAGTGTAAGACATTGGAGATATTTTATATTTAAATATTTGTCATAATGATGCTTGATTATCAATATTAATTATATTTTGAAAGTTTTAATTTCGCTCGTTTTATTGTGGAATAAATTCTAGTTTCGGAGTCAGTGCTGTAGGAAATTGTTTATGATCACCGCCGTTGAACGTAGCATCGTTATTGTGGTCGCATCACGCCCACTAGTCCTCATGATTCTTTCCTTCCTTTTTCCTCCTATACTTTTTTTTTATTTTTCATCGTCCTTCGTCGTTCTTTTATCGCTGAATTTAAAACGTGAATCCTGTGCACCAACTGATTTAGGGATTACTAACAACACTGGTTGCTGGGATCAGACTTACTTTATACTGGTTTTTAAATCGACTTAGAATGTAAAATGCCATTGCATTATTTCATTTACAAGACATAACTGGGCGAATTTGGTTAAATTTAATTCTTCACTCGGTTTAATTCATTTGAATTTTCCTCAAGTATTTTCATATTTTCTTTACATTCATTTAAACTTGTATAATCACATCGTAATTTGGTTTTACATGGATGCATTCAAATATAAATTATTGCATCAGCTTTCAAAAATATCTCTACTTAACAATTTTTTCGTGTAGACTATTTTTCACACTTATTCATTTTTTAAACTCTAAGTTGGAGTATCAATTAAGGAAATTGTAAGTCTAGAAAAATGAGAACAAAAACTACCGCAATTCTTGGTGCGTTAATGAGGAGAGGGTATTCCGTCTGTGTCGCAGAATGCACGCTATAATCACGTGAAGTGTAAGATTCATACGTTTACAAAACCAAGAGAATGCTTTAGAAATTCTACACTTTTTCAAAATGCTCATACTCTTACGAGTAGATACTTCAACATTATATATAAAGTATGTATGCATATATGAAACCCTCAATTTCATAATTAAAATTTATGGAGAGGATAAAAAGCGCAGTGTATATTAAATAGAAATTATAATTTATTTATGTTAGTTAGGATTTACACCAAATATCATACATATGTTTAAAGCGATATCGTGTACCAGATGTAAGTGTGCAATGCATGTGCTATTATGCAATTGAATTGCGTAACAAGGACAATTTTGAGTCAATTCGATCTGGCGCCAGTTCTTAGACAGTAAACATATTTAATTGAAACTTGCTTAGATAATTTAAGCACGTATTTAAAAAAGAAATAAAACATGTTAAAGAGCATCATTTTTTAAGAACGCACTGGCGTAAATAACAGTCTAGATGATACGTGACATAAAATCAATCAAGTACATGAACACCGTGATTTGCGAGTTCTGCGGCAGTTCTATCTTGATTGATGATCAGCATCGATTGTAGCATGGATTTTTTTATTCTAGTTACTGTTTTCTTTCTTCTTATATGTTAACCTGACAGCTTAACACTGTTTAGAAAAATGTATCGATATGCGGTAAGTTGTTACCATTCCAAATTGTTGGAGTCCATCGGAGAAGATTCATAATTCATAATTATTTTTGAAATTAGGGCGATTACACATTAATTCATAAATTCTAACATTTTTCAATATCTTTTTTCGTGTTTCGTATACGAAATTAATAAACTAATATCAACATAAATCTTTCGAATTTGTAGAAGCCTCATATTTTGTCTAGTGTTGTATATGAGATACATATACATTTTAACCTACTTTCATGTACTAATAGGAGACTCATCTGAGACGAGAGACATAATGTTAATTTGCCTCATACTAAGCGCAAATTAAGTTAGTTGTAAGACATAATAGCATTACACAATGAAATTTTGATGTTGACGCGCTAAATCGCACACTGCAATCAGAACAACAAACGAATTATTGCACATATGTGACAAGCATTGTAACTTAATAAAGCCTGAGAAATTATACCATGTTCAAATTTAGACTAGTTCCTGTTACGCTCCTGCAAAACACAATCAAAAAATTATTCTATGAATAAACTTAAGCAATTTTATTAATTTAAATAGTCAGTGCGTATTTTATTTTTATAATAAGTAAAATAATATAATAAAAATAGCGTTTTTTATTAAAAAGAATAATAATACAATATACTTTTCATTATAACAAAACAATTGTTCAAACGTAAAAATGGAAACGATTTCATTGTACTTGAGCCAATTAAAAAAGTTCCGACGAGTAGATCTACTATGTAGGTACTTATACGCTTGACAAGTATCACAAAATGAAACTGCTAAACTCATTATTCAAACACGTGAATTTTGTACTAAAACGGATGCAGTAATCATAGAAATAGTACTGGTTCATTAAATAAATAATAAATAGAATTATGTTCGTTACAGACAGACTGACACACACACACATGAATTTGCGCATTTAGATGGCTTAATTGTTCTTAAGCTTTACATGTTACTGAACTGTTTCAGTTTTGTAATTAAGTATCAGTTTTCTATTTATGTTTTAAGTTTCGCAGACAAATTAAAGTTCTGTGTTCCGGTAGCCATATAAATGCGAATCGATATCGCTTGATTTGATAATAGAAATAGCTGCAAATAGTTCGACGATTGCCTGCTGGCTGGTCTATTTAATGGCGGTACGGTACATGTTAAGAGAATGCAGTGGTACCTATAGTTGATAAAGCACATTTGTTTCCTAACGGTATGCAATGCGAGCAGAATGTGCAAATTGATCTAGAGGACAATACAGAATCTATTCTATTATCGAATATCTATTTCACATTGCATGTGATTATTAATTATTCTTTCTTTATATCATACACAAATATACGTTTATATGCCACAAAGAGCGATAAACATAATTACTAATAGTTATTTGCTAGTTTTTGACGAGTGTTCACTAGTTTTTGTATTTTTCTGTATTATTTAAATCATAGTTTTAATTTAGAAATCCTTGCTGACGCAGATACGCAAATTATATATCAGAAACTTATTGATGGAAAACATATTTTCAATCTTGATTGCGGCTTTTGTAACTCATAAACAAGTCAATTATGTTATCATTTGCAGAATAATAGTGACCTATATATTTTTTTGTTGGCTATAGTTTTTTTTTTGAAAATGATTACTGAGACTGATAAAAAAAAATGGTTTGGGTTTGGTTTTGTGAAATAGCGATTATTGATAATATAAAAAACTCTTCTTTCCCACTTGAAAAGATGAGATTTTTTAAGAGACTCTTGAAAATATTGAAATAAACAAGCATGCGAAACTTGAAGAACCTTTCTGATTTGATTTTTTCTCTCTTGAAATTATTGCATCTTCAAATATTGGATTTTAAATTAGAAAGTATTTCTACTTGTAAAACGAGTAATTTTATTTTACGGTCACTAAATATTAAAAAACAACACGTATACATTTGACAAAAATAATTATTATAAAAAAAAAAAATCTCGGAATTTCATTTCAATTTAAATATTAAGTATGTTGGCAATTGTAACAAAAATATCTTTTATTTTATTATCTCTCCTATTCCTTGTTTGTATCCTCTAAGGAGTTAACTTGTCCTCCTCTTTCCGTCATGTGTCTTGTTTGAGTTTGCTGTGTATATATTCGCCTTGTTGAAAATTCATGAAATACGATTACGTGATATTTCGAATTCTTGCTGAGTCATCCCTGTGGGTTTTCTTGCTACTGTTCAAATATAGACTATATTGCTATTTGATAACTTGCTTATTTCTTTTTATTGTTTTACTAAAATATATCACTTTCGTTTTGGGTGGAAATCTGATTTACATAAATATATGTTTGGAATGATTGTCTTTGCCAATTATTTCCGATAAAATTGGACTAGTTAACCTCTATCTAAATTCTGAAGTTAATGTCGTCAATGTAATTTACGGTTATTGGTGAAAAACGTATCTTTGTTTTCATTCGAAATTCGTCGCCCATTTCCCTGTCAAAAACTTTATTTCGACATTGGAACATTCAAAGGAACAATAGATGTAACTTGAATAGATACATATCTAAATTAGACTATTAGCACCATGGTTTGTGTGCTCAATTTAGCAACCACATTCTCGTTGATGCTCTTATACCAAGTTACATAATCTCCAAGATTGAATACCATGTTCAGCATATATGTAAGTACAAGCTGCAAAATCGATCATTTAATACATAAAATCAGTTGAGGTGGCAATATTTTCAAAATAGACTATTTCAAAATAATATTCAAGGCACAAGTTATCATGAAAAAAATTCTATCTCGAAATATATCTTTTGTCATCGAGTCTGACTATTTTTGGCATGACGACTATCTGTAAGTGTGTGTCTGTGTTTGTGTGAATGCATGTGTGTGTGTGTGTGTGTGTGTGTGTGTGTGTGAGAGAGAGTGTTATGCAGCCTAAACGGTTAAAGGTAAGTTTCTGTAACTTTAACCTAAAGATATGTATATGCTTGACAAGATATTCGTCTATTTTTAAAAAGAATATTAAAACCGGAAGTGCTTGTTTTTAAGACTTTCCTTATAGTGTCTGCATATCACCGAAACTCAAAATTTGTATTTCAATATATCTTATATAAACAAAATACGTATAAGAAAGTTCAGTTAAAGCCGTTGTGGTTCTTTTGTTTCGTTCTATTGTTTATCTTTTACAAAAAGAGCCAATATTGAATTTTTCGAAGTGCACTGTATAAAATGCCATTGCAGACACTATACGATTCCAAGTTGCAAACGTATTGATTGTTCGCTCGAAACGTAAGCAGTTTCATATTTCACCAACACTTTATCGTAAACTTCTTCGTTTCACAATTCACGTAACGTTAGTTTATAAGTTCAAAGTAGAGATTTTGTTTTTCTTTGATACCACCATTGTCTATTTTAGCCACTGTTCGTGAAACTAAAACGAATTCCATAACAAAATATTCTAGTATTGTAAAAAATACGAAACATAAAAATCTTACAATTCAGTTCACATGGACGTTTTATTAACTGCTATTTATTTCAGCACTCTTGAATGCTAATAAAACTATTGGCTCTTATGACATATAAATACAATGGATGTATTATTCTAAGTTAATTTAAGCGAATTCATCACGCTCTTAGAATCTCTGTGATTATTCCATTATTTTAAAATTCCTTTTACGAGTAGTTTTCTATATTAACGTTTGGCGCAGCATCTAAACGTTGTGGAGAAACGTGCGATTGCCCCACAAAGAAATTGTAACCTTGCGAAACGCTTCAGTAAATCCTCCAAAAGGTGTAGAAAGTTTTTGGTTTGTAAAGTTTCCAGTTAAAAGAAAAATAAAAAAAAAAGTATACCGCGCTGAGTCGCGCGCAAGCAAGGAACTTATTGAGAAGTTCTATTCGTTAAAATCCCCTCGAGATCTAAAAACAAACAGTGCAAAAGGCGTTAAGTCAGACTAATATTATCGCACTTTTCGGGCGAAACGAAACTTCTAATATTTTATTATAAACTAATGCTTCGCAAACGCGAATTCTTTCGACTCTATCGCTTCGCAGATTACAAACTTTCGGAGGAAATAAAAACAGTTTTCAGATCATAGAAAATATTTTCAAAAGCGCATTATGAAATTTTATAGAATACCCAATTTTTAATTAAAACCAAGTGCATTTTAAGAATTATGTCTATAATAGATGTTATCAGGGCGTGGTCCTAATTGCTTTAGTTGTCTAATGTGTTGCTTGGAGAAAACATGATTTATCAACTCACCGGAAACTACACGCGCTTGGATTGAACTTCGTGTCACTTGGAACAAGTAAAGCATTGCACCGGTTACCCTGGTGAGCTCCAATGCACCCTAGAAACTACACATTTTAAACTAATTTATATCGCTCTGATAAACAAACATCTAATCGTAAATTGAAAAATAAAATATCAAGTACATTTAAATTTATAATATTAAAATATATTTTTATCCTAATAATGTATTCATTTCTTTTGCTTCTTAATTAAATTCAACCTCACTAATACATATCGTAAATATATTTAAATTGTTATAAAAATTATTCTAGAATATTTTAAGAATACTCATTTAGGTTGCTTTGTAATATAAGAAAAAAACTCTTTGTGTTATCTAAATGTTGATGTAATAATATTTATCTTGAATATGTTGATAACCCTTGGGAGGGTTACGGTGGGATAGATGCTGTTTTCACAGAGTAAATGAACAAAAATATCCAATTAAAAATTTAGGACGGCATTAAAATATAACGAGGTTATTTTCCAAGTTCTCACTAGCACTCAAAAGAAGTCCGAAACAAAAGCTTCATTAAAATATTTTATTTTATATTTAACAAAACATGTAATTATATACGTTATATGTGTGTATACATGGAAATGTATTTTTCAAAGGTGCTATTTTAAATATATATATACTTGGATGACTAAATATTTGTTATTTTATGAAATTTTATTTTGAAAAAGTTGAAATTTTTATATTATATAAGTGCAGCTTGTTATCCAATTTATGAGTAGGAACTATTTATTTTTCCTTGAATATATATATTAGTTTGAAAATAGCTTTTATCCATTGAAACTACTTCAAAGTTGTAATGTAAAATTGAATTTATATGGAAAACATGTTTTCATGACGGGAAATGTGTGAAAGGTATAATATAGATTAAAGGTTCCTAGTGAGCTACATAAATTACTCATTTATTATTTGCGTGATATCCTGAGTAATTGGTAGATACACACTGACATTTCATATGTTTAAGCCATTTTAATTCGAACTGAAGTTTGTTTTTACAGACTGACAACGATTGAGTAGATTGTCAGATTATTTTAACTTCAGTTTTATATCATAGCGTTTATTAATGATAAAAAAATACAACCCTCTTCTGTTTATAAATAATTTATTTTTACATTCTATATTTGATTGAAGTTCATCCTTCATAGTACATAAAAGCTACAAAATTCGATGGTAAAATAAAATCACTTATATTAGTCGTAACTTGCTCGCTCGTAAGACCAATATTTGTCGCTCTTTCTTCTCTGAAGATACCGATCAGATGGACACCATATTTAGTACATATAATCTAAAGGTTTATAATTCGTTGCTAGTATTTTAAAATTAAAGAAAATTTACACTAAGCTCGTGTTTTATTGTTCTGAATCCAAAACAAAATATATAGTTGTAACGCTTACGCTCATAAGACTGAAACTTGAAATTCTTACTTTAGAAAATGTTTGATATCCTTTTCAATCGACAGTTGTCGAGAATGTCGGCAGTATTCATGATTATAGTACATATAGTACCAAACTTTAGGCAATGTCGAATCCTTGTTTTGTTTTGTTTTAATTTTAATAGCGTTCTACGAACGGTAAAACAAAAAGTATGAACAGATATTGTAAAGTTTCATTTATGAATGGATGAATGTCAATTATTTTTTCTATGCATATTTTTGTATATATGACGATGAATCGACTTTAGAAAACATATGAAAGGCGTTACCATAATTTATGATGTGCCGTCGCGGCGTTACAGTAGAATTTTTTTTAAAAAGAGTGCTACCTCGTTAGCACATTTTAGCTGGATTACATTTCAAATGTATCCAGGCGTGTGGATGCATTAGCGAAAGCGTGGAATATTAAGTTCTTTTGCTTAAAAACTTTTGAATTTTTAGCAATTGCTGACTTCGTTTTTCGTCTGCATTTTAATTTATTCAATTCCCGTCAAGTGCTGTGGTAGTTATTATACTACACTTATGTAAATATTTATTTAAAATATTGATTATATTTTTTCAAAATATTCACAAAAAAAAATCATTTTATCATGATTAATATTAAACAATGATATAAAATGTATACGACGATGGCAGAACAGCTGCAATAACTCATGTTTTCGACCACAATTTTCAAAGTATTTTTGGTATAGTAAAACTGTTGAATTATTAATAAAATTTTGGAATTGCTAATCGAATCAATACCGCCGCTTTGGAATATTTTTTGAAAGTGTTCGAAGTGCACAATGCCAAACACTTAACTGGCGTGATAAATGTGCTATTGTTCAATCTTGGCGGCAAACAAGATTGAATAGCTGGATCATTACAGAAGTGTCCGGTTGCATTGCATTGGAAATTAATTGCCGACTAAGACAAATCTTTTCAATGCATTTCCGGTTTCAACGAACATTGTTTCCTGTAGAAAACAAGCTCTTCATTAATGGCATCCAGCAATAAGTATCGTTGGTTACACAACAAATTATTAACTGCGTTGGCACACTTTTATATTGTTTTTAAAGGTACAAAATTAATTGTACGAACAAAAACTGAATTTTATTGTATGAATAATGTATTTGAAAAATTGTATTATTTACATTTTATTTAATATCAATAAATTTACGTATATATTATGTATTGAATGGTAATTGTTATATTGATAATATAGATCAGTCAGTGTACGAAAATATGCAAATGAAATTGTTATAATAATTATTTCTTTAAATTATTCAGTTTAACCGTTGGTTTAGTAATTGTGTCATGTCCACAATGCAAATCATCCTCTTTAAAAATCGTTTTCTCTGATAAATTATTCATTATTGCTAACGCTGAATTCATTGGCCAAACTTTTATATGCATATTGTTTGAATTACTTTGCACAGCGAACTTAAATTGACTTACACAAAGTTTCCGTCAATTTAGGTATCTATATTTATAGCTGTTAGTTGAATATCAAATAGTTCTATTCTGTATTTGGCATATACTTGAATTGATATACCATATACAGTTATACGGATTTGCAATGAGGTGTAATTTGTATGGTTACAAAATTATGGGTTGATTTGATTTGAATATCAAATTCTTTACATTTTTTGTTCTGTTTCCGGCGGTTAAAATCGGTAGAAGCTATCAATCAAATAATACACGACGTACGAATTTCATAATTTAACGTATCAGTAGCGCGCTAACGACTCGGCCACGTAAAAATGTATTCAAAATTCGCCATCAATCAAATGGCGCTTTAACGAGAGCACCCAAGCAGGAACAAAAAAAAAATACATATGCATGGGATACCCAATAGGTGTGCATCAAATACAGGGACAAATTCACTTTCCATCAATCAATGTTTGGAGCATTGAAGGAAGAAGCAAGTTATGAACAGAAAACGACGCAGATACGAAGAGGGGGAGTTAAATATACGAAGAAAACATCATTTTCTGCGGAACTAAACGTTAGCTGTGATAAATGGACCCGGCACACTTACAAACTTTAGTCTGGAATATAAATCATATACACTTTGAATAGCTGCGAAATTGTGTGTGTGTGTGGAAGTGTAGAAACTGTTGCACGATTGCAATTAGACTTATTGCCACTCACTCTAATAACACCACAATAAACAAAACGACCTATTTTTACGTAAGAAATAAGTTGAAATAAATTATTACTTTTCATATTTCTCAAATAATATATTCATGGGAAACTTTATTGCCAACTAACTCAAATCAGAATATATATTGTACATATAATGAAAAGAGATCGAATTTTGATATTGCAATCAAAGGGTGCAAATAAAATTCACAAAAGCTTTGCGTACCATGACTTAAATATATTTTTAGCGCGATGGCGTTAAGAGGTAAGGAGATGGAAGCGGAAAAGGACGCATTGTAGACGTCGTATTGTGACTGTTATATAATCCATGCCAATGATTAATGTTTGCCATAAATCATGAAGAAAATGAATACACAGTGTGCACGGGGCGCCGTCCACCGTGCCGCCCTTCTTGCCGTCTTGTGTCACTTTTGTAAAAGAGAGCGCAAAAATGAAACGAACGAACGAACCACTGGAACGCGAACCATTGTACCGTGGTACTAAATCATGTGTATGCGAATCGCATCGCGCGCCATACCATGTATGAAATTTATTTGTTTGTGATCCTTCTAGCATAATTGATAAGGTGAATTGTGATCGTCGTTGGCGGATGTGATTTTTGTTGTTTCTTGTTTACAAACGAGGACGATCGCTTTGTATTTATTTACCTATGTATACGACTTTTCATACTTTGTTATCAATACTAGCTCGACAAAATCGTTTTAAAATTGGTATTTCATATATCGAAACAACAATTTCGATCACTACACAAATGCAAAGGAGTATTAAAGCATCTTCCTAATTTTTAAATTAAAAAAAAATTTTAATATTAGTGAAATTTTGAGGAATTTAATTTATTTATATTTGTTCTCAATAGAATATATACAAATGAGTTGTATTTGTAATAAACAGATTTTTGGGCATTTGAAAAATGTACTCTTTTAAAAATGCTTACGAAACGTGCTATAAACATTACACTCTTTGTGCAACAAAAAGCTTCTTAGAGTTTTGACTCTTTTACCTTTGATGCCAGCAAGTATAGACGCTACTACGTTGGCAATAATGAATGCTTTATGTCCATTATATTGGGTACTTGAAACGTTTTTTGAAAACGTAAGTATCAGCTTTTGATTCAGCGTTATGCAGAACACACATAGAGAAAAAGGGTACCGCCAATGTGTTTTTCGTTTCCGTTTTAAAGCAAAACAAAAAAACATCAACTTTTTTCCCTTTTTACTCTTTTTATTTTCTATGTACATTGCAAAAGTTGAACTGGAAACTAATCCTTTTATTCCCTATTGTTCCCGATATAATATATTCCCATTATTCAACGTTTCACATTTTTAATATATCTATATATTCTGTTTGGTTGTGAAATAATGGTTTATGCATAATAACAGTGAATGGTTACTGCATTTATATATAATTGCATGGTAAATATTTCTTAAAAATTCATTTGCGAAATAACTGCTATAAAATATACCATGAATTTTTTCTTAAATGAATGTACTTCATGAGCGAGTATTTGATGAAACATCTCAAATTTTTGGGATTGAAGTAAAACTTTCTAAAGAAAATTTTCGTTTGACATAAAGAGCTTAAACTTCGAGGTGATTTATGTTAACACGTCAACTTGGCTGGTTATAGTTCCTGTGACGAATCGTATATCTTAATTTAAAAGAATAAAAAATCAAATACGCTTTAAAAAAACGTTTAAAAAACAATGAAGAAATGAATTGTATTATTGTGGTAACGCAAATAAATTATGGCCGATCAAAAACCTGTAACACTAGACATTGATGAATAATCAGAATATTTTTCAATAAATTTAAATACTGAGAACAATTTTTTGTTAAAATAATTAAATATCTCTTTAAAAAAATGTTAACCTTAGATAACTACATATTTAAATTAAAATCTATATATTCAAATAAGAAACCAATACATATCAAAATACTTCAAAAATAATATCTCTTCTTGTTTATCTTATATAGGAACCAAATTTAATTACCGTATTTCTGGTTATTATTTGAAAACTTGTCTAAATTTGTTCGGAAATGATCAGTTCAGTTGCGACTGCTGGCCTCTTTGTTTCGATTTAAACGTATAAAATGCATATAAAATGATATAAATTATTATAAAATTATTGCTACATAGTGAAAAATGCATACATCCATTATGTATGGTAATATATTGTAAAATATAGGGAAGTCATGCCAATTGCTAAATTACAGCTTCATGTAGTTTGTAACTATATTAGATTCAGCATTTATTTAATTTAAATATATATATAACAATATTAGAGTTTGGTTGTGACGTGGCGGGTAACACATTAACAATTATTACGGGACACAAGAACAGGATCCTGAAGTCGGCTGCTCCAGATCAATTCGCCAAACAGCAAATTATCTAGTAAGAACATTTGAATACTAATATATTTTATTTATAATTAATAGCAAGAATCGCATTTATTTCCTGTTAAAATTCGTTATATTTGCACTTTTACGTATCAACATACGTTTAAATTGATTTGTTTGAAATTTTATTTTTAAATCAAATAGTAGACTATAATTTACTTAAAAAGACAATTTAATTATGACGGTTCAAAATCTACCGATAAATTTCTCTCTGTGCATGTAAATATAACTAAGGGAGTACATATGGTTTGAAAGTAAAAAAATGGCGCTATTTTGTTATTTTTTTTCTGCTTTATTAATGCACCAGTGCACTTTTACCGTAACAAAGGTGTATATATCAAAATGAAAAATCCCAATTGTTAAAGAAAACAAAAAAACATTAAATGGCGGAAAAAATGGCGAATCGCGCGGATTTCCTAAAAAAATTGATTCCGAATCCCCAGGATATCTCTGCAGTTAATCAGCAGAAACTAACAAACGTACATTTTTATTAATATAGAAGGTCAAAACTAGTCCTTGTCGGCCCCGAATTTTAAAATTTTGCTTTTTAACAAAATATAAGAAACCAATACATCTACTACGTATAAGAAAATCCAGTGTAATATCCTACAGATATTCACTAATCAATGTTCGTTTGACGTATAAAGAGAAATACAGTATAATAGCATGAGATTGAAGGCGCACAGCCTGATACGCACAGCCTTTGCAAATCGCTAATGTCTGAGGTGATTAGTACGCAGCCATCGTCAGAACGCGCCGTCACAGTCAAGTTGAAATCCATCTCGAGATACACGTGATATTCATCAACCAGATTAATCGCATAAGATACTCAGATGGTATAATAATCAATGGGAATTAAAAAACCTTACGAATCAGCGCTTCGCGGTAATTATGTCAAAAAGACGAACCAAATCTAATTATAATCCACGAAATGAAACAAATACGCATTCAAACTTAAATTAACGATTGTGCAGCACATTTTATGTTGAGGGAAGATTGACATAATAATTAATGTCTTATTGCATAAATTCAAGAAATATATTCGATAAATGAATGTATGTTTGAATAATGAATTTTGTGCAAGCAATGGAGTGCGCCTCTAGGTAGTTTATAATGTGCGGGTAAAGCACAAAAACAGTACCTTAAAGCTATGAGGCGGCGATTGACCAAGGGTGAAACCGCGCCCGCCGCCACAGAATTCCACTCGTGTGCCCTCGGCGGTGGCCCGGTTAAAGAGACAATTAAGTTAGCCGGCGTACGCCACTTGTTGACAGATCTCGGTCGCTTACTTACGCGCTGTTATCTTGCTAGATTATAATATAATATTGTACAACAAGCACCGTCCCTAACGACAACCCAGAGAACAAGAGATAGCTAATTAAATTACATTCTGTTGAAGTTTATATGAGGGAAACCCTACTAAACAGAAATTGTCTAACGACTATATTTTTATTCACGATCATATTTTACATAGAATCATTCTTTATTGAAAGCACGATACAAAGATGTGCTACTTCAAACTATTGATTTTATCTTGGCTTTAGTTCTTTAAGTATCGATATCTTCTTTTAAAAATATTGCTAGAAGGCCTTATATAATTTATGAAAATTAATTCAAAAGTTGAAAATGACAAGGGCCCTCACCTATTCAGTGTGATAGCGATATCAATATCGGCTTTAAGTTTACTCATATGTTATACGATAGGAATAAGCGCGAGTCTTAAAAATTGCGACCATAAAACAATTTTTTTAAATATAAAATACATTTTCCGACTTAACGCAATAATCCGTTATAGAGTGAAGTACGCTTTTTTTTGTCGTTTCAGTATTTATATGCTGTTTTTGTTAGAATAATCGAAAGATTTATGGTACTTAAATTATATAGCTGAACAATTTACCAGCGCTACTACATTATATATTTTTAAATTACAACTTTAACAGTAATTAGCAAGTATTAACGAAAATTTTAAGTTTTAAGTTTCGGTACTAATAAAATATTTAACTATTCACCTATCAAATTATTTATATAGCTTTTACGGATTCTTAATAATATTATATATTATTTAAAAAGGCATTAGCTAGATTTTAGGAACGAATGCAATAAAACCAAACGTGCTTGAACACAGGCTATTTTAGTATTGTTTTTTATTATTATTAAGAGTAATTTCACGTCCAACAAGCATGAAAAGCATTTCAACTTTTACGAGTTTGCTTCATAACAACTCAAACAACATGAAATGGATTTTCTACCATTTCGTTATATAGTTATAATGTAAAGAAAATACTTTGTTTACAGTCTTTTGTATTGGAGATACATATATAATCCACCCAGCATCAGAAAATAATTTAAGATTTTCTATTTTAAAATATTATATTTGTCGTTGTATGCATAGTAGAAAGATGTATATTTGCGCAAAAAAACCAAGACATTAATCCTGGTGTACAAAGAAAATAAAAACGATGGCCGCAAAGTATTTTATATTAAGTTAAGTGCTTGGTTCATTTAAATAATAAATACGTATGATTAAATCAAACCCGTGTTACTTTATCCTCTCGCCGTCGAGACGCAACTAAATGGTAGTATTATAATGAATGCATATCCTTTTTACGCGAGGCGAATTTTAAAACGAAGTGATCAGAAGTCGTCTTAGATGTTTGAAATATGCCACGCCTACAATCGTTGTACAAACGTGAGCTCCTCTACAAATTATTTGATCGATAAGAACCAGGAGATGCCACATCGGGCGCCACATAATGTATTCATATATGCGTATTTAACGTTCTGTTATTAAATGAGCCTGCGTTTTCTTCGATGAGGTTAATGGAATTGTTATGTTGAAATTATGAAAATATAGGTAATTTCAGGTTATTTTTGCAGTCGTTTACTCAGTCTGTTGCTTTAACTATATCATATATCAACCAGGATACGTTTTACCAGAACATCGATTACTCCTAAGGCATATTTTTGCAGTTCATTTAATATTAGTGAAGAAATTTATTTAGCAAGAATCTCTTATAATTATAAATTATTAAAAATACAAAACATTATTATGAAAGTAATATTTTTCCTTAAATCTTTTATGAATCAAAAAGTTCCTCACGGTTTTCATTTGAAAACAATATCCGCAATTTCTTATACGTACTTATTTCGTTTAGATTCAAGTACAAATTTTGATTTTTTGTAAATTTTGAAAATATTTAAATTTTGAAAGATTTTGAAATTTTGGAAATTTTTTAATATTCTCAATATCCATTTTTTTTTTTTTGTAACCAGTACCTTTTTAGAAATTTAGACACTTGGAATTAAAATTAAGCTATATAAAAAAAAAAAAATCTTCTATAATCAAAAATATTCAGCAACTTTGAGACTTTGTATATTCTAGTGTTTCTATAGGCGTTCTTAATACATAACCTTTCACAGACAGCCGTTCGTTGCAGTAAGAGACGCAAGGCGCAACGCACGTTCTCGCAAAGGCACAATCGTGTGTTTGTGGCCGTGTACGTTCGTTGGTGATTAATGATTCCTTTCTGCTTTCTGCCTCTTGTGAAAGATCCATCACCGAAAGCGCGCGCATAAAACTGAGAAATAATTATACCGCGGGTGAGGAGTGGTATGAAGGAATAGGAATTAAGTACGGTGTTGTCGCCGTGTTGTATTTGTTTGTAATAGACGTAACACGTTCTTCTTCAAAAGAAAGGGTTAACGCAAGGCAAAAGACTGACACTGTGGGGGTTATTGAAGTTTACATGGCAAAACCTATTGTTGAAACACGTGGTTTAGTACACAAAACCATCTAGACAGTTCTCAACATTTCCATATTATGTTTTTGTTGACCAGGATACATAATGAATTGCGGTTTCGTGCTCACATTTAAAATGAAGTTTTACAATAAAGAACGAATTTTTTTCTCCCAAAAATCATAAAATAATTTAACTTTACAATTCCCGTGAAATTATCCCTACCGCTATAAAATATAAATAACTTGTTTCTTTTGAAGGATATTCGCCAGCATTTGCTGGTGCCGACGATAAAGCGACAATGATAAATATTAAAAACATGACACGAATAAACTACATACTTACGCCCATTTTCACGCCTTAGAAACAAGCAAAAACTTTCGAGAAAAATCGCTGGTTGATTTTTCACTGGGGTGATCGTGTGGCGAACGTTCATGAATACATTATTCACGTTCACGCATTGTTGAAAATATGCAATTTCAAATTATGTTGCGATAGATATTGAAATTCGGTCCGATCTAGTTTGTTAATCAACATTTCATTTGTCGAATTTTCAATTAATACTTGTTCGAATATACGATCGAAAATAATTTTTTAAAATTTGCATCAGTTTCACTCCAACATTTTCAATTCATTGCGAAACCTCAGTTATTCACTTGAATTAATTTCCAATATGTAATACTGCATTAATATAGGGGTCAGTAAAGTTTGTGGATTCTAAAAGCATTGACGTCCATTTTAAATATATGCAATTGTTAGTGCTTTATAAATACAATAAACGGGCCTATTAATTAATTAGAATTCGAAATTACAAATGAGTGCATCTACGTCACGCTTCAATGAAAGCGCTAACTAATCATTAACGAGAAAATTCAAAATTGGCGTTAGTGCTTTTATTGAAGCGTGAAATTTACGGGTCCTTGTGATATGTTGATACAACGTAAATTACTCGGCAAACCGTTTTTATTTATAATGCACTAATGAACACAAACGATTACACACACACACACACACACACATCATTCCAAAAATAGTCGATGCAGGGAAGGTTAAAAGGTATATTTCCGTTAAAATCTCGATTTACGTGGGAAAGCTTACAAATTACTTCGTATAAGAAAGTAAAAATAGCATTTAATTCATATAAATAGAAACAAAATTGAGACTTAGTCAAATAATATTAATCCTGCATTATTCAATTACTCGAACGAAATTTAACTATACACAGCTCTGCTGTGTAAGATGCATACATTAATGTTTGTTTGGTACATTACATACCGATTGTACATACATACAAATGGTACATATAACACTGTATTGTTGAGTAGCATCGCATTGAAACACTATTATAATGTCTTCTAAGCTTAACATGCATATAACATGTATGACACGAACTGTTATATGCTCACAAACTTGACGTAGACATGTCTAATGATATTCTAATCAAATTCTTAATTTATGTATGCATACATTGTGATAATTAAATTCCGCACTATAGGTGTGTTGTTTGCATTGGAATACTTTTTCAAAAATTCTAAATTTAAATACCTACCAGACCTAGACCATCGACACCTCGACTCACTAATATTTATAAACGCGTCTCATAAATTTATATCGATGTTAAATATGTATTCTATTTTTTTTTTTTTTTTTGAATTTTGTTTCGCTATCTAAATGTGTATTAGAGACTCTGACATTTCGTTTTATTAAATTTATCATTCGCACCGCCGAATAATGTCTGAACAGCAGGGTGTATCGTGTAGGATGGAATTCGGTATGTCGGAGACGCTTGCACCGACGACTACTTTGATGTCTTCCGTGTTTCTATACGCGTGCTGTTCGCAAATTGAATTTATAACGAACGTTTTATTAACCGAATTTCGAAAATTTACCATAGTCAATGTACAATATCAACGATGTGCAATGTAACGTTAACAAAAAATGTATGAATTCCTTAGTTACCACCCCAGAAATTTTATTCATTTATTTCATATTGAATTTTATATTTAGACCTTACACTTTACATAATATAAAAAAATCATTTTTAATTACATAAATTGACTTATTAATTGTTAAACTTGATCTTTACCACTGCACGAAAAAATTGTTTACGATGTAATATTTTATAGTAAATTAGCAACATATATTTGTTTCCCGGATTTCAAGGGAAGAAATAATTTGTATCTTACCTGTAAAGCACTTCATTCCTCCACACGATTCCAACAAAATGAACAGCTCCCTCGGGATGTGTAAAACATTCTAGAAACCATTAAGATTAATCTTCCAATGTGTACTTTATACAAAATATTTAGAACAGTTTGATTCTTTTGTAGTTATTTCCTTTTTTGTTATATGCTATCTTTGACAATTGTTTTAAATTTGAACAAGTTGTCTTTCAAAAATATATTCAATACGAAGTCGAGTGACTGATTTCTTTTTGTAGGTAGACTCACTGGTTTGTTGGTATGTGAGTGATTTGTCAAAGCTATAAATTTACAAAGAAGTATAAAATGACGTTGCGCTTTGAGCAGAGACTTTTTTCTAAAGATTCTATATAAAACGTGTCAAAAATGTCGTCGGGATAACAATGATACAAGTTTCAGGATATTGATGTAAATTGTATACCAATATAAATGTAGAAAAACATGATTGTCCATGAAAAGCTATAGCTTTTTAAATAGTATAAAGCCACCAATTAGTGTTTCATTTAGAAATAAAAAATCATGTAATGACTTTTAACTATATAACATTTTTATTTAAATAAATCATGTCTGTACACCACATAAAGTATAATAATTATGCAAGAATCGGTTTTCCAAGTGCGTAAACTTCCCGTGTGCCTGAACAGAAACACTAAGAATAAAATTATTTACAAATACACACTAATAATATCATATTGGTCATCACTTTGTCTTTTTTTTTAATTTTTTTATTAAACATTCAAATATTTAGAGTTGCCATGAGACATTAGAACACTCATATGAACATTAAACATTTTCATTATAGCGTTAAAAATACTCATCATAAACGTCAACTTAGTATATTCATTGAAAATCGGTGCTTGCCACTACAGATTTCTGAAAACACCTATAGTACATGTAAGAATTGAGTATCATACGAAAGAGTTTTGCCAAACCATCATTTTGCAGGCAAATTCATTCGTAAATATACACATTCACACCAAACAAACAACATAAATTCATGAAATATTTTTTGTGCATCTCTGCTTAAAATATAAAAATTGTTCGCATCGCTTATGATTGTTAAGTATATACCCTGACAACCGCATACGTTCGCCATCATTTTTTTTTAACTGTCTGGTATTTATGTTTTCACGCAAATAACTGTTATGATTAGTACGAAAATCGTATTATAGAATGGCTTAATTCGCGCAGACAACGATTTGATACGCGCACTATCATCAGCCATGACGCTGCTAGCAATGACAACCGGAGCACCAGCCGCGGACACACTGCTAACTTCTGGAGCAAGACAGCTCGTTACCTGCGGCACACTATAATTATCAATTCCGTTGCATCGCTGGGTGTGTTCACCCAAACACGCACTATAAGCGATCGCGTGCGGGATATAGCTTTGATCGAAAGTGCCGGCGAAGAGAGTTGTTGCTAGAGGTCCCAAAGCGTAGACGGGCACGTCCTCGCCACCATGAGTACCCCATTGACGCGGTACCGCTGAACCATGGACAGCATTTTTGTCTTCAGTTACTGTTGTGATGTTTAAAGGAATAGATCGTGGTGTACTGTAACCTGGACCGTTACCATACAGTAGGGTACTATAAGGTTGGCCATCCACATCCGACACTTTGCTATCAGGGCCTAAATAAAAGCATATTATTAATGAAAACAGTTGATACTATTCAAAATATAAAAGAATCGTGTAATAACAGTGTAATATTCTCAAACTGATAGTTATCGAAGTCAGCAAATTCCTAAGCGTTTCTAACATACGAATTCGGAAAACAATCTCATTACTTACAGACGATACTGAAGAGATACCAATAAATTCGACAACAATAGGCTCCATGTGCTTTCCAGACTAACGAACTACAAATAACAAAGCCACTAAACGAAATAGCCAGTGAAATAGAGACGTTGCCAGAGCAAAATGATACTTTTATTTTGCTTGTATCACAGCGAAAACATATGGATGCTACAAGCTTTTTACAAAATTAACCAGTATACACCTTTGTTTATTGTTTAATTTCGTGAAATATGTGCTAAAAAAACAACAACGAAATTTGAAATGAACACGCTACTAATTATATTTATAAATGTGTTTGATCGGTAAAATTATTTTGAGATAACCGATGCGGGATTTTGTATAGTGTAACTATTATGTTTGAATCAATGAACCAACATTTTATGTAAATTTGGTGCGAAGGGTATATTGTCTAGAACTAATATCAAACTAACATTGATTTTACCATTGTTTGGTTTCAATATACCATAGGCTGAGGGTATATTGAATTTCGTGTAAATCGTGAAATATACACATTACTTAAATATAACACAAATTTTATATGAGCGTTGTATTAACATATTGTAGTTTCTTGTTCTCCCGAAAATCTAATACATTTTTGTCAATATAAATCAATAATTTATAAATAAACAGCATTATAATTTATTACGATGCTTCTTTTTAAATACTATATTTGAATAATATGTATATAGCACATAGCTAATAAACATTGTTCACAAGCATAAAATTGGTATTACGATTGCAAGAAATGACAAACATCAAGAAACATAATAATTATAACTATAATTAAGATTCAAATTTGCAGAATTTCCTTTGAATATCACGAGCTAGACTTCAACTAATTTGGTTGACGACTGTGGTTGGTTGAAATGACATTTAGATCTGCATTTAATATTATAACAAGAATGCACTACATTCTAGAGTTTGACATTTATGATAATTTAGCATTATTTCTTACATAAACCTCTCAAAGCTAACACGTAATTAGCCATTCTACATTTACACCTAAACATTATTTGCTGCGTTGCGAATTCTATGTTTTCATTTAAAAATATATTATTATTTTCACATATTAATATTTTGGCAGTTGTTTTATATTTTGATCAAAATGATAAGATAAATTACGTGCCAGTGTTTGTAAAATATAATTAAAAACTGGCATGTGTAATCCGTTGAATTTTTATCTTAACGTTGCGATGTGGTACACGCAATGAAAACAGTTTAATCGCATAAATCCAGCATCGGGATTCCGGGTACCACGATTGGTTTTAATAGATATTATTTTGATTTATGGCCGTCATATCTGACCGATGTTTCGCCCCATTTATGCCTGGTGTCTGATAAACCAAGCACATGTATCTGTTTCTAGCACATGAATTTTAATCAAATTATTCACGCAAACACACATCTTTTAGATTCAAAACAAACATATCGCAATTCTACAATAAGTTTTTAACTGTTACAGTACGAATTTCGAAATGTACATTTTAAAAAGCTGCACTATTTTACTTACGGTGAAACGTCTATTCTATAATTACATACGGGTACTGTTTGAGTTAGATCTTTTTAAAACTTCTTCAAATATTTCTATAAGTATAAATAATAAATAAATCATGTTTAAAAATATATATTGTGAACATTATTTTATTCAATCCCCCATTTTTTCACTGAGGTATGTTATGTAGTACATAAATAAGGTTTAAAAATTTAAAAGAATACATTATGATTTGTAACAACGCACTTTATATTCAGTTGCGATGATAAAACGCGTTAATGCTATTTGAAATTTGCGAGGAATATTTTTTTGTTTATTTATCCATTTATTCCTGACATAATATTCAATTCATGCTGTTTGATGATTCACATTTCAACTCACAGTGAGATTTGAAACAAGATTATCTCAAATATTGGTTTAGTGTATACTGACTGCCCGTAAGCGATTTATAGGTATTATTTTGTTGAGCAGTATCAGTTATGCAGTGGGAGACATGTATATAATGCATGCCTGAAAGCAATTCGATAACAGCTTCAGTATGTTAGCATAAAATAATATTTCAAATATGGCAAATAGTTGTATCTTATGTCACTAATTTGTGTATATCGTGAAATATTTGATGAATGTGAACCTATTTTATGTTTTATATACCCGAACATCGTATATATTGATTTTTATGAACTAAAATCGTAAATTTTCAATATATCCTAAACTTATTTTATCCGTTTTAGTAGCTATAGGGGATAAATTGTTCTAATGAGAAAATAAACGTAAATTATAATTTTTGTTTTAATAGTTCGTGAGTAGGTCATAGTATGTTTATTACGAGTGAGGAATCATATTGAATCACATGATGGTTAGGAACTTGTCATCAGTTTAATGAGCAATCATAAATTTGCTGTTGACACATACGATTAATGTCAAATTATACATTTCAACTGTTAAGCTCTGGTCAACTGATTTGTATTAATGACTTATTCCCATTGGATATGTGACATATTACAAAAAACTTCCATAAATAAATAATTCAATTCTTCCGTACTATCTAATTTTAATTTGAAAATGTTTACCTTTAAAATTAACTCAATTTTGATGAATATTTACTCAACAGTGCTTTGATGTATCTTACTAGTGTAACTCACCTAAAATAGGGTGTCCTCTTGGAGTGGCTTGTCCTCCCATAGTCATAACGTGCGAATGATCTGAAGTAAGTACTAATAGAGTTTCGGTTGGATTGACCATTTCCATGGCTGCTAAAAGTGCTGTTTCCATTGCAAGCGTTTCATCTAAAGCTCTATACGCATTATTATAGTGATGCGCATGGTCTATCCGTCCGCCTGTGCACAAAATAAACAAATTCAATTTCACTAGCAAATAATGCTATCTATGTCTGTTATGTATTCAGTATTCGATCATGTGAAATTTACACAATACAATGTCTACATATTTGGACAATTTTCTATTGAAGTTAAACCCATGTTGATAATATAAAAGCTCATTTAATGTATATGCGTAACAAAAGAACAATTAGGTTGCTATCTCTATCATACTCACGTGGAACAGGTATTTAAATGATTTTATACTAAATTAATTAAATATTTCTGTATAATTTTAGTATCCCCGGGGGGTTTGAAACTTATTAGAATTTAATATTAAATTTGTAATTTTTGGTATGTTTTTAAAATCATGTGGTGAATATGCTAAAAAGCATATAATTTAATACTATTTATGGAAAATGGAATTGGATTACATTCATAAAACAATTGTTTTTAAAAAAAATTAAATGTATTAAATAAAATTGTTTAATGAGCAAAGTATTGTTGAAAATAAAACGTTCATTTCAAATGGAGTAACGCCCGCCGTTGTTGGCACCATAACAAAGAGCAACAACTGCGAACAGAGAACAATGATGAAGTGAACAAGTCAACCGATAAAATATTTATCCTTGACAAGTCCTCTTTTCATTCCCTATTAATAATACTAGAGTGCGGACGTTGTTGTTCTATTAAATAAAAAATGTAACACTAAAGGAACGCGTATCGATCGGTAATGCGCACCAGTTTGATTCATATCACAAACCTTCAACGAAAAGGAAGAATCCTTTGGGATTTTTCTGTAATATATGCAGGGCGGATCGTGTCATATCCGCCAAAGATGGATCACCCGAAGGCCCTGGGTCGCGGTCCGCTTCAAAGTCCATATGCGAATACGCAAACAAACCTAAAGCAACAATACTTGTTTAAATATATATCACAATATAGACCTATTTTCATATAGCGATTTTTAAATTGACTCAGTGTACACAAAAATTATTCGGATAGATAGTAGAAATTTACAAATTAGCGTAGTTTTTGCTTTGAATAAAATAAAAAATAAAGATTGTTATTTTAAATTTAAAACAAAAATTTCACTCATTTATGATAATAGTCAATTCAAGATAATAATAATTTCATATAAGCACAAAATATTCATAAAATCCATGAAATTAGTTTAATACTAGCAAAAACTAAAGCTTTCATGTAATTAGCATGGAACAAGAAACTATTAAGCTACTTTATTCATGACTTTAATAACCCTGTTCAGGTAATGAACGCAGTTAATTTATATAAAGTGTGTACGTGCACGATTAGCGTTACCAATTTCACATACAGCAAGATATGATGCAACATCACCTTTGGCCTCGATATATAACCATTCGCCAAATTAATTACCTTCCTCCCGAGCCCTGTTGCATCTCTCTATATTATCGGGTCAAATTAACAGATCCACATCTGGCGCATGCTTAATCAATCATAGGCAAATCACGGTTGGTGGTATACAAGGTATGAAGTAGCCATATTGTAGTGACATAGTAAACCGCAGCGAGAAAATCATAGGATTCTTGTGAATTATTAACATTTGATGATACTACACCATATGTTAACTGACAGGGTTGTGTATGGATTTCTAATATGTAACTATTTGCGGTTATTAATTATAATGGTATATTTTGGAATTTGATGAAACAATTGTAATTGTGTGTTAAATTCAGATATTAATTTGGAATTAAGCAGATGGTCAATCGAAAATGCAAATTTTATAAAGCAAATGGAAATATTTTTTTCGTTCCACATTTCTCACCGAGTAGATAGTCTACTTCATTTGGATTAATCTTCTCCAGTTGACTTTTATTCCATACGTATTCATTGCGGAGTCCCCGCTTTTTCTTGTCACGCACCCAGTCGTCGATCAGATTCCGGCCGTCCAATCGGCGGCCATCCTCGTTGGGTGGCTCTGGATCTTTGGCTACTTTTGGCATCCAATGTCGTCGTCCACCGCCGAGCAGAACCTAGAAAAATAATTGTGTGATAATGCCTCTATTTTTCTCTCTTCTGAACTTGTGTTCTCTCGAACTTCAGTTAATAAATCGTTTAAAAGGATATTTTTATTTCCTTTTATATCGCTCTTTCGTACGTTCTCATCCGTAAATGTAATGGCTCAGAAATTAGATAATCTCTTTGTATAAAACGTGCGCTGGACATTGTATTTACTTGATATTTATTTTACTACTTCCTTAATGGACTTTTACAAAAATAAAAAGATAAAAATTTCTAAATTTAATTCGAAATTATTTTTATGTATTAGATATTTTTCTTAATTACTATTATACATTTTATGCATATTTCAACGATTCGAGCATCAATTACAGCGATTCTCAGTCAAGAATTTCAATAAACAATCAAACGTCTTTTGAGAATTTTAATTAATTTTAATCGTTCAGTCTCTATTGTACTTAACAGGTCTAATAATTCATTTTTTAATAACTTGTTTTTTTATAATTTACATGTGATTTTAAAAAATACCTATAATTTATTTCAGAAAAGTAATAAATTGTGATGTTTTGATATTTTTGGTCTTAAACTATATAAAGTAACAAAGAATCACTGTAAGAAAAGTAAAAGTTTTCACGTGAAACTGATTGACAGCTATCGATAAGGAGTCTTCGCTTATCCGTATATCGTTCCGTGCCGTGTGTACGTGAAGTCACACCAATCACTACGCAGACTCTTCGAAACACTATCAATTTAAGAAGACGGTGTATGTCTGGGGTGATGCTGTTGAACTTTTTTTACTTTTTGGTAAGGGCGTGGCATATGCCATCAAGTCGAGACATTTCCCCGATTGTTTCAGTGACGTCCTCTTGTCGAACGAGAGAGCAAGTCAAGCGACCATGTTAGTTGCCGTATGTGCACAGTAGCGTCGTTGATAAATAGACTTTTGACTTTAATGTATATTTCATTTATAAAATCAATTTAGATACAGTGTTATAATAATATACTGATGAAATAAAATTGTCGGGATTACGAAAATAAAAACAATGTCGAAATCCATAAATAATAAGATAAAGTTATCACGGCAATCTCAGTTAGTAAATTATCACAATTTATTAGACGATTTCAAGTTAGATAGGAGGAAAAAGTTGTGATATATGTTTATGAGCCCTCCAATGGAGAAAACAACGGAAGCCGCTGTCTCTGCAGCTTGTTGGAAACGTCATGTTGTCCAGTCGACCATCCCCAACTGAGTCGTCCTCACCGTACTCCGTTGGGAAAACGTTCGGCTATTTACTCTCGAGAGAATCCTAAACTGACGAACCGTACGAGCTGGGAATCGATCCCAGAACATCGACATCGCAGTAGACAACAACTGACGTAAATTAGTCGTGATCTGTGAAGGGTATCCGGGTTTACGGTCTAGAAGGATTTTGGATATCCAAACAAATGTTGGAATGTCCCCTCTAGAGATAGGTGTTTGAAACCCTACACCTATTACACTAAATTGTTCAATTGCTCATTTAACATTGAAGATTCAATTATAGCACAAACACAAATGCTATACAAGAGATACATTTGGAGGGTAAAAATCAATACTATTATTAAAATAGTGAACATTCCATGTTTATATTTACAAAATGTATAATTTGTTTATAAATATTAAATTATCATCCAGTACTTATATATTTTTTCTTTGTATCTAATCGTTAATCCATAAATCCTCGATAGAAATTTTTATTTATTATTGAAGCATATATTAAACCACATTGGTGATTGTTTATTGTAGTGGTTTTCGACAAAAACATGCACATTTGTTTTCTATTTGTATTTTCCACTATTATTGGATATGACAGATGATATTGTAACCTGTAGGAAAATACAATGAATGAATTCCACACTATAACACAATTAAAATAATATTCACAATTCAATTTTGAAAGTTAAACGATATATGCATGTAACTAAAAAAAAAAACTTAAATCATTGAAAATAATAATTAGTTTAAAGAAATCACTATTTTCCTTAAAATATTTCTCAAGTTATATTATTTTTCAATTTTAATGGTTGTCGGATAATACTGTATAAAATGTAATGCTCTTTTGTTTACAAGTGTGTCTAAACAAATTAATTTAAATTAAGATTATAATTTATATTAATTTCCAACGTTCATTTATCAAGTTCATATTCAATTTGTATCGTTATTGTTCTCAAAATAATATTTTTCTAATCGTTACATTTCAATTTTAAAAGCGCCAACAGATATGAGGGTAAAAAATAATAACAACTAGAGAGTATAATCATTTATCAACAGAATGAAAATATGAACAGAGCAGAATAAAAATCACAGTATGAACGAATTACAAACAACATCATTGCATCTGCCCAGGGGAGCAAATAAATTTCCGGTATTTTGAGATGTTTTCACATTATGGCGGCAACGAATATTTATCGCGATGCCTGCACCGTAAGAACTTGAGATTCTAGAATCTATTCCGGTGTATGGGGAGGTAACACAGGCCATCAGTTGACGGCATACGTCTGCTATAAAGCGCAGGGCAGAGGGTACAGAAAATACAACAGACCGTCAAGTTAAAAATGGTCGTTATTCGGTCCGCAGAAAAAAAAAAACCCTTGTGGTTTTTGAATCTATCCCGGCGAAACCGAGTCATCATCCATACGTTCGGAGTTTTTTTCCTATATAGAGCTGTCAAGCTTCTCGGTATAAATACAACAGACAGTCAGTTTAAATATGGTCGTCCTCCACGCCTTATCTTGGTGCGTTTTCAAATAAATTCTAGCTTTAATGTTCATATTTAACGCATTCCCGGTCGCTTAAAGTTAGTCGAGTGTAAAAAAAAGGGACTCTGCGCCAGTACAGCACCACGCATGCGCTTGAATATCTATAAAAAGAAAATGTACTTTTAATGCAGATGCTACCCTCGCACGACCGAAATACTCATATATACATGATATTATCGCAGCATTTAAAATATAAAATAAAATTTAATGCTGTCACTTGGTTGGCGGATCATAAAACGATGGCAATAATTTTTGTATAATTCATTTTCGGACTTGGTGCAAATCCAATTTTTTATATCAAAGCTTCCTGTATAATATATCTAATAGGTTTAATAAAACAACCCTTGATTAATTAATGATTTAAACACATGTAAATAAATTAAAAATTGATTTTCTTTAATTACAAATACTAGTATACGAAAATATATATTGAGTTATGGATGCATAAGCACTGCTCTTTTATTAACTATCAAGAACATGTTTGTGCCATATGACCTGCAATTTCACGGTGCTTTGTTTAAAAAGCGTTTGAAGTATATTAAAATATTTTACAATTTACGTACTTTGACTATGCCTGCTAATTTAAATTATATGCAAGAATATATTTATGTTAACTAAAATATCGTTCGCTGAGCTCTCAGTATTCTCAAAGCAACCCATTCGCGGTAGTAATTATATGAATAAATATAACATCCATATATAAATAAAGATAACGAGATCACATTTTATTTTAACGTAAAAATGCATATGTTGTGTAGGTGCATGCTATTTTAATACAGAATAAGCTGAATACTCTTCTGCTGCACAATTCTAGTTTAATTTCACACTAGAAAGCTTACAGCTAACCCCTACTGAATGCCTTTTATAATGGTAATTTTGCAGACAGATAATATTTTGAGCTACCCTATATAATCCTTCATTTCAAGAGAGGTTAAAATAATATTGATATGTAAAACTACACTTGCGTATATTTTTCGTATCTCACAATGATTTTTTTAATTACGAAATGCTTCCTTTGATCTTTGTATAAAAACATATTTGAGTTTTGGTTTATTTTATATAGCTTTTTTTTTTACAAGTGCAGTAATATAAAACAGAATTTTTCAATATAACTGTTTTTGATAATTTAGAAATTAATTTACGGTTTAGAAATGAAATTAATCCAATTTGAACACAAAGAGCTTGCATATTAGTAGATATAAATATGCATTCATTTCAGACGCTAAGTATCGTTTATATTTGGATTCCGTTGTGTATTATTACGTTTTATACGAAAATTCATACTATATATATAGTTTTATTACATTCCATAAAGTAGAATATTCTGACATGAGATGCTTAGGTACCTTTGGTCGGGAAGGCACTACAAATATCTGACATTGTTAGTCCTGCAGAATACACATGATAATTTTGTAACAGGAATTTATTTTCACATCCTAATTTTGAAACGTATAATTAATTTTATTTTAATATTACCAAACGAGTATTGGTAACGATAGTTTCTCGGAGATTACTTCATAGTGCCGATATGTACATAAAAATATATGTTTTCTAATTTATATTCAAGATGAGTTTATGATATTAAAAATATATATTTAAAGCTGTTTTATAATACAACAAAATTGATACAAATATAAGTTGCCCTAATTCTATTTATCATATGGCACACATATTTGTATTCATGAAATAAACTTATTGTCGTGTAGTAGAATGATTTTATATGCTTCTAAACAAATAAAATGGAAGCTTTATCTGAGCAGTCTGTGTACAATTACTTTTAAACATTTTGAGTTCATTGTAGCGATAGTAATGCAACCATATTTGAATACAACATACTACCTACATTTATAAATAAACTTGGAAATGTGAATATCATTAGTTGGGAATAAATATGACTGTAACGAATCGTATTTCTATTGCTGCACTTACACATCAAGTGTATGTAAGCAGTAAAAGTATATACGTACACCCAGTGGATAACTTCTGTGCTATAGGTGCATGTGAAGAAATGCAATGCTAGGTCATGTATGCAAGACGAGTACGCCATTGAGTGTGTTCATCGTCCGTATACGTACCGGTACCGTACTTTATGCATTGAAAGTAGGTCGTTAGGTGCAGTCAACGTAAATAGTCACATTTTCATATATTAAAGTGTGGTTTTATACGAGTCGAATTTATAAATCATTTGGTCCATTACAGTTTGCATATGCTAATATTTCGGATGTGACCTCTAGCGATCGCTTTCAACTGATTTTGCTTTCAGGAAATTTGTTAGATAACGTATGAATCTATATAGATTAAAGCCAAATAAAATACTAATATATTCGATGTTTTCCATATCTTATTGAAGTATGAATCGATATAGTTGAAATATATACAAAATACGATACGATGAACTAAATCTTTTTAAAAATATACATACATTAAAGTATGTAATGTAAAGTAAATTTGATTGAAGTAATATAAAATAACTTGGGTAAAATATGTTATAAGAAAAGAAATATTATTCTTTTATTAATTTACACTAAGAATATAGCAGTAAGAAATTTAGTAAATATTTGTCATCTCACAAAAATGAAATTTCCTTTACACACAAACTGGCGGATAATTTCTGTAATTTTGTTCGGCGAAATTCCGACGGTCGTAGCCCGTAGCTGACAGGTTCTTGACGTAATGAGCGTGCCTTTATCTGAACGCTAGCATCTTACGCTTTGCTTTGCTCCTCTCTGTGTGTAATACTTACGTTAATGTTCCTTCCCGGGTCATTCTCTATGAGTTGCCGGGCCAAATCTTTGCACGACTTCCGAGAGCCGGGAGGCACTTTTGAGTCATCCTCCCAATAACGAGACGGTGAGTGGCCGTACAAAGCGGCTGGTGTGGCGTGTGTTATCCGGGTGTTTGTCACGATACCAGTAGCTTTGCCTGCACACAATTCAAAAGAAATACAAGATTAAAGACAAGATTAATATATTTGTTGAACTTCTGGAATTAGGTTGTTTATGTTTAGATAGTTGAATTTTTTTATTTGAAACATAAAAAGGTGTTCAAAAATATCAGAATATATACCATATTTCTCGTTTCAACTTTAAATTCACTTAATTTCCTATCCATATACAAATATTTATAGCGCGTAAAAATGCTACGATTTTCGGAAATCCGCTTTGAAAAATCTTTTGCTGAAATATTCTGCTCAGTTCGCTAGCATATCGTAAATTTCGTGCTTGATATAGCTGCCACGGTTCCACTTTTGAAAAAAAAGCAAGCCTGTTCCCTGTGGGCATTTCCACATGAGTAAACATTAACAACGCGGCAACTTAGCACAAAAAGGAGAACAAAACCGTAAAAATAACAGTCTGATCTCTACCGCTTGGTTGTGTTAGGTAATGTTTGCTTACCTGATTGTTGCGCCCAGTCGATCAACGACGAAACCCTTGACTGGAAGCTCGAGAAACAATTCTCGAATCGACCTCGTGCGTCTAGCCCGACCGTCTCAAAGTTTGTCTTGACACCACACATAAGAGCAGTTGCACAAGCAGAAGATTCACCTATTTGCGCGTCCGCATTAAATGTCTGTGAACAGAAAAATAGCTTTAGTCATTTGTATTCATTGTGTAATCAGTTTATCTAATAAAAGAACCATGTTTGCTGCAACATTTAACATTATAGAATTAAAATAATTACTTAAAACTTGTTGATTCGATCAGGGTTCTTTAAAGCAGAAATATATTTAAGCTTTACATTTTAAGTGCTGTAAATTGTATTAAATGAAATTAGGTTTCACATCAAAAGGAATAGATTTTCGACGAATAATACGGTTAAAATTCACACGGGGCCTGAAAAGTTTACGTCCCTGCAATTGGCAAAGCATCAACATAAAATAATTAACCCTTGTCAAGAAAATCTATATAGTAACCAATCATTTTTCCTATTAGCTGATAATTATTATGTTTCTTCGAACTAATTACTAGCGAGACAGAATTCTGAGAAATGTTGTTACAAAAAAATAGATTAAACAATGGACTCGAAAAAAACAAATACGTAACAGAATATTTATAAAATAAACTTGGAAAAGGTTTTCAGATAAGGCGTATTGGGCGCAGTTTCGTTATTACTTGACTAGCTCTATTTTTCTTGGAGATCGAGTTAGTGTGGATTACTACAGTCTCAAAGAGGTCGAACAAATATATGATAATGTATTCTTTGACGCAGCGAATTTAAATAAAATACTAAAACTTAACTTTGCCATTTGCCTTACAAGAGTTTGCAAAGCTACTTGTTAAAAATGAACAGATTTGCAACGATCAAACAACGAAACGAAAAGAAGGAAAGTATACAATTCAAAATATGTATGTAACTACATTGTGGCCGTATAATTGTTTTATGCTAAATTAGCAACAGTGTTGAAACATAAAACTAAACAATTCTGTGCTTGGGTTAATTCCGGCGTAAATGGTTAATCCGACGTTAGATCCCGGATGTAGCACACGCGCTCGTTGTATATATTCAACTTCCGTTTCCCTTGGTATAGCAATGTTGTTTACCTTTGCAACGGCAACGGCCGGGAACGTGTCCCAGGCCAATTCGTGTTCCTCGCCACGTTTGCCCTGTCGTTGTCCACGTAAAATCCTGGCGGCCGTGGACGTTGCAAGACCCATTCCGTCGCCAACAAAGTACACCACATTCTTGGCATGTGGTCGATGATCCTGCGTGTACTGCAATCGCTTTTTCAACGCTTGCCTTGCCTGGTCGTACCAATATTCTTGATCTGCAATAAAACAAAATGAGAATTACAACTCGATGCATCAGTTTAATCACACAGAAAATACAAGGCAAAAACGAGAACGCGATCGGGACGAAAAACACCGTAATGAACATAAGAACGTCGGGTGTAGCTGTAGTTTGCAAACTTGGTGCAAATAAATAAAGTAGGACAAATAGAGTTTGAATTGTGGAAAATGTTCAATAGGCACTATTCATTTAGCGAATTATTTTAAAATTTAAAGCTTATAGAATTTAACAATTATTTTATAATATGTCGAGGTACTCCAATAAATACAAAAGTAGGTTAAGTAAAACAATATATATCTAAAATTTTTGGCAAACTCTTAATAGCAACTTTTGGCTCAAGACGACACCAAATGTCCATTTTTCATATTAAACCAGCTATATAAGGTTTAATAAAAGCAAAATTGCTCTTCTAGAACCTGTCTTCTATAATTTTCTTTACAATCTCATTTTTATCTTTTTGGCACTCTGCTGCCAAAAGAAAAATCGTCGTTGGATTACACCATCAAGTGGAATGTAAGTCCAAATGTTAAGGCAGCATTTTTTTTTGGGAGTTTTACTATCGCAAAAATAGGCAATAGCGACAAACAAACAAAACCATCACCAGTTACTGCGAAAACGCAAAATGGTGCGTCGAATGAAATATAATTGAGCGGGTGATACGATTATTCCCCCGTGTACGATGGGACATTTGCCAGATGTGTTCTCTGCTTCTCCGGCCGAGGACGCCGGTTAAACGTGATTAAACATTGTCAGTAGGCGATACGATCCGACAATGAGCATAAATAAAATTATTTACGTCTATGCTTTAGTCATTGTATTTGCCATGAATAAAATATACATTTAAAACAAATTTGAGATACTTTTACATTGACAAATTTGGAAAACAAAAACGTGCTATTAGGTTTGCTTAAATTATATTTGGGTTCTCGAATCAAGTTTTGTATTTAAAATTCCGCTTTAGAGACATTATAAACAATTTGGCATGTATACATTTTATGATTTGGAAATAATCAGATTGTAATGTTAGAGATCACGATTTCAGTCAAGGGTGTTCTAATGCAATATTCACCCTTCTGTTGTAAAAGCGAATGCCAGGTAAGCAAACATGGTGATAAAAAGCGGGATAAAAAGAGTCTTCGCACCGAGACACCCTTATGCAAGATCGTGCAGTGAATCCTGAGTATTACATACAATCGCTTAATTACATCTGGGCTTATACGCCTACTATCCAACTACAATATTTAATAACGCCTAAAAACAATCTCAAATCTAGTAAAATTATTTCCCGTATATTTAGATTATTTATGATCATATTACGTGTAATATAAAATTTAATTATATTTTCAAAACATATTTAAATTTTATTTATTCAAAGTTTTGCAAAGTACATATTTACAGTAAAATACAAACGTAATATGATAGGATATGATAAATATAAAATGTACAGTGTCAAAAATGTGCTATATCAACTTAAAATAACAATTTTATTATAATTAAAAAAAAATCTCACTATAAAAATAAAGGGCAAGCGTTCATTTTAATAAAGTTTCGTTTTCGTTGTTGTTATTTCATTACAAGTCAGAGTAAAATCCTTTTTTAACAATTTCATTATTTTCGTCATGAAAACAATTTCCTGGATAGTAAAATATTGTAAAAAGCGTTGTTTAATTTTAATGCAATATATTTAATTAATTTGAAAAGAGTAGTAATTCATTCAATTATTTACATTTCGCAATTTGGTTTTGATATTAACACGCTATTTACCCGGATTGAATTGTCCTCATGCGTAAATTGCATACAAACTGATGATTGAAAAACGAAAGGAAATGATCCAATTTCACTTGAGTGGCGAAGTTTTTCCGAGGAAAGCTTACTAGGTTTTTTTATAAGTCATTGAATTTCTTATTTCTCGTCAGGCAGCAGATCGTTTTTATTGGTATATCATCGAGTACCCTTAAAAATCTGTGGCCAGATCAAAGAGCATATCTTTTTAAGAATCGTAAGATATTTTCATCACAACAAATACCAAATAACAATTTTCTTCCATGATAGAAATAATTATTCAGGTTGCTAGTGATCCTCATCGTAACTATAACAGTGTTCGATATATGTACCCATATTCACCGAAATTTATCGCTAAAACTAACACAGCTATATTCACTAGCAATATTCTACCGAAGCCATTAGCACGTGTGAGATAAATTCATATGAAATAATGCAAGTAATTTATTAATGTAATAAATAGAGTATACAACACAGGTGTTCCATTGTGGCGGAACAACATAGAGTGAATTTATTTATGAAATGAGTAATACACCTAATCGTACAGTAACTTTTTGGAGTTATAAGATCTCAAAACAAAAATTAATTAAACAATAAGCACCAGGTGAATTCTATTTCTAGCGGACCGAACTTTGGTAACAATTTTCGCTTTTATGTTTCGTTGTACCAAAGAACGAAAACAAGCGATGCAAGTTATTATGATGGTTTAGTTAACTGAATTTGAAGTTGATATAAACAAAATTAACCCAAATTTTCTCATACAAGCAAACTAACACACAATACAGACTCCATGCGATAGGGAAGCAGCATTGCCAGGCTATGAGAGACAACATAAAGTTCACCGGAATAATTTCGCTAGAGAAAATCACACGGCAAGCTGACGCCAGAATAGAATGTCAGTGCCAGGACGCAATGTTGCCGAACAACCATTTCTGCATGTAATAATCACATGTAAATTAACTGCTCTACAATATGTTATACACCCTGTAGATGGAGAAACTCTCGCACTCTATGTCAATTAAGTTACGCAACGCTGGTGCCGAAATATAAGGCACACTCTAATGAAAAGGAAGACAAAGACACGCGATACGTCCACTCCATTTTCAAAAGGAGCAAGCAATGTAAATGGAAAGGGATAGTCATTTCACTTATACTCGTATTTTATCATTGTGCCAATATTTCTCTCTCACTCCTTCTAAATCTAGAAATATTTTGAATTTAATTTAAAAATTGCTAAAATTTTTCACGCCATTGTTCACTCTTCCTATAATATAGTTTATTTATACACTAATAATAAATCAATACAATATATAGAATAAAAAAAAATTGCTTCCCCCATAAAAATAAATAATAAACATCCGCCACATTTGTTTCGCATCAGAAATCACTTCAAAATTCATCCAAATACGTTTCCGTTGTGAAAAGGGTGAAACCGTGTCAGTATTGTAAGTCTACGAAAATATATAAATCAATAGGAGGGTAGCATACTGAAGGTGTTAAAATTTTTTTTTATGTCGAAAGTATAAAACTTTCATTTTTCTTTCGATAAATTTTACCAGAAACGAGATCATATCGTATTATCAGCAGGTTTAATAGTATTCGCTAGGAGAACATATTTTTTGATACCTAACCCCGGTTGTAAAGATCTTATCCAATGTATGCGAACTCGATATATGGTGTCAAATATTATGAACCACCTCAAGGTAACATATCAATGTGCAAGACGTTGAGATAATCTTGTATGAAAACACCATGATCTAGATACTCATTCGAATAGCTTCTATATGCAGAGAAGATATGAGTTTACGTCAGAGTTCAACAGCAATTGGGTTTCAGATGTAATGAATCTGATTTGATACCTTTATTTGAGTGTATACATCTTTGAAATATGTTAGAGGATAAGGAGAAATGAATTAATTATGAATATTGGTTTATATTTGTATTCGACTTCTTGTGTTTCTAATTAAAGTTATATTAATATTGGTTTTCGTATAAAGCTACCATGTCATTTATTTAATATTTAATTGCACACATAAACATTTTCGTAAATAGAATAGTATTATCTGGTCTCATCCTCTCGATGTATATATGCTCTGAATTAAATCCTGCAAAATTACGTGTACTAGTTGAAGCACCTAACCATGGTACCAAAATCGCAAGCGGCGGATAAAATCTAATACATGAAACTCATTCATATTTTCCATATTATCTTGTATGTTTGTTATCACTGGGGTTTCTAGATTTTGTAATTATTTCGTTATTAATAACAAGATAATCCTTTGTAACTCGTGGAATTCTACGTAGTATGGAACGCCGGAATTATATTTGTATATCTGTACTAAATTTAGAAGAGCCTATCTGCATTTTGTGAATTAATTATGTGGGATCGAGTCCCAGTAGGCGTTATTTTAACTTTACTTGCACACTGAGCTTGAGAACGCCGATTACGTCACCCTTTGAACGCATTGGTGGTTGCGTGCATTAGCTCTGCTGGTTCTTGGTACTCTTGATATTTTATTTAGAACCAAACAACCAATGAACTAAGTAATAGTGTTTGAACCCATTAATATTACATTATGTGTACCATATCCCAAAGATATGTTAATCTAGTTAACAACATGAAATGTTAAAAGACAAGTTTTCCCATATGGAAATCCTATAAATAATAGACATTCCCTGAAAAGAAAACCGACAATGTTAATTTACTGCTTCGCTCTAGACAAAACCAAATTTATTTCGCATTCCTGTTCTCTATTCACATCTCTAAAGACCTCAGAGTCAGATTTATAGCTACGTAAATACGATGCGTTCCTGAATAAGAAAATACTAGAGTTGTGCACAGAGCACAACTAAAAATACGCTAAGGTTGCAAAAAAAAGAAAACTTGTCATTGTTTTTTTACTCTACGCGAACAGGATTGGGTATGAGAGGAAGCGAAAAGGAATCCATGAAAATAAAAACAGTGGAATTTAGAAAAGAACTCGAAAAATGGTTTTTTTTTTTTGTTCGTTCAATACTCTCGGAGTGTCAGTATGGATTAATCATTACGTGCCATTTTGTTCGTAGTACGCATTAATGAACATGGTAGGACATTTCATAAAGCATCACACCGGCGAACAGCTTTTCATGTCTCTCCGAGTTGAATTAATGAAGTTACATGTAAAGCTTAAAAGTACAACTCTCGTAATCACAATAGTATTAAATATATATATAATACTATTTATATATAAATATATGTATATAATACGGTTGTGTTATTTCTACAGCCAGTGTATTTAGTACAACTAAGTTTACAAATTAAAAAAATAAAATTTATCAGTACATCGAAGTTGAACTTAGTTTACAAAAATAAACTACGTTATAGTACTCCTACACTTATCCCAGTTCATAGTACATTTAGCGCAACCAAGGTTGTTACAAAGAAGTACGTCCAGTGCACCTAAGTTTGTGCTAAATGCAGATACATTATGTGCGAATAATAATGTCCCAAGGCAACTAACTTTATATAAGAAGCTTTCACACATTTCCGCTACTAAATTCACAGCATATTGCGTCTCAGTACAACTAACAATACTTCTCTTTCCATAAATGAAATAGTAGACAATTCTTTTTCAAGAATACCCATCATAAAAACGAATCATATTTTTATCTTTTCTTTCAAAAAAAATATCAGTAGCTGGTATATGTATATATTAAATCTAAAGAGCTTTTAAATTCCATGTCTTTTTTTTTCTGTTGAGCGACTATTTACTCTGTCACGTTTTATTTTATAAACGAAATGTTTTTTTTTTACATTAATCCTCATTGAAAGATCAACGTCGCTCTATGTATTATATTTTCTTTTCGAAACGCGTTCATTTTGTAATTATATCGTTCAGTTCTGTTTTTTTTTTTTTTCATTATTTCCGAATGAGCAATTGAATTGACAAAAGATAAATGGTAATTTGTTTTTACTCTTTTCTGCTTAGTGAACACGATGTTTTTTTTTTTCGGATTTCAAACAAAAGAAATGAGTTCTTCATCCAGACCATTTAGATCAATTTTTATTTTAAAACATTTGTAACATTCGAGTGCTTCTATAAATGATGAGAGTACTGTATAAACTTTGTACGGAATTGTGAAGCAAGTATCTATTCCATATTTAATCATATCTTATATAACTCATAAACGTATATGTATGTAGATATAACTTTTTATCCAAGAAAAATACTAACCAGTTTGTGAGTAGTTAGCGCGAGAGATCAAACTTGTCACGTGCTTACAAAACTTTTCATTTCCAGTTAGGCATGTGTTACAAGTTTTGTTAAAATTAAAAGCCAACTCATTCATGATTAAATTAACTGAAATTATAAGTTTACTACGCAGCTCATGTCTGCTTAAATGATGTATTATCACTTATATGTATACATATAATACAATCACGTTTAGTTATAATTTAAAATTTATGTTTTAAATATTGTCCTTATAATTTAATCAACGCTTTGTTTTATTAAAAAATGTAAATCATAGATGTTGAATTAAAAAACCTTATACTGAAGATTAACTTAAAATTTTATATAAAAGTCAACAATTTACTCTTAATTGAAATGCCTAAAACACAAACAGGGAGTAATCTAAATAAACAAATCCGATAGAATAATTAAGCAACTTAGTTTGCTTTAGAATGCTTATCTTTATTTAAACAGTTAACATATTTTAATATAAGGAGTACACACAAATAAATTCTTAATTATGTTATTTTTCAATTTTATAATTTTCTCTTTTCATTCTTCTTCATAGCCTACTTTAAGAATAGGCATTTACAGTACTCATTACTTTTTATCGTTGTAATAGCATACTTAAAAATCATGTAATTTTCATGTTTTACTGATTCAACAATATAAAATAATTTTATGCGAATTTGAAATATACGTGTAAACAATTTGAATTGTACATTAAAAAACGTTTTACAGATGGTTTTTATTTCAAAAATAAATCAGTTTTGGATCTCTGGTACATCGTAAATTAATTGTATCCAATTTCGAGCAATGCATTTAGTTTGAATGTCATTACGATGCAGAAGCTGTTGTTGGCAAAACAAACTTAATGAAATATAAGGGGTTTAATTACGAAACTAAATCCCAGGCAAGAGAATGGGTAACAACTCGGGTGGTTCTGTTGACATGGTTCGATTTGGTGTTATTCCTAGGCGTCACCAACCAGATTATTTACCGGTCACTGCCGTTACAGCGCCCGCAGTAACCCAATCGGGAGCCCCCACCCGTCAGCATACTCATTGTGTTGCATGACCGCCTTTGGGAGTACTAAAATATACGCGGTAATTCCATGCGCATATACATAAACAATACCCGAAATCCTGGACTATACGCGAATACGTTTTTAGATTCATTTGAGCGAAAATGTGTTCTTGATATTATTTATTTTGAAATGCTAATGTTTATTTACGTTTGTTGAAAGCCACATGATAATAGAAGTTTGTTAAATGTGGAAATTCAGTGATAATTATTTTCATTTAATCCCACACGGTATTATATGTAACTAGTACTCTGAGGACAGATTTTAAATGTTCATCCATTTACTCCCATATATGAACGTAGACATTGAGCTGTTATTATATGCACGTGTATTATTTCGCAAGTGTAGAAATATGTTTAGGTCAAATATTCTATGTATTTACTATTTAGGCAAATAATGGTTAAAATAGCGGAAAGTTAATTATGTAGTATTGATTTAGTACACGATTGTGAATGGTGGTTCACTTGTATAAACATACTTTACTGCAAACCAAATCCATCAATAATAGAGTAGCAAATTAAAATTGCTCACATATAAACAGGGAATTCGACAAAGGCATAAACTCCCTACTCGAGGGCAGTTGATGAGATTCCACAGAGACCGTGCCGTCACATCGAGCGGTTGTTGAACGGTCTTTGCCTGGCCGGCGACGGCGACGGTAACGCAACTCCAAGAGTGTGAGACGATAGAATCGAATTCCGCGTGTGCAAAGGATATTGATGGGTCAGCTTTAATTTCATTTACATACCGACGTACGTACAAACAGTACGGTGTCTACTCCACCCAAACCGTACACTTTATATGGACACGCAACTAACAGTGCTAGTGCCATCAAAATTGTACTTAATGTAACTACCGGTCTTCCTGTGATTTGTGGACCCTGGTGGTCAATACAAAGTAATCACCATCAACGGAATCCAATTGAACTCTATTTCAACGCTGGGCACACACAGGGTTCTCGCCCTCACTTCCCACAGATTTATGTGTTAACGCCTGTCCATATCCCGCCGCTGAACCAGTACTGGTGTGCATATTTCTGAGTTGTATCCGATAGGTCTAGTGGTTTGCCGGGTACTTTGTTAGCAGATGTCGTACTCGAACTGCTTTCCATACGCACGTTTGGAATTTATAATCGAACGCTTCGCTCCATTATCATATACCTGATGCCCATTGCCAGAAAATTAATGATTATTAAGTTGATGCCAATACTCACTAGTTTACAGTAAATCAAATTAAATAGGATACATATAACCATCAACATGTTAAGGATGTGAAGGTTTATTAACTATATCTACTCGAAATTGGTATGTAGACTAATTGTATAACCAATACCGCATACAAATTTGAATCATTACGGTACTATATAGTTGCTAAATTAGATACTGAAATGTATGTTGAAGAATTTTTGAACGGTTCTTTACAGTGGATTTGTTGAATCTCGTGATGGCGCAAAAGTGCCATATGACTCGTTTCTATCGATGGCAAAGTTCCCACCGAGACTACAAGCATACATACGTACACTAGGTACATTTCAAAACCGTCGCTCGGAAATGAGACCTGAGAGACTCGTACTTCATACAAAAATAAAATTGGAGAGATGTAAAAATGAAATATGATTTCCTAGATACCCAGGTTCATGGAAATATCAATATTACGCTCATATATGTGCATAAAATTAATAATGCTGACTTTAAAAACATTTTCGATATCGCTATTTACACACACACACAAAGTGAATATATTTTTTGTTGGTTTATTGAAAGGTCTACATATAGATAAATATATAAAAACATTGCAAAATATTATATAGATAAGACACTATTAATTTTCATACTGTCGTATTCAGTATAAATGTCTTTATTTTGTAAATACAATCTACCGGTAGATTCAGACATGTAATCAGTTCTATACCGGAATCGACCATCTAGAACGCTATAAACATGGCATACCCATGCGCAAATCCCAGTTTCTGAAGTAACTAGGTAAATATCCGAATTTGTTGACTGTACAAATAACATTGCTTAACGTTAACGTTTTCAATGGATGAATCGTAGCTGTGGTTTATACAAATATACAATACGAATATATCGAGAAGAATCAGAAAAAGACCGAATAACACCAGAAGAGATGGAAACTGACTCACTCGCACCTCAAATGCAGAAACTGAACGATGCTTGAGCAACGGACAAGTCCAATTTCATCTGCTCGCATCCTCGAGTGTGTATTTGACACAGGACTAGGCACTATAGATGCGAGGTGCAAAATCGAAATACTTCAATAAAAATAGATAATATTTCTATATATATATATACTTTTATATTTAATAAAACGCCATAGAATTACGTCGATTTCTGAACACAGAACTTGGACGTGAATCAAGACATCCTCAAGAGAGTATTTAACAGAAGACTTGGCAGCGTAGATCTGACGTGCAAAATAGAAATACCCCAATGCAAATAGATAATATTTCTATATATATATATATATATATATATATATATATATATATATATATATATATATATATATATATATATATATATATATATATATATATATATATATATATATATATATATATATATATATATATATATATATATATATATATATATATATATATATATATATATATATATATACTTTTATATTTAAGAAGCAGGATAGAATTTCGACGTTTTTGAACCCAGAACTTGGAAGTTGAATCAAGACAATAGTGTATTTAATTAGTTGTCATAAAATTTCTACAGGAAGTAATTGAATCCTATAGCGTTGCTGATGTCGTTAGTTCATTGGTGCGTGCAGGTTTGCTGATCCATGTAATAAATATCATGCAATCCAAAAATGATTGCAACGGATATTTATATTTGAATTTTCGCCGAGCAAATAGCAACCGTGTGGTTGTGAAGCGAAACATATTTTTCTATTGGCATAAATGAATAAAGACACCCAAGCGCAGGAAGGCGAGCACACTGAAAATATATGATACGCGCAGACTATAAAACACACCAGCCAACACTTAAATCTGTCAATTGAAGGAGAGGCAATGGTGGGATTTATTCGTCGGCAAGTCGGGTGTTTAAAGCGTTATTTAAATAACGTTTACAACGCCAGCTCGCGCACACACAACCAACATGCGCAACATCGGTCTAGACTTTGCGCCGCGTTGCACATAAAGCTCACAGACGCCAAATGCCGACCACTAATAAATCAGATCTCACACCCCTTTCTTATTTGCTTTATTTGCGATCCAAACGTGATTTCACGTTTGCTAGTTTCTACTACACCTCTTTCCAAAACTAGTATTTAATTGCTAGATTTTTAATTTGAACCATGTATCAACATAAATTTGCGCAGATTATTTGTTGTACTAGAAATAATTTACTTTTATTTTATTATTCTCCACCCTACTTATGAGTATTTGAGGTCATATTACTCATTTTAGATTTATAGTTTTATTTCAGAAACTGACAAAACCAAATAATATTTATTGCTTAACTTTTTACGATATATAATTTTTATTTACAGTTACTCATCAATGATTTGAGTGAATATAAATCTGATACCTTTCTGAAATAATGTTTATTTTTATAAAGTCATATATGAAAAACCACGCCGTTTTGTCAAACATTGGGTTGGGAACACTCAGTGTTTTCACAATTTTATTATTTTTATTCGCCATATTGAAGCAAGAAAAGGCACTCTCCTCAAAACATCTACTAATGGAGAAGGTACGTGATGAAATAAATAAACTTCAGACTTTCATCAAACAATACATGTCATAGCATATATCGAAATGTAATATTTTCTAACATATGGGAAAACAATTCTTCCAGAACAACGACACATTCATAGTACGGTGAAAATAAAATCCATCACATATAGTGCAATGCAAACATTTTATAGTAGCAGTGTAATATTTGTATTTATTATCAACATGTCCTTTCAAAAACAATCTTCTAAAAACGCAGATAAAATATTTATTAAATTTATATTATTTTCGACGCGCTCAACGAACGAGAGATATTTGATGCAAATTGGTGAAATTGCCAATTAAAACACACAAAAGTATCTCGATTTCATATATTTTGATTCAACCCTCAAAGTTACACAGAAACGCATTTGTCTGTGTAAGTTTGAGGATATATTAAAATTAAAGAAGAAAAAACAATTTTGTCAATTACTTGAAAATGTATGTTACAAATGCGCCATTATTATTTGATTATGCTTTTGCTACCTCAAAGAAGGTATGCTTTAAATAAACTAGATACATCCTATGGGGAAATGTCACTGGTAATTGAGTAATTGTCTTATCTGCTTCGCTGTCAACGGTAGCTAATTTAATCTACTTAGCAGCAGCAGCGCTAAGAATTTCAATAAGGAAAAGAATTTCAATTTTAAGCATGCCAATAGATGTACAAGTGCCCCAATTTTCGCTGAAAGTACACTTGTAATTAAAGATTAGCTTATCATCTTCAATTACAAAGAATTAAAATTCTCCTCAGGCGATTTTAATTTGCACCATATAACATAAAAATTATTTACAATGATATTAAATGACGCAGATCATCATAACAGTTTGATAAAGTTTGTTGAAGTGCTTCTTGGCAATTATAATAACATTTAAAGATATGTCGATGTTTTTGCTAAAGGATATGATGACTCGAAACTTTCTCAAGAAAGTGTCAGATTTATCATTAATCACTTTCTGTACGATTTGGGAACTGAAGGTAACGGAATTGCAGGAATCCAACGTAAACTCTACGATTTTGATAAATTGATTGCATTTATGAAAATTATAAGATTTAACGCAACTTCTACGAAGTTTACGTCTTTGAAAGTTGTACCTGCTTTTATCTTCAATCTAATATTTAAAAAATTGAAAACATTGATATTTGCAATTACTACATAATACACATCTGATTTTGTTAAAAATGAGTGCAATATATTTTTCAATTTTTATTTAACTATTTCATAAACTCATCAACGAGATTCTCACGACATATAAAATTTTAAAGTACCATTTTAAATAACATCTATTTCGAAACTATGAAATATGCAGGTATTAAATTATTAACGGATCATGCACAAAAAAAAATTAAATCACTAAAAAACCGAACGTGCATTGTTCTCCAGTGGCGTATATATCTTAACAAAGCACAGTAACTTTATATCCTCATATTCATTTTAGTTCGTGTTTCTGTTGTTTAGTGGCAATATTTTATATAAAATTTATTGTTTTATGACGACGCTATGGAATAGGAATTAGTGAGTTATACGTCACCCGAGCGCAGTTGATAAAGATATTTATCATCATAAAGTACCATTAAACATGTTATATAATTCAGTACTTATTTATTAGTTATTATATCACCAGACAATACTCGCGGAATATAAATAAAAATGTATACACTAAAACTAATATTTAATTATACACTACACTATATTTATTTCTAAGTACGAATGTTTATCTCTACAGTTAACTATTTATCTTTACACGCGTAGTGGGTTCTGAAAATAGTTGCTAGTAGAAAAATATAATCTTATTTATGAACCAGTATTGAAATAGCTTTAAATGACGCCACTGATGCTAAAACAAGACTTTTATACAATCATAAATTGCTTACAAGAAAACAACATGTCAAAATAAGTACGAACCCCTCGCAGTGCAATTGCACTAAACATATTTCGCGACTTCATCTGGCGAAACTGCACAACACAGCACGAACGTCGTTTTCTTCGACAACGCTCGTAAAATGTTGAACGAAAGACAAAAATCCTTACGAGTATTACTTTTCTTTATTGGATTCGACGAATCTTTCACTATTTATATGTGTATGTACTTGTTGCGACGACAAATTTTATTAGCTAATATAAAATTATAACTATGAATCGAATCGTCATCATAAAATGGTTCAATTAGATTGTAGATTGCGTATGAAATTTTAATAGCTTCAGTTACATATCAAGAACATTAATTATAATTTATAGATTTTAAATTTGTGACTGTTTCTGAATCCAGTAATGAAAAATAAATATTTCATCAAGAAACTACTTTTTACATTATTGTTTTAAAACCAAAGTTAATTTTAAACTTAGCTTGAATTCTAAATGTTACTAAAATGTGTAGAAACTTTATAAACTTTTAAAAAACTTGTTCTATTATGTATTACTTCATGAAATAATCTCCGTAGACAAGAAGACAGTATAAAGTGGGTTTCAGTTAACTAAGCAATTCAGTTTAGAGATAAAAATAACGGTTGGCATATTTATAGCGTATTTCCTTTGTTAATTTAAATGCACAAACTACAAATGTTATCATTCATGTGATGTTTTGCTGCATATATGTTGAAATTGCACGGTGGGTCCGCTACATAAATAATTACACAGGCTCCATCGAAATTTATGTGCATGTTTGTATTTTAGTTTTGGTTATGGTTTACCTCACTAATATACTTTATATAAATCAATGTGGAAATCAGACATTTTTAAACACTAACCCTATACCGTATTGATTTTTAGAAATATAAATCATTTACAAATAAAAAAATTTCATAAAAATAAATTATTGCTTTATGTTTCAACCATTAGTTGTCTCACTTTTATTTATGTTCAAACCATGTGTTCACACTACGGTCTCACTTTTAGTTCTATCTACTTTTTAATTGATATATTTACGTTGAATTTTAATTTGAGTTTTTTATATTAATTTTCGTGATTGAGCTACATATATAGTAACAGAACTAACCAAGTCTTATATTATTTACTGCCCTAAGCTGAAGTAAACCAGAATGCAAGTATGACGTATTTCTTTCAGTAAGTGTCAGTAGCAACTGTGCAAATACTATTTGTTGAAAAATATATCTACAATTTTTATATAAAGCAAAAATGAGCTAACAATTTTCGATACATTACCAAAAGCAAACATAACGTACTCATTTTATTTAGTTGCTACATTAAAAATGAAATATAGTTTAATATAAATTCCAAAAGTCATACATTGTGAATTTAATGGACCTTAGATTTGCAAGTTTGGGTACTTTGCACATAATATCACAAGGTACTTAGGCGTATTAAATTTTGCGTAAATATTTTAGAAATTCGCACGAATTATGACAATAACAAATCATACCTTGGAGAATCAAAATAAAACTAGCAAATCTGAGTGGGCTCACATATTTTATGAGGGTTTTTATAAGAAAACTTTTCGACCACGTTGATATATCCTCCTCCAGAGAATTTCACAATATTTTTCATTATATTTTCAAAATAACAAATCCTGTTTAATTTATTTTGTTTGACAATGTCCTTCGGTTGTAAAACCAATCTAAACTTTCCTACCTATATAAGCGCACGTTTATATTTGCTATAAAACATTTGATGCGGCAACAATTTCGCATCGATATTGTACGTGTGGCACAGAGGACATGGTAAACAAAAATAACCGTTAAACTGTCGGCCTTAGCGAGTACATTTTCTTTTATCTGCAACCGGAATGAGCACTGTTAACTGGCCACATCATATAAATAACACTCCCGCAGGTTAGTGGGTTGCACCGCAAAAAGAACAGGCAATCAAAAATACATGTGTTGAGTACTCAGTGCCCTCGGTATTGTTATTATTATGATAACGCTTATGATTAAATTTATTATAGAATCATTAAAGCGTGCTCTTTTATATTCAGCGTTTTTCGTCCGGTAAAAATAACACCGTTCCAGTTTGAATGAGAATAATTCAAATATAAGGTGTATTCATTAAATGTAGGCAATTAAAATACAGTCATATTAAATGATGGTTGAAAGAAAAATATACTGTTGAAAAATACAAATCGGTTTCTCTTTTTGTGAATATTCATAAAATGTCAAGATTTATTTCAATGTAGAAACGCGTTTTAGAGATAAAATTTTATTTAAATGTATTTGGAAATACCAAATTCACATGTTCCATTTACCTTTAACAACTGTTGTTGCTATATTTTCAATTTCCTTTTGCATATGAGTATAATAGAATCAATTTAACATGACGCATGCGATCTCACCCATATTCAAAGCCATACAGGCAATCCACAATAATCTGCTATATTGGACTGGATTTAATAAAATATCTAAACAGAACCTTTAGTGTTAAATGCGGTCAAGGACCATTTTCGAAAAGTCAACATTTATGAAAACTATCACGTATTCAATAAATCCTTTTTGTAGCCACTGACTAGACATGGGTGACACGACTTTTTCGCCATCCCGACTCGGGTTCACGATGTCGTTGTTTGCGTGTTGGTGATGTGTCGTAGATTCATCCGTTCATATTTCATTGTTTTTTCCCTCGGAAGATTGCCGTGTGTTTATTTGCAAGGCGTTGTAAATTTTCACCAAAAGTCACACATCGGACAAAAAAAGATGGCTACGTGCCGGGGTCGCATCACACTGCTGTATTATATCAGTATAACCCATCGTCACGTTTATGCGGCACGTGTCTGGAGTGTCAATATTAAAAAGATGCGACCGACTTGCTTAATTCGAAATAAAAACGAAAATGAATATTTGTTCCCTGGGTGTAAGAAAACGCTTCATGTGCAACCGTTTTAACTACGTTAAAATATCATCCACAGGACATTATTTCAGTTCACATCGTTAATGTCTGTACAAATATGCGCTACATTTGCCGTTCTAATTTGTTGGAAATTGGTGAAACTCTTGTTTGCTTCGTTTCAATGGCATCAAAGGAATTTTCAGAACGTTTCTTTGTATTTTGTAAATTTTTTTTATCTACGATAAAGTAACTTTTCATATTTATAGACTGGGTCAAACACTTAGCCCGACCAGTAAACAAATAATATTCCAAGTTTTATAAACCTGCATCACATTAAAAATTAATTTAACGTAAACGAGATTTTATCTTCTTTGTCCAAAGTTCATAAAGTTCTGTTTTCGGGAGGTTGAAAATAAGATTTAGTTTATAACACATTAAAATTATGGCAGTATTTAGAAGAACCAACTCTTATCTTGATAAATGAAGTTCAGATTTACGATTTTCTACATTTTCGAGATATGCATCCTACATATTTTAATTATAACGCAGAAAATTCATAATTACGCATTATCAAACTTTTTTGACACACTCTAATTATGCGGCTGTTATTCCCGAAATTTATAAATATTTATAGTTTAATTTAATGATAATAGTCCTATTATTAATTCTATAAATATATAAAGTATTTCAAAAAATTCAAATTCAAAAAGTGTCACATATAAATTTGTGTTCCCTGTAAAATATATAATAATAATATTTGGAATGGCGTAACAAAAATACTACTAATTGAATGATAAATAGATCATTATTTTTACGTTCAAAGTATCTTTAAGTTAGATGAGGCTGATTTACCGATTCAAGAGCACATTCTTTTAATTATTAATGTAGCATTTTTGTGAAAAGTGGAAATGTTGGTCTTAGATGATCGTTGTAATGAGCGATAGAATACGTATACTTTCTCTCATCTTCTATTTGAAATACGTGCTTGCCGGTAGTAAACGTGCTCAAGATGATACGAACGAAATTCAGGTCTTTGTAGCATGCGCGCCCATTAACCAGCTGAAGTACATCATGAAGTGTTCCGAGCCGTCAGTAAATACTATCATCTCCATACAAAAAGATGATGCTTAATGCGAATGATTTTTCTACGACACTTCAAACGCAGTACTAAAATGGGATATGGTCGTAGTAATAAACACATTGCTTTTCATGTAACGACTTAATTTCTATAACGTAACGTTATTATAATCTAAAGTTAGGGGAAGTAAGTGATATTTCATCAAATCTGTGTCAATTTACGAAAATAGATGTTTTATAAATTACGTTTCCAAGCTCCACTTGGATTTATTTCGACAAATATTAACAATAAATTGGATCCCATTTATAACTAATCTTTCTATTCTTACATCGTTTCCCAATCCTATACTTTCGTTTTCAACTCTCATAAACTACAAAACAAGTTGCTCGCGAACAACTTGCTAGTATCTTCTGATAATATTCTACTTATAACTTCCTTCGGGTGTTTGCCTTCTTCTAGACACAATGTTGCTATATCTAGCGATAAGAAAACATAAATACTCCACCATCCAATTTACTTCAGATGAAATTAAAATGCAAATTATTCCTCCTAAAATATCATTGACTCGACAATGAATTGTATGTTTAAGTTTTCGAAATTATCATAGGTAAAATACTCGAGTTGAATGTTATTGCCGCATAAATTCACCACTTGACAGTTTAAGTATCAAAGAAATTTGTAAGCAAATTCGAAAAGGTAATAAAAAATCATTAACCAAGGGTCATTAATTCTAGTATAGTTTTCAGAGAAGGTAATTTCGATGTTGCAATTTTCTAATAAAATAAAGACGCGTTATTTTTTGTTTAGCGATTAAAGCAGTCCGAAATAGCTATCTCAAATAAAATGAATTTAATTCGATGATCCTATTTAAATACTAAAATAAAACACCAATTAATTCAATTAGTATCTGCCTAAGCATTCCTTTCATCTTTTAAATTGTAACTATCTAAATGTTCCATTTTTTAACGAGATTACATTGACACGTCAAAGGCAAGTTTTGTATAAACTTAAACAAGTTTAGCTTAGATTTAACCTCAGAGGATATTCTCGCAAGAAAAAAAGAAAACGGGTGGCGAAACGTGCTACGCGGAATCTCGTACGTACATCTAACGGTATTTTTTTTTTTATTTCGCCTACACCTGATCTCATTCGGCGTTTGGGAGTTCGTGTGTGTTTTTATTAGAGGTCTTACGTAAAGCATTACCTTCTTCTTTGGATTCCATAGGGAATGCGATTTACAAATTGCTGAAGCAAAAAAAGTAAAAACAAAAAAAAAACCGCAATACGACGTATATACAAATATGTAGGTTTCTCAATAATATTGATAATCTACATCAAATTAACTTTTTGTAATAAATTTTTTATTTTATACTATTCTACTGTCTCATACATCATAAGCAAGCATAAAATGTTTGTAGAGTTTGTATCAACATAAATATGCCTTAGGAGCAATTGCGCGTAAGTATACTCAAGTTGATGATACAGATACGTAACTGTCAACGCAACGTCTTGTCTAAAATGTAATCCCAATTCTAAAATGTATACAATTAATCACTAGCGTAAACAACATCTTAAAAAGGCACAATTCTACGAAACACGCAACAGAGTTGATTGTAATCAACTAACAGCATAATAATTTGAAGAGTTTTGCATATATATCTTCATTTATCTATTTATAAAATCCTTTAAATTTAAAGAACATATTTTTAAATTATGCATAGTACTAGTCACAATGAACGAAAACTAAATTGGTAAATGTTAGATAAAATAGAAGATGCAACCAATATATTTTTATGTATTTTTGAAAATTTGTTCGTCGCTGATGGGACTGTACAACCGATTTTCTTTTGCAAACTTTTCACTCGCAGATGCTGTAAAATTTCCACCGAATGCAAGTTTCATTGTATGAACGTGGTGTTCATACTAATTCGCATCGCAAATCCTCAGTTATATGACGTCGTGTATGGCATAAATATGTCGCAGCAATAGTGTAACACTTTGGTACATAACAGGACACCGTTTGCAAAAATTTTAACATGATGATATTACAACAAACGTGCCAGACCGCTTAGTTTACCAGTTCTAGCTGATTTCAGGGAATTATTGTAACATCAAACACGGCTACGCGTATCCAAAACCATATATTGTTTCGGTTTCTCTACTCAAATGCGGTTGATTTCACATGAATCAATGGATAATTTTGATTATGCGGATTATCAGCTTAAATTTGATTAATCAGCGATTTTTAAACTATTGCTTAATTAATTAAATTACTATGTTTGGTGACGTACTCAATTTTGTTAATTGAGTATTTGAGATTTAAAAAACACAAGGTAACGATTTTCGAAAACGAATTGGGATTGTTAAGCCAGGTAGCATTCACAAATCTAACTTTTAGTCTAGATGAATGACAGCACTCGACCGAGATTATTTGGCGGTAGCATCTGCGAAATGTCGACATCACATGAGCGGGTAGCACGCTTACATCGAACAAAGTGCCGCCAAATGTGAACATGTCTTCACTTAATATGGTAATCTGTCTTTAAAGTCGCGCGAAACCAACCTGCATATGTAAAAGTCTATTTTTATCAACGTTAAGCCGACCTGTGAGACCAAAACTGGAAAACAGATTGTTATCCTTACTGACAGGACATATATAAAAATGTCTTTGGGAATTATAAATTTATGAACACAATTTGATATGTTAAGCCATAAATGTATTTTTCTCATACATATTTAATTTTTTCATTGCGTAATTAAAAGCAACAAAGTATGACTTCTTGTATTTGCTATCGGTAACAAGTAAAGTAAATAAAATTTGGTGTAATTCGTTAAAGAACGATTATTTGCGCTGGCAAAACAGTGCACCAACGCGGGCGAACAACAATAAAAGATCGGTTACAACGCGTACCGCCAACTGATAACTTTATGGTTAGCGAAGTAACGCGACGTTTGTTTGAAACACCGGAACAAATAAACAAAAGCTCCGAGTTTGTTTTATTATACGAGTGTGTTCTTCGTGGGCCAACTTTTGCTACCACCATTGTCCATCCGAAATGAAAGTGATGTTCTACACTTTTGTTCACATGCAAATACTTAAATTATTTCATATTCGTGAATTACTGTAAAGATATAAACAAATCTATAAATTTATTACATGTATAATTCTAGAAATTGTTTGTAATAATTTATTTCTAAAACGATTTCCATTTTGATAGGAATTTAAAAAGTTGCTAATGGTACTGAAGGAATAAATCAATTAATAATTCAGTAACAGATCTATTCTGTTCATTACTAAAATAATTTCTTTTGTATTCTCATGAAACGCTACTGAAAACACATTAACTCGTTAGGTAGATCCTCGTTGACATTCTCACAAATGACAATATTAATATTTAAGCACCTTTCTAGCTATCTGGCAGTACGAAGGTACACATTGTCGAGATGACAAGTACTTGGCACATAAATATTTATATTTTAATCGTAATGATTCACCATGTATTAATATTCAAGTTTGCTGCACGAAAAAAACTTTCGACTTACACATTTAATGCGTTTAGCTTATACAAAACTCGCGTTCTTATGTTTTTATTTATAAATTAATATTAGGAAAATGTTGCTTATTGGTCTCTGAAAAGATTAAAAATAAAAATATATTTAGTTAATTACTTTGGAAAGTATATACTTTGATAAATAAAATAATTAATTTATTGATTGCTATTGGAATTTGAAATTAGATTATGTTTTGGAAGTGAGTGAAATAAACTCATTTGAAATTCTGATCAACTTTGTTTTTCCGTAATGTTATCTCTGGTATTATTGGGTTGCTTGAAAATTATACTAAATCATTGTGTTAATGGCGTAGTATGTTCTAGCAATTTCAGATGTAATACAATGTAAACAATACATATTGATATTAAATTGTATGAAACAATGCCCGGCCGTTTTGGATTTTCTCGCCAAATTATAGTTGCTGATGGTTTCTTCCCCCGAGAGAAAATGAGATTCTCTGCGGTATACAAATCTTGCTAGATAGAAATTTGTGGTTTCAATGAATGGGCATATTGCATTTCGTAAGCTAATTTATGGAAACATAACAATAGAATGCAATTTACAAGTTTAATTCATTTTATGAAAAATCAAAATGTACTAAAAGATTTTGTACTTTTACTTAAATATTTTTAAGTATGAAGATATTAGGGTTTATATAAGGGTGCAAAGTCACGGATGCGAGCCCGAAATTACACGCATTGCGGTTATACAGTAGAAGCAAAACTTCGACGAACCACCTACCAAAGAGCATACATACATCCTTGGCGCAGATAATTGCACAGACTGAATTTATCAAACACTAAAAACACTTTCACCAACTTTGCACCAAAACGATCCATGGATGCTTCACTATGCGTGTTGTTAGATGGTTCGGCGGGGGTGGTTTGGCAATGGCTAGGGAGAGTGTCGTTCGAACTTCCTGATCTGTTCAATTTACGGCGAGGAGATGTAGCCGATTTGCATGAATGCATTAGTCGGAATACATTAATCTGGTCGCTACACTTCAGCACAGAATGTCACCAGTTTAAGGACGCACTACGTTGTTCCACATAAGATATATAAATCCTATTGATTATTTATTGCATTAAATAAATGGTACATATGTGATACTTCAATAAAGTATCAGAAAGAGTTAATATAAGAGATATTTATTATTTATTTTCGTTTCCATTTATTGATTGCAAATGTTGCTGTAGTAACATTTATAATGTTTCATTTTATTTTACGATTATGTATGTTTCCATAACAGCGAAACTCCGAAATATTACCGTTCGTAGAAATTGCATTTTCTAGTAAACCATTGTATTAAATATACTGCAAATTGTACGGCTGGTTTTATCAGCAGTCTATACAAAATATTACCTCGTTTGGTGCATAATGTATTTGCAAAATGTAAAACATTTTCCATAGTTTTTCTATAAATCGATTATACAATACACCCTACAGTTTGAATTACCACGTATATACAATAAACATTTCTATTTGTGACTCTTTTGTTCTCTAATTTCAATCATAGTTATCCAACATATTTGAAGTTTTTCTTTTTATAAAACAAACATCTGCAGTGTCATGCACTCAACTTTCTTATACGCATTTCGGTTGAATTTTCCCTTCAGCCGTGTAAACAATAAATAATTAGTATGAGCAGAAGACGCGACTCTTAAAATTGAAAATTACTTAAAATACAGTGCTATACCGTACTTATCACCTCTGTGCTCTATCGCGTAATTAATTAAGAACATATACTAGGATAGCCTAAAATTGAGAGTTTATCGCAAGTTATAATATTGTTGTTGCATATCGAATTAAAGCTAATTTTATGCTCTATATATTTGTAAGAGTAACGATTTTAAGAAATCTTACAGATTAAAGAAGATTTGGGCTTTAAAATATTTCATTTCAACAAATTTATATTTGGTGATAGTCTATGCATGTTAATACATTAAAATCAGAATACAGTATTTATTAAAAGACGCCACCTGAGTATGTCTATCCTTTTCCCACTTATATAGGGATAGGATTTAATTCAGAAATTTCTGGTTTTTACAGGAAAACTTGTCCGAGTAAGATTGAAAAAATCAGTTCTGTGACCACCGCCGGTCATTGTAGTTCGGTGTTAACGTTAGTGTGCATATAAAATGCTATGAATAATTGTTGCTATATAGTGCGGGATTATGTAGACTAGTATATGAACATTTTAAAATATAGAGCAATTATCCGTATTGCGCAATAAGACTCTTATGAACTTTTGAACCATATTAAATTCAATATTAATTTTATTTAAATATATACTAGAACAATCGCGGTTTGTTGTAATGTGCCGGGTACAACATAGACATTTTGTGCACGTGTGCAAGACGAGGAACCTGAAGTCGGCTCTTGCAGATCAACTCTCTTGCAACTCTAAATGAGGAAGTGAGTATATTTTAATAAAAAAATTGCCCATTTCAGGAAATTATATCTCAATATGGATATTTATTGTAACAGTTTATATTTGCGCGAGAAATTTATTTCCTTTTGTTTTAATAAGCGCGATTTTTGTTTTTTTATTTAATAATTAAAATAAAATTAATCCATTTGCAATCCTCATTTTATTCAATATTCTTACTATGTACTACTACATATATATATAGAACAGTTGCACACTATATATTAGCATGTACGCAAAATAAAATAAAAGCTAGTTTTGCTCGAGAATTTTTCAGGTTTCGTTTGGTCCGTTAGGAAACAAATAGAAATAAAAGCCAGAAAATCGTATCATTTTACTATTGATCTATGCCCTTTGTATTAAATTTTTCGTTTGATTTTTTATTAGAAAATTTGTATTCACAAATAGTTTACCTTGATTTCCCGAAAAGGACGATTTTATATCTTATTACAGATTTTTATTATGACTGTTTAAACTTTTCCATTTCATTTTTTTCATTCAAAATTTCCATATTTGCCATTTTATAGTTAAATTTTTTACGTTTGCAATTTTTATTTAATTAAATCTTAATTTAAAATAGAACTACATATTTAATTTTTAAATCGTACCACATATATAATATATAGAACACCTGCACATTATTTATTAAAAGTTGCATGCACTCGAAATAAAATAAAAAGTATTTGCCGGTCCTTTTAGGTAATTAGTATTTTCAATTAAATTAATTTTATTATTCATATATGTATAAATAATATTTCAATTTATATTTCCGTCTATTTTTTTACGTATAAGATATTAATACAATACAGAATATATATGTATGAAAATACATGTTAAAAACATCGTTTAATTAAATAATAATAATCATTGTAGTGTGCCGTGGAACGTCAGCTATACGCTGCACAGGTGAATTTTCGTAAAGACTAAATTCGTAAAAAACGGGGTAAAAAACGCGATTCTATTATAGATTTTAGTGTTAAAAGTTAACTAATAGACTGCCAATTGATATTCTATACCATTTATTGTGCGGGGTGACCGATTACATTAGATTTTCGCGAAAATATGAACCATCTACTTCCTGGTTATAGAAAGGTACGCCGATGCTAGCCATGGCTATCGTTGATCATACACTTGCATGTTAAATTCGTATATAAATTAATGGTTTTTATTTAATTTCGTTAACTTAGCGATCCCAGTTGATTATTATTGTTTGATAAATGTTTATGTGGGGTGTTTTTAATAATGTTTATAATCATTTACGATGATTTCTAATTCATTTGCTAATGTTTTAGGGGTGTCCAGTCTGCACATTATTTATTAAAGTAGCATGCACTCGAAATACAATAAAAAGTATTTGCCGGTCCTTTTAGGTAATTAGTATTTTCAATTAAATTCATTTTATTATATATGTGTATAAATAATATTTCTATTTATATTTTTTTACGTATAAGATATTAATACAATACAGAATATATATGTATGAAAATACATGTTAAAAACAGCGTTTAATTAAATAATAATAATCATTGTAGTGTGCCGTGGAACGTCAGCTATACGCTGCACGGGTGAATTTTCGTAAAGACTAAATTCGTTAAAAGCGGGATAAAAAAACGCGATTCTATTATAGATTTTAGTGTTAAAAGTTAACTAATAGACTGCCAATTGATATTCTATACCATTTATTGTGCGGGGTTACCGATTACATTAGATTTTCGCGAAAATATTAACCATCTACTTCCTGGTTATAGAAAGGTACGCCGATGCTAACCATGGCTTCGTTGATCATACACTTGCATGTTAAATTCGTATATAAATTAATGGTTTTTATTTATTTTCGTTAACTTAGCGGTCCCAATTGATTATTATTGTTTATTAAATTTTTATTTGGGGTGTTTTTAATAATGTTTATAATTATTTATGATGATTTCTAATTCATTTGCTAATGTTACAGGGGGGTCCAGTCTACTCTACTCTGCATTTTATTTAGAACAAGTAAGTGATTTTTTGATTACCTAGCATGTGCTATTTTTATATTTCCCAGTTTCTTTTTATCTTTCTTTTTGTATTTATTTATATGTATGTACTGTGCCGTTTGTAACAAAGTGAATTAAGTGAGTTCGCGAGTGTTTATTTTTATTTGTGAAATAACTACGTTAAATTTATGCCATTCTCCCTGTACAGTATTAGTGAAAGTCTTAAAATTAAATGTAATTTTCCGTATAAAAATCAGTGTTAGTGAGTGACAAAAAATGGTCGTGTGCAAATTTTAAATAAGTAATTTCGGTAATTTAAATAATAAAGTTCTTCGCTGCGCTTCGCTACCAAACAGGAACAACAAGAACTTCAGCTGTGGTAGGAGAGGAACAAGTTTGGATTTGGACTTGGTGAGTACCTTTTGGACTCCTAATATTTCGAACATGCGTTTTGGTCAGTGTTTCTCTTATACGTCGTCAAATAGAAAGAGAATCCGCTGTCTTCGGGTGTATTTATATTACTTATTCTTTCTTTCTTCTTTTCTTTAACTGTTCCTGAGTACGCGCGTATTCAGAAATTGTTAAACTACACTGGGAAATATAAAATTTGTTACAAATAATATAACTCATAACCTTTAAAGCCATTATTTAGTATTAAATGGTATTGATTTAAAGTCATTAAAATAATAGCACATGCACGAAAATTGTATATATGTATAACTTGAGAGAGTTTTTTGTTCCAAACCACCCCTGTTATTTTACAGAACATGTTGATGGTTCATTTAATATATAATATATAATAAATGTCTGCATATGTTTGAAACACGCGCTTTTGTTGCAAATATATGTGGTAGCCCCTGTCCTTACGGTTGGAGCTTGTATTTTCTCTAGTTCCTTGTCGTTCGTTCGTTAAATTCGTAAATACCCCCCCCCCCTCTTTTCATCGTGGGAGCACCCACCGTTGGATTCCTGGAGGAAAACAACGTTTTATCCCTTCATTTTATTGTTAACGCGTACTGTCCATCTAATATGGCAGTTCTGCCACCGAGGTAGATCGTTGTTGTATTTTTAAAATAGTCTCGCGTTGTTTAGCTTCTCGGGTTTGCATTTTTGGTTGGGGTTTAAATTCGGGTATCGGGTGTTTCGGGGGTGGGCGCGTCGCGAATTAATTTTGTAAGAACTTGCATTGATTGAATTCAAATAAATAGTAAATTAATTATATAACGCTGATATTAGGCGCCACTGTATCTCTCGGTTAAATGTGGATATTATCTTAAATATGAGATCGATGCAACTTTGGAGCACTAATGTGTAATCATTGCTTGCTAAATCTCCGTTTAATTTAAATTTTGCTAAAACTATGATCGATGCAATCTTGCAGCACTAATGTTGTGTAATCAAGGCATGCTGACACTTAGTTATAATTTTAAAAATTTGAATAATATGAGATGCGTGGTGTTTGTTAATATTGGCGCGTTGCAAATAACCGACTGATGAATCCAAATCCAAGAAAGCCCATCCGTGCTACTAGTAGTACAGTGGGTGCCTGGTGTATCTGCCCCCTCGTGGCTACTGCTGCATTGCCAGGGTGCAGTAGGACAGTGCGAGGGATGGTAAGTGCACTGGGAACCGGATTGATTTGTTAGTTGGTTGGTCACTTGAACTCGATCGCGTACTCAGGGCCCACTAAAGGAGCTGGTGGGCCCCAATAACTAACTGTACTTTCACACTTCACACAGGTTTAATGTTTTTGGACGTCCCAGTCCTGGCAAACTGGGTGTCCCCCCTTTTAAAGTTTTCGCAGTGTGTGAGCAGACTTGCACACTGCACCCTTTGGCAGTTCGCCATCTAATCCAAATTTTTTACAGATACGTCAATCTCCACGTGTAACATTGTGTCGTACCCAATGTTACAATACACGCACGCACGCAAATAATTGTGTGTGCTCCGTGCTTATTAGCACAAAACTAGAATAAATATCTCAAATTATAGGTAGGGGGTGGGAATCTTTCAGATAGGTAGGGGGTGGGAATATATTTAGTTAGGTCAATCATCTATGGTTGTTTAAAATTCTAATATCTATAATTTTTATTTGAACCATGTTTCTGTAAGTGCAACCATTTTTGAGTTATTGCAGAAACTGCAAAAAATGACTAGAGTAAACATGCACTTTCGGTTTGAAATGTACTTTAGAAAAGTGTGATTATATTTATTCATAAACAGTTTCTAGATTTTTCTGCTTATTATTGTAATTGTTTATATACATACAGTTACATTTGATCTACTTCTAAAAATACCGATACAAAAAGCGTAATTTATTGAACTTCACGTAACTGGTTACTAATTCAAAGTTGGAACATCATTGGCGTACAAATTTAGTCATTAGATTTGGCTCTCTTCTGAGAACAATGTTTCTTTTATGGCAAAGAGTATCGCGTTGAATGTTAAGATACTTGCTTATATATAACTAAATGAAATATGTAGTTTGAACTATACTCGTAGGAGCCATAGTAAAATTCACATTTTTCTTTAAATAATCCACCCTGAACATTTTAATTTATGAATGAAAAACGCTCGCTTGATAACGGTGGATATTGGTACGCAAAACGAATAACTCTTGTCCGTTGTCTATTCAAATGTAAATTCTTGGTCCGAAATTTTGTTTGCTTGTATTGCGTCACGTAATAAACTAACCCCCGCTATAGATAACTTCTTTTTCGAGCTAGAGGCATATGAATTGCCCTGATTTGTGTGTTTGAATAGAATGAAAATGGGAAACGCGCATGTCCAATCTTCAAGTCATGCGCGCGAACGCGGATTAACTTTTATTATAGCCCGGGGTTATTACGCACTTAAGCCCACCGGGCACATAAAAACTGTACATTATTATATGTTGGCTGCGCTTGCTCCGCATTATTGTGATTCGCATCTAGTCCGATCATACTACATGATTATTAAGTGAGGGAGTAATGCGATAATAAATTTACCACTGATGAAGAAGTATGTCGCGTGATAACTTAAAGCGATAACGTCTATATTGTGCAAACAGTAAATAAACAGATTACATTTTTCAAACATAGATCATGTTCAATTCAAATGTGTGTGTGTGTGTTTATAGGAATATTTAATTTTGAATTAATTAGTTCTTTGTCAGATTTTCTGTGTGAAATAATCCGCCATTGTTATTTCACACTGGCGATATGATACCGGGAATTGCAGGGTCATATTTGTATTTTAAATGCGCTTGGTTTTGAAAATTTTAGCAACATCTGTCTGATCACACGAACACGGTTCATTGAACAAAAAAACAATACAAAATAATATATGATGTCAAATATTCTGTTAGAGCTGAGTATAATACATTTGAAAATGTTTTTTACGTTTTTTGTAGATTTATATTTACTCATATTATGAAATGATACACAAATTAAATAATTAACTCACTTTTGTTGAAAACATTTTTTTTTTATTAACTGTAGATACAAACAAAAAAAACTTTTAATAAAGCTTCTATGACAAACAAAAGCCTCGTTTATTTGATAAAGCACACCGTATATTCCGTTGTCGTTTAGATTTGTCTGAATATTCTTTATTACTGTTCATTTCTTGATCTCTTGCTTGTTCCTTTCATTTCGGGGTTATTTTTCCGTTTCCTCTTCATTGCCCCCATTTTTAGCGACCTCTTTCATTCATTGTAGTACTCTATTATGGTTTGGTGGGGCTTCGCGTGTCGTACTGCATAAGAATCCCATTGCTTCAACTATCATGCATTATTTATCTAAGCTAGATACCCCCAGTGCTCTTTTTGATAAATCTTCTAAGTCTTAAAGAATGGTCGTTTTATTTATTTCTTTAAAGACATTGAACACACACACAGTGTGGTTTTCATAGAAGCCTATATAACTCTAGCTTTTATGACGTTGTGTTTTTTTATTTATTTTTATTCGTATCACGTATCTAACGAGCAATCTCTAACATCTGTGGTAGATATATGTGCCGGCTAAATTGGCCATATATTTCTGGAAAGCTTTCGTTTCGTACTATATATGGTTTTTAGGCCACCCATATTTGAAAATACATGTTTTTTTATATGTATCTCGGTTGCCGACGAAATCGATATTATTTACGTATTTTTCAACTCGATGGATTAGCAATACTTTTGTTGACGTTTCGACAGAATATACTAAACATTTTATGAAACGGAAACTAGCAAATATCCAAATCGTCGAAACATCATTAATTTGCGATTGATAATAAAACCTTTGATGACAAAGTGCCATATTAAATTTGCTTGTCAAAAATGGGAATACAATCCAACATTTTCTAGGGAGGATTTGCCTCCTTGAATTTTCGCATCACATAAGAATATGATTGTAAATGTGCGAGGTATGCGCTTACATGCAAGACAAGGGAATTCTACTTTGTTCAATGCTCCAACTTTGGCGAAGAATTTCATTGTCTCCTTCAATCACGTACAACTTGTTTCTAGAAATATGGCATCATCTTCTTACGTTTTACACGCAAAGAGTATCATTTTTTGTAGGATTTTATTCGCAATTCACTTCTAAATTGAACGCATACTCAACGTTTACATTCCTCACCATTTTCCATCATTAAACATTTTAGATAATAGATTCCATATCAAGTTGAAAATTGATTATTTCGTTATTAGTTTAGTTAATTCAATTTAAAAAATCAGTTTAATTATTCATGATTAAAATAAAACAAAAAAGTATTTATTTATTAATCTGGTCAAAATCGGTAATGTGTTTTAAATAAAAATGTACCACGTGAATTTTTGATATTCATCATTTTCTAGACGCCTTATTGCGACTTAAATACTAGTTTTCTTTAATTTTTCATAAATATTTGGTTTGCCAATTTTCATGAGTAAAAGATAGTATAATAAACGATCTTTGCTAAAAAAATATGTTTTACAACTTCGTCAACGGATTATTTATCTAAAATCTGTTCTAATAAAAATATGTATGTCAACTCTATTTATTTAAATAATGGCTTACCGAAATCCCATCAATATCTGACAATAACAACAGCACGATATTTTCGGATTAAGACAATATATCTTTCAGATACAGTTACAACGGATCAATAGCTTGGAATATATATATAGTACATACATACGTATATTTGCAGCGCTCGAATTTTTTTTTTTTTATGTAGATATACATATATTGCGGAATAAAATTTTTTTAATTAAAATTTCATTGCCGATCCAGACAACCCTCAAAACGTTTAATATATATTTAGTTGCTTAAAATTAATTTTATATACATTTTCAAAAAAAATTGTTGTTACATCAATAAATATATATTTTCGTCAATACTAGCAAAAAAAATTTTAAGCCACTAATGTGTATGTACGTATAAAAAATGACCTAATTATTTTTGTGTAGAAAATTGCTAATTGGGATATAAAATATGCTAGATTAACAATTTTTGCATTTTGCTGTTAATTACCTACAGTTTAACCTGGCCATTGTTGTTATTTAGTGTGGCAGTAACAAAATGACGTCTACGTTACGTAGCTAGTGTTGCTTACCATTAGCAACGTATTGTCTTTCGTACGTCTTCCCATCTTCCTTTCTTGAATGTGTTCATTTACGAAAATTACCGCCCTAGTGTTTAAAACAATGGCTTCTGCGTTCTGTACACCATATATACGCATTTTACTGCGAAATAATTTTAATTTGTTTCTACGAGGTGCATTATTTAGTTCATTGAATCCTACGTTATTTTTGTTTAAAGAATTTTTATTTGTTTGTGTATGTCATACGGATCATAAAAATTAAATACATTATATACGATATAATATATTAATTACTCACAATTTATTATATTAGTTGTTCAATGGTCAATTAACAATTCTCATTAATAGTTATAATTAAATTGTTACATCGAAGCAAATAAACAGTAATTCAAATGCGGACAGTTTAATAATGAAGATAAATACTATTTTACTATTAATTATACGTAGGTTTACAATATAAATATTGTACAAAGGATAATTTATGTAGTTATATTTGGAACATAAGTGGTGATTATAATTGCAGTAATTAATGAGCTGTATAGTACTGTCAATTTGGAGCAGTGTCTCTTTCCATTGAATTACAAAAGTTAATTCGTTTTTACTTTCTTATACGCAGTATAAGTAAGTGTTGTAATCATGAAAAATTTCGAACTCGAGATTTTTACGGAAATATACGTTTTGACCTTCCCTGAATCGATTCCAACTATTTTTGGAATTGCGTCCGTCTGTGTGTGTGTGTGTGTGTGTGTGAGCGCTCTACAGCCCAAACGGCTAAAGGGAAAATTATGCATTTTTAAACTTAAGATTTGTATGTGCCTGGCACGAAAACCTCCTATTTTTAAAAGCAATATTCCGACCCGAAGTGCATGTTTACTCTAGTCATTTTTTACAGTTTCTGCAATTACTCAAAAATGGTTACAGTTACAGAAAATGTTTATTAACAAAAATTAATGATATTAATATTAAGCACAACTTTTGTTTGAATCTTTTTTCCAAAAAAGTACTGGTTTCAAAATAAATTTCTGCTTATTATATATATCGTTACATAAATCGTATCATCTGCGCCTGTCAATTGTTTAACAAAATAGACTTAAATAACTTGAAGTTTGACATTCAATATTTATTCTAAGATATATATATATATTTAGTGTTACAGCGATGTAAAGGTTAGAACAAATATTGTAAATTAGAAAAATAATGTAACTACGATGTGGTTTAACCCATATGCGTATAAGAAACTTCGGTGCATGACACTGCAGATATTTCTATATAGAATTAGTTGCAGATGTTTTTCAGTATTGGTAAAAAAGATTATTAATTTATATTCATTCGAAAATGATATTAGTATAAGTAGAAATAAATGTATGCCACGCACGGAAATAGTCATTTATTATCGCAACTATAAATAAATTTATATTCTGATGTTGAAAGTGGGTGTGAGTTCATGTTAGAAGATTAGTTTAGTCAAGTAATAATGTAGTTTTCTTACAAACTGTGTACCAGTTTAGCATTCTCGAGCGTACAAGAGTCGAATCGAATAACATACAAACTAAAGTAAGTTGAATTTTATGTGGTATGTTCGTTTTTATTAGTATTCAAATGCGAAACACGTCCAAAGTGTGCATAATATAAAGTTTCGTCTTTTGTTTAATACTTAAGCATACGACCTGTCCTCTCTCTTGAAATAATTAATGGGAATTATGTAATCTGCGTTTAATATTCTGCGCTTGCATTACAATGAATTTCGTCGTTCGGTGCTGCTAAGACCATAGATAAACCGCGCCCTCGTAGTCGAAAAGAACACTGCAATAGCAGTCGCGCCTTTGATTAAGTTGTCCTCGTGCGGTTTTCTCTCCCGAGACCCGTGCCATTGCCAAACTTGTGTAACTTGCGATGTGCTACGACCACCACAAATGTCTTCTCTTAAGTTTCTTAGGCTTTTAAATTATACTCGTATTGTCTTTTTTACTTCTCCACGCCCGGCTTTCTTGAATTTGTGCCTTATTCGCCCAATTTACTCCTTCGTACGCCTCGCGAACATTTCTTCGCAAAACATACTCTTTTCTTGACTTATCTACTCTATCAAACTTACTCAACATTTATCCAATTATAAGTCTTATTGATAACTGATTCAACTTGGAACTTTTTTTTTAATTGTAACATCAAATTTCAATTCTGGTTAAACTAAAAGTTTATCTTACCTAAAACAAAATTTACTCCAAACCCAATTGAAAATAATGCTGATAAATGCATTATGTGTTTGCTAGACTTAAACCAACAGATAATTTCCCTGTTAAATGGTAGTTAAACAATGCATCGTTATCTATTTGCGATCTTCCGCTGGACATCGCAATAAAACATAAGATAGTAGTTCTAAACTCATCGTGTGTGGATACTGATAACTTATACAAGCAAACAATTGTGGACATAGATATTTGATTGCACTACATACATCATGCATTACCGAGAATATCCTCTATTAATTATAACTAATATAGTTGTGTACGCAAACAATAAATTAGTTTAATGTACAAATCATTTATTCAAATAAAAATATCAAACCCTTAAGCCATTACATTACATTATTCCAAGTGAATTTGTTATCATTTATTTACGTTTGCGGTGCTAAAATCCGACATTTGTTGATTTTAGTAGACTGATTAGGATAGACGGAAATTTGTTTCGGGAAAAGCTTCCATTTTCTAGCCTAGTACCAATATATCCTACTTACAGTTAGATAAACTGACTTTTATTGCTTAATTTCCATGTAAACGTCTTGAATACTTTTCGCTTTTCGATTAGTTTCAGGCGCAGATGAAAACAAGAATTACTGAAACTTTATATGACTACAACTAAAATTTTATAAAAAACGTCTTTATTTCTTTGGTTTTATTGTTTATATTAGTTTGCATACAAAATATATTTAAATAATAAATAATATGAGTTTTGTTGCGAATGAGAAATATTTTTTTGAATGCATTTTTATGAATTGTCGCATTTTTTTTTATTCGTCGTTTTAACAGCAAAATGAGCTGGCGCAAATAACATCGAATGTTATTAGACGTAATAAAAGAATCCGTACAATGTACTTAAACATGTCGACAGCATACGTCGTTCACGTGCATACGTCGACCGAATACTGAATGTCGTTATTGACTCTCGAATTTCGTACCTTTTTGTGTGACTGATGGACGAATTTCCATAAATAAGAAGATTTCGTTTTTTTCTGGAAGAGTTATATTGTGTCGCGTTTCGGGTGTATACAGCGTGTCTTATTCGTTCGTTTTATTTCAAAACGCCTTGCGTGAAGCAATTCGCTGTGCCGCGCAAATCTTTTCCCCGTTCATATTCACGCTATGAAACTGCGAATTATTGATGTGTGGTTTTGTATTTTATTTTATTACGGCATCATAAAATGCAACCTACTTTCGTATCAAATAACGTTTTTTAATTCTCGGATATATCATTCCACAATTTCGTTTCACGCACCGTTGCTTTTCATCTAAAATGTTGCTTTATTTTTATTATATAACATCGTGTTCTATTTTATCGTTAACGAAATGTAATTCTAGTTTGAATTACTTAGGCGATTTTTTTTTTCAACGCGTTCAAACATATTTATTTAGAGAACAGTATAGTTTTAATTTTTCAAATATTATTTCCCTGATTTTTTACAATTTGATTAAATTTGGAATCGTTGGAATATTTCCGTGATGGCATTTCATTTCATGTTTTACATTTTTCGATAACATAATTCATCGGCTGGACGACACAGATCGTGTAATATAAATGTGGTTCAATTGTGACTAGCTCGACAAACGGTTTATTGTGGTTTCGGAAAATGTCAGTTGCTTTCAATTAATCCACGTTCAAATTTAACGCTATGATTACATTGCTCAAAAGTGTAACGTCCACCAGTAAATGTGTATGTTTACGTGAGATGGTTGGCCAATCTTGTGTATTTGCTACAGATACTAGCTCCTTCGGATTTAATTAGTGTGTTATTTTGTACATGCTTTGGTTTGTCGGAGATAATACTGACTGAAACTATTATGTAGTGGTCGCAATAGACCTTAAGCTTGGTTTTGTTTTGAAGTCCATTTTGGAACATCCTTAACCAGCCTTTGGAATAGTTTGGATGGCCTGACCAAACAATAATAGCTTCAAATTCGATATGAGACATAACACAACTTAATCCACTTCGCTTTCAAAAACTATGTTCTCCTCCACCAATTATCACCGTTATATAATTTTTTACGAAAAATCTATTTTATGATCAATTATTTTGTTTTTGAAATTCGCTTCATCAGAAACGTATTTTGAACAGAAAAAAGTATTTATTGATGTTGAATAGACATTTTTATTCAATTTATTTCACAAACGACAACAGAATTGTAAGCAATTGGGTTTTTGTTTATTTTGTCATCGAAGCAAAAACGTTTATTTAATCATTTATTTCAAACAAGCTGAAAACGATACTACTGAATACAACTTGACAATATCAAAAAGTTTTTCTCGTCGAAGACTAGAGCAATTGTGTCATTTCATTTAAGTTGTACAGATGCACTTCCGCTATTATTCAACCTAGTTGAAACGTAATAAGAAGGACTTAAAAACTGTTTTTGTTGCCTTTCGCTGTCGAGCTTTCGAAAATTTATGTTCGTGCAGTTTAAAAATCACTTCTAGTAAATGCTTGAAATATTTTAGTTGTCATAAAGTTCGGGTTATGTATTACTATTATTTCCGTTGCCACTACTTAAAAACTACTTAGTCTTTCGGTTTGCTTCGCTATTTTACCGCTTAATCGAGATTAAAGTTTCATTTAGGCGTTAACTCCATCCATCTTCACTGTAAAGTTTTCGTGTTCTGTCTTTCCAAGTTGTAGAACAGCTGTCTCCCCTAAACCTTAATCGGCTATGTTACCACGAAAGATCTCAGCTATTTTTATAATAAACCCATCATATTAAATTACCTCATATTTCTTATTCAATTATAGTTTTTGCTGTTTTTTTTTTTTTACGAATTTTAAAAGTTGATTTTATATCTGAATGTGGTATTAAAATTTAAAAAAAAAATGAAATGGTTTACGTTATTTAAAGTAAATGGTTAATTTTGAATACTCAATTAATTATTTATGATTTAAAAAAACTTGAAGATAATTTGTCAATTATGAATCAGAAATAAGTATCAACTATTAATTTATTTATTAAATAACTTTTGAGTAGACTAAATTCTATCATCTTAAACTAACGATTTAATGAACGATGTTGAACTTAGAACCTCGAGAGCTTTAAAAATCTATTTAGGTCGTCGAGTAAATGAATTATTAAGTTCTAAGCGTAGTTAAGTTAGGAACCATGTGAGTTGGCACAGTGTCCGCGTGGTTGCGCTGTTGAAACTAGCTTTAATTGTTACATTGATAAATGATCTAGTGGGCGATAGCTTTAATTGCCGTAAAGCTAAGGATTTCATTCCGTTCCTCTTCGTCTCGCGTGCTTAAGATATCGAGTTTGATTTATTATGCGTCACTGATAAGATTGTGTGGTAAGCACCAGGACGTTTATGACAATGGCCGTGTCCATTAGTAGTGTCTTCTTAATACATTGACAGACATTTCGGCATTCAGCCTATCCGGGAGTGGGAACAATATTATGCGCAAGCTCGGAAGAGATAAAATTTAGGGCGCAAAATTAAGCGATCATAATAAAACCTAATCGAGGTTTTAGACCTTCACGCTTATTGTTGCTATTCAATCGACAAAATAGTAAAACTGCTTTAGTTACAAATTTTTATTATTTTATTATTTTAAATTAATTCTTTATACAGTTATTTATTACTCTTATTCCTATTTTTAATTGAAATAAAGAAATTTTAAAGATTTACACACACACACAATCTGAGTCGAGGTATGCATGTAATCGATTATGTTCCCATAATTCAAAATTGACATAAACTAATATTATCTTAGTGAGTATTGATAAAATATTAATTTGAAAGGAACTCAAATATTGAAGACAAATAATTTCAAGAAAATTAAAGAGATTTCTGTTTTTTTTTTTTTAATTTAAAAATACCGTCGTCTTTCTGAGAATAATTAAGTTATCATTTAATGTTTATCTAAAGTAAATAAAAAAAAAAACTAAAAACTGGAGACGATATTTCGTTAAAAGTTTTAATTAGGAAACGTCAAGTAAGATAAATTTTATGTTATAATTAATAAATGAGATAATTCATCTTGTATATTTAGTGCAGCAAAGAAAGTAAAAATATAAACGGACATGTGCCCGTAAATTATTTCGTTATAAATCCTCATATTTTGTCGGATGAGAACATATCTCATGGTAACCGAGTTGAAGTACCTCTATATATTTTCCAACGAATTTCTAAATGGATTTCATCACATTTCCCTGCTCTCATTGTCATGTGGTTTTATGACGAAATTGTCATAGAAACAATCCACGAAATGTGTCCGTTAAATTTCAAATACATTTACTAAAATAAAAATAAAACCTTTAATTTTTCGATTTCTCTAATATCAACCATGCGAAATTAAATAAAATCCTCACTTCAATTTGAAACATGATAAAAATATAAATATTATAGCCGTAAATGCTGATAAAAACTGGTAACCTTCACCCAATTATGGAAATTTGTTAATAAAACGTACATTAGTGACGATATTATTGAAGTATTTTCGTTTCGAAAATAATTTTAATGGAGTGATAATATTTACTTTCATCTGTTATCGTCTGCTTTTCACATTTGCAAAGTAATATCTCCATAAATAAACCCATAATTCACAGATCCTTTCAATAATCGTTGGGTTTGCGTCGTCATAAAATTCTGGATGAACTCATAAAGACCACGCGGTGGTGGGAAATTAAATCCACATCACTTCTTCTTTTCGTCTTCTCTTTAAGATATGAGATTACGGAAACATTTTGATATTTCCAAGTTATAAATATTAAACTATATGATTAAATTTAAATAAAAAACAAACTCATCATTAGATGCTCAATTATATTAGTTATAAGCTTCTTTTGGTAAATCTCAAATAAAATTGACTTGTTCAGTAATCATTTCTTTATTATATTATCTTTTCTTTTATCTCTACGTCCTCACATCCTATACGTTAATAAGGAGCATAAATATATTTTCTTTCAATATTCAGTTGTTTTCTTCAATACAACAACAAATTTTGAAAATAAATAAAATCTACTGCTTTTTCTGTATACGCAATCTATCTAATCAATAATAAATGTCAATTATCCTTTGTTGTCTGTGGCTTTTTTTGAATTTCTAAGTTACAGATATTTGATATTATTACTTCTATTTCTGTTTCAATTCTATAATGATAATGTCCACATTTACAGGTAATGAACTGGCAATGCTGGTTTACCAAAATACTTTGAACTATTTATGCTTGAAAACTCACCAATCAATGCAAAACGTTTCGAATTTAACGGATATACAACAAATATGTTTATAGCTATTTAATCTGTTCATAGCAAAACGAATATTGAATCCTAAAATGCATGAAACTTCTTAAGCCTGTATTACATTCAGCAACATTTTCGTGGATTAGTTCATGGACTAGTCCAGCAACTAGTCCATAAACTAGTCCAGCAACACCAATTTCTTGTGTATTACACTGGGCAACATATTTTTGCAACATATCTAGTTATATTACATTTTATACCAACTTAAATCAACAAAGGTTGGTCTTCTGTGACAGTTATAGAAATCCTCTATGTCGATAACTTCGTGTTTATTGATTAATATTCTGCTTGTTTACACTTTCTGTTTCATTTTGAAAATATTAATCTTTAAAAATTCTAATTGAATGGAAGACCACGCAAAACAAAAGACTTATTTCTGCAGAAGACTTCACTACAATCAAGGAAAATGACTACAATGAACGCCACGTAGAAGACCGCGCAACACAGAAGACCAACCGAAAAATTGCGATTGGTAAAATGAAAAGTAACTAGAATCACTAAATGTTGCATGTTGCCCAGCAACAAAATTAGAACATGTTCTAATCCGTGCAACTCGTCCATGGACTAGTTGCGCAACACAGTTGCGTGCAACTTCTGTATTACATTGGGCAATTTTTGTTGCTGGACTAGTCCATGAACTAATCCACGAAAATGTTGCTGAATGTAATACAGGCTTTAGAAATATCATGAACTAATTTCTGTTAGGTCCTTGTGCAAAAGTATCTTGGAAAAGGTATTACCTTTAACGAACCTGTAAATCCGTTTGACATTTCTGGAGGATCGCGGAAAGTTGACGTGAAACTTTCATAACAACCAAAATAAAAGCAGTGTTTCACGTCACACTGCATCAATGCAACGTTCAATTATTACCGAGAGAGTTATTTGTCTAGTTCAATGAATTCAGAAAGTTTCTCGAAATCTCGAATAAAAAATTGATTCTGTCAACACTGGATTCTTTTTATGTTGTGCTTTGAGCGCTGTTACAAGTCGACCATATTTTCTTTGGGAATAAGAAACTCGTTCTGGATTGTGTGCGCGTCTCTGTTGTTCATTATAATTAAAATTGCTCTTTATAAACTCCTTCATTCGATTCTATTCAACATTTTTGTGATCATACACTGTTTATTATTTAACGATACCAAACAATTATTAAAAATGTTTTGTGTTCTTCATTAGATGAATCTTATTGACAATTTATTTTATGAGTAATCCTAAAAATAATGATCATAGTGTAATATTAATACTACTAAAACAGTTAGTGTTCATAATATTTTATCGATTTAATTATGAAATTTTATTTGTATTATAAAATAATATGGGAGAAATAATTGCGATTTACGCTATTAAAACGTTAATTCTAAAACTCATATGTATGTACTAATCCAACAAATGCCAATAGCACAGATTATAAATGATACTAATTGAAATGATGCTACAATTGTAATATAGTTTTTAAAATATTAGGAGAATCATTTTATCCGGTAAATAAATATTATACACTGTGTATGTAAATGTATTAGCGTGAAATATTTAAAGTAAATTAAATTTTCTTTTGACTAATGTACCCGAGTTGTTCGAAATATCACGGGTCATAGGCTGATGGAAAATAAATGAAGACAATCTGTTGTGGTTTGTTTCCAGCATCCGACAGCACTCTAAAAATGTAAATGATGCTGGGACAGGTTGTGTTATGTTGGAAAATAAGAGCTGCATGAAGTTTGTAATCCAGCCACTCATAGCAGTGGTTACGCGATGAACGTAGGCCCGTTTTCATTATAAACTAAAGGATTTACGGCTAGCAAGGTCTTGTAGACTCACGCTATTGTGTAATGAGGGTTGCAATAAGCCGGTTATATTAGGTATCGTCTGTACAACAAAATGGCCGGTATTAACGGCCATTTTGTGTACGAAATATATTTCACTATTGTTTAAGCAGCGGATCTAATAATATGGTGAACATTCTATACGTTATACTCAAGACAATTAAAACATCCTTAGAATTAACAATATATGAGTAATTCTAGCTCTTAATATTATTATTTTACAACTGTAATAAAATATTACTTCATTTCAAAAGGGTAATTTTTATGTGTTTTAAGTTAAAATATCTAAATGTAGAAAAATGTTTTTTTTTTATTTTAAGTTGAAATGTTTATGGAAATGTATACAGTACATAGGAATAATAATATGTTTTTGTGCAAAAAATGCATGTAACTAAAAGCAGGAATAAACTTCTATTCTTAAGTTAAAAATATCTGCAGTGTCATGCACCGAACTTTCTTATACGCATATGGGTTAAACCACATCGTAGTTACATTATTTTTCTAATTTACAATATTTGTTCTAAGCTTTAGATCGCTGTAACACTAAATATATATATCTTAGAATAAATATTAAATGTCAAACTTCAAGTTATTTAAGTCTATTTTGTTAAACAATTGACAGGCGCAGATGATACGATTTATGTAACAATATATATAATAAGCAGAAATTTATTTTGAAACCAGTACTTTTTTTGGAAAAAAGATTCAAACAAAAGTTGTGCTAAATACTAATATCATTAATTTTTGTTAACAAAAATTTTCTGTAGCTGTAACCATTTTTGAGTAATTGCAGAAACTGTAAAAAATGACTAGAGTAAACATGCACTTCCGGTCGGAATATTGCTTTTAAAAATAGGAGGTTTTCGTGCCAGGCACATCTTAAGTTTAAAAATGCATAATTTTCCCTTTAGCCGTTTGGGCTGTAGAGCGCTCACACACACACACACACACACACACAGACGGACTTCATTCCAAAAATAGTTGGAATCTATTCAGGGAAGGTCAAAACGTATATTTCCGTTAAAATCTCGAGTTCGAAATTTTTCATGATTACAATACTTACTTATACTGCGTATAAGAAAGTAAAAAATTAATTTAATGAAAGTTATCTTAGCGAATGAGGTAGGTAGGTGAGTAAATAATTTATGTAAATATGTATATGTGAGCCCATAATTAGAACAATTGAATACACTTCTATGAATGTAACCGTATCCATTACGTAAGTGAGAGTGCACGTATCAATAGTAAATGTCGTATAATTCGACACTTACCTTGAACAGTGGCGGGTGATGAGTAGGTTCCACACACAAGTATGGTGATTAGTGTCCAGTGACAACACAATTTCACAAAATTCACGTGATCAGGCAACATTGTTCTGGCTGTATTGATTTATAATTGTCCAGTTATCGATGTTAACGACATTTAACACTGGCATACATTACCGGCGGTAATAACAACACCACTTTGCTAGTGGTGCATTGTTACTTAACTCCGAACTTCGCACGTCACCACTATAGACACCGTTTCATAATTCATCACTTTAATTAATTATTTGGTCGATGAAATCTCCACTAATGTACTCCTGCTTTTTTCCCCCAGTGGATATCTGTAATTAATTTACGAATATAATGATTTGTGGGCACGGATACGAAACTAAAACGGAATGGGTTTAATTATTTTTAATTTGCAGAATTTTTGCATACCTTAAATTTCGTTTAGTTTATAATAAAATATAATAATAGTTTTTTTCTTAAACCAGTAACATAAATTTTTATAATACTCAATAAAATAATTTTTATGTATTAACCGAGTTTTATCTATTTGACAAGTTGATCTGTAACTGTTATTGTCAGATTGATTAGATTTGTAAAATAAATAAATCAAGATTTTAATCAATTAACATCGACCTGAATACTGAAAACTTCTCTATAAAATTGATTTACATTCCTGCATGTAACAGAGACGGGATAAAATTTTATGCGCTTCAAATACGCGATGCGTGTTTTTGTTTCCTATTCGTAGACATAAAATGTGACAGGCAGAATTTATTAAATTCTTTATGTTGTGTGTAAAATAAATAAAAAATGTCAATTGGTGTGTGCCACCAAAATAAAACGAAATACCAAATATTATTGAAATCATCAAAATAATTTTCTATTTCGTAAAATTTCATACATTAATATGAAAACATATACTAACGGTTAAGGTGAATATCGTACGTGGTTGTATCTAACTTTATAATTACTTCTTGTTTGCTTTTTGTAAGTTTATTACAAAAAATCAGGCCTTTATTACACTGCTTGTGTAATTTGAATACAAAGTACGTCAATACGAAACTTTAGAAAATTTCAAATAAATTCTTATTTTTGTTTTAATATATGTTGATTTTGTGGTTTTTTTTTATGTTTGTGTGTGTGTGTGTGTATATATATATGTGTGTGTGTGTGTGTGTGTGTGTATATATGTGTGTGTGTGTGTGTGCGTATTTATTTTAAATTAATTAACTATTAGTCGAAATATGGAGTATGTAAATAAATGATATAATTGTTGAATTATTTTCAATATTTATTACTGAAATATTTAGATTTTTTAATGAGTGTAAAAAATTAAAAGGCATTGAAGATACATTTTTTTAGACACGTAAAAACTACCTAAATATTTATCTTTTCAATTATTAATATCTAAAATGGGTCAACAATTAAGTTGTTGTATTTCTTTGAGTTTAGAAACTGTTTACATATTATATCTAGGTACTGTCACATCATTTTTTTTTTTAAATTATTAAGTATAATGTAAATAAAAACTAAAATATATTTGTTTACATGAGATATTCTAAAAAAAAATTTTAAAAGAAAAATTTATTTGGTAAAAGTATAAATACCTAAACCAAAAGTATCGTAAATAAAATTCGCTCACATTCACAAACACTGCACAAATCGTTAAAAGAACTGCAAATGTTTTAAAAACAATTAGTTAATTACACTGTATCACATCATCATAATAATAAACATTGATCAGCCGTAAGTAACGGAACTGTAACGTTATATGGGATACGGTTCCTGCGCGGTGTTCTTGTCAGCGGAAATCCGGTAGTATTCGGAGCCAAATGGACCGTCGTTCACTGCGGCGAAGCGGACATACGCGAGGCTTTTGCAACACTGACGGGCAAAACTCGAATTCCGCGTCCGTGGATCAAATGCGCCTGTCCGCCAACAAGGACGACTCCTTTCGGCTTGTCTTCTTCCCGTGGTTTCGTCCTATTCTCATCGTACTGCGTGAAGAATACTTGTACAGTCGCACGGATTACTTTTATGATATTTGTATTTTCTCATGCGAAGTAATAAGTAAAAATTTAATCTTGAAAACAATCTCGAACGGAAATACACCTTTTGACCTTCCCTAAATTGCATCTGACTATTTTTGGAATTACGCCTGTGTATGTAATCGACAGCCTAAAGTTTAAGCCCTAAAGGGTTGAAGGTAAAATTATGAAACTGTAAACTTAGGTTTTGGAAAATCTTCCATTTTTAAGGACACTGCAAATGTTTTTCGTTAATATTTAAACATTACACAAAATATTTATTCAAAATTCAACAATTCTTTTCGCATAAGATTTTGAAATTTGGTAAAAATATATTTTAAAATTCAGCCCAAATAGTTCGACAGATATCTATAATATATTGGATATAATATGGTTCCTCTGCAGCTCTGTGTGGCTCAATTTTGACTAGGACAGAATTTGGTAAAAACAATACGTTGGATAGAAAAACAATCTAAAAACCAATTCTTCAGTCTTTCGCTTCTAGAAATAATGAGTTTGTTTAACTGATCCGATAAATATAAAACGTTTTCTCGATTTTTTATGTCCCCAGTACGTGCTTTAAGATTTCCCGGTAGACTATGCATTGGAATAGACGGTCACGCTATGGGTTAAAGTTTACAACTATGTACTAACTTCACAGATATCAAATAAAATCGTGAATCTAACTGTACATTCTATGTAGCGGAAAATAAAATTCCTTTATACTGTTGCACTGATTTTGCTTCGATAATCCTATTCTTCAATTACTTTAGTCATCCATAACCCCGGAATTCTGTAAATATTCAAAACCGATTCAATATTACTCGAATAGAAGCAACAAATAAAATATTATTATTGCTATAATAAATGTATTTAATTTCCCACGCAGTTAAATAGGATTCAATATCCACAAGTAGAAATCTGTTTTATTACTGATATTTTAGTAGGAAATAAAAAGTTTTCCTTGCAAAAATAATAAGCCCCAAAATGCTGTGTCCAGTAACAAATTTTTATTTCTCTAAAAATAAGGGTCAATAAACATTGGGACCTTATCTGGGAGTGCAATTTGTCAATATAACTTCTTTCAGTTTACGATCTGTATATATATATATATATATATATATATATATATATATATATATATATATATATATATATATATATATATATATATATATATATATAATATATTTTCCATGATTTTGGAAACGCGTTTGGAAGATAAGCTAACTTTTCGTTTTACTGAAAAGGTTTATAGCCATGAAAATATATCCAGCACGAACTGTCTGTTAAATTTTATTTGCATATAACTGAAACATATGAACAATATACAAACAGAATCACAATATGTTTTTAATTTTACACAAAAGTTATATTTTATTGTTTATTTTATAATTTTAATTAGTATTAATTGAAGTTTTCAATTTTACAAATTCCATATGTGAAATTTAATTATAATAGTCGATATTTTGTTTTTAGTATCATATTGGATTATTTTACAATTATACAATGTTATAAAATGATTTGAATAATCGTTGTAGACTATCAAGGTGTTTGAATTATTTTCTTCCAGTCCCATTAATATTAAATTTCCACTAGCATTCTAAATAAAAGAATTTGCACGTCAGCTAAATGGTGTAATGCATCTTTCTGCGATATTTTACACCTTGTGGTCTCTCATATTTGCGGTACTTTTCACACTTTTTCTTTGCAGAAAACTGTTTAACACAGATAACCCATTTTATGAATTTATTGTTTTGCAAAGCTTAACATATTTTTTATATTATTCTAAATCCAGTTCAGTTCGCAGTTGTCACTTTCAACATTTAGGTCTAAAATGAGCAGAATCATCTAAAGTCAGTAATTACCACAACAAAATCTTGTCCATATCAAATTAGCCATTTCTATTTATATGCTCGTTATTTCTAATATAAAATCACAGATTCATGTATGCTTTTATTTATTTATGTTCATCAATTTTCAAAATACTCAAATTTTTTAAATATATCTCATATATTTTATTAAATTTTATCCTAATATTGAACCAAAAGCTGTTTTTTTTTTATGAAGTAAAAACAAAATAGTGGAATTAATAATATAAAACATATTTTGGATTGTTGTTAATTTACCCTTTTATTTCATTTATATTTTGTAATAGTAGCGGATAGTTACGTAAAACAATAAAATATCGTTTTTATAACTTTGCGTGTTATGGAATCTGCATGACAGGACATTTTCACAGCTTTCTTTGGATTTTATTTGCATCCTGAATCAGATAAACTACTACACGCGTTCATGTAGCTACGTTGAAATTGCCACATTCGTAAAATGAGTTGTAAATCGTGCTTTTTTATTACCGTATATATTTATATATTTTTATATATTTATATATATATATACATTTACACACTTATAAAAGAAATTAACGATCGGTGAAGACGGTTGCAGTAAACAAAAGGTTTATTGCATTTTGTGATGCCAATGATACATAAGCAACATGGACGGGGTGTTAGTTCGGTCCCAATCCATCACAATAAAATTAACATTACATGGTCAGTTTTACGATACGTTGCTCGCGTGCTTGCACTCTGTTATCGGCTTGTTTGTCCGGTTGTGATTATGTTAAGTTTCACAATGTAGGCCGATGGCAGATAAATATCGGCACACTCAAATTTGCATTTATATTAGGTCAAAAAGGTACATATTTTACACAAATCTCCAAAAATGTGGGTTAAATAAGCAATATGGTTGAACTATTTTGCCTAATCTTTAAAGGTTGTTTAATAGTTATTTCAATTCTAAATAGTAAATTTGTGTTGGATATGTGCCCAAATATTAAGCGAATCAAGGCCAGTGCCATTGACTAAACCATAAATTTAAAATAACTAACATAATATTCTTGTAGCAAACATTAGATGGACGAAAAGCACACTTTCTTTATATTTACGACGTTGTTCTTTGCCAAAAACTGCCTATTCTATTTATATAGAGGTATTTAATTAAAAAAAATAATAACTTTTAATTCACGAGAGCTATTACATTTATTGATTTAATTTCGCCGCTTCACAACCAGCTGTCAGATATCATTTGTAACCATGTAAAAATGTGTACTTCATACGAAATATGGCCCAATAAATCAATTTATATTGAAAACCGAATTAAACTTCCAGACATTGCTTACACGCGGTAAAATTTCGGCGAGCAATAAAACTGGCACAGATACCAAACATATTTTCATGTCTGTTTTCCCGCAACATTCACGTGATCGCGTTTTATATGACAGAAATGTTTTTGCCATCGCACACAAGGTATGAACCCTGTTTTACCTTTATATATTGACATATACGTATGTATGTAAATAACTGTCTATAGAAGCACTAAAGAATTCAATTTTGCTTAACGTTCGCGTGAACAAAAATGCGGAAGGAATTTTAAGAATTTTTTATTATTTGCCGCATAATATTTTAGACGCGGCACTTTTAATCACTATATACCAATGCCAAATCTTTCACCACAACTATTTATTAATATATGTAGAAAATCGAATATTCGTAATTAATTTTAAAAATGCGAATTCAAAACCAGATGAATATTCCTTGATATGGTTAATAAAAATGTAATATAATTATTTAACTGTCCAACGGAGTTTTGATCGATACTAAACGATAAGTTTGTAATAACAAATTCAGTTGGTCGATTTCGCAGTTTCAAACTCGCGACTTGCATTCAAAATTAGATTGAAAAGTTCGTAAAATGAAACGTTACACTGATGAACTTTAACAACACCAGTTACAATAGAAATTCGTCATATAATTTATGATTTACGAGCAAAAGTCTTAACAAAAGAACATTATTGCGTTTGTAAAATATAAATTAGAACTCGTACTTCTTACAATTCGCTTCTGGAGCATTAGGCGTAGGAACAATTCACACTTTGCTTTTGTATCTGTTCCCTCCATCAGTACACTTCTAAGAAGCGCTGCCAAATATCGATTATTAACAAAACGCTATATTAGTTACATATAAAATATTGCCAAATGGTAAATGAACATTTAATACTGTATTTTTACATATCGAACAGGGTTGTGTGTTAGTTGATGTTAGGGGTTATAAATGTAGAGACAGCGTTGACAAATAATGTAATGAAGTAACGCGTGATCATTAATGTTCGTCAAGAATTCGAGGAAGAAAACCTTGCCAGACAGATTCAATGGTGACACCGCCGCGCACGGTGGCACGAGGCGGAATAATACCAAAAGAATAAATAGATGATGCAGTGAAGGTGAACCGAACAAATCTAATGTTGATGAAAATAGCAAACCCAAGCATATTACAACAGACGATGTGAAGCAGTAGGAAAAACGTAAATGCTATTAGAAAAGCACGTGATGGATGTGAGTGTAGAAGTTTCCATTACTGCCAACAGTACAATGCAAAACGTCGTATCAATCAGGGCTCATTTGTCATTCGAGGCATGCATACCCAGACGCAGACTTCTCTCGGACACACACATTTCCACCGAATCGCAGAACGATGATGGAATGAAAAGCCCTTTGGTGTCTGTAGACCGACCCTTTTTCAAACACACCAAGATTCTAATCTATGATATGTAAATACATTTGGCGACAAAAGTTTGCTTTTGCCCGAAGGACTTGCTTGGCCTATAGTCCATCCGTGCGTGAACATTTCTTCCTCATGGCGGACTCCGAAGGGCCGGCGTACAATCCGTTCCACACATTTTCCCTCTTCACCGGTTCGTGCGCACACGTGCAGCCTTTTGCCCTCTGGGGCCATTTACCACGTGGCTCGGCTTGTATTGGGTACAGGTGCCTCGTAATTAATTGAACGTTTGCCAAATTGGCGAATTCGAATTATTCGACCGTTGACGATTAATTCTCACTTCATTTAGCGCAGTATCAAAAATTAAATTGGCGCGGCTAATATGAATCTGATCACGATTTAAAAATGCTTGTTCATCAATGTTCATTGATTTTGTATTAACGAAACGACTTTTCCAATCATTTATAAATCTAGGGTAACTAACTGAATATTATTGATTAATTTTCTGATTTTCTTCTGCGTACAATCAAGTCGATTCCATTGCGTTCCTTTATATATTTCCCTTGGAGAATAATGTACTCATTAAAATTGTACATGTTGACAATATTTTTTACTGAATTCTTCAATAATTCTAAACGAGCTCATTGCAGTCTATTTGTGTTCATATATTTTCTTTTTTAATATTTCTTGTTAGACTTCGTGTTTGTTTGCGACGTGTGCGCATTTGATTAGACGACGTCGTAAGGGAGGAGTTTTGACTTTCCACCTTTTACAGTATCAGTTTGCTCTGGCATAGCTCCAGGATCCACTGGTCTAAGGCGACCACAGCTTTGACTTTTGTCTCGGGTTAAATGCGATATATTACTACAAAGTTCTCCGCTTCGCTTGCATGTTCGTTCAATATGCACGTTTCTGTGTATCTGCGTACACATGCGCATACACATGTTCGCAATCTCTTGTTCAAATGACCTTTGAATCTTTTAGCGACCACTTCCCACATTCCTTTATCCTTGGTTTGTCGGCAGGTACGCATCCATTAAATCTCACCAACCGCAATTGAAATGAATCAGTTCAATCAAAACATTACACACAATTAACAACAATTAGTGTACTTAATATTGTCCATCGGAGTATAGGGTATATTTATAGGAAAACAGAATTTCGAAAAAAAAAACTTGTTTCATATATTAGATGCAAAAGTTTTCTTCATTAACTTAAATAAAAATAAAAACATCTAACATACCTTTCGGACAAGTTTCATATATGAATCCTATGATTCCTCAAACAAAAATGATTACTTTCCTTATATAGTTTGCAAAAAAAAAAAACGAATGATATTATATGGTAAAAATAGATCTAATATGCATGCTTCATGAATATATCACTTCTTTCTTTATTTTCAACGAAGTTATTTTCATATGTAGCGTCTCTACGATCGTCTACCGTTTTGTTTATATCTGTTCGTAAATATCATTCTGCAAAACTAAACAATATGTAGCTATGCGTGATAATAGCGACTGTTTCCGTATGATGTTTATAGTGTTTTTAGTAGGTGTGATAAAAATATTCGTTGACAAGCAGTAACTATTTTCGTTTAATATATTTTAAGGTATATTTTTACTAAAGCGTTAAACGTATTTTTATCTATAAACAAAATATTGCAATTTTGCAATAACGAATATATATGTGGTTGACATTGTAAAAAAAAATACAAAATTGTGGCAATTAATAATTTTTGATTTAAAAAGAAACAAAATAATAAATTCTTTTTACAAATACCTAAAAAGTAATTGCTTCGAACACTCTTAATCATCTTTGTAAATATATTTACAACGATAAAACTTAAATTGGAAAACTTTTAATTAAAAAAGAACAGTAATTAATTTGACAGAAGACTGCAATGATGAACAGCGTCATGGTACACATGCGAAATTATCTGCTTAGCATCAGAACGTACAGTTTTCTTAAAAACCAGGTGTTCAACATGTTGTTTATTAACTTCGCGTTCACATACTAACTTTTCGTTGGCGAAGATTTAATTAATTTATTTAGCAAACGAAATGTTCACCGTTTTAAGTTTCTATTAAGCAAATCGAACAAATGTACGCAACACATTAGTGAAATAAATTTGTTTTGAATTTACAGCTTTCATTATAATGTTTATTTCACATTTATATTTCATTTCTTATAACGTTTTTCAAATTCATATTTTTCTTTTTCATAAAAATAAGACTATTAGCTTTTAATCTTTTCTTTTGTCGTACTATTTTTTAAAATGGGAATGCTTTGCATATAATAATGCTTTTACGAAGAAAATATTGATTCAGTAACTTTGGATGATGGCCAAATTGTGTCGACGGACTGTATTCAATTCTACTTCTGATTTTCATATTTTTTGTTCCGAATATTCTATTAATCGTGATAGTACTTAGGAAAACAGCAAGATTTATTAGCTTTTCATGAATAATTCTTATCTGATTTGATTTTTATCAATTCTTTTAATAATTTGTTATTTCATTTATGACTGATCTTATAAATATACAATTATATGTTTTATAATTTAAGTAGTCAAATTAATTAATTACATGCCACATAAAATTTGTTTCGTAAAACACAGAAAATCTGATCTTCTACATAGGTGAAAATAAACAATATCCTTTTTGGATTGGTTCTTCAATATAAGATTAATGTCGGTTAGAATTGGTTTAAGAATTTTTTTTTGTTAACATTTGTGTAATTTGTTATTATATATTTATTTCCTTCCCGTCTGTAAACAATCCTCGATATCAATAATTCATATCGCAATCTCACAGAAAGAATGTGTCATAACTATTTGGTGTGATATGCAATAAATGAAAATATGTAAACGTGAGCGAAGGGTGGGACGACGAAGGAATAAATCTCATTTTGGTTAGCTTCGTCATAAATCGTCATGATACCCTAGTCAGGCGCGTGAAATTCCGCTTCAACGGGCGGTGCGTTCGCCGGCATTTGGGTTGAGGGCGGCCGCCACCGCCGCACTTGGTGCTTACCTTATAATTGATGTTTACATCGTGACTTAGTATACATCAGATTTACGGGCGCGATTCTACTACAACGCGGTCACGCAGTTAGACGAATAGTGTGTCTTCCCACACAATTTAGGAAAGATTGAGCGAGGAATGCAAAGGTATATGAATGCAGACATATTGAGAGAACATTTCGAGGGACAGAATTTGTAAGAGAGGAATGGATTGTACTTTGGCTAGTTACATTTATTTATAAAAAATTAAATATTCATTCTAGTTAACTAAGTTTTACCTTAGCGTAAATATAAAGTTACATAGTTGAATATTAAGTTTAATTAATATCTTTTTTTTTAAATCAGATTTATTAATTAATAATAATCAAACAAGTTTGATTACTTTTATTACTTTCTTATACGCAGTATAAGTAAGTATTGTAATCATGAAAACTTTCGAACTCGAGATTTTTACGGAAATATACGTTTTGACCTTCTCTGAATCAATTACGACTATTTTTGGAATGACGTCCGTCTGTGTGTGTGTGTGTGTGTGTGTCTGTGTGTGTTCAACTTAAGATTTGCATACGCCTGGAGTGTGCAGCTCCTATTTTTGAAAAAAATATTCAAAGCGGAAGTGCCTGTTTACTCTAGTCATTTTTTGCAGTTTCTTCTATTCTTCTATTTATATTTAGCACAACTTTTGTTCGAATTTTTTTTCCAAAAAGGGTACTGGTTTCAAAATAAATTTCTGCTTATTATATATATTTTTACATAAATCGTATCATCTGCGCCTGTCAATTGTTTAACAAAATAGACGTAAATAATTTGAAGTTTGACATTTAAGATATATTCTAATAAATATATTTAGTGTAAAAGCGATCTAAAGGTTAGATTAAATATTATAAATTAGAAAAATAATGAAACTATGAAGTGGTTTAACCCATATGCGTATAAGAAAGTTCGGTGCATGACACTGCAGATGTTTTATTATATTATAACAATCTTAAGTTTATGGATTTTAATTTGAAAAGTTACTGTATAGAATATATTTACTGAATTTTGGTTAAAAGTAGAATGTGGGAATAGACACATTTGGAAGGAAATCACTCTGTTCTTGAGCTCGTTACTTGGTTTTTCTGAGTACGATCGGTAAAACATACGACTGTGTTTACTCCCGCGGGAAACCTTAACGTGTGAACCGTACGAGCGGGAATCGATCCTGAGACATTGAAAACGACAAGCGACATGGGTTCTCGTTGATCTAAAAGGACGTATACAAAATTAAATTTAAGTGAACGAACTAGATTTTTCATTTAACGAAACGGTACGTACGTTTCTTAAATACCCCACAAATATAAATTTGCAGCACTTATTTGAATGTATGTATATGTATATTACTAAAATTCAAGAAAATCCAGATTCTTTGTGTTTCTACTTATACAGCGACAAGTCATGTTAGTAATGAAAAGTCACCGATTTTGTGCTTAAATTATCGAAATGCATTAGTAAAATGGTTTATATATTTTGGCAGACGTCCAATTTTGATTTTTGGCAAAGTGGAACACCCAAATATCTTCGTTATAAATTTGTTCACTTAAAACTATAGATAGTAACAAATTTTCAAATATAAAACTGAGATATGAGGACTAATATCCATAGATATGTTTCATTGAATGCTAATTTCTATAACCAAAGTAGAAATTGAACATTTTGTTCGTCTTTTCCACTTATTAGATAATGGAAAACTTTTTATGATTAAAAATATCGGAATGAACTTTATAAGGAAATAAAAAATAATAGGTTGTTTTGCCTTGATGAAAGTTTTCGAAAACAATTCCCTAGTGACTACTTGTGTTTTTTATAAAAAAAACCAAATGATAATTTTTTTTGACCTACATTTAGAACGCTTAACTTAAATAAAAAAAACAGCAACATAACTTAACAGCTTTAGTGTACATTAGAAGATTATTAAATATATGTTAGCTTTACAAAAATATTGCTATCAACTGTATTTTTACTTTTTTACACGAAATAATACATAAATATTGTAACCATAAAAAACATACTTTCTCAAGATTTAAATGGAAACACATCTTTAGATCTTCCATTAATCGAGCGCTCTAAATCCAAACCTGTTGAAACTATAATTATAAAACTTTTAACTTAAGATTTGCATGTCTCGCAAAAAGAAATAAAAATTGTATCTTAAATTGATTTACCTACTACGCACAAAACTGGAAAACTGTAGATGTTTTATAGAAAAGAATTAATACAGTTTTCTGTGTTGAAGAAAACATGTTAAAATTAATACATTTAATGCAGATAAATTATCTTCTTTGTTCGTATTTCTCCTTCTTCGCAAACTAAGTCATCAGTTATACTGAGAAATAGGTGGACATAGCCAAAACAGATTATAGTCATTTATATTGTGAATTGTGATCCCATTTTTTTGATATGATGGTACCCGTATTCCAAACAAAAAAGTATTTTTTTTTTATCTATCATTTTTGTGTAATTGTTTGCTCAACACGAAGTGATGTATCATTAAAAAAAGAATACAAAACTATGTTTAATCACAGCGTAATGACGCATCGTTATTTCTTTTGATAGCTGAATACAAAAAGTTTTGAATTTTGAAGTCAGTTCACATTGAATATGTCAAAACCGTTTGTACATACAGATATAACGAAGTTTTGATTGTATATGTTGCCATCACTGTTTTTTTTTTATTCATACGTGCTTTGAATTCAGATACATTGATAAAACATATATATTTCTACTATATTTAATTTATTTAGGAGTATTTTTTATAGGTTTTTTCAGAACAGACATCCTTATCCAAAATTTAGAATATAACAAAAATAACAAATATTTCTTATACAATTATCTTATAAAGTATCTTCTTCAAAACTTCTCATTCGAATCTCATTTACAAACTTAACAATACCATTTTTTTATTTTATCGTATTATTAAACTATACAAATATTGGTAATGCCGATAGAAAAAAATTGCACATACTTTTTTGATTTTTAATATTACAAATAAAATCAAAGTAATTTTAGAAATATTTAATTTAACATTTTATATTTTTACGATTGGTGAAAGAAAAAATTTTCAAAGTGTTGGGGAATAAAAAACTTTTGGAAATTGTAAATTTTTTTTACTCAGGCCCTAAAGGAGTCTTAGATTTAGTGATATATGCAAAAATAAATAGGAGAAATATCTTTGGAAATTTGAAATAAATCCGCTTTCACCAATTGACTTTCACCGATTGATGTACGATTGGATAAAAAAAAATTTTTTTTCTAATCGTTGAAAATTTTTTAATTTTGTTATTTAAAAATAATTGAATTGAATTTTATATAGATAAATAAGGTGAAATAAAATATTCTAATATACAATATCTATTGTGCAACACTTTACGTTGTTGTAAATGTAACAATCGCGAACGGACTATTTTTTGCATAACATGTCCTAAACTGAAAGCTTTTATATCATTGGTGACCGTTACATGTTACTCGATATATGAAAAGTGAGAAAAAAGTTAGAAATCTGTGCATTCCACAAATTCAATAATAAAATAAATCCAGAAAGGTTGAATATCAGAACTTTAAAGATGAGATACTTCTCTATTTATTGAGAATTGAAATAAGATTATTTTACGGATTGAAAATGTTTGTTACTTTTCTATATGTTTGCATACCTAAAAATTAAATACAAGTAATAACAATGACGAAATAAAACTTTGTTTATTAACATTTAAATATTTGAAATTACGAATGCGATTTTATTCTACAATTGTTTTCAAAAATAAAAATGATTTATATAATTACAAAATGTAATAATAGTTTAGGGTGTGGTATGAAATAATATAAATAATTATATACCAAAGTTTGTTTTGTTTCTACCACCAAAAACCATCAAAGCAGCGCTACACTTACCAATTGAAAATAATTAATTCAGGAGACCACAAGAAATAAATTATGTATAGGCGTTACCATGTATACATTACCTGAAAATTATCCAAGATGAATTTCTGTGTAAAAAACTATCGAACTGTTATTTTGAACCATTTCTAAATGATATATAGAATTTTTCTGATATAGATTGCATAATTTCGCATCATATCAAAATGCAGAATCCGTTGCATTAAGTAAATGTTATGCAGTCGTTGTTTCCTTTGTTCCAAGATATGTTACCTTAGTGTTGATTAATCGTTTTCATTTTACAGTTCTGCGAGCGAACATACTTCACTGACAGATACATATCTTTATTATCAATGCAGTACGTTCGCTAGAAATTCTTCCTGCTCAAACGTTTCCAGTGAATAGATACGTTGTCATATCGCGCTATATATCTTCATTTATTTAATTGCATTGTATATACAATGGTTAGAGTGAAAGTTTATAAACATCTTAAAATGTACTTTCACCACACATTTTACTAAAACACACTTATATCTCAAGCAACATAATCAAACATGAATAATACAATTAGTTTGCTTTGTATAATTGTTTAGTTTGCGAACGTTCTAAAGCACAAATAACGCGTTATATTGTTACATTTTAAGGACCTACTCAAATGTTAGATTAGTACGTATGAATACCTATTCCAACGTAAAATGTTACGAAATTTTAAATATTTGCCTTAGATGTGTCAAATTTGTATTCTTATATGAAATATTAAACGAAACGAATTGTGAGTATATATGCCCGTTTCATTTCACTGCAATGCTCGCAACTGCCATTTAAATTTTATTAATTTTTCATATGCCAACATACGTAGCACACACTTTATAAAGTGCTATATATTTTTAAATTTATAGTTACATAAAAATAACGGTGTCTTTAAAGTAAATATTAGCTCTTTTAAAGAACATATAAATTGCAGTTAGAATAGTTTATTTCATTTTAAACAGGTATACATGTAAAATAGCTATTGACTACGCCTGGAATGATAGAATAATATATAATCAATAAAGATTTAAATACCGTTTAACTATTTCGTAAATTTGAGTGTACAAATCTAAAATGAAACTACTAAATAAGTTGATTTTATATTTTAATACTGAACTTAGTAAACGTGCCGGATCCTTGTTGTCGTAGATTTTTAATATTTATGTACAAATTGGCGTGAAAGATTACGGATTGTCTTCCAAGCAAACAGGACCGCGGTTATATAATATTTAGGATTTGTTTCGAAACTGTTCTTTTGTGGAAGGCATTGTAGCCTGTGGGTAGTGTTCACGTTTCTTGTCGTGTGTTCGCGGCCGTGTCCGCGTGCACTCCATGATTAATGGTGATTCCTTTTTGTGCTTTCCGCCTCTTCTGTAGTAGTACCATTACCAGCCATCCCAACAGTGCTGCTGCACCCACTGCGAAACCCTTAAAACTGAGAAATAATTACTCGGCATGGGGGAATTGAGTGGTACGATTGTCGCCCTCGGCCAAAGCTCTTTCATATATTTATATATATATATATATATATATATATATATATATATATATATATATATATATATATATATATATAAAATATATATATTATTTTGTTATTAGTACTGAATTAGTGAATATATAGAGATTAGAGAAATAGTTTCTAGTTTTACTTAATCTATTACCTTTATATTTGGTATTAAAGTCGCGTTATGTTTTATATGTAGTACAGAATAATATGTGTAGAGTATTACCGATATAATCGCCGTCTACTCACTCCCTTATTCAAGCCGGCTTATTTAACGTGCCGTAGCTTCTAGAGCTCGGGTTAGTGTGTTTCGAATATCTATACTTCATCAAGAACTATTTTGTAATTCCCTTTAAAGCTTGGTTCGGCTGAGTTAATTAGTGGTACTCATTTGTAAGGTTGTACTTGATAAAAGCGCAATTTTATATATTTTTGATTTGAAGTTCGTTGTGAAAATGTTCAGAACATTGGTCAAATGTAAATTAAGTGCATATCAAGAACTGGCGCAACTTTATTCGTAATGAAATTGCAGCAAATATTGATTTTTCGTTGATTATAAACGCACAAAAAATACCTATTTGTTTACAATGTGAAAAACGTTCACTCAAACTTATTACAACTCTAGCCGTATGATATAACATAAATTATTCACAAAATTGTCAACGTAATTAAGTGAAGTAAATGCATAGAATGGTACACATTAGCTACATCTGCAAACAAGAATAATTGAGCAACATAAATAATTAAACGTAATCGTTACATAGTCTTAAGAAGTTCCGTACTATTACGACGCTTTAAATTGAGATTAAGTCCTTTTCATGCAATTTACAAACGTATTTATTACAGTACTATCTAATAATTCAATCGCTTTATTATCTACTTATTTGTAAATAAATATTATTTTACCTTTATATTGATCAATATTTCAATCACTGAACATCAGTGTCATAAAATTTATACTTTGATTTAGGAATTGTTTGCATTACATTATAATAATTTTATTACCACAGATTTAACCGCGAAAGTTATTTTGGTCAATAATTAAATTTATTTCAATTATCAGAAATCCAATTTTATATAATGTAAACAACCAGATTTGTAATTTTAACATAATGGAAATGATTAATCAAATTTATTACCTAAGCTTAGTAAATGATGCATTTCGAAATTAAATATTGGAAACAATGTATCATCTGCAGTTTATTAAATTAAATATATTTAACAATCGCACAACTTTATTGTCACAATTGTATCTGTTTCTTAAACGGTTTAAAATCGCGAGTTTATATTTCATCAAATGAAATTGCGAATGAGTTGCGCGAAAAACAGTCTTGAGTAAGGGGAATAAGAGAGCATGTATAAAGTACTTCATGAGACTAAATGAAGTAATGGATTGAAACTATATTGATGCATTTATTATTTATTTAGAATTCGTTCATGTTATATACTATATATAGAAAAGCATCAATAAAATTTAAAACTTGTTTCTGAAGGTGCTATTGTAGGAGGATATCTCGGAATTACGGTTGTTTTTCTAATTGTTTTTTATGTAGTAATCTTTTTTTGTGTTGTCTACGTTGTCGCTCCGAAATAACAACAATGGTACAAAACAAAAAATAAACAATACAGTGATAGAACGAGTAAATGTACAGTTGTCGACTAGGGCGTCTTCGTTCGTTGGCTTCAGACGCCTGCTTCTATGTGATCGCAAATACTTTTCCCTAGAGGAGTTCTCTTGTTATAAAGAACGTCCGGCAATTTATTCTCACGGGAAACTTTAAATGCATGAATTGTTAAACCTGCTCCTATCTCACTTGGAGGATTTAGAAAAACGCCTGCCCTAGATTCATTACAATACCAACCAGAAATTTCTTAGAATATCAAACAAACAAAAAAACCAAAGATTCAAATTTATTTCTATGTAAGCTCATCAAGTTCCATGGAAATTAATTAGGAAAGTCTACGAAAATTCTTTTTACAAGCTACTAAACACCAAACAACTGATTCCAAGAGATCGAACATTCTGGGAAAGTAATTACTCTACATCTGATAAATTATTAATATAATTCCAAAAAAAACAATTCTACAGGTCACATATGTGCGTCGCCGGTGAACCAATATTCTTTTGTACCATATTTCAAAATCAAATAGCCTGCGGATAGTTTGGCAATTGATTAAAGACGCACTGAAGTTTTATCACTAAAAAAACTCAGCCGGAAAAACGTCTATAGTTGTCCCATACCGCATATTTACAATGTACAATAATACCGAAAGTTATTCGATTAAAACGTCTTTGTAAATCAGAGCAAGCCACGCTAGGCAAGGGCCAAAAGGCAAAAGCATCTGAAACTGATGCTGCCACAATAAAATGGATCGCAATTTACGGAGCGCAAATAACGTCGAGTAGTATTTTCTCAGTTCTGGACCACTGGCCATTGGTAGCTCGCTCGTAAATCTCCGCCACGAGGAAACCAGTTTGAGTTAAGCGAGGTGAGGTGAGGTGTCCACCTCCCTTTCAAACTCCCGAACAACCGGTGACGGTGGACACTGGAACACACATTCACGAACACCGGCACCGTTGTTCAAGGAAGGACTATTGTGTGTGTGTGTGTGTGTGTGTGTGTGTGTGTGTGTACGGGAATTCCGTCGTGCTGGTTGAGTAGCGTTTCACAACGATTTATGACAATTCGTGGACAGTCAAGACATCCGAAACCAATCGACTGCATAATATATTATTTTCGCAATACACTGGTTATACTTTTAGTATGTTACTGATTCATAGTTTAAAATGAGCCCTGTTTTATAGCGAGCTTTTATGCTGGCACTTTAAACCACTGCATCATGAACTATATTATACTTACTTATCGATAATTGCACTTCTATCGAAAATATAAAGAGCCACTTAATGCTCATATTGCAATCTGTTTTCCATCCTTACTTCACCACTAATAAGCTTATATAAGACAGAATCGCATATTTAGTTTACCAGAACTTGCATATAAAAGCTTTACGTAATATATTCTAAAAGTGCATTGACAAAACTTCCTAAAAAGCTCAACATTTCAATTAAAGTTTAAACATACACCATTGTTCGGAATATTACCAAAGGGTTTTTTTTTTTTGTGTGAATATTTTGTGCCATAGTTTGATAAAATTGTTTATATAGCAGGAATTGTTCAGCAAACATTTTTCACGTTCAAAAATACGCCAAATAAACTATGTAAATATGATTCGCATGACGGAAACTCTAGTTCAAACTACTAGTTAGCACTGCGAGTAATTCGAAAACTAAAATATTATAACTAATAATCAATTGTTTTTTAAAATAAAAATGATTCAATATCTATTGATGTCTTATTTACAAAAAGCTAGTAAATAATTTTCTATACATTTTAATTTATTATATATTGTAAAACACAAGTAAAAAATGTTTTTTGATTAATCTTGAGATTACGCTGAATTCTTGTTGCTCGTTAGTAGAAATGTTCAATTGTCGCTTGCAGACTTTAGAAGTTTTTCAAGCGAAATTAAAACGATTTTAAGCCTACTGGCCACGATATTTGAGATATCTCAAAACTGAAGTATTACGTTTTTGCGCAGGAACGCAGCAGTGTTAGAAAGATAACTTTACTGTTGAAACTAGTGCGGAATCATTGGTATGCCCCGGCGTATTTCACTTTAATTTTAACTGTTGTTTCATTTGGGTAAATATTCCAACCATTATAACACGTCAGCGATTAACAACAATGTCGTCGTTTAATTCCATTTCATTTATATTTACATCTGTTTTGTTGCGGGAAAACTAAAAAATCACGTAGCATTATTTAAAACCACAGAGTGGCTTGTATGTTTAAATATAAATCTGCCATATTCATACTAATTTTGGTTTTTTTTGTCGAAATATTGCCAACATTATTTAAAATAATACGACACTAAATACCATCGTTTCTATGCAAATGGGTTTTATATTTTTGCTTCTGTCGGAATTAACGAACTTCGTAAATAATTTTAGCATAATTATTACTTTCATTAATTTCCTGGACATTTACCATTTGTTTCATGATTTTCGATGTATTACATTAATTATTGAAGAATTTGTTTGTATGTTTGTTCAGCATTTTTTTTATTTGATCTACAAATGTATTAGTTATTCTTGGTCATTAACTCCGAACTCAAAGTGTAAAATTTAAGCGTATTTCTAGTTAAAATACGTTAAAAGTAGGTCGACGTAGAATAAACGTTTTTTTCTGAAGCACAATAAATTACAGTTTAGCGCTGTCCAAAATCCATTTGATGTGGTCGACGTAAAAGTATAATCAAAGTAAAAAATGTAAAATTTTCGTATACATATACGAACTTGATAATATTTTCAAACAATATTCAGACATAAAACAAGTTAATTAAAAATTGCCTAAGGAATCATTACGTAATAGTACAAAAGTACTATTACGTGGCGAAAATAAATTAATGACGAAACATCTAATGATACTATTTGCTATTTAAGCAGACATTACATTACAAACGATTTAATCTCCCTGCACAGATGTTTAACGATTATCGAATTTATTTAGTGTGAAATAATATCCCATGTAACACCTCCAGCACAATAATCCCACAACCATCGTTATCTGCTGTAGTACATTGGATCCTCATCGTGAAGCGAATTGCAGATTATGCGCATTAAACAATTGACGGATTAAACTACTCAAGTTTTCTAATAAGCGTCTAACGAAAATATCAATATTGGCGATATCTTAAAAATATAATAGAATTGGATTTGGAAATGTTTATTTATTGTAATAAGTTTAGAATTTTCTTTATTCACAGAATATGGAATATTTACAAAAAGTGAGTGTTTCTAGGAAGTTTGTTGTTGATATAAAGCATAGTTTAGTAGCTGTAATTTTGTTCATTTGTACTAGATAATTCATAAAAGCAAGAAGAACTTCTTCATATATAAATTGCATATAAAATTTTTAAAAAAATCTATCTAATATTATCGCTTTTATCTCGTATAATTTAATTACGCTTTTCCCCAAATTAATACTTGCAAGCTTATAACTTCTTAAGCTAGACATAGTGAGTGAGTCTGTATATATAAATAACTTAATATTGATCTTACGTTTCACTAAAAGGAAGTAAAAGCATAAAGTACAATTAGAGCGTTTAATAAAATCGTATGAATTGTTTCCAATGTTAAAGTACTATAGATGATGTGAAAAGCTTTTCTTGTTTTTTTTTTGTTACATCAACGCCTTTACGTCAAACTGCTTTTCTTTTCTCTTCAGTTTAAGTGCTAACAATAGCTCGAATCGCTATTGAACATTCTCGTACTATGTTCGTGATGCTTTTGTGCCCCAAAAACTCGAGTATTCAATGTATAATAATGAACGCATTACGGCTATTATAATGCTTAAGTACGCTTTATAATATTTGTATGCAAGAGCTTTCAGAAAAGAAAATAGAATGCACTCCGAACAACTATATTGACATTTCCATACATAATTGAATCATGTTTGAAAGATTTTTATTGTTAGTTTGAATACGAAATGTAATTTATTTCTGCCATTATAAAAAATTCAGTATTTTGATTTTTTTTTTTGAAATTTTGCTTTTATACTCATCGGTTAGTGATCTATTTTATTAATTTACAAATTCAATTAAAAAGTTCTGTAAATGGGCAATCAAATAACTTTTATATTCATTAAATTAGTATTGGTAGAAACTTTAAAAATCAATTTTACTTATAGATAATTTAACTTCCAGGCTTAAATACTATATAATTTCTATTGACTCAGTAATTATTACTTAAAAATGCCATTAATGTGTTTGATACTTTTTAATCAGTGCTTTGAAAGCTTGATTTAGAAATCTATTCAATAGTAATTACTTGCAGCTAAGTTTAAATTAAATTTAGTAACATTTATAATTTAATTTACTTGCTTTTCAATAATAAAGTTTTCTCGCTAAAACTATTAAATATTTATTAGGAAATAATTATATAGAAATGTTATAAGTTACTAGATCCAAAATTATGATTAAGCTTCAGAAAACTATAATTATTAAACAAAGCTGTCTGGTACTATATTATATAACTTTGATAATGTAGACATAAGTGTGTGGTTGCCTACATGAAAGCAGAATTCTGTTTTCGATGGTTAGAGCAAAAAGCGTATCTGAAAGATCGGTAACTGCTACAGAATTAAACCGCAATGCGCTTTGTCGTTTTTCTGTTAAATATTGACGTTATTTTGTCCACAACGTGAAGAAAACTAACTAAACACTAACACAGTATTAATTAGTTGGTAAATTATTTTACAAATATAAATTTCCAATGTTTGGTGAATAAATATTATTTTAAAAATATATTGCATTTATTATTTGGATAAAATAAAAATGTGCACAAAACAGTTCAGAGACAAAACTGTATTTCTAATATATGCTATTTTTTATTATCAATAAAAGTCATTTTGTCTTTGAACTATTTTGTAAGCCGTAATATTTACATATAGATTTCTTTATTTTAAATAAGAAATATATGTTTTTTACATTTTCTACAAATATAGACATATGAAACAATTTACAAATATATAGTAAATAATACAATAAAGCTATGAAACAATAGAAAATGATGTATTCGTAAGAAGTAAAATATTGTCACTTGAATTATATTTGACATCCGTTACGCGTAATCTGAGAGATTTTAACATTTCTTTAAAATCAATGATCTAAGAGAACCTGACAATATATGTGAATATGTTACATTGAATATGTCAGTTATATATCGACATTTTACAGAGAGGTAGGTGGGATGTCTAACTAAATTATATTGATAAAAAGTGCAAGAGTAAAAAGTATCGACTAGTAAGTGCTACGGTGCATTGAGCAAATATGTACATATATTACAAATGATATTTCGGTCCTGCTTATTTACACGGTTAAAATCTGACATACCCTGACAACCGATCCCTCCAACAAATATCTACATTCCTAAATAAACCAAGACGCTTAGTAAACATTTGATTTTGAGTGAATATATAAAACTACCAATAGATTTAGTCCGTATACTTTCATCCACCATGACACTGCTTGCTATGACGACCGGTCCTGTAGCTCCGCTGACCTCAGGCGCTGTACAACTGGAAACCCGCGAAGCGCTGTAATTCTCGCTGCTAGCGTTACAGCGTTCGTTGTAATCTCCCATGCAAGCGCTGTAAGCTATAGCGTGAGGTATGTAGCTTTGATCTATTGTGCCGGTGAATAGCGTCGTGGCAAGCGGACCCAACGCGTACACCGGCACATCTTCGCCGCCGTGGGTGCCCCATTGTCTCGGGACAGCGGCCCCGTACACGCCATTCTTGTCTTCTAATGTTGCAGTCACATTTAAAGGGATTGGCCGTGGAGTACTATAACCGGGGCCATTACCGTATAAGATGGTTGTATACGGTTGGCCGTCTATATCGGATACTTTACTATCCGATCCTGAAACATGATTTAGTATTATTATTTTAAGTTTTTATACTATAAATAAAGCAAATTTCATGAAGTATAAACGTACATGTTGTTTTAAATAGTGGCATGTTATTCTGAATACAATGTCAGCGACAGCTTAACGTCAAAAGAACAATTGATGGTAGCTACCACAGAATGAAAATGAATAATATGTGGTAACATGCGGCAAATATACTGCGTACATACGTATGAATAGATATTATATGAAAGCACCTCGGCTGATATTGTACGTGAATAGAAATTGCAATTTCACTCCCTACAAACGTTTTTCAAAGAATCTTTATCGTTTCACATTGACAAAATGGTTTGATTTACAAATTTTAATTTATTTTGTTTACATAGTATCGAATATTTATTGGACACGTTTTGTTTTTTTATGTAGTAAATTATATCTCTTTATTATGTTTGTTGTAATAACTCTTAATAATTTCGAATTCATATCATTTTTATGAAATATTAGAAACTATCCAAAATAGATTGAACGATCATGTGAAATATCATTCTGATGCGAAGCACGTAAACCATGTCTCGATATAAATCATCTTTATCGAACCGAAACCGTAATATATACGAACATTTTAACATACGTATGCTGTTATTTTTACTTTAAAATATATTGTTGACGTGCAAAATGTTTGACACCAGATTTGTCCCTACACTTCTATTAAAAATAGCATATATCACACAAACAGTATATTTCAATATGATTAACGTATCGTATGTCTGCATGCGTTATTTTCTATATACATAATATAATAATTCTTGTAGACAACAAATTTAAATAGTGCTGCAATTTAATTTAATTTATTAATTACCTAAAATTGGATGTCCTCTTGGTGTGGCTTGACCTCCTATGGTCATAACATGCGAATGGTCTGATGTTACCACGAGCAGCGTATCGCTCGGGTTAACCATTTCCATAGCTGCAAGTAGAGCTGTTTCCATGGCTAGCGTTTCATCAAGTGCCCGGAACGCGTTATTATAGTGATGAGCATGATCGATACGCCCTCCTAAAACGTAGAGTACTCGTCAAACCTTTCTAATGTCATAAGTTTTGCGCTAATGAAATTTGAATTACGGGTTGTGACAAATTTGATAATACACCCAAGAGATTAGCATAAATATAAATGAAAATCAAAATCCACTAAAAATGAATTCATTTTATTGTAAATAATCGATTTGTTTATAATATGACGAATAAATTTAGTGCAATTGAATATAAATGTTTTTTGCAGTATTACTGTATTATATTTTATATATTTATTTGCATTTGTTAAAATGGTATTGTATACTTTTCTCACAATACGAATCATTTGAAACGAACGCTCTTTATGTGCGAATAATATAGTTCAATTCGATTTTTACTTTATTGTGGGAAAATGTGTGATGTGCTGCATTAGTAACGATACATTTGTTATTGTTGCATTTGTAGTAGCGTTGTAAAGGTTTCTTTGTGTTTCCGCATATTGTTTATCAAATGCAATTCGCTGCATACAGTGTGCCGGGGTAAACAGGTCATTGTAGCGACACTTTCCTGTTTTCATCGACATCGTAAAAGTTCCAAATAGTTTTCCGATCGATAAGGACCTACCTCACAGACCAGGCAGATGACCGCGCGAATGTGTTCAAGAAATTGTTTACAGTAAATAACAATACTAGCACATGTATTGAACGAGGTGTTGTGCTTGTAATGTATATGCTATATAACTGAAATTTATAACTCTTTTGAACTTTTCGAAAAGTTTTCCGATGCAAGCGAACTACTCAAATGATTATTTGAATGTCATAACAACATATACTTTAAGTGAATTATTATTATTTGAACTAGTGATTGTACATATAGAAATATATTTGTTATGATTCGCTATAGAAAGTATATGGCAGCGATTTTAATAAAAATATATTAGTGTGTAAGAGCAAAAAAAAACAGATTAATAAATAATGAAATCCACGGAATTCAGTGTGTAACTTTTGAAGTGTAATATATGTGGGTTTCAATAGCACATGGATGTAGAGTGAGTTCAGTGGTATGAAAGAGCATGGGAATGTGTACCATTAAAGTTGAAAAAGAAACAAGCATGCATAACAAACCTTCGACAAAAAGAAAGAATCCTTTGGGATTCTTCTGTAAAATATTTAATGCCGTGCGTGTCATGTCAGCAAGTGATGGATCTCCCGTTGATCCCAGTTCTCGATCCGCCTCGAAATCCATATGCGAATACGCAAACAAGCCTAAACATACAACCGCACACGCGACCTTTTACTTTATCTAAATAAAGTCACCTAATTTTTGTTTTGCATATGAAAGGAAAATGTTTGTGACCAGGAAGCAGAAAGCTATCGAAATACTCATTCAGTTCCAGATATAAAAGAATTCATATCGTATTTCATTTAAAATATGTTTTTCATAACACTATAACTATAGAACTGATATTTCTTAATACAGAACTTTTACCGAAGTTGAAAAGATTATTTTTATCACTCTAAATAATAATCTATCCAAAGACAAAATTTATATACTTTTTTACAACATTATTTAAGCAACATATGTTCTGTACTGTCTAACATGTTTCCAAAAGAAATTTGTTTGCAAGCCTGGCGGAAAAAATAATGGATGAGCAAGTTATGATAACCTGGACAGGCTCTTATGTTGGATGATGATGTATATGCTTTCTTCCTACACTAAAACATTTTCAACGTTAAAATGTCTTATTTACGTCGCATTTTTATAATTTAAATTATTTCAAGATAATCTCTTACGTTTTCTGTTATTAATTTTGCTCTATCGCCCGCCATTCGACAATTATTTTTAATAATGTAACGCTCAAGATGGTTTGTTTGAAGTTTTTATCTTGTTCACTTGGCTTTTTAAAAAGTAATATTCTTGTATTAAAGTCATATCAAGAAACGTACAAAAAATCTAATCTATATTTTAATATCTTTTATTTCAACTTTAATAAAAAGAAATCTTTTAAAATTGTTACCCGCAAAACGTTAAGATGAATCACTGCGATGGTATTTATAGCGTATACAATTTTTATATAAAAGATTCAAAAATTCACAAATTGTATAATTTCATCAAGCAATATTTGAGAGCATTAAAAATTCAAAGTTCATCATCCAATAATCATTACTTTTGGCGCTGTCAATAAATAGGCAAAACCAGATGTGTTGCCTGTCCAGTATAAGATAATTTGTCAAAGTTTGATAATAATTCACACGATTGTGATGCTTTTCTCTTGTCAGTGCATTTCCTCTCTCCGCCACGATTCTCACATTTCTGTTTAGAAACGCCTACGCTTCATGATTAATAATGATTGATTGAGTGCAGCAGATGCAAATCTGTTAATTAGCTGACGATCTATATGATTTACCTAACTGCTTCAGATAAGATATTAATTAAGATTGAAAACAGTACTCGCACAGTACATTGCAACTAACTTCGTTTTTGTGTATGGTTCAATAATTACAAACTATATTGGGTATTTCGTTCCGTTTAATATTTAATTTAGAGTAGAGCTCAGGACGCGATTAGTGCTTTGATTGAAAGTATAGCAAATTTAGTTTTATGAACATTTTTTTTTAAATATATATTATGAACAATGCGAGCAAAAATGAATATGAAAGAATGAAGTGAGCTGCTTGTTGTTACACGAATATGATCTCAAAGTCAAATAAGGAAATAACATATTAATTGCAATAAAAATTGTTTAAAAAATCAATATGTTCAGTTGGGAAACATATTTGTTTTTGTATTAGATTTTTGTTGTTGGTTGTTTATAAAACAAAAATATATATATATAATGGAACAACCCCTCAGGACCTTCTAGTTACATACAAATGCTTCACAACATGTAATAAAATTCAATGTTTCCTCTATGTGCAGAAAATCCGTAACAAAAGGCAACCCATTTCTTTTCATACCGCACAATAAACAACGCGAAAAACAATAAAATAAAGCCGTGATAATTTCAGATTTCATTTATTTGGTGTGGGTTTATGTTACGCCTACATTCCGAGCAAAAGAAAGTCATTAGTGAACTAGATGTCGAAAACATATTTTCACTCTTTACCTAAAAGATAGTCTACTTCGTTCGGATTAATCTTCTCCAGCTGATCCTTATTCCACACGTATTTTGCTTTAACGCCGAGCTTTTTCTTCTCGCGTACCCATTCGTCGATCAGATTTCTGCCATCCAATCTTCGGCCCTCTTCGCCCGGTTGCTCAGGATCGTGCGCTACCTTGGGCATCCAATGTCGCCGTCCACCGCCCAGCAAAACCTGTCATATAATACACCACGGGACGAGAATTATAAATGATCAGAACATAGAAGCAGGAAAAACAATGAAAAATAACAAATGTTATTATGGACACACTTTCGAACACATGAGTAAATGAACATATATACTAAAACACACACACACACACACAAACTTTATGCGATATTCAACGGTTATTAAAAACTTGAAAGTTTGTTGAAAATATCATGTAAAATTAACGACGCATATTCTAAATGCGATATAAATTCTATATATAATTTGTATACAATAAAATACCACATACGTATAACCGACAAAATCTACTATTTACGGTTGAAAATAACATTTAATCTATTTACCTAGTGCATACTCAAGAAACTTGCATATACGATAAACATTATCTACTCGTAATATATCGTAATAAGTTTGAAGTACAAATTGTACGTAAATACAGTATTACCTGCAACCGCCACTTATACTTCACGATACTACCACTAACTAAACAAACAATAAACAAAAAGAAACTAACATTACGGGTTTAAACTCTTCTTTGTTCAATTTTTTAATGTTTAAAATTTTAAAACATGAAATGTAAGCATAAAAGAATTTTATGTTTCATTATTCGACGATACTATTTAAAAAATGTTCCAGCTTAAAATTTTTGTTCTATGAATAAATGGTTTTGATTTAAAAATGCAATGAATATACTTTTGATAAATTTAATACAAAATAAATGTATAAATATATAAAATAATAGAAAAACATATAAAGCTTATAAAACATCTGCCTACGAAACAAATATAATAGTTCAGATAATAAAATATATATTTGACGAAAATATGATTAAATAAATTCAAAATCTAACTTTTTCAATATTTCTCTCACAATCTATTTATTTTGTTAAAATATTGATACGATTCATTAAATATATATGAATACTATTTGATTAAAATTTTCAAACAAAACTAAAATTTTTACTGTAAATGCAGCCATGTCGAATATTTATATATCTAAATAGAAATATCTCTATTAAAATAAATAGTCACAGGGTTCATTTGAACCGAAAACTACCATTTGTATTCATATATTTGCTGTGTGATGTTATTTATGACGAGGCTTATATGGGTTGTGTAAATAGTCTACATATCAAATAACGCTTTCCATAATCCGCTAAATATCTTTACATTCCAATTAAATCCAATAAAACCAATAGGTAATGCACATAGACTGCGGATTAACTAGATTATTCAATTTGATATCTGCAGCAGTGTAACATACGGACCGTTTCCCCTACCGCATCAACCGTAGCCCGATAAGTAATAGGAGAGAAAAATACTATAAAACAGAATATAAATGATTTATGGTGCCGGGTTAATGCTATAATCAGATTTGCGTGCTTTGTGCGTACATGAAAAATTGTTACATATTTATTTATACGTGTATAATTGATTTGAAACGGTTAAATATGCTTAAATTCTAATCAAAATGTTGATAAGTAGATAAAAGATAAATATGGGCAAAGAATTTTAATTATAATTTATATAAGTCAAAGTTAAACAAAGCATATGATTAGGACATGTATCATTTATCATCAAATAAAATTGTGGGCGAGAAATAAAAAATAACTCGCTGTCGTCAGTTTTTCGCGTTAGCTTGTGGTGATGTCAAGGGCTTACTTATTGAAGAGTGGGAGCTAATGAGAGTATGAAAATAAAACGTCTAGGTGAAAATGATTGATGAGGTGCGAAACCGCATTAAAAATAGAAGGTATTTTAAATTTATTTATTCGCGCTCTTTACGGAATGATACATTAATCAAAGAATACCTGGATGACTATAAAATATGTTCACACGTGAACACGGTGAGGTATGAATACTTAAGATAATTCCTTGAGAATATATTGGCGCACTAAATAAATCTTTTTGTGTTTGCTTTTGTGTGTGATATAATCGAATGTATTAGTATACAGTGACACACACACACACACTCATTTCTTAGAAAACTTCAGATCAATCTAAGTTTCTCTTCAAAGTGCCAGGATCGATTCCATGGTCACACAAAATAAACGCAAAGGTTTCCTCTGAGAATAAATGGTCTTCTCGTGTCTCATTTTCAAGATGAAATAAACTGGCGAAACTGGCATAGACTGGACATGTCTTTCACTCCAAAAAAAAAAAATGGAAACCATAACAGAAAAAATATGGAAAATTCTATAAATATTAGTCATTCTATTTATATGAATTATAACAATAATGAGCATTTAGAAGTAATGTAAAAGTAGTAAGTGATAAATTAATTATAGAAGCAGCGGCAATTAACCATGCGCAAAGTAATTCTGTATTTTGTGTACAATTTAAATGTATGTAAACACATAAAAGGCAATTACTGCATCTCATTAACCGTAATGTGTGCACAATCATTCAATTTCTCACTTACGTTAATATTGCGCCCGGGGTCGTCCTCGATGAGCTGTCGTGCGAGGTCCTTGCACGATTTCCGTGAACTCGGGGGAACCTTTGAGTCGTCTTCCCAATAGCGTGAAGGAGAATGCCCAAACAGGGCAGCCGGTGTTGCATGTGTTATCCGAGTGTTTGTTATGATTCCCGTTGACTTGCCTTGCGTGATTTTATGAAAAATAAACATGAAGTATTTACAAAGTGGTCTTGATTTTTATTAAATAATTAAACTGTAAAATTTATTCGCTTTTATGCAATAATGTTTTAAAAGTTTTTCTTTATGCTCACGTAGTCTTATGCATTTCGTGGACAAGTGTAAAAATAGGAATCGTTAGTAAGACATTATCTGTATTTTTGTCGGCGAAAAGTTTTTCTCTTCAGATTTTTTTGTTGATGCACACATCGATGAAACTTTTTGTTTTTAAGTCCAGGGCATTGTTGTCTTTCGAATAACACATGTATCAATTATTGTCTCTAACGACTTTCTAGAGTAAATTTTTATGTGCAAAACAATATTACTTTATTATTTGTTGTCCACACAATTTCATTTTATTTTCTTATACACGAAACTTAAAATACGAAACAACATATATTTTTCGGATTATCATTCATCAAATATTTTCCTGTATCCAAGTTAAAATTATATTTCATCATATATATATATTTATTTATGTACGTATTGAAGTAAAATCTTCATTAAATTATAATTGGTATGTTTGTGAGAAGAAACATATTGCTAATTTATTTAAGGATCTTTCGCAAATGTATTAGACTAAAACATGGTAGAGAAATCGTAACAAAGTAACTAATGAATTTTGTAAGGAAAATACGTGTAGAGTGCAGAGAGTTCAAAGGACCTCTTCTGTTGATACACAATGTAAGTAACTGTTTAGCGTTTCCTTTTAGAACAATACCAAAGCATAAATAAACCAAGTAGATGTATGTTTACCTGACTGCTGTGCCCAGTCGATAAGTGATGGGACTTTCGACTGAAAACTTGAGAAACAATTTTCGAAACGTCCCCGTGCGTCGAGTCCCACCGTCTCAAAGTTCGTCTTAACCCCGCACATCAGAGCCGTCGCACAGGCAGACGATTCGCCGATCTGGGCATCCGCATTGTACGTCTACGAATACAAATGATATTTCATGAATTTTTTATACGCAACTGTGTGTATTTGCTACGTCACTATTAGATAAATAGCGAAGACAATACGGTAGAGCTTAATCTGTCTGTCAAACATCACCGACTATTTATTATGTTAACAAAAGGAACAATCGCTTTAACTTCACTTGACATCACACGAAATTGGAGTCTTACTAAAAGGATTGTTTAATTCAGCAACATTTAACTATATTTCAACTTGAAAATAATCATCGGTACCATTTGTGCATAATTAGTACACACACTTTTCAACTTCTTCGTTTCATGGAATTTATTTTCAAATCGTTTTTCAAGTATTTTCTCATTTACTAGGTGGTTCTTTTATCATATTTTACAGCCAATATTTGAATCATTGTTATTTTATGCAACTTGGTAGAACATATCAATAAATTTTATATCATATGTTGATATATGTGAAGTTAGATTAAGACTTCTATATGTTGAACTAGTATATATTTGATCTTTGATATGCAAACTAGTAATTTTTTTTTGTTTACATTAATGTGAAAGAACATGTTGATTTGATAAAATTGAATTTATATGCTTTTGAAAAATATGAAAACATATTTCAAGATTAAAATTATATTGAAAAATATAACTAGATGTGTCTAAAGGAATTAATAAATGAGTTCTGGTTTAAGACTGTGGTCCAATACACCATTTTTTGTCAATATTGGAAAATATTGATATCGTGTAATACGAGCTTTTTACATTTATATAAATGCTATTTAAGCTAAGAATATTAATTTTGGCAGCAAATAAAATACATTTCGCTTGATTAGTAGGTACAATAGGATAAAAAGTGTTTATTTCGAAATGATTACAGTTAATCTTGTTTTATTATGTTATTTTGGCAAAAAAAAACATCTAGATCTCCTCAGATAATCTGATGGCTTTTACTAATTCGGTAAATGTTAAAGTCGGTGAGTGAACAGTTTTCCTAGTTACTTGACTTGGTCCATGGACAGCTTGGTAAACTAACCTTGGCAACGGCAACAGCCGGGAACGTATCCCAAGCCAATTCATGGTCCTCCCCTTTCTTGCCCTGGCGCTGGCCACGCAGGATCCTGGCCGCCGTGACCGTTGACATTCCCATACCATCGCCCACAAAGTATACGACGTTCTTGGCGTGCGGTCTGCTATGCTCGTCCGTGCTCCGGTGGTGCAACCTCTTTCTCAGTGCCGACCTGGCTTGTTCATACCAGTATTCTTGGTCTGCAACGCACGAAAATTAAATTGTAAATTAATACCAGGTTAATATGGAAATTATTTACTTCGTCGTTCGTGATTATATTTAAAGAAGATTTAATTATTAAGCTACTCAAACTTTAGGAGCAAATTACCTCTACGAACTTGCATTACCTCGCTCTGAACTTGTAAGTTATAATATGAACAAGAGATGTATGCAAAAACTAAGCTTTACATCTTCTTCTATGATGTCTGAAACTATAACTTGCATGGAAATTTTACTGACACAACCATACTGTTAGTATTATTACTAATTCGGGTCTTAGACTACAAATTAAAACACATGAATTACAGTCAAATATCAAGCTACGATTTTCGTCGTTCGTTTTTATATTTTTCGTAAATCTCAACGGAGCCATTATATAAAATCTAGGAAAGATTATCAGAAACCTTGAATCATTCAACAATAGCTGGAGATGGCTTTACTTTTTTTATCGTAAAAAATCACCAACGATAAATTTTAACAAATTAATCCACGCGTATTCAAACGCGCTGAAAAAATCCAGCGTATCATGGATTGTTCAGGAAAATTGAGTTAAAAAAATATTTGGCAACTTCTATCGTTCATGATGTGAAAGTGTCAAGTCGGCAGAACATTTTCCAGAAATCGGAAACCTTCGTGCATGCGGAAAGAAAAGCAAGAATATCCATAAAAAAAATAAGGGCGAAATATACAGGCGCCGTATATGTGATTGTTCTTGAATGTAGCATACGGATTCATGTAAGCATTAGCGAACATGATGATGGCATACGATGGTGATTATTGCACATCACTACATGTCCTTTCATCTGGAATAATGCCATCACGCATTTTAACTACGTACACATTGCATATTACAATATTGTCAGCAATAATCCTTCATTCGCTTCGATAATAAGTTGACTTTTAATCACACCAATAATGCTATCAATGCTTATTTTAATTCCACTTAACTCATTTATAATAACGTGTTGTTTAGCTATATACACCACAGAAATCGCTTAAATTATAAATTATTATTTTATTTTGTAAATACATTTTTTTGGTACGTAACCAACATTTTCTAGCACAAAAAATGCATAATTACACTTTTTTGGATAACTCTAATATACAAGTACCTCTAACTGGGTCATAAGTTACATCGCGTAATTCATTTCAAATCGAAATTACGTTTCACATAAAAATGTATTTCAAATCACATTATTTTCATTTTTTTATTTATACTATGATTTCAATGAAATTTAATGCGACATTACTTGTTTATATACAATGGCCAGAGATGATTGAGTTTCACATTATTTCGTTTACATCTCGACATGTTAGTATAGAAAAGTTTTATTAACAAATAAGGTTCGAAACCTTGAAGACGCGGGTCTTCGATAAATTGTCGCCATCCATTTCACGGGGCAGGCATTATAGGCAGATATATTGAGATATTTCGAATCAATATCCTTTCAATGGAAACGGCCCCATTTTATTTACGTATATACCGCGATAATAAGGGAATTATTGGCTCCGCGTTGTTGAAATAAATCTTGTTTGTTCACTATCTGACTCAACGTCAAATAATAAGGCTATATGAACTTCATTAGCTTGGAAAATAATCAGCGACAAGACAAATTTCCGAACAATTTACCATAATATGTGATTTTGGCATTCCTTTTCGTAATTTGAGAAACTATTAATTACTACATAAGGCTCCCCTTATGTAGTAATTAATAAATAACTACAGGTTTCAAAATGTTATAGATAGTTGAATGTATAAGTTTTATATAGTTAAAACAATTTTTTTTAAACTCTTCGATCGTTAATATTAAGCACAGCTTTTTTTCAAACTTCACAATATCGCCTGAAGAATACAGACTGGTTTATTTAAAATTTTATCTGTATTATTTGCGTACACATATTCAATTTGATTAAAATCGATTGAGTATTTTCAGAGAATGCCACAAATTTCCAATTCTAAATACGTGCATCACAGTGATATTTAATTATTAATTATTGTGTGTCGAAAGTACAAAGTATCTTTGTCATTACGTACGATGAACTAAAACTATGATAAAAAAAAAATAACGCTTTTTGAACCTTTAATAATAACACGCTCTAGGCAAGATGTTGAGTGAAAACTGTAAGATTACTCAACTAAATTGCATATGGAAATCTAAAATTAATTATGTTAGCTTCTCAAAACGATTACATCCCTCACCACACATACTCACATTACCCGTATACAACATGACAGCTTACCCATATCACACGCACTCAACGCAAAGTTTAGCAAAATAATATCCGCGTTTGCAATGCTAAACAACATACCGAGGCAGAAGCCATTGCAAGCTGGTTGGCTGGCATGAGTCAAGTTGGCTCTGTTATATGAGTTGATAAACAACATATTCAGTATGTGAAATTCATATGTAAATTAATTGTTGTGACCTGCTAGTTCTCTAATTGAGCACTTCTATACAAAATAACTACCAACATTACTGCTGTATTGTAATCATGAAAAAATTCAATTTCGAAATATTAACGGAAATATATCTTTTGACATTCCCTGAATCGAACGAACTTGACTATTTTTGAAATGTCTGTATTGTACACTTGAGTATTTAAAACACCTCTAAAACTAAAAAAAAACCATCAAATATTTTAAGTTATTCATTAAACCAATCTTAACTAAACAAAATACGTATAAAAAAGTTCAGTGCAAGCCATTGCGGATATTGAATATACATTTTATCATAAAATCCAAACAAAATTCATGATTTTGAATAATATGTATATTATATACATGAAAACACGAAACATAAAATCTGTTTTGTTATTGTTTTAAATTAAACTCAAATTTATATATTCTGTGTGTCGTGTCGTGATATAATGGTACGTAATGAATATTTGTACAATAATGAATCGAGAATTCGGGTGAGAGATCAACTAATCAGATCAAATTTAATAGGGTGAGAATGGGGTTGTATTTAGAATAAATTATTGAGACTAATTTGCTCTAATTTGCTATGACAGGTGTGGAATCTTAACGCGTGATGTTCACAAAAATATTGAAAAGGAAACTAATCTATTCATCTCGCATTCAAATAAAATTATTCTTATAATGAGGGAATTACTTTTCGTTTTAATGTCAGAATTCAATTTATATTAGACGATAAGTGGAAGTCTATCAAAAGTTTTAAATTAATGATTAAATAAACAGTATCCAATTAATAGTTTATTTTTTCATTTTTTTTTTTGCGATCATTGATTGGTGCTTTTAAAATGTCTTCGCAGTTTGCACGATACGACCAATGTAAGTAATCAGTCTCACTGAATTCTATGCGTCCTAATTTCATTATTTGGCCGCTATTGAAATAGCAATTAGTTTTGGTTAGTTCGCCGTTTTCGTGTATTACTTAGGGAAGATCACGTTTCAAGTTTATTTTTTTATTTTCCAATTAATTTGTGCGATAAAGTATCAAAAACAGTATAAATCAAAAATGATGAAAACATTTATTGTCGGAGCAATTGAAAACTCGATATCCAATCATACCAAATGAAATAGTGTGGTAAGTTAATAATTGCGTATCTCGATGTATCAGTGCTTTTTTTCTGTATGCTGAAATCGTGTATTTATATTTTGTGCATATACGAATTTTGTTCATATTTTCAATAGAATTGTGAAATGTTTGGATATTATATATGAAATGTAACGTATTGTTTAGTTATTATTTGTTAAATATATATAATATAAATAGGTTTCTCATTAAATCAACAACATATTGCGATGTAATATCGTTTTTTTTTTTTTATTAATCAGTAAATAACAAAATGATAAATCATACCACAATGACTGAATAAAATATAAATCAAAAATATTCAGTGCTCGTTTAAATACATTATTGTTGTGATGAATGAAATATACCAAATGAGAAATGAGATAAACGCTTAAAAGGATTCGCTATGACATTTTGACAAAGGGATAGAATTTCGCAGCTTACGTTTACGTAAATATTAAGAAACGTAACGGCGTATTCAATTACCCAAATTGTAGATTACTTTGAAGATTATTTACTGAGCAAATGGCAATATAGTTGTTCACATATTTACGTAAGGTACATGCTTGATAATTGAATAACCATATTCGAAGGCAGTCAACGAAATATAACTCGTCTTAAATTATTCTATTGCGCTACTAGACTATAAATGATATATCATAAGTGTACTGGCGTATAAATCTATAGTGTTTAATATGCATCACATAAGTTCATTTTTTTAATAAAATTTTGTCTTAAATCACTCAATTAGTTAACTTTCTACAAAATTGTTTCTACTGGTATATAAGATAACAAGAAATACAATTAGTTCGTGGTATACATTTGAATACAATACATCGTAAAGATAACAATATTCGACTACGTTATATTATTCTTCTATGTTCAACTTCGCAAACGATTCGAGACTGGTTTGCCAAAGAAATGTGTAAATAAAGATGAGGAATTATTAATATTATATGGAAATATGTAAATGTATACTGAATTCAAATATCTTCAGGGTAAATGAATTTGAGCGTATTGTTTTTACCAGAGTAACAACCAAAATGATTTTTCAAACATACATTATAGTTTGTTTAAATGTTTGCAACAGATGCTAATTCAATTAAAATCATGATTGGCTAAAAGGCTAATTGTTTTTATTGAAAAATTACAACAAATCCCACCTGATTGAAAAACAGTTAAAAATGTCTAGTAAAAAAAAAAAAACATGTAAATTGCTGTTATTGTGCGAAAGAAAAAACAGGGGACACTGTACAAACGTTATTACATTTTCGCTAACGATATTTGTTTATTTGGTGGGATTCACGTTCAGTGCCTATAACAGATCGCACAATCGAGGTAATAGAATGTTTGATGTGAAACGATGAATTTCGTACAACAGCAGGTGATAAATTAACACAACAAACAGTAGAACGTGTGGCACGGCGCTACGCGACGCGACGCAATGCACTTGCTACAAAATACGATACAAATGTTATTATCCTCGTTTCCTCCGCACAAGGATAATTAGATCTACGGAATGGAGGCGACCGTGGAACGCGACACATTCCAAATTGTTTCAGGTCACCTAGGATTGTGTGACAATGATTTAGTTTAAAGTGCTCGCCCACCGCACAAATCTATCAGTGCACATATTTCATTGAACAACTAGTTCACGTCGGCCTCTCGCAGCCATTTCTCGAACAATAAGTTGCACTTCGACACGGTGTCTCCATACATTTTGCTATTCTATCATAAATTACATTTTTATAGATGATGATTGTTATTAAGATAACAAACATAGATTATTGCTAAAGCTTTTGCAATTCTAATGCATATGGCATCTCAACCATTGCAGAGAATTTAATTCCTGGAATATGTCCGTTAAATGCTTGTTGTAAAGTGGTAAATGAAAACACAGTGTATATACAGTTGACTGTTTATTAATTATTATGTACATATACATATATATTTCAAATTCAAAGTTATTAGGAGAAATTATTAATATTACCAAAATTCATTAGATAAATTTCGAACATACTAGCAAGCAATATGATTGGAAATTTGCAATCCACCAATAATTACCAAATTCAATTTTCTGTGGTAATAAGCTCTAATACTCATATAAATTAATATTGAAATTCGTGCGCATTTATTCTAACCAACTGATTCTATTACCACACGGTATTATGCATACAGAAATGTAGGCATGTAGAATGATACATATAGAGTTGCATAAATGCAAATTTTCTAATATGATTTCGTTAAGTAAGTTGCAACGACAAACATGAACAAATGCCACATGACATTTCTCTCAGCTTTCGTTTTGCATAGTTTGTAAATTTTCTCATATTTTAAATGTGATTTGGAATTATTTATGTTAGCATGCTACTATTTTAATATAAATAATTAATAGTTTCTGAAACATTGTATTCATAGTTATTTGAACTGTTAAGTTAATAATGAAATGACGTGAGCTTATTACATATTTAATCATCCAATATTTTTAATTGTAGCATGTCAAACGCATATCGTTTATGATAAATCATTGAATGGCGTGTGTGATTTTTATCAGATAAATAATAAATATAAACATATTATTAATTATTTACTTGTAAAGAAAACCATACTACGCTATTTTTTGCAGAGTTAAACCAAAAAAATTACCATAGTTCCAGTTTATTTAATCAATACCATGTTAGTCTAAATTCGGAATTAAAATAAATCTCTCACTTGTAAATTACCGCATTCTCTATCTGTATATTTCTATACATAGGTTCGTTACGGCGGAAAACTTATTAAAAACCATATTTTACCATGACTATTTTTTACCAACATATAAACCTGTCATTCTTCTTTATACAATGTCCAACAAAAAACAATGGATTCTATCATTTAACTGGTCGGAAATGAACGTAACCGTTGCTGCGGCGAATGTGAATATACTGACTTGTTTGTCTGTTGGATATTCGGACCCGTTCTTCGAGAGACTTTTATTACAGGGCCACATGCAGAGCTTTCAAAAACTGTTTAACCGGTATAAGCTCGGACTTTGGTGACGGGTAATTATTATATTTGTGAACGCTCAAATAACTGCGAAAACATTTGTGCTGGACCGGCGCGGCATGCAACCCCATTGAGAATACAATTGAAAATAAATTATTTAGCCAGTAAAAATTTTTTGTGTTTGTTTATTTTGCCGTCAATTATTTTTTTTTTTTTTTTGGTGACATGTAACGCTTGAATACGCAAACGTTTGAAATGATTTAGATTTTTGATCGATGCTGCATCACAGCTACATTATTCGTTCTATTTTAACACATCAGGTTTACCGTGATGTCGTGAAATTGCGACACATTTGAAATCCATGATGTGCACTTTCACGCATCACTACTTTTCTCATCTTTTATTCTTATTTCCTTTTTGCAACACACACACACAATCTTGATCGGCATTTGCCCTACTTTGAATAGTTGAAATGATCAATTTATTTTGCTAAAAATATCATTTAACGAATTGTTGATTTAAGAAAACAAACTTGAAAATGTAAATATATTTCTAATGCATGCCGCATATTATAGAAAGAAAAATAAAATGTAAATTATGTTATTTACTTGAGTTAAATAGATTTCGTGTTAGTTTTGAACTTCTGTCCTGGTAATTACTAAACCAACAATCGGGTAAATGCGTTTAATCAAATATTACTGTAAATTACCGTTGGGATGTCTATCTTCTGCTTAACTAAGCTTCGTGTTAGCTAGAAGTAAGTGAAACATATGCAGTTTATTGAAATGTGAACTTCTGCTCTAAGCCCTAAAGATATTAGTGTATATGAAAGTTAGAAACTCTGAATAGCATCTGATGAGTAGTACAACACTCGTATACACCTTGGTGTTTGCAGAGGTCGCACGTATAATACCAAGATACACTGATAGGATCGCTTTAATTTCATTTACATATTAAACTGCCTACGGACATTTTATGTGAACTTGCCCACATTTCGTGACTGGACTCTTCGTAAATGCCGTATGTGTGTGTGTGTGTGTTTGTATATTTACATTTCTACCAAAACATATCTTTGCTCCAGATGATATCTTCAAGTTTAGCAAACTCAAGGGTGTTGCAGAAACCACTCTCGCAAGTTATGCAAACGTTTTCGTAGGCTTGTTGAATCCAAGTTTACCATTCTAGTTTTGTATCACCAGGTTTTTGGGCCACGTAAAATTACTTGTTATTCAACGAATTGAGTTTTTTTTTTTTTTTCCTCTAGCATCATCAATTTTCAACGAGCGAATTTATCTTTGAAAATCGATGATGCAAGACCCAATTGGGAAAACCCGAACTGTATAACTGTGCATCCATCTTCTGTATCGTGCCGTAAAGTTTTGGTCAGATTTAGAGTTAGAAATCATGATTTTCTGTATCTGCGCTACTTAAAGAAAGATTTCACGTTCGGTTTATTTTTTAACTTTTGTGGATTTTTGTTTTCTTTCTGCTCCAATTTCGCTTATATAAAATATGATTCTCTTAGGTATCATTGGAAGACGACACGGCAAAGATATGTCGTCGCGTATGTACTTTACCATTTTCCCATGGTTGGGTTATGTGTCGCTGTGCACGAGTCGTCCGCTGGGGCTACACAAAAACCACTCGACAAATCGGATGTAGATATCTCGTACTTTTTTGTTCTAGCTAGGTATCACATACTTTAATAAAAGCCACCGGTATTACATACACCTTTCTCATCTTCATTTTTATTCATACATTCTGGACATCAACATCGGTTCTACACCGGCTTATCATTGTTTTTGCTTCCTCGTTGAGTTAGTATAGCATATGAATTTTACATATAGTTGTTCAGTCTCCGGCGACCTAGTTTTCAGTAACAGCCAAATCCGAAGCTTAACTAAGCCGGTTCTCATTGGCATGAATAAAAAGTTTCTCTTCCGGTACTATTACACATTTATTTTAACATATATAGAAATCGACTACATTTCTTGCTCTAACCATACAGGCAGAGTTCTTTTTACTAATGCGTCGATAATGAGAGCTTTCCTACGAAAATATTTATGAAAAGTACAAATACACGATATATACCCGGATACACACGACCCAAACACATTAAGTGGCCATTAGCAATTACAAATATTTGCGTAACATATTTTTTATTTCATTATTCAAAAATTACAAATCGATGCATTGAGTATTTCAATAATTTATTTTAATTATTTTTCACTGTGATCCAATAGTTATGCTTGACTTGCTACATATCATAAATGTAGGCCACTCGGAATGGTTTGATATTCACAGACTGTTGCCACAAATGATATTCTTTTATTTTTCGATCATTGCTCCTTCAGCACAAATCTCAAGCTATTCCGAGTTGCCTGTATATGTATTATTATTCATATTTCATTTAAATCGTGTACGCAATAAAAACGATATTTGTGGCGGTAGCGAGACTTATGTTTGTTATCCTATATAATATTAAAAGTAGATGAATTACATAGAGCACGAATTATTTCTGGAATAACCGTACGCAATTTTTTTGTGTCAGATATAACAAACATACACTGATACGATAACAAACTTTAGCTTACTGTCACATTCCACTCTATTTTAATTATAAAGTATAACTTTTAAATATTAAAATAATTGTTAAAAATGTATGTGACGTGGAAAAATATTTTATTTCTATAAAAAAAGTAATTAAATGCACAGAAAATTCCCGTAAATCCTTTTGACTTTGTGTTTTCTATAAACATTTTAATACATTTTTTAATTAGTTCTGCTTGACTAATGAAAAAAACATTAGATATTGAAGTAAATAGCTTTTAGTTGTAATTTCAAATATGTTTGCTAGTTATTAAAAACATGATTTCGCATTTTTCTATAACTGCAGTTATTTTTACGTAGTCTAATATAAGTTTCGAGAAAAAAAAAGATATGTATGCATTTAAAATCCCGGGTAGTTTGTATCTTTTTCGGTTATTTAACAAACCCAGAGCGTAGAGAACCTAAAATCGATGACTGTGGGTAAAAAGAATTATTACTGCCATTAGCTAACAAAAGAATGCTAAAATAGCTCAAAGAAATATCTACACGCAACACATTTTGTTTACACTCATTTTATTTTATTTTCCGTGAAAACCGAAGGAAATCCCACGCAGACGGCGTGGAAATGAACATTTGCGTGACATATTTTCGCCCTCCTGTGCGAACTTTAAAACTTAAAATATTTCAGCATAGTTGATCGAAGTTCTAACTAAAATCATAAACGCCTTTGTTCAATATTGCAACATAAACCAAAGTTTATACAGCACTTATCTTAGGAACTCATATCACGCATTGTTTGATCTTTCATATTATATTGTTGACAAATGAAATATTTACTTTCGAAAATAATCTATATTTCTGCTAAATTTAAAGTATTTCTTTGGCTTTTTATTATGAATTTGCAAATTCTTTCAAAACACAAAGTGACATACGACTTAGACGAATACGGAAAACCGGATGCAATTCCGATAAAAATCAAAAACAATATCTTTAAAGTAATCTGAAAACCCATATATTTCAGACCTTCAGGCTAGGTATCAAATTGGTTTCTTTACGAAAAAAAAAAAATGTATATTACTTTAAAATAATTCAATTTGAATGTCAAAACCACCTGTTTCATCATCTTGAATTTTATATTTCACAAAATTCTATTTTAGAATAATATTTTAAGTATTTTTAAAAAACATAATATTGAAAATATCTGTTTACAAGTTTGTGGAAATATGTAGAAAATGAAATATATTTCAAACAGAGATTTTATAGAAAAATAACAATATTTTAAAATATATAGAATTCTGGAATATTTACTAAAATACCAAACTTAACCTCCTAAAAACAAAAACAATGAAAATGTACATTCGTATTTTTTTTTTGCCTTTTTTGTTTTTTATATTTCATAATTTCTATCACGTAGATTTGTAATTAAATTTGGTTTAATAAAATGTTATTTTACCACAAAAAAAAACTTTGAAATTGTATAAAAATAAAAAATTAAATATTACTTTTGTTGAAATTTAATCTAACTGTAGGACACATGCCAGTCTTTTTAGTTTATTTATTTTTAGACTTTGTACTTTAAAGAAATGTAAAGTTAGAGAATCTGGCATTGTCTCCATTTATTCACGTTTCATTTCCTGAAGCAAAGTTTTGTGCTATAGTTTTTGCTAGTGTTTATTTGCTAGGTGCCACAAATTTCAGCAACAAAGTCACACAAAAAAAGCTTTGTCGCCTGGTACTCGCGGCGCATTCACAAGTAGCCAATGCTTCTGTTCTACGCAATAGCGTTAATATTAAAACTCTAGTGACAGTTTCCTAAGGCTTTCATTATGTTCAGCACCAAATACCAAATAAATAATGGTGCTTTGCGTTTTCTAGAACATTTCGAATAATATGTTTTGTTTAACATTTTCTATACAGGTATTTTCTGTTTTTGTTCTGTACAACAGTATTGTGTATATGAACCATTTTTTTACTTCAATTCATATTTATACAACATAATTAAATAGTTTTAGTTAATTTTTTTAATTTTCGCACTTTTTCGACAATGTTTTCACCAAAATGTAATTAAAACTTTTTAGGTTTTATAAAACCTAAATAATTTAATTTTTTTTTTAAATTAAAAATAATGTAAAACAGACGCCATTCCAAAAATAGTCTGAATCAACTCAGGGAAGATCAAAATATTACCGTTAAAATCTCGAGATCGAATTCATGATTACAAATATTTAATTATTACTTCGTATAAGAAAGTAAAAATGACACTTTTGTCCTCTAAAAAATCGAAATATAATAAATGTATCATCTTTCATATTTCTAAATTTTCAAATTTAACAACATAGGTATAGTACATAATATTTCATATTTTCGTATTAAATTTTGACGTCTGTAAACATGAAATCCAATTTATAATATGAAATATTAGTATGGTTTCGTGCAAATATTTTTTGATAAATATTAACAAATTTATTCACAATATTTTCTAAATAATTTTCGTCCTTTCACCAAATAAAATAATTAGATTAGTTTGCATTGTATAAATTATTACTTCAATATTCATTGATTTTTGTATTTGTAAATAAAGTTATATTTTACAAATAATGCAATTAAACTTAAATAGTTTTGCTATGAACTGTATAAGACTGCGAAATTTGTCTATACAGGATAATAAGAAGTACTAAATTGCAGGTAAACATTCTCTATTTAGTTGTTTTGCACTCGGATCGAAAATTTATCTTCCAGCATTCGCACGAAGGTTTAATGAATAGCGACATATTTCATAAAAGTTTTGAATTTATGAATTTGCATTATTAAATCGCAGTAATTAGCAATTAAACGGCGTTTGCTGTGCTGAATTACTTTTAAATAAATCACAACTTATGTATATTCAATTTGTCACCCATTTTAAATTTAAATCACATTTGTAGCAATTAACTCCAAGAAATGTTGTGTACAAAACTTAATTATTAAAAAAACATTGCAATATGTATCCAAGCAAACCTTTTCTCGAAATAGTATAGAAAGAAATCAAGATTGTCACATAACAAAAACAGTTCGTTTCGCGTGTTTGTTTTAATTAAACCCGGAAAGAAAAATCGGGTAAATAACACAATATTTTTTCCAGTGCGGCTCTGATTTATTGCAATCAATAAAAACTTTTGTGGAAAGTATTTTATACGTCTTTACACAACTCGTAAGAGTGTTTCGGTGGCAAGCAAAGATATATCCGAGTGACTATACCTATATGATAGCGTTAAGCTGCGTAAGCTCAAACATAAACTTTAACAAGTGAAACTAAGCAAAACCTAGTTAGAAAACGGTCTGAAACACTGCGTGTAACATCACTTTAGAACATATTATTAGAAGCCTTAGTCAATTTGGATATTTTGACCTAGAACTATTTTAGAAGATCTGAAAATTTCACTTCATATTATTCAATGTAAAATTATACGGGAAGGAAACAGCTGGTTATCAAACAAAAAGACAATGATCATTTTTCTTTTCTAAGTGGAACAATTTCCGTTACAATGATTGTTAATTTTTTTCTTTTTGGGCCTGTTCTCATTTACTTTGCAGGCTTGCTGATCTCGTTATATTCTACGAAACGCTACTAGCATATCAAAAACTTTTTTTCTGTATTGATATCCAATGAAAATTCAATATATTTATATTTAATTAATTAGTAAATATAGACATTTACAAATCTAATTGGTCAGTCGAAAATATATAATTGTGATTTTTAGAAGGTAAAATAATAAGCTTCTATATATTTACTGCGTAAGTAGAATGTATGGTACTGAAAGGAATTATTATGAAATAATATCAAACATTGTATGAATTTTGGTTTCCAAGAACGAAGCGTGCAGAAGTTATAACATATGCTGCTGAATTTACACAACGACTAAAATTCATACAATGTACAACTTTGTTACGTTGTAGGCCCAATCATTATTTGTTCTACATTTACGTGTAATGGGAATTTCGCAAAGCTAATGTTAAATTAATTTTAATTTACCGAAAACACAATACGAAAATTTAGTGACACGCATAGTCTTCAAGTGAAAAATGATAGTTTCCAAGTAAAAATAGTACTCTAGTATTATATTCTCATTAATGTCTTTAGTAAATTAAAAAAAAAATAATTCATCTATTCACAATAGTTACTTTTTGAAAATATAAAAAGAACATATTGAGGTATTGCATTTATCGCGTTTCTCAGATGAGTTGACAATAAATATGTATTCACAATATTTAAATATTATTTCTGAAGTATGTTTATCAATAAATCATTTCAAATCGAAATCTTTTATTATTTTTCTTGCGTAAAGTGAATACATCAATTTAAAAACATATGTGCAATATTCTTTTAACACATGTCAGGTGTAGCAACGCCACTAGGTAACTATAGAAATATAAAATATTCGTCATAAAAAGTACTTTTATGAAGAGTAAAAATAAAAGTGTAACGATCAGTTTGAGATGTACTGACGAAATAAAATTTATCGAAACATAAAGTTTGAATCTATAAAATATATTTTATGTTATCGACAGTTTCGCTTATATAAATTCAGAATAAAATTCAAATATGCCATTGGTGGGTGTATTAAAATTTGCGTAGACTATGACCGTGAAATTGATTTGTCTGGTTGTCAAACAAAAAATTGGTAAATATTGACTTATGGAAAGTATATACAATTTTTCAAACCATAAAGTAAAAACACGCTTGTATTTTATACGATTCGGTAAATTCTTGACAACAGAACAACATGATATCAATCTCGTTCTGTATGTCATTGTTTTTATTTAGCCGTGCTCTGGAAATGGAAACGATTAATCAATGATTGTGAACAATATCTCGGCGTACAATGGCGGCTCGAGTAAGTGTTGCAAGTGTCTCTTTAGATGTGTATGATATACGATAACACCAGATGCATTTCAGACATATGTTCCAAATGTACATATAAACTTTGCTTAAGATTAATGGAGATAAGGATAGTTTAACATGAGAAACGGAACAAGAATCAGGTTGAAAAGGTCGTATAATTTAGGTATTATATTTTTTATCCAAATTTTTATGCAAAATATTTTACTTTGTAACATAAATTTCGGATTATAAAATGTATATATTCATATTTTAAACTGCATGCCTCTTATTTCCCCATAGGGTTTTATTACAATTTTAGAATTTCAGACACAAATCAAACGCTTTGATCTTTCCTTATAGTAATCTTATCATATTTCTAGTACTCTCCAAATACAAATGATATAAGTTTAAACTAAATTATCTTGTTAAATATTTTACGCAAAAATATTGTATTTGGTAGTAAATAGTATTTACGTTTTCGATTTATTAATAAGGACCTAAAATAGGTCGTAATTACGCTGTAATAAAACTGGACATTAAACTCCTAAAGCATGAGCGAAGTTTATTTGCACAAGTACAAAAATTAAAATTAAGATAAAACGTTGACTTAGTTATAATTGGTAATTATAACCAACGTATTTATAAACTGCCTTTTTATAAATAGCCCCAAGGCAACCTGAGGAAAAAGAAAAATTACAGCGAGAAATATTCATCTGTAGTTAATTAAGATTTTCATTAAAATCAGTTCAAAGAGCTGTTTAAGTGCATCAGATTTTATAATATCAAAAAGTTAATATTGTTTTAAAAGTTTATACCTTTCGACCGAACTTTTCTTCTAATGCTTTTCTTTCATTTCTAGTGCATCTATAGTTTCGTATTTCTGGTATCATTCTATCTTAATTTGGAATGTTATATAATAATTATTAATTTGTTTTTATTTCAGCTAGTAGCAATTTAACATACAATAAACATTGGCAATTGAAATAAATCTCACATGAATATATATATATATTACACTACACTAGAATTTCTATATTACATACATATATTGAAATTCTACTGAAACAACAACATATATTTGTAACATGAAATAAAATATTATTTAATAACTTTGATATCACATACAAGTAAAACAAATAAATATAAAATTATTTCAAAATAACTGTGTGTGTGTGTGTGTGAGCTTATATAAAAATGCAACACGGTGTATATAATAAAATGATTGCAAAATCAACATTGAAAAATTGCAAACTGTCCAATGTAACGGTTCACTAAAACAAGAAGGGAATTATTTTAATACATAAATATAAAAAAAAGCATGCAATCTGACAGTGATTTATAACATCGCATTTAGCGCACAAAGAGTATAATTGATTTCAGGATCATTTGTATGCGCGCATATATTTTTTTAATTGCTGTAAATATTTTTGATTCCATTTAATGCCCATCCATTTTTCACTAGGTTTATAGGACCATATAAATCTTTTTCAAACAACTTAACATATCACAATTGATTGGTGAATTTTATTTATATATATATATATATATATATATATATATATATATATATATATATATATATATATATATATATCCATAAATATATCCATATATATGCTAAAATTTTACAAGAAACAAAGTAATATAGAATTCCTTAAATAATGAAAAGGCTATGAACAGAGTCCATTAACGTTTATAAATAAAAGAAAATATTGCAGCTTTTAAAACATCCATTACCATAAGACTTATATAGCTACGATATTAATAGATGAGGATGACAAAAAATTCATTTTCCACTGCAATTGCGCTGTAATAACATGTGGAGCATGAAATTAAAATAAATATTGGATCTTATTGACGCCACACAATACTTGAATCGATCTCGTTATCGTTGGTTTCGTATTCTACAGTACTGATACATAAAACGAAGAAATGAAAAACTTGGAATAAAATAACTATAGACCAACATAATTCTTTTTTCGATTTTTACTGATATTTCAATCGCACCATAAGGTAACGCATCAAGTTATATTTCATTTTAATAATGTGTATTTTCCATGATACCAGGCACGGAAAGAACAACATCTTAGTTCGATTTTCACCGTCGTTTCACTACACTTATCTTCTTGAATGGCTACTTTAAACACTCGTAAAGATATACGATGCAAGCAAGCAACCATGGCATACCCTGAAGCGACATTATTTTCTTTCAAGTATCCAGCATGGCTAGTTGAATCAATTCAGCAGGCTCACCCATAATTTTGTTTAGTTCAAGTTGATGCGGGAAACCGTGAGTTATATACTTATGAACGCTAAGTTTCGAAGTCCTCACTTGAGAATTGATACTTGTTCAAAATTAAAGTAGGCCTAAATTTCGTCAAGTGCCAGATTTGTTCTTAGTTCATTTATTGATTAATTTTTTACGCTTAACTTTTTCCTACAGATCAAGTCTTCTGGGAACCGAAACATGGAACTGGAGGAGTCAAGCGTTACGAAAAAAAAGGCGAAAATAAAAGGAGAGAACAAAAAGAGATAAAGGTAATGATAGTTTGTGTTGTTGTATAGAATAAAAATGATTTTCATCAATATTAGTTGCGTACGTAATTGAATCATATATTATTTATGTCCTAGATTTTGAACAATATAGCAAGTAATTTATTGTAGTATATAACCGCATATACGTAGCTGTTTTTGCTTGTGCATAACTTATGATGGTCTGCCCATAGCAAATGTGCAACTATCTAGATTTTTATTTTCGTTTTTAGTTAGTGTCAAGAATTTATGTATCCCCAATGAGAAATTAAGTCGAGAATACTAGCCGCGCGCGCCCGAATATGAGCACTACAGAAAAATCACGATCGCATTGCCTATTAGGCCAAATTACCATCGCCCGGTGGCGTTTAAGCAGTGAATATACTGCAAATTGTTTATTGATTCCTCGTTTCAAAGTCATCGTCGAGAAAGTAAACTTTAAATTAAATAAAGCACTTTGGTTCTAAGCGGGTTACAATGGAAATGTTCAGTCTTTATTTTCCCACCTCTTGTACACTATATATTTTTTATTAGATTTCAAATATCGTCACACTTCTTAGAAACTTTTTTATTCAATTATATTGTTATAATATCATCCGCAACCATTATCATTAACTATCTTTATTTTTTTATTATTATTGTGACACCCTACAATTATTTTATACCACCCTGAATTACGTTTATTAACCGAAATTGATTTTCAATTTACAAACAATATGAATCAAATATCGCATAAATGACTAAAATTTCATATAAATTCAATGCTAAATATAAGTTTATACAGCAGATAAATATTATTTTTTGACGGCAAACATTAAAAGATAAGCAGTAATTTGTTTAGTTATAGATTTTAGTAAATGTTACAGATATGTAAATTAATTCATAATAGCTATACGCGTATAACCTCAGTTATGAGTTACAGCGGCTATAAAATAATTTTACCAGTGTAACCCGGTTATAATTTACAGTTGGTATCACCTAGCGGATATTATGAAGAAGGGGTTCTTAGAATAACTCATCCATACAATAGCTTGGTCAGGGATGAGTATATAATAGAAGCTCTAAAATAATAATCGACTGTGGAATAAATGTTTAGAAATGATTGAGAATGAAGAAAATTTAAATACAGTAAGCTTGGGTTTCTATAAATTATAAACAGTTTAATACAAATGTAAATGAATTCAAAATTGTATATTCATCCATTTATAGCATTTTTTTTTGTTAGGGTAGAAGCTTTAAGGACTCAGAATGTCCTGATTTCGACGTACGCGCCGGGACGTGCAGAATAAAAAGATTCTACCTCCGGATGATGTCGTGACTGTTGTAGGAAGGAACAAGTCATGCACAACACGACCCTTTAACTTTTATTGTGGTAGCAGGTTATTACTCACTTAAGCCATAGAATCCCATAAAAAGCTGAACGTTACGGTTCATGTTTCCGCCACTCGAGCGCTGCTTTCGCTATGTGTGTGTGATAGTATCTTTTTTTGCGAGTTAATGGTTGCAAATTTAATACTGACATCAACAAATGATCTGGGTGCATTGCGGTAACAATTTTATCTGCTGCATTTTATGCATTATAGAATAGCAACTACCTACATGCAAAAATAATAATCCTTTCATGGTTAGGCTTTAAAAATTGTTAAGTGCACTTACATTTCATTTTTAGAAGTAAAATATACCATTTTTAATAAAATAATAAAATAAAAAATTAGAGCCATTTGTAACTAACAAAACAATTTGGTTTTATATCTCAAAAGGATCGTTTTAATATTTTCTATGAATTTAAATTAAGTTACAAACGAATTCGACGCTTCGTTTTCGAACAAAACAATTTCGATAACAATACATTAAAAGTTTATTAAATCAAGATTATATTAATTATGAAAATCAAAAGTTTTTGCTTTGGAATTCTACTGTGCGAAGAAACTTCATTAATTTTTTTTTTGTATTAATATATTATATAGAAACAGTATTTATTTGAAATAGACTAAAATATATTTATTACTTTTAGAAAATACGATGTTGCGATACGGTATATTTAAAATATTTTTAGTTATTTTTTTTGGAAAATACAGACTAAATTGTGGTTTTGTGTTAAATAATTTAAGCGTTTGTGTTTGGTTCGTTATTGAAATTGTATCGTTCGTAAATATTTTTCACCAGATGTAACATAGCACACGTTTGTGGTTACAAAACTGGAAGCAGTCGCAAACAAAATGAAACAGTAATTTTATGAATTCGAGGGAACCTCGAAACATATCCCTCGAGTACAACTACCTACTCTTGAAACTTATAACAATTCATGCAATTTTAAGATTTTCTGGGTGAAACGAAACGAGACACAAATTGGTATGAAAATACGAAAACGGTCGATGATCTAACAAAAAATTTATAAATTTTTAATATGCTTTTCAACGTCGAAACATATACAACACAAATATAATTCTGAAGTATTTATATTTACTTCTTAACCCAGATAACTAGAATCAATATTGTTTCTGTATCCATATTATAATAAAAGGTAACTCAAATTTAAAGTTGTGTTTAAAAAATAACAAATACTTCTATTAAATGACCAATTAATAATTGACCCAATTGAGACGTATTTGTGGATTTGTGAGTCGATTCATGACAATATATCCCAAAATCCTACCGCTGATACATTTTCGTTTGTTGCGTGAAATATTTTAGTTCAGTTCGATGGTCAAGGGCTTTGGCGTGGCTCAGTATTGGCAAACGTGATATCTCACACATTTTATTAGGAAATTCTTGGAATGTTGGGTTGCATTCATTCTGCTCATCGAACAAGAATATAAAATTACACACACCTCTCGCAGATCCGACATGCCTGATGCGTCTTGCTCGTTTCCCACTTTTTCATCTTAAAAACCGACGTTGTACATCGCATAAGAATGCATGAAAGCTGCGTGTAGCTTTGCCGGGAGCGATGACGTCTCACACAATACGGAATTTCGGTTTTGTTTAAGCTGATCCATCTTCCCGCTAAGAATTCTATATAGTACTACGTCAATCACATTTGAAGGCCTATTTACTAACATTTTTTTGCCACCTTATACTTGTTGGTGGAATTCTCACGCAGTTTCGTCGAAAACCGGAAGAATTATACTCGTAAATTCTTTCAAAACAGATTTACGTTTCGTAACGCGATAAATTAGTTATTCTTAAAACGACTTGCATCTAATATTGATCTACCTCATACATTTTACATTTCGGAGCATGTTTAATGTACACGAATTTCTAAAAGCTAGTTATAAATTTTGTTTTCATATTTAATACAATCAATGTTCTACAAAATCGTAAACGGGTTTGTAAGAATATAGTAGAATCAATAAATTTAAAAGAAGCAAAATTAGATATATTGATACCTATATCTATATCTCGGTTTTCATAATAAAGTATTTTATATTTTTTATATATATTATCCTTCAAAATCCTTTTGAAAATATATCAAATATCAGATAGGATAGAAAGTATTTCCAGTATCTTGCACTGAATCACGCACAATCGCACAAAACGCTGAAGAGGAAATATTCCCTATAGAGGCGCACACAATAATAATAATAATTGTTATTATTATGGATTTTCTTGTATATGTATTATAATAAAATACTTTATTTTAATTTCTCGTTCGAATATTGTTAGACATATATCTATATATCATAAATTTGAAATTTTTGCATCTTGGTTGTAATTTGAGAGTAACTCATACACTTTTTGAAGAAACCTTTCAAATAAAAGTTATGCAAAATATTAATATCTCTCATTTTCAAAGTTTATCTTCTTTTACGAACTATGTATATTAAAGTAGTAAGTAAAGTTTAATAATTTCATTTTCACACACACTCACAAGCGCGCGCGCGCACACACACACACACATTCCATTCCAAAAGTAGTCAGACTCGATGCAAGAAAGGTCAAAAGATGTATTTCCGTTAAAATGTCGAGATTGATTTCTTTTATATGATTACAAGTCTGATTTATTATTTCGTAAAAGAAAATAAAAATTCGTCGAGATGTCAGTATGATATATTTTATGCAAACAGAAATCGATCGCAATTTAGCTAAAAGTTTTACTCTAGTATTTTTATTTTAATCAGTAAACATAAAAATATACTTTCATTTATTTTAATAAATTAATAATATTAAGTACCAATTTTCAATTTATTTCTATAACCAAAACAATTATTATTCACTAATATTACTGACAATTCTGCGTCTATATTTGCTATGAAATATATTAAATTACTTGCTTGTGTATATATATTGTTAAATTTATTAATGAAAGCTAATTTGTATTGTGGAGACAAATTGAATTGATTATTAAACTATTAGAAAAGATCAGTATAAAAATCAACAAGAAAATTCCAGTGGATTAAAATGAAATGTTTTCATTTATTATAATTTATTTGCATTAATTTAATATAATCGTTTTCATAAAATCTAGCTGGAAATTTATTTTCATTAATTTAATATAATCGTTTTCATAAAATCTCGCTGAATATTTGTACTTTATGTCCTCTCACAATAAGGACGAAATTACAAATGTGTATAAAAACTTATTTAATAAAATTACATATTTTTTCAAAACTATAATTACAATAATATTTATTTAAATGTTTTAAAATAATAATTAAACGTAAACAACTCAAATTGAAATTGTTAAATGATTTTGAACTTCCAATTTGCATATTATTAATAGGAATCCACCAAATAATTTATTCATGAAATATAACACATTATTCGCCGATTCAATTCGTTCCACCATGGATAGTTCTGTTCCAATCATATTTCAATATCCGTAGTTTTGTTTCAAATAATGCGATTCTCAATACCTATATTGCAGTGTACTTATTGTATTTTAGTACGCACGCCAGTTAATTTCAAAAAGAAAAAATTACGAAAGAAACTTCCAAGACCAACCATGTTCAATTTCCGTTACTGGAACCAACGGAAAAACGATTACAAATGAAAAGTTTACTTTCCCATTGGCATATTACCTCATCATCATCGTAAAATTCCATGAGAAAAATTGTCAGAAAGTTGTGTATATTTCTTTTTTTTTTTTATATCACTGGGTTATTCAATTATTAACGTGTAGTTCTTTTTCTGAAAACAAAAAATATTCAGAAATTGTTTGAAGAGGTATAACAAACCACTTAATTCTAGTCAAAGACACCGTGTTTACTTCTAAAATTGCGCTTGAGATCAGCTCGTTGTAATCCAACTGTAATTTCCTGGAAATATGAAATTTACTATTTCGTCGAAATATTTAAAATTTATATGAAAACTAATAAATAATTCATCAATGTAATTATTTATTTACACGTTTATTTTTAGATGCATAAATACATTCAAATATATAATAAAGTATATTAATAATGAAATAATTTCGTAGTTAAATTATTTGAAAAATTCGTATATTTATTATTGATAGCATTCAAAATTTACGACGAAACGCCGAGCGAATCAACGATTTAGATACACAGAATAATTTGCATAAATAAAAATTCTGTTGCCGCGTTTCATGTTATTGTATCACCGTTTTTCCTTTTGAGAGGCAACGACCACTCACGTATATATAGTATGTAGGTTCGCCGCTAGGATTTGCCGCGACTCGCACATTCCCCCCCCCCCACACTTCATTCCACACTGTGGTAGAGTGGCGCAGGATCAAGTGTGAGGAGTAGAAAGATGATGACTAGGATCCTGTGGAAATCCCCGTCACGCAATGCAGTCACGTTGTACTCTATGCGCGCCATCTAATTTTTGTATTTTCCATTTTTCTAAGTGCAATCACATACCTAGTACTTACTCGCTTGAAGATTCATTCGACAACCAATTCCCTATCGGCTTTCCCCGGTACTAGATATCAGATATTAATTTTCTTTTTACTCAAAGCTCTCGAAGGTAACACCAAGAACGAAGCTCTCACAGCTGGCAATCTTATACTCTTGCTGCAAAACCATGCGAACACTTAAGGTTACATTATTCAATTCAAGCACTTGCCGCACTTCTGATAATTAAATTTATTTCATACCTTCAGATAATTAATATTTGAATAACGAATAGCCTCCAAGGTGTATTTATTCACTGAAATGTAAATACCCATCGATATTTATAAATGCTTCACTTATAATTGAGGCAGGTGGAACAAATTGCTCATTTTAAAACATTCATAAATCAAATATTAATGCTATAAGCGGAAATAAACTTTTAATTATTACGCTTTTATCGCAGTAATGTGTGTGCAAAATGTAAATACTTGTCGATATTCTTAAATATTTCACTAATACTTGAAGCGGGAGGTAGAAATTTTATATTATAATTTTATAACTTTTATAAATCAAATATTAATGCTTTTGTTAAGCCTCAAAAATAAACTCTTAATTATTATACTTTTAAATACGCAATGTGAAAAAGCTTAAAATTATAATTTAAAAGTTTGGGGCCGAAATTAAGCAGAAAATATTCGAGGTTGTTGACCTGGATTTGGCCCTTCTAATGACTTCATCACTGGTGAAATTTATCAATGTCTCTTAAGTGAGGCACCTTGAAGCCCTTAGTCATCAGAATATTTGTGTTATACTTCCCGACTTAACATGAAATATCTTTTACCTCAGAACATGTACATAAGAAAATGATATAACGAACGCAGCCGTGTGATACGGACGCCATATACTTTCAGCCACTGACAGCGCATGCAAAAAAGCAAAATATGAAACAGTGTCGCAAAGAAAGCAAAAAAAAAAAAAGATGAAACTCAACTAACAAGATTTCTTAATTAAAATGAAAGACTTTTAGAGTCGTTGCCTCATGACACCTTCAGTACCAGATCTTTTATAGCCCGCCATAATTATAAAATTATATGAATAAACTCATATTAAACAAATAAGAAATAAGTTGTTTTTTTTTTTTCTCTCAACGAAAGATGAACATAAAAGATATTGCTTTATTTTCGGTCGGTGATCAGACCGTACTTTATAACAGTGAAAACCATCAAGTAATTTAGTCTTTCACCAACCAAGATATATGTGAGAAAGGTCCTCCGAATTTCAGATGTGTATTTACTTCAATTCGTAGTTCGGTCGGTCCACAATCAATATCTCAGACTGCTACGCGATCATATAACAAACACACAAACTTTTTTGTCAAATACCAATTTGATACGTAGACCTTTACATCTTAAAAACTTCTCATCTATAAAATACACAAGACCTATCAATATTTGAGGATTCAATTATTCGATATTATATATAAATTGCAATTTTTACACATAAACACACAAGTATAATATAATACACGAACTATTCAAACAAATAATCATTCTTCATGTATCACGTCAGTAAAACTAAATTAAATTAACTGTTATTAATGTAGCGATTTATTGTAGCATTGATAATGTTTAAAATGACTGTAAAATGTTTATAGACACTTCTCCCAAATTGTCGTATACAAAAGAGGACTCTTTTTCTGTTTGTGGCGTAATAAATGGACAATGATTACTTGTTTTTATTTGATGACAAACCAAGACCATTTGAATTAGTTTAATGAACTAGAACACTTTTTCTTTTGGGTTCTTTGTTTTTCATGGCTCTATAAACAAATATATTTATTTTACGTAATTATTCCAAAACCTTTTCTTTGGTAAAATAAAATAAATAAAAACCTCTCCTGAAAGTATAGCTGTGTTCTGTAATAAATTGAAATGTATTTCATGAAAAGTATACCTATATAAAACTGTTTGTTATTATCGGAATAAACTGCGTCTGCAACTATTGATACAAATTAATGGCGTACAAGCTTCTCCACTTAATGACTTCATTTGTATTTACGAACGTCTTAACTTATAAATATTTATTTTCAACATTGCATTATTTGTTTGCATTGTTTTAATGATATTTGACTAACATGGTATAGCTTCTCCAAAGTAATTTGATCACTGAGAACGAATTTCGCACTAATTGCAAAGGTACATTGAGTACTTCACTTATTTATTTGTTTGGTTCATCGTGCATTTTATTCATTTTATAGCTTCTTCGTATTCTTATTGCGTTTATCTTGAAAATGGCAGCGAATTTGATAACTGGTAACAAGTATTTATTTAAGAAAAGATAATAAAGTCAATGTTTTCGATGATAAATACAAGTATCTTTTAAATCCACCAAAGCTCTAATTTTCAGGAGTGATTTGAATTTAATTTAAAACTTACTGTTGTTTCTTGCGATTCTATTTGAAAATGTAAATATTATTTTTACTCGACAAAACCGCCTTATTTGCGCTATAGTAATTAAAAGTCAATTTAAAACTCGAACACAACTTGTAGACATGCATTTCTGGAAGTTAGTTACTTTATGCAGGTAATTGTACAAATGTAACAAGTTTCTTAGTTGTCGCTCGTTATTAAATAGGCAATGTTTTTATGGGACATTTTGTAAAACTAATATATTTGAGACATATAATAAAATGATGTCGATCTTATTTTTTTTCAATTCTTATTGGAGTGAAACCTTATCACTTTTCATAGCTCCAAGAGTTTCTGAGCTAGTGTCACAGTTAATGTATTGATTTTGACTTTGTCGTCATTAAAACATGTCTTTAGCAATTGATGAAATACTACAGGTATATATAAATTACATTTCACATTTACAATTGGATATGCTTGATATTTTAAATGTCCTTTGAAGTTTTTTGACAAGGATCGACCAAAATGTAATACGTACAAAAAAAAAAGAAAATGTTCGCCTCGCAGTATATATTTACTTTCCAGATACCTAAAGTTGTCAGTATATTTTGATCCTCATCAAAAATATTGTATTATATATCTGAAGCATTGTTTCGTCTATGGTATCTCAAACTTGATTATATTAACTACCACAATACTTGCGTCTAAACAGGGAGAAATAGGGTAAAACAGGATTATCGTTTTACCGACACTTACCTTGAACAGAGGTAGGAGCAGAATGCGTTCCGTTTACTAGAACAGCTATTAGCGTCCAGCAAACACATCGGCACACCAAATTCATACAATCACCGCTAAGCATTGTTCTGGGAGCGAGTGGCTAATACCTCTTTGACTATTATTAGCACTACAGACAATCACGTCGAGGCATCACACTGTTTGTGCATTAACGCGTACTATGCAAACCGGAATTCTTAGTGTTCTTCGGTTGAGAATAATATTGACTCAAAACTGTTCAGTAAAACCACCGTCGGCTGGCCAACCGTCTAAAGAAAATCATTATTCACGTTAATTAATTAATTAGGCAGCGTTGGAATTCACTAATGCACTCGCAGTTTTTTTTTGTTAGAAATTCAATATTCTTAGAGGCGTTTAATTAATTTTTAGATCATAAGATTTATGAAGACTGCGTAACCACATTATTTATAAGTGTTTCTGTATTTTTTCGCGTGATTTATAATCGCAGAAGAATATTGGCGTGGACACGGTACGTAAAAGCAATTTTGTAACCGATATTAAAATAATGGTTATCGAAAAAGATTGTTAATGTGACCAATAATCTACTCCTAATATTTGCATAAAAATCGCGAACCCCTAAAATTACCTGTTTTCAGGATCCCTAAATTATATTACTTGCACATTTGGTTTTGGGATGTAATTCTTTAAGCCTCCTTCATTTTTATCCTTCTACTGGCTTTGCAGAATTATTTTCCACGAACACCCAAACAAGCCTTGGCTGCGCCAATTAATTAATTTTGACATCATAAATATCTATATGAAATATTTACACTAAACATTTTTTTTTATCAAATCAGCTAATTATATAATAATTAATCTAAAATATCTCGCCAATGTTTTAAGTTGGACATGGTGAATATCTGTATAATCATTTTAATTATAGCAAATATATACTTATACAGATACTTGCCATGTCAGACTTTAGCTTTTGACGCATCCAATGCTTGTTTATCTCTGAAAATGTATCATGAACAAATATAGAGATTGAATAAGTTTGACAAGAAATAATATAAAATCATAGAAACTCTCAAGAACTTTGATGTTTTTCAATTGTTAGAATTTTCAAAGAACAATATTCGCCAGACATATAATGATTAAAATAATACCCAAAGTCACGAAAAACACTAGAAAAGGGCAAATGCTGCGAAAGAATACTTTTTCGGAAGATACATTGCCGACAAGAACATATGCGCGAGGAACTATAATGACGGAGGTGAAACGCTGGAGAATAACTAATGCAAAGGAGAAGCAAATGCTGTGAATGAACAATCACCGAGAACTAGAAGGCAAACTGACGAGAAAATCAAATATTGTATGTATATATATATATTATTATATCAACAATAAAATCTAAATGAAATTTACGTATAACATATTCACCTCAACAAATATAAGATGTATACAATTTTATATGAATTTCACCATAAGATAAATATAAATAAATACAAATTACGTACTGAGCTTTATAATCATAGTGTTTTGAATTTTTGGGTGATTTTTGTACGTATTGTTTTTATTGATTGACCAACAATTTCTTGGTGTTTTTCATGATTTTCGCGTTTATTTTAATCGGTATAAAAATGAAAAACTAAGATTACTACAAATATTTGTACTATGTAAAATACATTTATTACAATAAACATATTTTCATTAACAATTCTAATAAATATTATATTTATACGGTGAATGCATTAATGTTTAGAAGTGACGCTACCACTCGATAATTTTTAGAATTCTCGTTCATTAGTTTTTAACTGACTAATATACTTTATTGTTAAACCCTAAATTAGTAGCATGCACAAGAGATGAAAATATTTATTTTGATCTCCAGAAATCCAGTTATATAAAAAATTGTAAAAACGGAATTATCAACAATTTGGCAACATCAATTAGATGCCTCAATATTTTAGTTTGAAGATAATTTATTAGAGTACTTACATTATTAATTTAATTTTGAAACAAATAATAATTTTCAATAATAGAACTATAAACATATATACATTACTTATGAAAACTTATAAATAGTTTATTGATGAATAAGCGAATGTAGTTGATTAATATTATTCCGCTTACTGTTTAGTAAAGGGATATCCGGTAATAAATACAACGTGTTATTTTTCTCGCGTACACTATATATTACCCGCAACACACCACTCGAATTTGCGACTGAGCTTTTTCGAGAGCTTTCGCGAACTGACGGTCGACATTGCCTGCTTGCATTAGCCTTTGCCTAGTGAAAACTGAAAACAGGGTCGTTTTGCGCGTGTGTCGTGTTGCTCAGTCTCTCTCCAATTCTAGTACATCGCATTTCACCCAAAAAGGAATAAATTTGATCGCCGTGAAAAGGAATTCTGTTTGAATAGGTAGAATACGAAAAAAAAAAAATCGGAATAGTTTAAATAAATAATCTAATATAGGTATGTAATATAACATTTGTATTGCAATAATTTATATTTTTCTGAATATAGAAAATAAAAATTTATAATTACATAAATTGTATCTAATCATAGCTGCATCATAATCTTACGTTTTAGAAATAATATAATACATAATTTGAATATAAATTATTGTAACTCAAGTAGTTACATGTATAAATAAATTTGTTTGAATGTAGGTACCTGCAGCTTCGCTTCGCTATAGAAGCATCTCATATTCAGTTTATTATATCGGCGTAAATATTTGATTGGTCAAACATATTTAAAATGAATACAGAATCAGATAATTGTATAGCGAAGAAACGAGAGGTGTGAATACTTTATTATAGTATCATTAGAAAAAAAAAATATATGATGACACATAGATGTATAATTAGCATTTTGTTTAATATTACAATTGCATAATATTTTCATTGTTGCTAGTCCATTTATTTCGTACAAGAATGTTAGGACGATGGACGTAACAATCAATCAACTATACTACCCTTTCAAAGAATTTAAAATACATCACACACAATATGATGTTAAATACGATATATAATAATCATTATTATAATACTTATATAATTATATCTTGTAGTGTTTCACACATTAATACTAATCTAATGTACATTGTTTACCATCATTTAAAATATCAGAGTTAACCAGTCATGGGATATTAAGCCGCTATTCACAATTCTAACATGTCGAAAATCAGGAGATCCTATTTAGTTATTTATAACTATTCTTAATCTGATAGTACAAAACTGTCTCATATAAAACTTCTTCATATACATTTACATCGATTAAACTAAAAACGCAGTGTATATACACACTAAATATTAAATAAACATATTTGAGCTAAAAGTATTTTTATATAAACGAAATATAAAACATAGAGAAGTAGTTGTGTTTTGTTGCGAAATCAGTTGAGAATTCAGTGTATTTTTAGTGTGTAAACACTGGGTTATGGTAAGCTAGCCACCAGCAATCATATGAACAGAAAAATGAATTTTCAGCATAATAATTCGGCAGAGCAGTGGTGTTCTTCATTGCAGTGAGATATGAAATACCTTTATTCATTCATTCAACGCTCACACTTGATTATCATCAATTTAAATACTGAATATTGTCAATTATTCTACTTCATGCATTTGTATATTCATATTAAAATAACTTATATATTATTTTTAAAGTAGCAGTTTTTGTAAATAAATAACAATTATTTAAAATCAAGCGTATTAAACATAGAGCTACGTCTATTTATTATATAGTTTATGATGACAATTATTACATATACACACTGGAAATGGATTTGATGATTAGACTCAGAAAATTGTTTGTACTCAATTAAAGTTTAAATAAAATAGCGTTGAGGCATTTCAAGTTACCCCAATCACTATTATAAATAGTTTACATATTAAACAAGGATTATAGAAATTAATTAAATGGTATGTTTATTAAATATATTTGTAAAATAACTTCGAGTTGAGTTCAATCAACAAATCCTTGTTTTATGCTATAGGTAAACTGAGTTTTTTTTTTTTTTAGGGTACGATTGACAACTTGAAACACATATTATTTTGATAAACAAATAATTTACATTAATTTACTGAAAATTGAATAAGTATTTTTATAATTGAATCTGCTCATGTTGTCTAACCTAACGCGTCCCTCATACAATATGATATTTGTTAGTATATCATAATTACCACCAGTGTAAAACTTCCATTTGAATGTGCATTCTCTGTTTAATCCACACAACAAGTAAACAAGTTAAACTAGTTATTGTGGTGAAGTACAGAAAAGCATACAGCAAACAGTAAGCATCATGACGTTTATCATGCTCCAGTTTTGTTAGCCGTTCATTATTTTTGTCATTTTCATCTTCATCATCATCGTCGTCGGGATAATAATAAGACGAGGGACGTTCATGGTCGTCAGATGAGGCATCGTTTAAGTGCTTGTCAGTATTGTTGTCGCCATCACTAGTGAAAAATGTCAGTTTCATGGAGTGTTTCTGGATGGGTTGGAGGGCGGTGTCGGTCATGATTCCGGTTTGTTTTCTTCCTGATTTGAGATCATCGGTAAAGGCGTCCACAGGAACGGGCTTAAGGGTCTGTGGTGGGTTAGAATTGTGAATAGCGACATGCGTTAGTCAGTAACACTTCTTCGTGCAAGCACATTTTCGGACAATATCAACATCTTTGGTGTAACGGGTACCATCGTTACAGATCAATCGGACCTTGAACAAAAAAATACATTTGTTCGCAAATTTAACATATGCATTAATACGTATTCAAATATTTATTTAATTGCGAAAAAATGTTTTTTTACTACCTTACGACGTTTACTTTTGCGAGCATGGCAACAACTGGATCCACAGTTTCCGACACATTTCGCCATCTTTAATGGTTTACGTGATCTGCAACCATTTTCCGTGTAATACTCTCTAACTTGTTCCTTTCGGCAAGATGGTGCTGTAATATAACACAACGCAACCAAATTAGTAACACTTCAACTAGCAATCTAAAATTATATTTGGAATACAAAACCAGCCATTTTAGTATTAAAATTAAATAAACATCCAATAATTATAAAATATAAAATAATTTACAAACTGTAAATAGTTATTAAAGCGCTTTCAATTTCTAATAAAAGATAATATTATAATTAAAAACTAATATATTGAAATTCAAGTAATATATTTAGTTCAAAGCAGCTATGTTAGATTGATATAATGCATGCTTAGTAATGAAAAGGTTAGTACCTATGCTGTCGTACTTAGTTTCCGGCTCACCTTGCTCACAATATTTACCCCTGTACCCAGGCCGACATCGGCACAAATAATCAGGACCTGACCTGGGAACACACTTACTGCCATGTTTGCACTGATTGATCACGCACGCGTCCATGGGTGCTGGTTCCGTTTCAACATCCGGTTGATCACTTTCTTGTTCTTCATCAACGTCTTCCATTTCGCTGTCCAGCAAGGCACAGCCAGCAGACACCTTTTGTTTTTGCGCTGCGTTTTCGAAATCTACCTGTTTATGGTTAATCCAGACTTCACGCATACAACCTATAATAAACGCATTTTACTAAAAACTTATAACTTTTTTTCGTATAAATATTTGTTTCAAAATATTTTTATATATCAACCATATTATTTATCAAGTATTAATCTTACCGCAGAAACTGGTAAGATTCCTCAGATGCCACAACGTGAATGCTTGCTGGCCGAGTTCAGAACGAATTCCTCCTAAGAACATAGGTGTTGTGAGTCTTAAGTAATCTTTGGAGCCTTCATTTATTATGGATCTGGCTAAGCCTCTATCGACTCTTAGGGTGAAATTTTTCTTAACAGCGATTAGTTCTGCTATATGATATTGACCATCAGACACCATCTCAAAACTATAATATAATAATAATTGGTTATTAAAATAAATATTAATTATTTTATATATAATTCTTACCTATACATAGTAGAGACAGGATAGTTGCCTACATCGTAACTGACTCGAATTCTTCCATTAAATAACTCAACAGCCAAATGCTCCTGATGGCCATCGTAAAGCAAAACACCATTTTCTTGCGTTGTTGCAAAAACAATCGTCACATTTGCCTCAGGCTTAGTGCGCAATGGTTCTAGTTCCACAAATGATGTATTGTGAATAAAACTTAAACTGGTTAAGTATTCACAACGTTTACCTAATTTCAATATAAATATAACAAATGTATTAATCTATAAATATTAAAAGAAAATAATAAATGCCAATATTACCAGAATAACCTGGGGCGCATTTGCACAAATATTCACTGCTACCAGAAGGTTGAAAACAAACTCCGTGGACGCAATCGTGATGCTGACATGGGGAAGTCGAGACAAATGGAGGACTTTCACAAAATTTACCAATAAAATCTCCAACGCATTTGCACACGTAATCATTGATACCGTCAATGCAAGAAGCACCATTCTAAAATTCAATATTATTCCAGAATAAAATCCATTTTAACATAGACAAATTTAGTAACACACCTGACACATATGATTTTCGCAATCATCTATATTAGCAGTGCAGTTGTCTCCTTTAAATCCTGGAAGACACTCGCAAGTATAATGGGAGAAATGATCGACGCATCTTGCATCATTTTTACACGGATTGTACTCTTTAGTGCAGAATGGTATTTTTGATTCACAAAATTCTCCTAATTAACAAAATGTATTGATTCATTTTCGATAAATATTACTTCGATAGTTCGTACCCATAAAACCCGGCAGACATTTGCAGTTATAAGCTTCAACCATATCTTCGCAGGTAGCATTGTTTTGGCATTTATTTAATGTGCAATCATCAACATTTGTTTCACATCGGGCCCCAGTGAATCCAGGTGCACACTCACAGCTGAATCGTCCTTCCTCGAGAACCTTACATGTAGCTGTGTTTCTGCACGGATTTCCATAGCATGCATCTATCATATTCTGGCAATGCTGCCCATGGTACCCTGGAGCGCATCGGCATTCATATTCGCGGTCTGGTAAAGACATACATTGTCCGTTATTTTCGCAGGGGAAAGTATAACAGGCATTGCACTTTGCGAGGATCTCATTTGATACGCGACCTTTAAAAGTAAAAATAATGAATATTAATTCATATGTGGTTTAAATTAAAATAAGCTAATTTTAATTTACTTTTGCACTGAAACGCTGTTGCGGGAGTTGATAAAATTAATTTATCGCGCATTGCTTGGGGTTCAGCACAACGAGCAATTCCTGGTTCTACGTAGTCTAATTTGACCCATTCTGCTAGCCATTTCAAGGAGCAATCACAGTATAAAGGATTTGATCCTAAAGCTCTGAAAATTTCATCCATATATATATAATTATAAATAATTATTTTATTATAAAATATTAACGTACAAATGTGTAATAGATTTTAAATCAGCAAACGTTCCTTCCGGTATCATTGATATTTGATTCCCATGTAAAGAGCTATGAAAAAAAAACATTACATTTCCAAAAATATTATTATTATTTAAATTCCTTACATTATACGAAGAGCCTTCAATCCAGTTAGAGCATTTTGTTCTACGCATTGTAGTTTATTGTAACTAATAATTCTGTAACATAAATTATTATAAATATATTCTAACAGGAATAATAAGTGGTAAAGGTGCTAAAACTGTGAATATAAAATCTAAATAAAAATATGCATTGTGTCTCAAAAAAGTTTTTACGGAAAATAAGTCGATAAATTGCAATTAACTTACAATGTAGACAATTTGGTGAGATTTGCGAATGTGAAGTTCGATAGGATACCTATTTGGTTGTTACTTAAATCACTGAAAAACATAATACATATGAATTAATTATTAATGTATTTTGTTATTTATAAATAATAACACTTACAGTCGTGTTAAAGATTTTAAATGCCTTATTCGTTCAATATTAATGATTTGGATTTCGTTTGATTCCAAATATCTATGAATAAAATTTTTTATAATAAAATAATTTATATTATATTTGTGTTAAATAACATACAATTCAGAAGTTTCTGGAGGAATTCCCCTTGGAACCTCTTTCAGTTTAGCCCTTGAGCATCTCACAATTGTCCCAGTGCACGAACAAGTTGGTGGACAATAATTATCACCCAAACACCCTTGATCGTTGTCGCTGGTACATTTGAATTCGTTCTGGGGTAATTCTTTGATAAGTACTTCTTTTACGCGAGTTGGTGCCGCGCATCTTGGTGACGAACCACTCAAGCCACGAACTTTCAACCAGTCCGAGAACCACGCAAGATGACAATTGCAAATGAATGGATTTTGTACCAAATTTCTATAAACATATATATATTGTTTACAAACAGCTTAAAATGTAAAACAATTATGAAACATACAAAGTGTGAAGTGATGTTAGGTAATCGAATGATCCTGGCATAACACAAGTGATTTGATTATTAAATAATGATAGTACTTTTAAGTTGTGCAGCCCTAAAAACATTTTGTTGTGGATTTCAAGTAGTTTATTCTCTGATAATAATCTAAAAATAATTTTAAAATATTAATTAGTCAATTCTAATTTGGGTATATAATTGACTGACAATTCAGTTATTCTTGAAGCGCCTTCAAATGAATTTTCTTCAATTCCTGTGATTTGATTCCTTCTAAGATCAAGTTTGACCAAATTTGGTAAACGCCCAAATAAACCATCAGATCGTATGCGACCCAGCTCGTTATCATTTAACAATCTAAACATTTTAATATTGTAAACATTTAAGTAAACCTAGACATTCATTGAATAAAACATACAGCTCTGTAGTGTATAAAGGAACATCTCTCGGAATCTCTTTCAAACCCCGCCCTGAACAATCCACAGTAGTTCCATCGCAAGAACAACCTTCAGGGCATGCATTATCTATCAAACATTCACCAGCATACCGTGTTCGAAATTCTTCTTGGCCTACACAAAATAATATATCTAATCTTCTATTGTACATCAATAAAACAACAAAAGCAACACATCCAAACTTAATTTACATGAATTTTATTATTACGATAGATGAATATTGTTTTATGTAATATATATATATATATATATATATATATATATATATATATATATATATATATATATATATATATATATATATATATATATACCTTTAAAATGATTTATTAAATGTTTTTGTTAGCGTATATTTAATGTGGAAATGTTTTGGTTTTTATATGTTTTTAAATTTATAATAATGTATTAAAATGTTAATACACCAACACCACTGAAAAGAATTCAGCGAATTCTAGAGTGGGGGTGCTTACCCTTACATTTGAACTTTTCATCTTTGATAGCTTCGATTCTTCGCTTTTGCATTCTTTTGGGGGTATCGCAACGTGCTCCTGATGTTTCTATGGGATTCTTATGCAAATATTCAGCTAACCAACGCAGGTTGCAATCACATATAAAAGGATTCCGACCTAAATGACTAAATAAATTTAAAAAACAAATTGTTTATTATTAAATATGGTTTTATTTCATTTTTTTTTTAATTTTCGTTAAGTACTAACTAAATATTTTAATATACTCACAGTGTCTGTATGCTTTTTAATGAATCAAAACTTCCATTGGCTAATGATTGAATATTGTTGTCATACAAAGATCTAAAAAAAGTCAAATTTAGTATTTTGATATTTATTTAAATTTGATTTTACATACAATAAACTTAAACTGTGTAGATCTCTAAAAGAATCCCTTCGTATGCACGATATTTCATTTGCATTTAACAATCTGTGAAATATACGCAATTATTAATCTGATTATTAATTAATTAAATCTAGATACTTGCAATAATTGCAGAGAGATTAATCCTTGAAATATGCCTGCTGGTAAATCTTTGATTTTGTTTCCATACAGCACTCTAAAAAATAATTTATTTTTTTAGCTAAAAATCAAATATTTGATATTAATCAACTTACAAAGACGTTAATGATTTCAAACCATGAAATGCGTCTGCTGCTATTTTTGATATTTTGTTGTTACTTAAATCTCTGAAAATTATTTAATTTACTACGGAATAATTCACTCTAAAATATATATATTAGGAAATACGTACATTCGTCTTAGTAATTTGTGAGCGGCAAATGTTTTTGCAGTTATTTCAGTAATTTCATTTTGTTCCAAACGTCTATAAGAAAAAAATCATAAATATATATATATTATATTGAGGTAATATATATACATCAGTTAATGATGGAAGAAATAAAATTAAACGAGTTATATCTTGACTTATAGATTACGAAAATTTATTTAAGAGGGGTGCATTTTGCTCTGCGGCAAAAAACAACCCTGAACAAAAAATTGTGTGTTGGGTATGTCTTGATTACCATACTTCAGGGACTCTTAGGAGTACACCTTTTTGGTAAGCCATTATATAAATTATAGTTTTGCAATTGGTTAATTAACAAAGTTAGTTGCCGGGCGTTTTATGCCCTCTTTAACATATGAGTACATACGTTATGTATGTTCCAAAAATAAATTATGTGTTATGTAGGGTAAGCTATGCATATATTCGTACATCAATCCAGTAATGAGTAGGTACGACTGAACTGGTAGTGTCATCGAACGATGAAAAGCTAAACTATATACGTACAACTCAGTAATTCCATCAGGGAGATGGTCTGGTATCTTTGTCAGTACTTTCTCGCGGCAATCCACAACACCATTGGAACAGCGACATGGATGCGGACACTGCGGTTCGTTAATGCACTCTCCGCCGTTTGGACGCTCTACTAATCCTATAAATAAACTCATATATAAGTGATTTTTTTTTTCTACCGGAGAAGTCCGAAGATCGCGATAGTCGCTGTTGGTTCTCTGACCTGAGCATTTGAACTCCTGATCATGTAGGTCGGCCACGTTCTGCCCTTTGAGATGGTTGGGTGAAAAACAACGTGTATATTGACCGAGTCGTGGTGAGTTTCGCAAAAACCGCGCCAACCACGATAGCTGGCAGTCGCACATTAGGCTGTTATCGGACAACCGAAGTGTACGCAATCTGAACATATTGCTGAACATATCTTTACCTATCCACGTTAGGTTGTTGTTATTGAGTGTTCTGAAAATGCAAATTGCTCAATACGACGTCTGAGGTCCAATTGTATTACAAAAAATGGCTATGCAAATTTCATTAATTTCTACGAGTAAAAAACTTCGAAATATATAACAGTATATTTTTGAATCCATTTAGATTTTTTGTCGACATTATCATAGCGACTACTCCGAGATAATTGTAAATGTTTAGTATTAATATTTCGAAATAAATAATATTTATTAATATATTCTAATAATAAATTCTAGATATGCAAATCGAGTCATGATTCTTTACTAAATGTTCACTTCCGCAGAATCTCCGCAAGCGAGAGAATATTTAAAACGGAACACCGGTTGACAACGACAGCATAGAAACGTGCTACATGGAAAAGAGATAAAAGACTACAGAGAAAAGGTCGTAGAGAGTCGCTCATGGAAAAGATCTAGAGCAGTCTTTCATCCGTTCGTTGGTTCACGTTGTCGTGACTATGTTTTTCATGGCATGACAAAGCAAGGCATGTGATTCCTTCCGTCGCAAACATTGTGAACTCTAGTGCATTTGCGAGCATAAACCAAAGCTGTTGCATCGGATAATCACAAAAGTGAAAAATAGAAAAAGAAAAATTAAACGATTCTCACTTGCACACAAATACAGGATAATACAAGTTAAGCAAATAATCCTTAAATCGAGACAAAAATAAACAGATACAAGATCTAAAACTTTCAATTGATATTTTATTTGAATTGCTTATATAATAAATAATATAAAATACATTTTTTTTGTTATACTTACAGCATTTCTAAATCTTTGAAACTGCGCAAAGCGATATCGTCTACACAAGTCAATTTGTTGTTATCGAGTAATCTATAAGAATAAATTTGCTAAGAAATGACTAAAAATAATTTCAAATCGTGTACTTACAAATACTTTATTGCCGATATACCTCGCAGACTTTTACGACCAATAACAGTTATAGAATTATGACTCAGGTCCCTAAAATATACAATTTAGTCAAGCACTCTTCAAGATTTACTAGCATACATGCAACATAATAATCTGATTGATACATCATTGATACAAAATTTATTAATATAAATATTTCGATACAATTATATTTATTGAAAATATCAAATAATTTCATCAACACTAGTGGATCTATTAAAAACAAATACACTAAAAACAAATCTAAAATGCATTTAGTCTAAAAAAAGAATAACATTTAAAACTAAATTAACTTTGAATCAACGTTTTTGTACACTGCCGTGTCAGACAATTAAATTAAAATTTTAAACGAGTCTGCAGGCTTTGTGCTAATCGGGTTACTTGTCAATAAAAAGAAGACGATTTTTAAATTAAATTACTTTTAAACCTTGAAAAAAAAAATGGACTACCTTACATTAGTCATTTTACGCTTAAAGATCATATTGGCATAGATGAATTGTATCAATTATGAATTCAGATCGTCCGTTTAAGATTACGTAATCATTATAATAATTATCTCATTTATATGAGCACCGTATAATCTGGCGTTAAAACTTACAATCGTATCAAATTGGACATGGTTGAAAATAGATTATCTGGAAGATGGCGTATTTGGTTTCCATTGAGACGTCTGGAAAATCATTCGAGTTAAATTACGGAGCAATGGAAATAATAGATTAATAATGGAATACTTACAGTCTTTCCAAACCTGATAAATCTCGGAATGAATCGCGTTCGATTGTATGAAGCTTGTTGTCAGTCAATTGTCTTAGGACAGAAAATGTGTATTTAACTTGTTTTTAATTTAAATTTAAGTATAATGTTAGTTTCAAACAAAATGAATATACGCTCGAATAAACAAATAAAATTAAGTGATTCATAATAAATTATAAATATAACTGACATCAAATAAGGAAACTGATAATTAAGAATAGATTTTCGACGATTAATAATGTAAGATTTTATATATAAAATTGTAACTCACAATATACGAAGTTTTCCCATATCTTGAAAATCTGACTCCAAAATAACGGTAATGTTGTTGCCTTGCAGATCTCTGTAACAAAAAATAAATATTGTAAAAAATAAACAAATTAAAAAGTGGAATGAATTTACGATTAAAAATTGCGTAAATCAAAGCACGAAATTCAAATATGATATTTTTCATTAAAAGTATATTTCAACGAAACGAACGAATTTGTAAGAATTAATTAACCAATGGCATTCTAATGCAAGCAGAACAAGTTATATTTCGTGGTTGGGGAAACTGACGGTCAGAGTGTCAGAATGCCCTAAGTTTTACCGACCCCAAAACGCAATTAAAACCTTCAATCAAATGCTCTATACAGTGCTGCTATATGTAATCAACCGTTTTATTTCATCGAGTAAAGCTAAATTGTCCACCATCCTATATTTTATATGCAGCGTTTGTTAATCTTTTGTTAAGAACATTAATTAAAATACATCAATAAACCATTAAATATTTCGAGTCACTTGTAGTGAACTGCTGGTGCAACGATTACTCAATTCATGTTGAGAATATGCAACGCGCATTTAGATGAACTGGTTACACTTGGTAAATCGGGCACGTCCAAAACTTAAAACATGTTTACTGGCAAGAATTGGCATATCAATAGATATTTTATGCCGACGTTGAATAAAGTGTTCTATTATTTTGGTCTTTTGTTTCAGTCTACATTCGAGAATAAAACATCACAGGCGATTGAAGCTTCCAGATAAATATTCAATATATACAAAGGTATTTTTGTTTGCATACGTTTTCATTAGTTGAAAAATGTCGATTGAAACAAAAAATGGCCCATATTTTTTTTCAATTTCATATTAATTATTGTATACTTATTACTTTGAACCAAATTTCTTATATAGTTAACGTAATATGTGTTAATGGATTTTGAGAAAAGTGTTGAATACTTAAATACGAAAGAATCGCTTGAAACAAAATCAATAAATACTTGAGTAAAGTGTGAGGATTGACACAAAGAACGGGGATTCAGTTCAATAGCATCAGGATCCCTACGTTAAAGAGATAAATCAGAATATAAATTCATCGAATCAACTCCAATGTAGAAAACATATAAATCCAATTACTAGTGATTGTGTGAGCACGCAGTATGGAGTGTTCACAATCTAAACACAATTTCGATTAGATTAATTACCATGCATTTATAACTCATGGCCGGCTTTTGACATAATTACTGCGACAATTCGGCTTTTGTTTAATATTTACTCTGACTGTCAGGGACCACTGTAACATGACATAAAGCTCTATACAAAAAAAAACAATAAAATCAATTCGTTTTTATTTATCACATTTAAATATATTTATATAGAGGTTCAATTGTGTTCAAATGTCATACATGGCCAATTGAACAATTGAAAAATTAATCAGTTCTCTGTGCTTTACACGAACTGGAACAATGCGTTTTGAATGTTATTTTAGAGCGTGTGCTGTCAACGTCCAATTTATGATTATAGACGTGTTATAGGTATGTTATTTTGGTATTTAACAAGATATTTGCTGTCAACCATATCGAAATATTGATTTTAATATTATTGATTTAATTTCATCAAAACATTAAATATAAAAAGTTTTAATCAAGCACTTTATTATAAATTGTTAATGTTATTGACATTTTGTATAAACATGTTATGGTGCGAATTATAAATATATATATATATATAAAAAAAATATTATCTGCACGAATGGTTATATGCGTAAACGTAGTATGTGTACATCTGTGACCTGGGCGAAAATGTAAGCATCTGTTGCCACATAAATCACGGGCTCGTGCTAGTGACAAGTGCTCTGCACATTGAACCGCATGCTAATGTTGGTCAACACAACTTTATAATAATAATAATAATACTATACAAATGCCGCTGTTCATGATTATTTGTGGTTTTATTCGTTCTGTACGCGCTGTACTTTAGTAAAACGTGCGTTCCCACTCATTGCAGAGATATACCACGCAAACAGTGCTTTATATGATACGTGATCATCGCACTGTGTGATGGGTATATACATACATACATACATACATACATACATACGGCATCATAACAATCGCTATTAAAATCAGTCGCGTTTCTGTTTACTTTGATAACTAGTTTTCTATATACAAAACATAAAACACAATTTTAAATTTGACATCCAATCCACACTTAGAAATAACTCGACCACTACAAAATATGATACTTAAAGTATTATATTTTGTAAATTTATATTGTAGTACTTCTAGGTAAATTGGATAACTTAGAATTTAAGACTTAAATTAAATTAGACAATTAATGTTGAATATGAAACCGCAAATTTCTCGATCGAATAAAACTAAATATATTTACAAAAAAATCTGTAGAATTCTTGGGGGGTGACAATGGGTAAGAAAGTAAGGAAAGAAAAAAAAAACGCCACAATCTTGTGCCTTGTGACGCACGTTTCCTTACACTTGACCAGACACTCACAATCGAATCACGAGCGGCATGTGGATGGATGATTGATTATTGATCTGCTGCCATTGTTCAGGTCTGTATAAGACGATTACGGTGTTATGTGGGAGAGGCACCGCAAGATCAATTCGACGAAGCTTTTGACAGTTGCAACAACTGATTGCTAGGCATTGTGGATGCCACAAGATGTCAAGTCTACTGGTGTAGATAATAGCAGATTATTACACCGTACTATTAAATCTTATGAAATATTTTATTAATTGTGAAATAACATTGAGAGAGCTTAAAATAATATTGATCGCAGAAGTTTGTTTGAACATCTTTTGCGTATACAGAGATAAAAGTCGCAATCCGTTGCGGATGACTTGAGCTTACAATGGTGGTGGGTGGCGACAGATATAGCTAACTATGTCCCACGGAAGTCTAGTGCTTCAAAGTCGACGGCAATCTTGTCTATATCCCTGGCGACGGGATGTCAGGAGGAATATGGCGTGTGACGACCGTCGGTGAACACTGGTTCCGGATATCCTGAATCAGATACACGGATTCGCAAAGTCTCAAAAGTAAAACACGATTTACCGATACGCTTCACAAACTTCAAGCCTCTTGAAGTTTTCTATAACCAGATAAATATTCCAATTTTCGTTTGTGTTCTACGAACATACAATGGTGAAATATATATATCTGATTTCCTGAAACAGTTCCCAAATCAATATGTATTTGAATAAAACGCGAGAATATATTTGTTATGTCATTGTCCTCGATTTCTAGCGGTTAAAATGCAGGCGTTACATTGTTTGTCGTGTGAAAACGAATAAATGTCGGCAATAAAAGAAAAACATCTCGTCGCTGAGCTTTGCGTGTGCCACAGCTAGCCAGAATTGCCCATCAGTTTTGCCTAAAGCTGGCACGCGTGACGGAACGTCATAATGTGAACGGCTTAATTTTTATTTCGAATACATTAAAATCGCTCATGAATAATTTACCGGGTTTTGTTTTTCTGTTCGTTTTTGCTCTTTAGATTAGTTAAGTGCTGCTATATTAGGAAATAGGTCACTGATAAAACATTCTGTAGCGTATCAAAAAGTTATGTTTTACCTTCATTGGTTGGTGTAATGCCTACGCAATGGGAATTAATCCAATACATCCGTTTTAATTAAATTAATAATTTGATTAAACACAGATAACATATAATCGTTTGATTTTACGAATGACTGAATAGTGTTGGATATTAGCAAAAATGCAATATGTAAAAATTTATGATTTCAACTAGATATATCGTTCTAGAAAACATCGTAAAATCGAACGCGCTGCACAAACTTTCTCAAGCATAAAAGTGGATTGTTAAAAATTCAATCACGTAATACTGTACATAAAACCTTCATTAATATCATCGAAGAACTTCTAAAAGTTATAAAACAACTTATCACTGAGTATATTGGACAGAAATTAATAATAACTTTTGCGAAGCAGTGACAACGGACTGAAGCTGAATAGTATGATAAAGAAGAAAAGTATAATGACAGCTGTCGAATAGTTAAGCTTCAATCGAATTTCGACATGGGAAGAAAACATCAAAGTGGATTTATTTTTCTTATTAGTATCCAACAAACATTAATTTACTAATTTCTGATATTTCCAAATAGTACCAAGGTTCAAACAAAATAACCTTGATATAATTGAAAACAATCTAATTTATTATTAATAAACTATTATTAAGCACTAATCATTTAATAATATACTATTATCATTGTTATTACAAGAATTATGCAACTCGAATTGATAACCACAAAAACTGGGCGATTTAATCATGTATTATAAAAAACTTTGTACCAATAAAATAATTTTTCAAATTCACGGCCGAGTAATTTCAGAAAAAGGTTACACTTGCACGGCACGGACTTTTTCCCATAAATTAATAGACGTTCTGATTTTTTTTGGCGTTTAAAATGCATTAAACGTGTACCTTTCAAGTCACGAATAGTGTAAAGGAGAGAAAAATAAAAAAAGGTTTTCAGTCATCAATACACGTCTGGACCGAGATCGCTCATTAAACACAATAATTCTGATAAATTCTCTTTAAAAACGATTTCACTACAAATTGGCGCTCCACCCATATTTTATTAGTAGTTTGAGAATCTTTGATGAATTTTATGAAATTATAATCTGTATTAAATTATAATCGCTAATGCGTTCATGCATTTTGAAAGTAAGAGATATTAGTCGTGATGTTGAGTAATTGCTTTTATTAAATGAAACACTGACAAAAATGTTTTTTTAACAACCTCGATTTCCATAAATCAAAATTTAGTGAGTAGGAAACATAAACACTATCTCTCGCATGTACGCAATCCGTTTAAGTTAACCGCAGTATGGAATTGCATATAGTAAAATAGTAACACGTGTCATCTTTGAGACAATGGCCAATGAGTTGAGATGATAAATCATCGTACTGGTAAAACATGTCGGACGTGCGGTTTCCTTTATGAATGGAGATACCAGTTCTTGTCACATTGCCATTATAATGCGTCGTTTAAGTGGACATATTCATTGAGCAACTTTTTTCACCATACATTTCTCCGTATGAAGCACAGCCATTGCAGCTGTATTTACTGTTTTAAAACACTTTTTCGCGACTTGTTTGTTTTTATTAATCTGCAATGATTTTCATCTCGTGACAATTGTAAATTTGGTATGCTATTATTGGGTAATTGCCAATCAATTACGAGCACTAAGTTTCTTTTCCGTTCGGTGATTGAAACAATAATTAGGTCAGCCTTCTCCTGGAATCGGTTGTGCATGAAGCAAAACAATTTCGGTATTTGGACAATCTGGCAAACTATCACAAACCAATCAATAGCTCATTAGTAATCTAATATATGCAGAGTCTATTACATCTAGTTACATACGTGATGTAAGTGACTCGTTGGCCTCTGTAACTAAATTAAATCAAATGCGAAATATACCACAAATTTACAATTCGTTAAGTCTCACATCTATTTTCATTTACCATACATTTGGTAGCTAATCATTGTTAATGAAATTTTAAAATCAGAACAACAATATCCGATGGATAATAGATGATTCTGAAGTGGTGTTTTTGTCGTCTATCGCCGATGTTGCAGCTACAAGTAACCGTGATCTCTGCCGTGATTATCTGCCATATTAATGACCAAAATGTTGCCAGAATAGTAATGTATTGTTGGTACTTCATCATAATTCCGTTAGCATTGTTAGACATTAATTAATATTCTCCACGCGTACATGGTTTAATATTAATTTAATGAACTGGATATCCAGTCATGGATACACTACATATTTGCTACAAAATCCGAACTAATCTGTTGCATATATCTTAATAAAACATATGAGACTTTCTAATAAAACTTTCACGTACACCAAATACAATTTATTTATTCAATTTTCTTAAAAATATCACTCATTAAAAGATCTATTGTGCCGGTAATTCCATTTCCAGTATCAAAATGGATAATAATTACAATGTGCTGGTATTTGTACCAGTTCACTGAATTTCCAATATTAATAATAATAAACAGCAAACCCACATAGTGCGATTGGCCTTGGATCATGGAAGCGATATGGTATATCGATCCATATGCACCTTCAATTCTCACGGTTAACTTATTAGATGGTGTAGGAAATTGAATTTATACGACCGTAATATGTCGGACACTCGGCGCCCTACAGTCAAATGAACGAACGCGTTTGACGATATATATACATATAAATGTGTGCAACATTTCACATCGTCTCTTTTATGTTTCTTGAATATGTTTCCAGTTTATTGATACTCAACACGGACTGCATGCTTTATAATAATTAATCAACCGATTTATAGGTTGCAGTTTAAATGTTATTATTTGTATCGCGTTACAAGCATCACGTGATTGCAAATCATTTTGATTAAGTTAAAGTTATATACAAGCAGTGGCGTATGTATGTATAACTAAATTTACCAGGAATATGGAACTCAATCACAATTATATTCAATTTACATTTAGAATTAGAAGGTATAGTTAGCGAACGTAAATTATCAAGTAGCGTATTTAGTTCAAATTGTGGTCATTCATGTGAATACAAACTTCCAGCCGGTCTGCATCTGGTTCGCCTGCATTGAAAATACACTACTCGCTCACTTGTATGTACGCTATTCCAATATGATACCACGGATGAGTAGGAATTGACCTGCGGGCTTTAGACGCACCCTTCTGCACGCAAAATCACTAAATCATGAAGAAGACTTACGATAATTTGTTAATCGAAAACTGGCCACCACTAACAAACATATTGGAAGATAAAGTGTTTTTGAATCTTTCAACAAAGTTACTCAACACACTTAAAATATATGAGGAAGATTGAAAATAATCTATTCTTCTTAAAAGCTTTTCAATTGAAAATTAGAAAAACGAAATTTTAAACAAAATCAACAAAATATACTAAAAGATATTTTTCCGTAGTATAATGTACGAAGCGAAGATGAATGTTGAATTAAATTCAAGTAATACACGAGTTGCCAATCTATATTTAAACTATCTTTAAAAGCTAATATTTCTTAAGTTGATTCGGCCAGTAACTGTAGGTACTCAAGACACTTGAAATTGAATTCATCTGTTCCGGCTGCAGGCTTATAGTTCGTTCAAGGCGTACGGCGAAAGGAGGAAATAGCATATAGAAGTGCTTGAATTGAAACACAAGTAGTGGAAAAACAGTCGTAGAAAATAATTGTGGAGAGCTAAATTTAGAACTTTTTGATTGCTGATGCATCTACCAACAATTCCAATTGCTGAATTGCATTGTAATGAACTACCGATTGAATAATAATTGAAACTTTTCAATCCAACGCGTTTTTGATGACAAATTATAGGAAACAATAGCAAAACAGTAAAAACAAAAAAAAAAAAAACATCGCTGAATCTTTTAATGAAACTGTGATTTTCTATCAAGCAAATTCTCGTTTAACTAAAAGTGCAGATAATCGAATAAAGCTCACCGTATGTACAACATCGAAATAAGTTCTAACATTGTAAGGGTTTTTTTTTTTTTTATGTTGTGTGATCGTGGCTTACCCTCGGGAATGGAAAAGTTGTTTAAAGAGCAACAGTGACAAAAGCGATCAAACGACAATGTGACCTGAACGCACGCAATTGGGAATTCATTCGTCCATCATTGTGATTGCCGATATACTCGTATAGCGAACGACTACTATTATATTCGCCAATTCCTTCAATTGGAAAACCGCCACCGGGCCTGTGTGGTTCCCCGTCTTATTATACGTTTATTGGAGCTGAAATTGAACGTCTACTTACAGCCGCTATAGATCCCTTTGTCGTTTATGATTAAGTCAAAGGGTACTGAGAAAAATTTAATAACGTGCTGACTGACAAGTCGACTGTGAAAATTTAACAAGGACTATTTGGAGTTCTGAGGTTTATTGTCAACGATACTGTACCAATTTTGTGTAACTTATAACGTTTTTCAAGCATCAAACGAAATGTTTTGAAAATTATCAACTTGATCTTAATATTAATCTGTTTCGGTCACGCATAAAATTATAATAAAATATGTAGCATTAACGTTATACATTATAAGACAGGAGTGTATAATTTCCAACTGACATGTTTTCGGTATGCAACGCAAACAACATGTAACGAATGTCCGAACTGGAGTTTTATTCTTTTCCCCGCGGGACGTTTAATATACAGGCGCCCCCTGTTGGCAAAAGCCGGTCCCAACAAATTGGTACCGATCACAATTTCAAAATTGATTATTTACAAAACGATCCAATTACACGCTAGTGGAAAAAAAGGAACTGTGATTAAGTACAAATAATACTATGGTTGACAAGTGGTTTAAGGACAGGTTACTTGAATATTTATACCAGAAAAAATTGAAATAATTAAGTGTTTAAATGTTTTATATTGTTAGGAAATGTGAGTGGGGATAAATATGATTGTAAATATAATGTTTAAATAAAGTATGACTAACGTTTTATATATTACGGAATAAGTCAGTATATTCTTATTTATATATTGTAAAATATAGCAAGGTTAACATCTGACCTCAGACAGAAAAATGGTTAGCACGAGAAAAATTGAAACACGTAGATATGTGCTATTGTTTTAATATGAATGATTGCACCAGTCAAGGAAAACAAATAACTAATATAAATTTCACTGCGATAAAATCTATAACAGCCAAGGCAATATCACGAGTATACCATCGAAATCGTACGTGTGTTTTCGTAGGAACTAATACGTAACGAAATGCTTTCACGAAGTGGATCTGAAATTTTAACTAATTTCATTATCAATTTGGTATAGCTATCAATTATAATTTCCAAGTTGGGTAAATAGCACTTGTTGGTTTTACCAAGCGCGCCTCGCTCGTTGAGATATATTCAACTAATAGTTTTCGTTCATATTCAATTTTCTGAATATAAACTATTGCGCTCAAGTCTATTAGAGATACACGGCTAACTAAATCTGATATGGATTTCGAAATATACAAAATAACACATTTTTCCTTATTGTTATTGATGAAAACACGCACACAATTGTATGGAAATAAAATTTATAAAAATAAATTGAAAATTCTACACAATTACAAAATGAGGGAAGCTGCGCAAAAGCGTGTGGGTTTTTTAATTGGTGTTCAACCGTGCATGTCCACCTCTGCTTTCCCAGTCTTCGATCACCCGCCTAGACGTTAGGTGGGTGTTCGCGACACTGCCCAAAACACGACCGAAACAATATATTTTTCACAATAATTGTTTCGATTTCAGTCTAATTGTAAGTAAATAATGATTCTCTATATCTAAATTACAAATCTAGTCTAGTATTTACAACAAACAGTTAAATCCTAAATTCATCTAAATTGCATATAAGACGCGTTTTAGAAGCTGCAATGACTAATATATGCTTTAAGATATTAAAAACTAAAGAGTTTTTTTTCGCAATCTACGGTGGATTTTTGAAAGGTTTGAAGATTCAAAGCTAATACTGTACTGAATTCAACTAATCGCTGAAGCTTATTGTCACAATACATTTCTGCCATCTCGCAGTGCGACATAAAATATAAAAGAACATTTCAAAGAAAATGTCAATCGTGATCGAGTTTTTATTTATTTGAAAAGTAAATTCAACTGGATTTAGCGGTACCGGTGCGACAGGAAGGACTTAGGTATCTTGTAAAAAGCAAGGCACTTTAGAATTCTCTTTAGTTATTTATTCAGTTGTCTGGAACAGACACATGTTCAATACATAGTATTTGGATCTTATTCCAAAAGCTATGCATATGAAAAAGTTTATTAATATGTTTGGTAAATTTCAAAATAACGGAGATGAAACAAAGATTGAAATTTTCGTTACTGATGAGAAACCAAATATAATTTTAATTTCAATCTATTCCAAATCCTACTTAGGAAATAACGGTCTCATCCTTTTGCGGAACACAATCTTTAAATACTTCGCAGTCATTTGTCTGCAAACACAGAAAGCATCGTGCATTGCGTAGGTCTATTTCCGACAATCCGACGTTCCACAAGAGACTGTATTTAATGGTTTGTGTATAAAGCAAAGAAACAAACCTTCTGCAATTAAGGTCGTGGGAGCTCAATTTTGAGATCATTAACTTTTATTGTTGCGATTGGCGAATCAATGTAATATTTTTATTGTCAGCACAATTCGTGCCTTACAGTTAGTTACACTGATTTTCTCTTCTAATAATACCGCGCACACAATTGTTTTTGTTATATTTAGATAAATAAAAATACCAGCAATAACGAATTAAAAATGCGTCACCGTTTGTTTTCGAGTACGAATGTAGTAAAGCGTGTTTTTCTGTGTATTTTATTATTGTAACAGTGGCCGTGTACTATTCGGTACCCGAGTCACGTTATGTTGCATCGCGTGTCGAAAATACACACCTAAAGATTGGATCTGCTATAGCGGTCGAACGCAGCCCTCACCAAACGAATGAATACAGATGAGGAACGTTTGTTTCAGCCAGTTGGCCAAATATTTAACAAGTATTAATGAGCAATGATGGTTTTCAATATTGAGTAATAAAATAGAAATTTGCAAGAAACTAGCATCACACAATTTCATTAACGAATTGAATTTATAAATAATAAATCAACTTCTATAATAATGATTATGAATATTGTATTGGACAACTGTACACGCACTACACGCATTTATTATTTATTGTGGTGTAATTTAGTTATTACATTTTGTATCTTGGTCCTGTGAACGGAGAGGTGCGTGTCAGATATACAAGACAAAATTCATTTCATATAGATTTAAACGCTTTTTACGGGCCACATGCAATTTCTAAGTTTTTTTTTTTTTTTTTCAAACCAAAACAATGTTTTTTATGTATATAATAAATATACTACAAGTTTAAGACTACAAATTTAAGACCAGTGAATTATTATTATTATATATTTGTAATAATATTTTCAAGATTCTTTTTATGAAATTATTAAAATATATTAATATTTGTTAAGAACGTTGAGTATGTGGTTACTCAACGGTATTTTATGATTGGTAATCAGAATTGCAAATCTATAATTATAGATTCCATGCTTACCCAAACACATGAATCAATGAGTGCTTTTTGTTCCCTTTTTTTTAACATTTAAAACTAACACACAAACATAAATCCGTGTTTCCTGTAAATATATTCTTGCCTTCTAAAAAATAGTTCCAAAAAAACACGACATAAAAGTCGACCTTGTTTAACATTCAAAGACCACCCCGTAAATAATTTTAAAATGTACACAAAAAAGCAGTGCGTCGCTTTCACTAAAATTCACCAACAATTTGTCGACGAAAAGAATATATCTTGTTCGGCGTCATGCCGTTGGGTTCTGAATAGCTCGGAGGGGTTCTCCAAACGCCGAAGACGAGTATATTCGCAACAATCTGATTTGTTGAGACAGCGATCTGCATAATTTGTGTATCAGCCTGGCTGATCACACTCAGATACGCTACTGACGAAAATTGTCTCTGACACCGAAGGTGATGTATGTTGTCACGTTTACGTAGGGGAATGACACGCGTAAAAAAAAAAAAACGATGACTTTTATGGACAGTTCTTTTTGCCTAGTCCTGCTTCCTTATCCACAGTGTCTGGTCGCTTTCGGAACTAATATGTTAAGATTTAGTCAAGTGCGAAATACGGAGTGTATGTTGCCCTTTTGTGTGGTCAGTGGAAGGAATTTTGATAAATCACAATTGAGCCGAAACTATTTCAAGAAAATGTAGAATAGTCTTTGTTCCTTGCATATAAAGTCCTCAGGCGAAGTCGATATAAAAAAATTGTTTTGCCTTCCAAGACTATATTTGTTTTATATAGCAAACAAATAAAAAACTATTTTATTTCTTTATATCATAAATCGATTTTCTCTCTTCTGGAAAGAGTTGATGTTTTGTAAAAATATCTAAAGTAACTTTTTTGGCGAGTGCTTGTTTTTCAGTTAAAATAATTAAACCGATCACGTAGCTATAGGGAGATCATATATTTGCGCGTGTATTTGCAATTAAGTGTAGTAACAATTAATGCCCTATTAATTAATATTGATTGTTTGCGTATATAGATGATTATGCGTGAGCACGCAGCATGGTGTCCGCGTACCTCCGTCTTTAAACAGGTTTCGCGCCAATAGACTTTGCACAGCCATTATCCATTACACGAATGATTTGTAAACGAATCTATAGGCTACTGTTTATACTCCGCCACATAACATTACAAATTTATTTCCCTCCTTAAATGTAACTCAAACTCTGCTGTGTCTTAAGTGCATTTATATTCTGATCCGAAACACATTTACATTTGTTGTTGTCTTGTAAAGTATTTTATTTAAAAACAAATGGTTTTTTTTTGTAAAAGCCCTGTACTTAAATTTAAACTTCTTTGGCAACAAAGATTTATAATTTTCTCCGACTTTATGTAAACCCATAATTACACTTAAATTTAAAATGCATCGCTTCTCTGTTTGTTCTATAATTTATTTTATATTTAGAAAAATTTCAATCACTAAATAAAGCTTTAAAATTTGTGCTTGCTTATCTAAATTGAACTTCAAATAGCTCGTTGTTGCAAATAAGTTAAATAATAATTAATCAACGATTCATGATCATTTGTGCCACAAGTTTAATTATACTGAAATTCAGCAAAACGTTGAATATTTATTTTGATTGAATTAAAATGCACCAGTTGTACAATTACAAATGATAATGAAATTAAAGTGACGAAGTACTTTTGGGCGAGCATTAAATGCGAGTGTTCATCTGTAAAGCACAACCAATGAGTGTGTTTCGTTGCACTTACGGTGCTATAATACATACTATGGTACACTATAGTGCTATCCGTACAAGCCGACGGCGATCCAGCCACTTGTAATGCTAATTCGCCAGTGCTGAATGTGTAAAGTTGTTTCTGCACTTTCTACAACCGCAAAGTTTCGTTTCGTGCGATCCAAGCCTACCTTTATTCAAATGACTTGAGATTATATTTGACAGATATCAAGTTAAGAAGAGTTCGAGGAGAGAAGATGTTCGAAGTATAAGAACAACCTAACTAGTTTAGCATATTCTGTAGATGATCTTGTTCTTTGTTTCACGTACAGGAAGACAATATAGTTTTCACACCAGAGGATCACAAGGAGAAATTGTTTGATTCTACGGTAATAGGATTTATGTTTCAATTCAGAATTATTTTAAATTTAAATAAAGACAGTCGCATTTTCTATTTATGTCTATATAATCGAATATCTCGTAAAATTGAAATTTTCTTGTTTCGTTATGCATTCAATATGTTTGTAACGCCTCTATAAAAAAATATAATTTCAGTTCAGGAAGATAATATAGTTTTCACAACAGAGGATCACAAGGAGAAATTGTTTGATTCTAAGGTAATAGGATTTATGTTTCAATTCAGAATTATTTTAAATTTAAATAAAGACAGTCGCATTTTCTATTTATGTCTATATAATCGAATATCACGTAAAATTGAAATTTCGTTATGCATTCAATATGTTTGTATCTCTTCTATAAAAATATATAATATTCGCCTATTAATAAAATAAATTACAGTAGTACATGTACTGAATGGTTTTTTAATTTTAAAAACTTGTATATAATTATACAGAGATCGATAGAAGGAAAAGTGTAATCTTAAAGTAACGTATTAGAATGGGAGGAGATGAAATAAATTCTGAAACACAGAAGACTGGACCGATCAGTTTCTGTCATGTGCACAAGTGCCTCCTCTTCGACAGAGCCTGTTGAACTCTGAACTGCATTCGTTCTGCGATGGCAAAGCGAAACTTGTGGGCCTTCACATCTGATATCGTCGTATCTGTCAATTGCAAGGTAACACAATGGATGGCCGATTGCTATCGTGCCAGCCTTACGTCTATTCTTTACATTGAGGAGGTGATTGCCACATTGCAATCCAATTTGTAAAGATTGCTGTTGACATTACTTTCAAAACACAACAATACGCATTCATACAACAATAATTTCACTTGATATGTATTTATTACCATATTATTCACAATTCGACTCATACATTTTATCATGTACATATCCTTTCAAATAATAAATTTCACTTACAAATAATAAATATAGTATAGAAATACACATATATTGATTCAAAACGTTTTCAGACCTAGCATGTTTAAAGATATTATTTTTAATTTCCTGTTTTTTTATTCATCCATTTAAATGTCCATTACGTAAGAAAACTTGCAGGATAAGCATTAAAAAAATATAAAATTATAAAATAAACACTATTATTGTTAGGAGCATATTTATCAAATTTATAATAAACCTACGTACACCTGTACAAAAGTAAACATTTTATAAAAAAAAACACCTTAATTGCATGTGGGAGTATAACAGTTAACCATATATGTATGACAAGAGATGCCTTGCAACACATAAAAAAAAAGTGAAAATGACTTTCCATATATTATTAAGATACATAAAGACTAAATAGGTGTATGTAATGTATTAAAATCAATATTTTAATAATGGTATTTAGTACAGCGTGTTTTATATCTAAATTTGAGATGGCTATTTATGTACGTATGTACATGTAACAGTAACTTGCTGGCAGGAAACTTAATAAGCTGCGCGTCAATATTTACTTGGCTCATACACGAATCTATAAGTAGGATTTTGAACAACGTGTGTATGTATGTACGTGGTTTAAAGACAGTGGAACCCGCAGTTGAAAAGAAAACACTTGAGGATACGTTAAAACGGATAAAGAGTTACTGGAGATATACGAAACTTGTTTAAAGAAAATATTAACGTCGATTTCTCTTCCGTTTCTATCCCTGTCCAGATAGAATTAAATTCAGCGAAATATTTCCACTGTGAAGATTTATTCTGATAGTGAATGTATACACTATTTTGTGGTAAAAAGAGAAATTTAAAATTCAAATGCGTGTAGAATAAAAGTTTTCGTGTAACTTTTGTGGCATTGTCTTGAATCTTTGATAAAATATGTTCGATGCTCGAAATATGTTTTTAAAAATATCTTCGGTCCGAACAATGTTGTTGAACTTTTACCAACATGCTGTGGTTTCAAAATAAAACTTTTTAAATAAATTATTTGTTTTATTTTGTTCTTTTAACTTTAGTTCGACCAGTACTGATTTATAAATATCGGAATCTAATACGTACTAGTTCAAAATTTACGTACTTTACAAAATAAACATTTCCAGCAAATACTTTTTGATCAAGTAATCTTTATAAGTTTTTAAGTAAATGTTTATTTTATGTAATTGAAACCCTTCAAATTGCACATGTTTTTCAATAATAGAACTTGTATTGTTCTCGAAAGCGAATGCAGGATGATATATGGAGGACAACGTTGTCAACAACTGCGAAACATACTGCATATTGCATTCGAATGATTCACATTTCAAAAGCATTCCCGAACAAATTGAGAGGAGTGTCTCTCGACAAAAATCACTAAACACCATTCTTTTCCTACTTGACAAGTGTTGAGCATATATCTCCCAACCAAATACCGTATATATTTTCGCATTCCGTATACGAGTATTATAAATGTTTGAAAAAAAGGTTTGAAATTTTATTTAATTTTATAGGCGTGAAGCTCATTATGTGAGTATTTTTTTTATCAAATATCAAATCTATTATGTTAGCCTATTATAAAATAGCCCACCCTTGCTTAGATCTGACCTTAGATAAGGTGTGAAGTTCTTTTACAAACAGTTCACATAATGTTTAACTCAAATAAACTTCGGCGGATTGATCGACAATTTGTTCGATCCTCAACGCGATTCAAATATTACCCGACAAATTAAAATCTATCAAATGTCCTAAGATTTACTATATCTATCTTCGCGTTGCGAAATTAGATTGCAACGGACCCTGTGTTTACACAACTCTCAACACAGTTTTAATCAAATTAGAACAGGCTGTACAGTCGCCAACTCAATCTTAGCCCTCGGGTGGATGGGGGAATCGAGTAGTGTGTGGGAACGAAACAAGGTTACAATAAATATCATCCTTCGGACAAGGATAGTGCAACTCCACCCACAATATTCGACGATTGTTTAGTCATGCTGTATGCAATATGCATGTGGTTTTTAATATGCAGTTCCCCTTGTAATGTCAAGTTTGTCGGGGGAGCGAATAATCGTCAACCAATATTATTAATTAGTGAGGCATGGTATCCTTTGATAAGCTGTCTATGATGTTTATGTTGGCGTGTGGAAATTATATTTGCCATCATGTATGTGTTTTGAGTTATTCTATGCGATCAAACATAATAACTAGTTGAACTATCGATTCGTTTTGCATTATATGCAGTTTATTTGTATTTTTTCTTTTATAAACTTAATATTTTAGGAATCTTATATTACTAAATAAATTTTCGTTTATTTATCCGTAACATGTACTTAAAATAGCTAGGTATATCTCAAGAATTTAATTAGATAGCGTTTTGCGCTATACGGAATTAGAATTCTTGTACCTAAGAATCATGTTATAATTTCTTATAAACAGTTATTTAAATATTAAAAAAACCATTAGTGATTAACAAAATTTATTCATCCCACCTTATTAAGAATATAATACTTTAAGAAGCTGTAACACAAAAACTGAAATTAATAGATAAATTCTCTTAGTTTTTACTTTCTTAAGTAAATATTGTAATCATGGGATAAGTCGATCTTGAGATTTTAACGGAAATATATCTTTTGACCTTCCCTGAATCAAGTTTGACAGTTTTTGGACGGTTAGTAGAATATTATAAATTAGTAAAATAATAAATATATTTGTAACATGTATAAGAAAATTCAGTGCAATTCATAATTTTTTTTATAAGTAAATATAATGATACAATAAATCAGTTGCTTAAAATTGTCAAAGCTGATGGATGTGCATTGTGTAAAGATCCTTTATTGTCTTGTGTTCCTTAATTTAAATGAAATCACTTTGACTAGTAAAATGCACTCCTCTTTTATTAGATATATCATTCATCATCCTGGTAATTATGCGATTTTTCCGCTTAGCTGATTGCTGAGCGGAAACCGCAAGCGGAGCACACCCCAGTTGATTACTCGTACGTCTTCACCGCAAAACAGCATAAAGGCAACGCCGCGCGCCGCCACGAAATGACACTCGTAATGATTTAACGCCATATATTTATTAGACCGTCAAGCCATCTACAGTGTGAGTAATAACTTGAACTGGCGTGACTTACTGGATTGGCTGTCTGCCACCTCTGTCTTTTCCCCACACTAAAACTCGTCCGCCGATCCTGTGCAAGGTCACCCTCCTACACAAATACGGATCAAAGACGGGAAATATATATATATATATATTTTAATGAAACTTGCTCAGGGTGGCCCGAAATTTACCTCTGGTTTGAAAGTTGCTATATTTATTGCATATTGTCTCGGTTAATTTTGTCCCACCTTTTAAATTTGTTGTGACGGGCAATTTATTTTGAAGCCCCGTATATTATGCTGGCGTTGGTTCAATTTTGAGCGAAGAAAATAAAAATATCAAGTTTTGCTAAAATGAAGTGTACCCTGTGGAAATTAATATCGCTGGCTATGTCTACATTCATTAACTGGCACAATTGAAACTGAGACGAACAAAGAGAATTTCAAATTGAGCCTGTACGATAATTCAGCACGTTTTAGAATTAATTATTGTACTTGTAAAGTTGTTAAGCAATTATTTAAATCACAATTTTGAAATAATGAATTCGGATAACGAATAAAAATTTAATAACATTTACTGCGAGCGCTCAGTGCGAACGATTTCATAATCAATTCAAAGAATCGCTTGCATAAATATCTATTCTTTGGCATAGCTATCCATGCGGATTGTTTTATGATGATGCGATGATATTAAACTTGTAGTGGGTACCATCATCGTGGTATCTATTCCAGACATTTTCCTGACTGTCCGCCGTTGCTTTGCATTTTTTAAAATGAGATCTGTCACGCTGTGACACTTGAAATGTTGAAAAATGCATAATTTCATAGTTTTCCAGTCAGGACGCAAAGATATGAAACGGATGACAACAGTTTTCCAACTATACCAAGTAGACAAGTTTTTCAAATAAATTGTGTTTATTGTGAATTTAACTTCATTATTTTAAAAGTTTCTTGAAGTTATACTTGTAAAACCGTTAACACTGAAGAGAAAACTTTGTTATTAGTTTTAATTCAGAGTAAAAACGATAATTAAAAGAGCTACTCTTAAATAATTCAACCATCCAAACATGACTGATAAGATTATGATAGTAACTCCAATTCCAACCATCCAGTTAATCGATAATTACTGTTAACTTAATTAGAAGCTGTAATTAAGCACCACGCCCACTACAAACACTTCCATGTGTAAAGTAGCCAATGAGTGTAAACATAATCTGAGTGTATAGGGTGCATTGAACGTAAGATATTTCGTTAACAGTTGAGGTCGTGACTCAGTTTGCTTAGCGCGTTATCGCCCGCCGATAAATTCTCATTGTAGCTTTTAATTGGAGAATTAATAAAGCATCATGCGGGATAACGTTTGATTAAATTACTTTACCAACAGAATCATATTTTAAAGTCTCTTCTTTTATTGAGTTTACACGTGAGAATTCCGCACAGTACATACAATTGGTGTTTATTTTTAAACAGAATCGATAAGGATTCAATTAAATTTTAATAAAACTCATCAATTTACGATTCAGAATTTAGTAATTAATAATTTATATCATGGTTTATTGAGTCGAAAACGTATTTCCGTTAGTAAATGTTGAAGACACACTGGTGCATATTACATGAAATGTTATATGCGAATTGTTTTACGGTAGGAAGGATAACGTTATGCGTACTTTCAATATTACATGATATGTTGTGACGTGCATTCACTCTTGTTGTATTGTATGGTCCTGGATTCCAATCTCGCCTCAGGGCATAGAACGTATGTATAATCTCTGTCGCATATGGACAACTCACACGCATGAATTCAAAACATTCAGACATATTAATAAACTAGAAATGCCTTGTTGTATTTAAATATTTTTCAGTTGAAAGAAAGTTATTATTTGTTTTGACTTATATGTACAGAAATAACAACAAAAACAAAAATAACATGGTTCTTGTTTACTACGAAAAAGTGTGAATATTTTCACTAATTGGACGTAACTTCAAATAGCAAGTCAACAGATCTGTCGTAAAAGTACTCATATTTAAGCGTGAATTTATGGTCCAATGTAACTAATTCAGGCACGATTTTACGATGAAACGACAGAAACTTTTACGAACTATAATCAAAAGGTTAAAATTATATATTTTAAGGACATAATCGATATATAACTTTCACCGCGGCGCGGCTCGGGCTCAAAATAGACCATTATATAAATAACCCTTTTAATCATTAAATCATGTAATTATCTTAAATAGCAAGGCGCGGTCTGGAGGAATACTATTGATAGGCCTAATTAATATGAAAGTTTACCTATAGTCATGTGGGAGTTGTAATATTCATGCTATAGGTGTGTAGAGCATACAAAGGAAACGATGATTGTAACTATTGCGAAAATGAATGATTCGGAATAAAGAATTTGAATAATTTTTCAGCCGAAATTTAATTTACGCTATTCTGTAACAGACGTAATGTATTTTAGGGTAGCTGCGAATATATTGATTCTGCATGACATCTTTTATAATATTGGCAACATACATCACTGTCGCCGGGAGCAAATGCGGTCTGTGCGAACGACGCATCAACTACGCACCCTTCAAGCCACTCTTTCTGCACTTCATTCACCGTGCACTATATTGCACTAGCTGTCACGAACCCATGCATTATTCACTCAATTTTGAAACCTAATATTACTGCGACCATAATTTATTATGCACGCATATGAGGTAACAAGCGACAATACGTATTTTGTAAAAGATCTTTTTAAAATAACTCTAGGTAGTTGTACATCTCGAGTATCAAACTATATAGAAATTCATTGTACGCCTACACTCATAAATGTCTCGTCGTACAAGTATTTGTAGTTTACTTCGAGATTTATTGAAGTGTTCCATAAACCACTTTATTGTTTTCTCTTTTCAACCGACGACAAAAATACCTAATGTTTCAAAAAAATACTGAGTGCTAGCGCTACTGTTCAAACATCGTATACGATGCTACGATACGCTGGAATTTTTATACATATACGACAGTCGGGTTTGAAAATAACGGACCGTTTTCAGGTAATATATAACCGAAAAGTGCTAACTTTTTAATGAAATACTGTTATGACTTTTAAAATTTATAATACGATCAGATTTGAGTTTTTATTATTTTTTTATCAGCGCACATAACATAGATAGCGAAATGCAGTTATCTTTTTGTGTCATTCAGCAAAATGACACACCCAATAAATATTTGCTTGATATACAATTGAAATAAAAGTAGTCAAATATTGATTAATTGATAATGTAAAGTTGTACATTTGATTTTATTACTTGACAAATCGTTACAGTTTTATTACCGGTAATTTCTTTTCGTGTTTAACAATAAATATTCTACAACTCGTCTTTTTGAGCATTACATTTACTCAACTAGTATTTAGAAAAATTATAAATCCGTAACAGAATGCGAAAGTAAATTAGAAGACTGGGATCATTTACTTTAAAGAGCATTACAAACAAACAAAAAAGCGTGTGTATTATGCGTAATGCAATCAAAACGTAAGTATGCACACAAGACGCAATACGCAACGTGCACGCAACGGTACCTACATAATTCACAGGAAGAGGTCGCGAGACCCGTTGAAGATAAATTCAACGATAATGAGACATGTGTTCTGGTGCATATATATATATGTAGGTACACTCTGCATCTTCAAGTACACTCCAAAACACCTTTTACAAGATTAAAAATGATTACACGCATGATTTACGTTTCACCTACTACGACACCGTAAAGAGGTTTTCACGTCAGGTGTAGAGGTACTTCGGCAAATAAGATGTTTATATGAAGTGGTTGTGTTATATGAATCCACAATTGCAATTTTCTTCATCCGAGCATTTTCAATTTCTTTGAAACGATATAATTTAGATAAAGAGTGCACATTTTATGAGCTTTTTCAGAGAATTGCTGTCGGAATGATAAATGCACCAACTCGACGTTCGATTTTCCGTGTTTATGTGCCACATTAAAATTATAGACTACGCGACTAGTGTCCAGTAGTTTACGGCTAGTTTTAACGATAAAAGTAATAGAACGCCGACTGAAAATGCAATTAAATCGTGTTTCGGAACGTTAATGATACGCATAGTACACACAAATAAAACTCGTTACAATTACGAGGAATATTTTATTGAAATGATCCCAACTATTCGAAATAATACCTTTTTGGGGCATACAGGAACCTAGGTAACAACTATTGTAAATTGTAAATGTTAATATATTTGTAAATAATGTAAATTACTAAATTCTGGATATGTACGAGACCAACAATTTCATAAAAATAAGAATTAGCTTATGTTTATATCTGATATTTGCACTGAAACCATTGCACTGTGCAAGGTTCAGTAAAAGATATTTTGCACTCAACGTGAACTGGGCACTTTAATGGCTTAATTGAACGCGCGACACTGTTTAAGTGTGCACTGATTAGTAAGTGGAAAACGCTACCCTAAAAAAGTTCACACTCAGTGCGCACTGAACAGGTAAGTTGAAAACGCTTACATAACTTTCATTACGTTGTAGTTCAGGTGAGTTTACCATTATGGAATTATGAAAATGAAAAAATGCACTCTTTCTAAAAGTAAGTAATTAATAGTACATATTTGAAATTTGCATTGGTTTCTGATGTATATGCAATAAAATGACATGGTTCAGCGGATGCGAATTCAAATTTAGAAAGTCACGGTTGGTTTGTGTAAAGCATCATAAAAGTAGGCATCAGACTGCATATCTTCGCCAGATGAATCGTAGCCTGTCATCACCAAGCAACATTTACGTAATTGTGAGCACGTAAACCACAAATTGAAGGTTGCGGATAGGTAATGAGTTATTTATCGAGACTGCCGACAGGTAAACTGTTGATTGATACCTTTGAACGAAGATTATGGTTTGGTATTTGACGAATCAAAAAATGCAGATATTATTTAATATTTTTTCAACGAGAAACAAAAACCATCAATTCTTTGAACAAAATAATTGAAATCAATTAATGTTGAGCATCCTTTGTGGATTGTCTCAGGTAGCTTATTTTAAACGTATCTGACGTTTAGATCACTAAACACAAATAGTGTTAGTTTTCTAATTTCGACAGCTAATTAGAATTAATGTTAAGATGTACCAATTGATGTACGACATGTCGGTTCGTCTTGCTCCAATTTCGTCGGGTATTTTCAGATGTGACCAATGTTTTCTTTAACAGTTTTTTTATAATGTTAGACGCACCTAAAAATATATATCGTCCATCGTAACTTAGTTAAATTTCTCCTGAAATGGAGGAGACAAATATTAAGTTAACTAAATGGTTAAAATATGTTTCGCAATTTTTTAACGCAATCCAAATGAAATTGTAAAAGAAAGTTGGAGATTATCTAAATATTTTAAATTAATTTCAATATTGATCTCTACTTTTAGATATTTTCTGTAAATGAATGGAGGTGGTTATTAAAAATAATAAGCTGTCACGAGATTAGAATAAATCTGTGGCGGTGCATGGATATAGAAAGAACAACTGTATCCAACAATGGAATTTGTTAGTCTCAGAAACGGGTGGATTATTTTAAACCGGTGATATTTTAAAAGCAGAATTAATTCTTATGTCAGCCGTGTGCAAGGGAACGTATAAATAACCGACAGCATAGACAAATTTGCTGTGCCATTTTGCGACGTGTAAACACGCTTGTATTTAATACGTTTTCATCATAAAAGAAACGCGATGAGTGAAATGACAAACACATTCTTGGAATGTTCTTGTTTACAAATTGCTCTTCAGGTTTTTCCAGCGTTAATTGTTAACGTGATTCGATTTATAATTTAAATAATTATGAGTGATCTAGAAATTTATGTCAAACAACATCAAGAAAATCACAGTTAATGCAGAGTTAATGCTTCGACTAACGAAACTGTCACTTTTATGACATCCATGTTGAATAAATGAATAAAGATTTCATCAAGTCACGACAAATTAATAATCGACAAATGACAGACTAATCAACAACACAGTCCATTTATCCGTATCGTGGCTTGCTTTAATATTGATAATGTTTTAAAATTGCAATGAAAAATTACTAAATAAACGATCGAAAACTTCACGGAAACTTGCCGTCATTTATCAAACAAACTAGGACAAAATATGCCACAATGTGTTGACTGATATGAATCAACTTTTATCGAATTTGTTTCCCAAGAATTCGATATCACTTCACCGTAATCGTTTTCTTATATTTATTTACGAAATCATTGTTAACTATTAATATTCTAATGTAGATATTTTTAACAAGTCATAAAAACGATTAAAATAAAAAATATAAATAAACGGAATTAAAAACAAAAATATATTAGAATTAAGATTGGTTTTACATTTCTATTAATAACTAAATGTAATTCAAATTAGATAAATCTCATCTAAATTCATGAGTACTGTTTTCATTACCACATATAATATTACAAACCGGAAAGGATCAATTGTGTAATTAGATGTCACATACTTTTGTCTTATTTAAATGCCATAACAACATAATTGGATGCAATTTTTTTCTGGAATGCATCAACTACCTAGTTGATACTACGTCCAGCGCTAGCGGAAGTACATGAAATTATGATATATTTTGGTCTGAGACGCCAGTAGCTAACAAGACTTACAATTTATTAAATCGTAAATTCAGACAAATTATTTTGGCGTACTGACAAATATATCGTAATAATTTTTCGTCTCTACAATTTATCGCACATTAATATATCAACAGAGATCAAATGAAACGGTGAAAAGGGGTCACGAAAATTACTGTATTTAATAATTTGTCGCTAAACTATTTTACAATATTGTATTAATCTACTTAAAAATGTATAATCTTCAAATAAAATATTCCTTCTATTTAATATATAGTAATTTATATTTTCCAATAAATTAAATGAAATATGCGTACCCAAAAATGTATTTTACGACTAAAAGGCGCGTAGAGCTCATTTGGTAGTATAATTTTGAAAGTAGATATAAACAAACAAGTAGTTTTTATAGTTTTTACTTGTAAAATAAATAAAAAATTCCAAACTTAATTAAAAGTGCTGCAAGTATTATAAGCATTCTTAAGATTCTTTAGGCCAGATTATAAAATACTTAATCATAGTTAAAATATATAAACATTAAAAAGTTCTGAGTTGAAAACTACTTATACTGCATAATTTATAATTATTCTCACAAAATGCATCATGACTCTCGTATATATTGTGTGTGAAAAGGAATTCAAGTAAAGCAGTATCGACATGAATGAGTAGTTTAATGAGGAAGGCACAGTAGCATCACAGAATGTAACTACGTACGTTGAGCATCACTCATAATGAGATAACATATTCAAAAGTGAATTGAATATAATAAACGTAGTCACACGGCGGCAGAGTGGTGCGTATACAATAGACTCCGACACTTCAGAGCCAAGCCAGTTGCACACTCGTTAAATAAGTTAATTTCAATTAGTATTTCCGAATTTTAATTACACACAAAAATACATATTATAAAAATATAATTCAAAAATCACCATGAAAATCCACGTTTATAAGCAGTTATTTATTTGCAATAATAAAATTATCCGCCTATGGCTTGTTCCAAACTAACCGAAATTGAAAGTATTCATTAGTTTTTTTTTGTGTCTAACGTAACGATAATTCTGTACGACAAGCACAACAGAATTCACTTTCCGTTTCCGTTAATCCTTATAGGGTACTTCATGGGGTCCACCACAGTTCCAGACTTTTGTTACAGACGGATTGAGTAAGTGCCATAATTACTAAGTCGCAGACACCCCTCTGCGTTAGTTACAAACGACAAGGGACTCCCAATAAGCTGGCCGTCGATAAAAGAAAAGAAGACGACGATTGAAAAATAATAAATTCAGTTGATACCAGTCGAGCGCTATAACAAAATCAATAACTTTTTTACCAGTGTCTCGGATGAAGTAATTTAAATAAACTCAGTTTTTGTATCAATTCTAAAGAGTACGAAAATGTTATTATTAATATTAAGTTATACTTTTGTATAATAATAATTGACTTTTATTTCTCATCAGAGTAAATAGTTTTCTGTAGAGTTTGGAGAATATTCAATCTTCTAGTAATATTCATAATTGCAAAAATGAATTACCATGTTTGTATCAATTAATTTCACTGTTTTACTAAATATTTAGTCATATTTCATTGCATTAAAAACAAAACAATGATACCGACTACATCAAATTCTTTTTGAAACGAGCAACATTTTCCGAATACTTCAAGCGACAGAACACGAAACAAGTAAGTTACAAAACAAATATGTAACATTTTTTACTGTCAACTCTTTTTAAGTTACGGCGCTTACTAACCGAGTTGGAAAACAACCACCTACCAAGAGATAAAAGCAGTTGGAATGATAAAATAAAACTACAAACCAGTATCGTGTAGAAAACAAAGCATATCGACAGGGATGAAATAAAAAAAAAAAAAATGGGAGAAGAACCACAAAGGTATTTTTAAAAGTTTGTATTTCTAATACATATTTTACAATATAAATTTCAACAATAAGACACGCCGGTCCAATTCGTATCGTCCCAAATCGGAACACGGATCCGATGTGGGATCTTACAAGCGACAGAGGTTTACAGATAATAAGACAGTAATAAGTGAAGATAAAACGAATGCAAATGTTGATATGAATAGAACTGTATCTCAGATAAATCTTTCTGGAATATCTTATGTAGATTGATTAAAATAAATAAACGTTACTAGTTTATATATGTAACAAAAATATAGAATGTGGGTTAATCAAAGCAACAAAGTGTGTAGGATTTGGTAGTATATCGTGTAGGTACCCACCTACCTGCGTCATGTTATAATATTTGTAACATAGGTCAGTGCTGTTAAACAAAATTTCTCTTCGAAAATAAATACAATTATTTGTCTTTTCTATTAAAAGATACAATTTTCATTCCTTAGCTCCAATCGTAATATTGAATATTACACTTTTTCTAAGAAATGTGAATTATATATATTATAATGGCCTAGATATTGTGTGAGTTAAATATTAAATCAAAAGTATTTGACCAAATACAGATTAGTAGAGACTCAATTGATAGCCCATCATAAATCATTCTATAAAGTTACTATGTGTTTAAGAAACCGTTATTTGTGTACTCTTTATGTAAAAAAAGCACGAGTTATGGAAGAAAATAATGTAACCCTGAAGATATTATATATTTCTCTGATATACACGCATACATAATATAGTATCATGAGTTTGCCGTATACTTAGCTAGTAAATATTTTACTAACAAGATTTGCTATGGATAATTTTCTTTTCACATAAGTCATTCGAGTAAGATTATAGAAAAACTGTGGCCATTGGAATTGATATACGATATTAAAACCTTAGAAGAGTTTCAAGAAACGGAAATGGATCGACTTACGTTCAAAATCTTATTATAATTTGCTGAAAAATCTGTATTTTCCTACTAAGGTTTTTCGGTATCATCATTTTGAAGCTAGCTAATTTAACAAGTTAAATTTAATTTAATTGCACCGCCGGGCTTTGAACTTCATAATGTATCATCAATTAGTAGCGTTCCCAGTTGAGGAATAAAATTCTAACTACATATATACAGTTGGGATTATAGATAAATAAATAATAAATATCTTATCTGTCTTTGACACGTAATATTTCTGCAAAGCCCTATAGTTAATAAGTAAATAAAAATATTAAAAAAAAACACACACCTTAGTTATTTAATACCAGCCTTACCAACTATAGAATGTCGTTTTCAAATTCTTTATTACCCATATTAGAATACGAACATTCATTACCATACGTTATTAACCCTGTATACCACCTACGTCGACGATCATTTTATACCATATATCATCAGCATATTTAGTTATATGTACAAATAGAAAAAGAGAATTTTTAATTCAAACATTTCAGAGACACGAATTGCAATCAACCCTAAATAGTGTTGGTCACGAACTCGAAGAAAACTATTAGTAGAGACTATTTTCGTAAGTGTATCCTCGAAAAATGTATATTATAGGGGAAACAGACAGTGGTTAGTAGCACTAGACACAATTATCTTACGGGGTACGTGTACCGACTTGAGTGCCTCGGTGAATTTGACAAAGCAGTGATAGAAGCAATCTGCTCCCTGTTATTATAAGGGACCACCAGCCTTAAAGATTGCCTGTGACATGCTATTTAAACCTTTATTGAACAGCTTCATGAAGTAAACCACTGTAGTTTGTTGTAACAGGACATAAAAATTCTTCCGAAATCTTAATGTCCCGACACTTTAGAACTTATTTCCTAACGGTTACAATGTAATCAAGTCATAAAGACTTACGTCTATTACCATAATGGTTAACTTGAAAGAGGTTTTTATAGTTAAAATGTTCTAGTGCTAATTAGAGCTTAAAGGTAAATCTCAAAAGTTTTAAATATATCAAAGAGTAGAAATATGAAATTCATTATAATTTGCATCTGGATAAATATACTATGATTAGTCTGTTTACAAGCATTTAAAACCTGTTAATTTTGGACGAGATCCAAAAAATGGATTAAGATAATTGTTTCGAGTTCTTATTGCATTGCAATGATATGACACTTTGTGGAAGTTTGCCGTATTTGCCTAATAATCCGTGAATATAACAGACGCATTTTCTGTTCGTTTGTAATTGCGTTGCGCAAGTTTCGGAGACGAAAGTCAGAAATAAATCGTTCGTAAAATGGTGTGGAAATTAAATTAAAATGAAGTGGTACTTGTGCCGTGGATCGTTTAATCCTTGTTGTTTCTGAAGCGAACGCTTAGATGACCGCAGATATGCAAGCAACGATCTTTTACCATAAATCACTGATTATATCTTTAATAACCTGCTGTGTGTTAATTTCGCATGAGGTACACGCTTTATAAAGGGAAATTATGGCTTTTTAATGGTGCTATATTCGACCACAAAAGGTCGTATGTCAGAAAATATTGTGGCTACATTTTACATCAGAAAAATTGATTGTATACCTTTTACAACATTAATTTTCTTAAGAAGTACTACATATAACCATTGTCATACACTTTTATACTCGCAAGCCATATTTTATCAATGTCAAAATTATTTATCAATAAAAACACAGACGATTATTTTTTAACATTTTATCCTATAGTGGACTTATTACAAAATTGAAACTGTTTTCCAAATTTATTTGTAGAAATTACAAGTTTCATATAATGGTTAGCGCGAGTACATACATACTAGTTTGTATTTGTGCAACTTTCTTCTCTATTACATCAAGAAATAAGATATTCACACAATATTAATTATAATTTTCTAAAATTATTATGCTTCGAAGTTATGCTTTAAAGTTTATTTGATACTCGCGCTTTTGGCTCATAATCCGATGCACCCCTGATACGGTTATTACCACTATAGCAGTGCTCTTTCCGTGGAAATAACAACTATACCCTTACAACCCACTGTTCTTGCACTCGATGCGCACTAACGGGGCACTAGTAATATTATGTGCATTCCATTAGTTGACATTTCATGTTCCCGCTTACATAAGGGTCTTTACAACGAGTTTTCGCTGACTACCGAAGAATATCACATAAAATCGGGGATAATCTAGCCGTTATTACTACACCAACAGATTTGCTTACCCCATAAGAAAACCCATAAGGAAAATTGATATCGCATGGAAAAAAAATTAAAATATAAAGCTGAGGTTTTCATTTTTATACCACAATATTTCTTTCGTATTCTATAAAACTGTTTTAACAATAAATGTGCTATTTGGTGAGAATTTTATATTTAATTAAAAACTTTTAAAACTTCAACAGTTAAAGGTATTTAAAAATTAAATGAATCGGCAAACTTTTCTACAAATTAGAGCCCATTTATTTTCATTTGAAAACATTTCGTAGAGTTTTATTCGTTCATGTTACCTGCCAATTATTGTACCTTCTACATAATTGATTTGAATTTATCGGAAACTTTGTAAATTGCGTTGAAACTTTTTCTCCAAGCGGTACACTCTTAAAGGCATTGACGAGCGGCTTACAATAGCACAAAATAAGACAAAAGGTAACATTTTGTGTGATGCTAAGCTTTTCTCTAAACATTTATTATAATTTAGTTTAAATAGAGTATCTCTGGCATAAAGACAGTTATGCTTATTTTAATATTTCAAGTAATATACTATCGCCTTTCTTTGATGTATTTTTATCTCAAAAAGATATTAAAAATATTCCCGCCTCGCGCGATACATGTGTAAAAATAGATACGATATGTTATATATACAAGCAACGATGACAGGTATACATAAGCAAACACTCATATCTCTGGAGGTTGATGAAAGAAATTACACACGATTTTATATGTACTTGGGAAATATTTAACACATGTTTTACTACGACAAACATGCGTGATATTAACATTTTTATATTATTTCTATATATGTAGATATTCTGTTTAAGAAATTACTTAATAGAAATGCCTCTCAATGAGAAATGCGACTATAATTTGTAAGATTTAATACAAGAAGTAAATCAAATTGAAGATTGTAATACATTTTTAATCTGGTTTCAAATAAATGTAAAATTTCCGTTAAATTTTATGATGAGAAAAGAAATTCATTCAAGCGTATTTCGTGGAATATTGAAGTAACGCTGTGAAGTGTTTCGTATATATAGCAGCCGACTGCTTATGCCCAAGTTCACTGTCGCTGAGGAAGGTAGTGAGGAGTAAATGGTATAGATGTAGTGATTTCCCCTGATGCTTATCGGAACACTGTCGTTCGCTCGCGTTGACGAGGGGAACCGGTGACATTTGTAACGCTTGCTGATGAAGTCCATGCTGAGCGAATTTAATACGAATTAAATGCATAACTAGATAGGGCAACAACAAAATACACTTTCAACTGACATTTTTTTAAGGTTGCCGAGGCAAACAATAACGTTTTGCTTCAATTAATTTCTCAACGGAAAATGATTTACAGATATTTTTAATTTCTCAATCACATCATCGAAAAATAAAAATATAAACATGTTTTACAAAAAAATAGTTTACACAAAGAGGATGACCGGCTCTAGAGATTATATGAAACTTGATCGCAAATGTTTCGCAAAGTATATGATATCTAGTTGTATAATCTTGTCCCTACTATATACAATTAAATGCGACCGCCTCTGGCTGCCGTAATGTGCCTATTTTACGTTAATGCATTTTACTTGAAGTTTTAGTGAACAGTGTTGCACTTTGCGACGCCTTTGGGCATCAATTCACCAGCTTTTCGCATTGCGATATCACCCTCAACGCATGTAATGAGTGTACTCTCAAGTCTGACAAAACACTTTTATTTCGAAACAAATAATAACCACTCATTTAACATTCTACCTAATAAACTTTCTGTGTTTGAATTAATAAATAATATTATCGCTCCATAAAACTATAACCGAATCATGAGTAATCGAGCTAGGAATTGTAATAACGGTGTTTTTCACGTTTATTCTGATATTCGTGATCAATTACCGCGGGAACAACGTTGAGTGTCTTTTCGTGGGGTCTAAACCACGTGGTCGCATCGAATCAATTCAATCGCAAGAGGTATGCGATCGTCGTGCTATGTAATTTATTTGAAAGATACATGCATACACACACACACACACACACACACACACACATACACATACACGCGTAGTCTCTAGACGTATTATTTGGGGCATTGACGCCGCACTAAATAGTAAGGGAGACCCCATTGTCAAATCCGAACTACAGTATCAATGTTTTAGATTGTAGAGGCTGGCTCATTCTATCTAGGGACTCTCCCGCCTAATTTTAGTTCAGTTTAATCATATTCATCTGTTGAAAGTGCTTTTAAAAGCATTGTTCTTTTATCTTGTGCATCCAATGATATTGAATTAATTGATGTATTAGCAAAACTGTATTATATCAGAACTTGAAAAGTGTATTTAAAATCGTTCAACAAGTAATATTTTCAGATCTGTTTCAGAAATGGAGATTTGTGAAATAGATCGGAAAATATAACTTGTTGAACGATTTTAAATGAAATTTCTTTCTGTCGAGACAATGTAGGAGACAATAATATTTCATTCGAACAAAAAGATAGCATCTGGAAGACACTGAAGTGTCAATAACACCATCAGTATACTTTTGTGCGTGTCGTGCTGAAAAAAGCAATAATCGTCTATCATATGTCGAACAAACTCCGCTATAAAAAGTGCATGTGTAACATTTTGTCATTCTTATCCTCCGTGAACTTCGGGCCACATAGACCCGTGGGACGCACGCGTGACGACGCATGCCCAATCCCATGTGGTCGTTCCCTCACAACTCCCAGAATCCCAAGCCACCAATTCTCATAATTAAATAAACGCAAAATAGTTTTCGTTATGTTGCAAGGTATGTGTGATGCAGTCGCATAGAAGTTTGGAAACTTTGTAGAACTTGCCAAAAGTTGGATTACAACAAATAACGCAGTTGTGGATCTACTTTTGCAAATTAATCTACTTTCTGTAGACATATGAGCGTCAGTTTGTTTACGTCTGAAGTTTTTTTTAAAAGTTTTGATGCTGCATTCAGTTTTCTTTGTTAGCATAATGTACAAAATAGAACAAGTGTTCTAAGTAATCATATTACTAGTTTCAAACCGTTATGTTATAAAATTATCAGTACATACATAAATGGTAGAAAATATTCAAATATAATCTAACCCTTGGAAAAGTTTGTTGGTATTAACGGCAGAAATAACGTTCCCGCCCGTTCCATGTATCTTGCCGAAGCCGTCTGTGGTCACCATCATCAAAGAGCATCCTTTTACTGGGATTAGAAATCCACGAAGAGCCCCTTTCCCTATAAATTCTTTGCAACTGACTCATAATAAAACGAAGAGAATTCCATGAATGTACACGCAGTTTACCGCCGGCCACGGTGATGATATTTTAAAAAAGCGTTATGTTGTTTCATTTTTGGATGTGAATGCACTGAGAATAGGTACTGTGGGTGTTTTTTAGTTTTATTTCAACGTACATAAATTCTAGTTTCACTCGTTCATGTTTATAGAAAGAAATTGTCGCTGGTGCCACAGAAAACATTAATTTATTGTCACGGCAGTAGCACGCTGAATCTCTCCGCAATGATATATTATTATTGGGTAATCCACGAAATAATTTACTTCATAAAAACAATTGGGCTACTTTAGATAAATTATGGGACGTGAAATTAAATGTTATTCAGTTAACCAACACAAATTCAATAAATCTTATTTAATAATAAATTATATTTAAAATACGAATATGTTTTTGTTTTGTAATAAATTGATTTTAAATTGAATTTAATCCTAAAAAGATGACTGAATGCACTCTATATTGATACAGTAGTAGGGTAAATCAATTTTCTATCAAAAAAAAAGATGCTGTATGTTGTAAAACACCGGTATAAAAACGGAACATCAAAGCATATTCTGATGGAAAGATATTCAGTTTCCTTCAATACGAGATTTACCGACAAATGAAATTGTTGAACCGATAATAACAGCGATGGTGTATTTGTCGTTGGGAAATCGCACCACTTGTTTGGGGGTATTCATTCATAAACATTCGTTGAAGATACAGATTTTATTACAGCCTGCAGCGTTACATACCCACGTAGTTCGTCTTTACCTTGCAGTGAACTTGCGAATCAGTGCAATAGGGATTATAGTATGAATGGTGTATGCGTAGGATTGGATGCCTGCAGGACTTAAATCTTTGCAATGCGTCAAAGTAAGAATGTGCACTTTTTAAGTGGGGGTTTTTTATGTGGAAAATGGGAATGTTAAATGATTGCATATGAATGTCGTTCTAAGGATACCGTGTAGAATTTTCCAATGTGAAATTTTCTTCATGAAGAATTTGTGTGCAGTGTTCGAGTAAAGGCTATTATTAATATTTATAGAAGAACTCGCGTATGGTACCTGGTCTCATAAATGGTTAATCCATGAGCCGTGGATGTAGTACACTTCACCATTCTGGAGACGACAGCTCACTTGTTATATAAATAACTTATTATTTCGGTAAATTCAACATCGCAGCAACCTCATGATAAAATTATTTTTGTTAAAGTTAATAACGTTCCCGGTTCCATACAAAATATTTGTGTTTACTTAAAAAGAATAGCGAAATGGTTTCCAAAAGAATGTTCCTTAAACAACTATTTGGAAATGTATATATTATAATTTTTGTATTTTTATTAAAGAAAAATTTATATCATTTTTAAAAATTTTACAATAAAAAATCCCCCAATGTTGACCTATATTTTATCGTGCAGATATTTTCCAATAAATTTAAAAGTATGGTAACAAACAGATAAAAAGAAAACATTGCCATAAATAAAATATAAAACCGTTCTTGTTAGAATTTCGCGAATATAAAAGACATTTCAAATCATAAATAACACAAAGTAAAATGTATAAGGCACTCTCATTAAAGATTTTTTTTTTATATAAAATAATTAATATGAGCGTGCTTAACTACTCTATTGAAAATGTATTATTACTTTACTGGGATACATGACAAAACTCTTAATTCCCATAAATGCCAGCAGCAGCTAGATATGTAAAATGAGTTTGAAAATAATAAAAATAAACATAGAAGCAATCAAATCACGCAAAACTGTCAAATCTGATTTAAAATTAATAAATGAGAATCGTAACTACGCATTTGACAAGCGATTAATTAACAAACGCCGAATCAGATATGAAAGAGACGTCACACGAAATGATATATATAACTTCACAAATTTTAAACAAACATAAATTCCGTGCGAAACATCTACTTCAAAGTTTTCATTTTAAAAGATTATATTTTATACATAAAACATGTATTTTAGATGTACTTGCCATAAAATTTCCACTAAGTTTTCGTATCGAATAACTTTACTAACGACCGAAATTGTCCATTAATTATGAAACACATTATTATTGATCAATAAAATTACTATTTTGGTTCAGCTTTAAAACATTATTAATTATAATTTTTCTAATAAAGCTTATAATAAAATACGAATCTTATATACATTATAATTGCATCTTTTAATGATGGTGAGTAATAATAGCTATTATTCGCATAGTTTATAGAATTGAATCACAATTATAATTTTGATTTCTTGTACTGTTGACGGTATAATGTAAAATCATATTTATAGAAACTTTCATCCCGTCACAAATATGTCTGTAATCTCAGAATCCATTATAAGAACAGCTTTTAAAATTAGTAATTACACCTGGTGAAATAGGTGGGCGTTGTTGTATCGGCGCCGAGTACGTTAAAAAAAATACACTTGTTAATTACGTACAAACTAATTCCAACCGACAATTATATCCGACTTATTATTAGACAACGAATATAAATTGCCTTCTAGATTTTACCCAACATAAATACTTACGCCAAGCATCAGCAGCAAGCATTTTAAATCAGAGCGTATATGTATATATTAACTGTGGTGTCGCATATGGGAACAAGAGTTTAAATAACATCATTTTTCAAACAGGTCATTCGTTTTACAAGAATAGGTAGTGAAACACTTGTTACAGAAATGATTGATTGAGGAAATGTTACTAACTACTGTTCGAGGAAGAATTATGAGCTTGTCCGAATATCTGGATGCAATCAGTCTCGGAATTTTTTTTAAATGGTGTGAAAGTATCGCTGATAATTTTTACCCAATTCCAAAAACTATTACGCGCTTATCGCAACTATATAAATGACTTGTCAATAGAAGAATAGAAGTTATTTCTATGGTCACATATCGTTATAGTACTTGACGTCACTGGATGAAATTTAATATTTTAAACGCTAATTATTTGAGTGTTTTAAAATAATTCTTTAAATAAATACTCAAAAATAGATACCATTCTCAGAGCACAGTTATTAAAAAAGTACAAACTATAAATCTTAACATAAGATTATTAATGTAGTCTCACTCTTTAATGTAAATATATAGCGATAAGAACCATAATTACAAAAAGGGTACAAGAAAAAATTACCAGCTTAAACATTGAGCAGAAAAAAAAAACAGGAGTAGATTTTTTTATCTTCAAAGAGACAAGAAAAAAGCATCGAGAAAAAGATCTCAAGTCACGACCCAGGGTATTACGACTCATTGCATTTTTAAAGAAGCATGCAGTCGCACTAACGAACGCTTCCTTCTAGCCAATCGGACGAAACAAAAGCAATACTTTCTAAATATTTTTCATTGTGACTTATAGCGGTCATTTCAACTTGAATAGTATTTACGAAACAGCCACGATAACAATACGTAATAGTTTTTTGATGATAGGTATAACATTTTTAAGGCAACAACTTTGTACTATGAAGAATCTGAAGGTTCTCGGTTCGATTCCCAGTAGCATCCGATTTTTTTTATAACTGTTGAGTGTTTATGTCAAATTTAGCTTTATCTGGAAGCTGTTGAATATTTTGTTGGTTGAGTGGGGATATCTTAAAATGCAAGTTGCATTTAGGGAAACCACTTTCAAATGTAAATTAAATCATGTCAGCTGAAAGGCTTTCAATTCGAATATTCAACGACGTATGTCTCAGCTTCTTATTCTAAGTGTTTTGTTTAGTTTTATCACGTTTACAACTGTCAATATCATTTTAGACAAATATCTAGAAAACATGTAAACTGCACTAAAATGGATATATATATATGCAATTTTCTTAAAAAAATGTAGGTACATATAAAAAGGACGAATCAAATTAAAAACCCAAGATATAATCTGTAGCATAATTTAATGTGTAAATAAAAAAATAACTCAATTTCAAGTATTTTATTTTCCATGTTTCGCCGTAATTTGTCAGAACATTTAATTTATAGGTCGCGGCGCGTAGTGCATTCCCACATCACGTACACAGAAACGCTATGGACATTGTCCCAAATTAAATCCGTGAAAATCTTATTAAAGAATTAATTGAAACGTATTATTCTGGCTGTCACTGTTTTCGCTTGTAATCTAAATGTAAACTTTTCGCGTCCTCCCCTTGAGTTTAGGGTGTTCGTTAGCCGCCGCCGCCAACCCATCATATGACTCAAGAGGGTGGGTTATGGGTGCTTCCCCTTATTACAAAACACATACGTTTCTTTCTTGACAACCCCTCCCGCGGGGCTGAGCATTTTAATGAATAATCAAAGTGGACCATGCTCGATGACGAGATGAATCTGTTTTGACACCAACTCGTCCCCTCCTTTGTTCACGTTCCCAAATGAGAATCACGGAAAGTGTTTTGTTCACTTATCAAATAAGCTATTTTCAGCAGAATTTAAATTTGCGAATGATGTGTGCAGTGATTCGCAACGGGTATTAAAGTATAAATATAAACACGATCAAAGGCACTCATTACATGGCTATAAAGTTTACTTTGAACCGCTGGGATTGTTTAACAAAGATTACAGTTTCTTTGTTGGAACGGACCCTAGTTTAGCATGGCGCCAGACGTTGCATTCAAGATATCGACTTACAACCACACGGAACACCGATTCGTCCTTACCAATAACTGTACGCCACTGATCGCGTCGTCTACGCACCGTGCCTGGTTTGTTGATAGGCTGTACGCATTGTTTTACAATCAGCAATGTTCTGTTTACATTTTCTTGTTTACCATCGAACGAAGCATGCGTATTAAAAAAGTCTGCACTGTGATTCTATAACTTTTCATTTGGAAAATATAGCGGATATTTGAACATCACTCATCCCACATACAATATAGTTTATTTGTAACATGATCGAAATTCAATTTAGTTTTTAATTGCATCGTTCTTATTTATATTTGAATCATATTGCACTTTATTTGAAAAACGATTTAATTACATTTTTTCATTATTATTTATCAGTGCCGATATGTAGATATTTTTGCAAATAAAAATACACTTATAAAAATTGATGGTATTTCGCATTGAATATTAAAATAAAATTACAGCTTATAATATTAGGAATATTAAATAAAATTTCTGTCGCGATTTATTGACCGAGGTCGCTCTTTAATTGAGTTTACTACGAGACAGCCGACGAACTTGGCACTGAATTTAAATCATTTTTAAAACTATTTTTACAACCTTAGAAAATTTTATTTTCTACTTCATTCAAATCGAATTTTTATTAAATTTACTGTAATAAGGATGCAAAAATTTACCATCCATCGATGAAAATAAATATAAAAATATATGCGGTTTTCGCTGTTTCCGTCAACTGCGAATTTAAACGTACATCGACGATAAATCTAATTTATAATAAAAAAATATTTATTTTTATAAAAATTATGTTAATCTATATAAAACATCAAATATGATTTTGTAAATAAACATTATTTAGACGTATGCAATGGCGAATCAATCTGTAATTCGACTATTTGAGTTGTCCATCTTAAAAAATTTGGATTTATTTTATAGTATAAAGCAAAATTGATGTAATTATGTATAGTATGTCGATGATAATTGAATTAAAAACCGTCACAGAATCACACAGTGGATTCCTGGTTGCATGGCGCAGGTGATCGAATTAGGTTTGCCATAAATCACGGCACTTTATCAACGAACTTACCGTGTACAACTTTACACGCAATAACCTAGAAATATACCTAGTGTACAATCCTGTAGATTATATTGCATGCAATCCGACATAACCGAACGGACATAAAATATAGTTCACCTGGTTCCAAGTGCACTTTGTTTCTCTCGGTGACATTTCTTCAGGCGACTTTTACTATATGCAAAACTAGCACAATTCTAACTGTGTTCATATTTTTAGAATTATTTCTGCATCAGAATTAAAAATGGGAAAACTATCAAACATCCCAATGTTATATATATTAGTACAAATTTACATTTTCCATCAAATAAAAATTACAATGTTTTAGAAATATTTTAATTTTAATTCCCGATAACTATTTTATTTCTCTCGAAAATATTATATTCTATAAATATAACCAAACCTTACAAGTTTCGAAGCAACATCTTCATCAAATAATATACTATATTTAGAAAAGCATACCACGAAAACTTAATTATCTACCACTTTATACTCCATGACCTAAATTTCCTCTTCTGTTTTGCTTACACATCTTGCCAATAAACTCTAATGCACCTTCAATGCCTATCGAATACAAAACATAATTTTATAAACTAATTACGTTGTTGAAGATGCACATCATATCAGAAGACGACGACATTGTACTAACACAATAAGAAAGATTGATTGATTCTAGAACGCGAGCGCTAAAAGCACAATTAGTACAGGGATGAAAGCTCATATGCATACAGGAGTGCAATGCTAAATATACATGAGATAAGATGTCTGGCGGTACAAGCTCAAAATAACACTAAAAGAGCTCTTATTCTGCATTCAGCTCCATCATGCGAAGGCACGCTATTAGTGTATTAATTGAACATAGAAGCTTGTGCCTTCTATAGTTGTTGGCTTTGAACAGAAACTCCGTCATTTTAGAATAATATGCTAAAAAGTATACACTGATCTATTTAAAGCATATTCTCTAATGCTACAGATGGGTGAGTCATATCATATCATACGGTGTCTGGTTATGTACTAGGGGTGGCACCCATCTCATCAAATCAACCCACCCTTGCGATCGCATCACTGATGAGATTAATGCAAGATGAGTCCTCCAACGCCACCAATCGTATGATATCAAATAGCTATGAATAGCAATTTAGAATGTGTACTGCACGTCGTAACATCGAAGAGATGATATGATGATGTTGATACAACATACATAAATGAAGGACTTTACAGCGCTGGACGCAGCATTCTGTCAGCGGCCAGTAACTGCCGAGAGCTGTATTACCATTCTGCGTGTGTCTGTGTCAATGTTTGCAAAACACATCATTCATTCATCCATCCAACCATACCAATGGATGATAATCTCGATGAAATTAGAATTATGTTTTCGTCAACTGATACCGAAAAGTAATTAGTTCAAAACAATTTAAACGATCAATCCTGAAAATGTTTACCCTCTACACAAATCTAGCTTTTATTTCTACATTTCGAACTATGTATTTAGTTTTTCGCAAATCAAAATCAGAATTCATATAATTTGAGCAAAAACTACAAAATGTTTAACACACCGGGAATTGAAAATACAAAATAGCTCCAAGAACTTTATAACATTAGCACTTTACGGCAATCGATTCCTCGACTATTTTCAACATACATAATCAATATAATATGAATCTCATCCATTATTAACTGAAAAAAAATATATATATATAATCTGATAAAACCATGCTTTTCCGAAGAGAAAAAAACTGGAATATTGATGTTTCATTTAGAAGAGAAAATGTCACACAAAACACAGAAGCCAAATTCTGATGTTATCACCAACATAGTTACTAATACATAGTATATAACTTTGTTGTCCAGCGTCATGCACCTTTCATTACACCTACATATTGTTTTGGAATGTTCCATTCATGAGGATGCAATGAGCGATAAAGAATTTTTAATGGTCTTTACTATATGACGATGCCACTATAAATGCTTTCAGAGCCGATGACAGAATAACAAAGGAACTCGTACAAAGATAGATGATTTTATATCGCGCTCTTGTGTAGCGTGGCAATTAAAAACTGTTATTATCCGGACAGTGCGATTAGTCGTGGAAAATGAAATAAATAAGTGTGAAAAGTGGTTTGGTATTTTTTTTTGACTTTTGCTACGTAATTAATTGCAAAGAACAACGTTTAATATGTCTAACGGAACATGGAATCCAGTTACAGAAAATGTGTCGTATGTATGTATGTTGCAAGTGGATTCGTTTTAGTTTCATGTTGATAGAAGTAGTTATATGGAAGATAACAAGTTCGCTTTTACATTTAAGTGGGCATTATCTCGCTGAACAGATTTCATTTCTGTTATACTAAAACCATTTCTAAATGGGTAAAGTGTGAAAACATATTTTGTTTTTCCTTCTTGCACGTGACCTATCTTTCTTTTCAAATCAACTGATTCAAAAGACATATTTCTTTCAACCAATATTATGTTCCCGTGTGCACTGTCTGCCCCATATAATACACGGCAGACAGGTACAGTTCGTACACAATAGACGGTATTGCAGAGGCCAGCCCACAAAATAAATGCGAATTGGTTGTTATTTCACCGTACGGACAAGTGTAAGTAATGGCCATATGTGTATGTCTCAGATTACCCACCACCGTCTAGACACGCTTCTATTTCTATGAAACTATTGTGCAAATAAACACGCTTTTTTTGGCTATTTTGTTGTGACCAATAGACCAAATTGAATAGAGCTATTAAAGGCGCACCTACCCACAAAATAAATTTTCGTTAAATAAATACTAAAAGCTAAAATCTAATATTTCAAACCAATTATATGATATTTAAAATAAAAGAAATCAAATTAAACAAATATAATATGTGTTTTTAATGTTTGAAGAAATATTTAAATTGGTATAAATGAATCATTTACCCAGTGAACACTGACTAGTAAATCTGAACAGTTATTCACTTTGTTTATGATGTTCTATATCAAAGTCTATTTTAATTAGTTTTAACAGATTGAATGTGGTAGACTGTAAAATGGAATACAATTTAAAAATATATATCTAATTTTATGTATATTGTATGCATATAGGATATAGAGAATTGTAAACAGTTTTGTATTCACTGTATTTTTAGAAAAGGGCCTTCTGTAGGGCCATAATTCATGTTCGTCCGTCTGCACATCCCACAGGAATTCGTTATAGTCCAGTGTCGGTGTTTCAGCATATAAATTATAATATGGGGAAGATTATTGGAATTTTTTTGGGGTAAAATGGTAGACCGATGCCGAAACGAAAGAAACTATTCATTGTTCGTATTATGCAGCTTATACAACAGTGGGGCTGGGTTATTTATGTCGTATGGGGAGTGTATTAAAGAAAATTTTCTTTAAATTACTCACAGGGGTTGATGTGTTAATAACTTAAATGGATTGGATTTACTATAGAAAAGAGACATTTAAAATGCGAAGCCTTAAGAAATATTTAACTCAATACTGATAAATAAATTATGTGTAAATATTTATATATTCAATGTGGCAACAACATCTGTATTAGCTTATTTTTAACTTATCCATTGTCAACTGTCACAAAAACATAGTGACAATCAAAAAAGATGTAATTTGAACTTCACGAACAAAAACAGAATAGAGATTTCTTCAGAGTGTAACGTTTCAAGAAAAACCCACTATAACTTTTTGTGTGCTCATCGAAAGGTTTAGCTTTTGTAACAAGTGTGAACCAACTGGTTCGTGTACCTCTACAACCAGGTAATTGGTCAATGTGGTCGTTGCGGTTACACGTTTTCAACGTCTCCACGAGATAAGGCATCTGTCGCATTGACTACCGCACCAGATGACCAGTTGATAACATTCTCTGCAACCACAATCTCTAATAGTACATTACCAGTCACCAACATTGCGGTGGTCAACTAAGTACACACACACACAAAAAACTACATGTACTAGAGAGTGAATTGCTCGATTTTAGAACTATTTGTAATTTGTATTTACGTAAATATATAATAATAAAGAAAAGTTTTGTACAAAGTACTAAAATATTTCGAAATAAATAATACTCCATCATATGAAAATGTGAATATATTGTGACATTTTATTGTCAAGAATTTCTAAAGATAAATTCGATATAAAGTTTTTAACCGAAACAATAATAACTTTACTGAATATGGAACATCCATCAAATCCATGAGGGATCCTGATACATTATTGATATTTTAAAGAACATTGTTAAAATACATTTTTAAAAAGTATCTAATCTAATCTGGTATAAATATGATTCAAGAAGATTAAAAATTAATCCACGTATCCAATAAGATTTCCATTTCAAGTGACACTTGACCAACATCATACAGTAGTACACTAGACACAAATCCAATCTATAAAAAATTCTATACGATTTTGTTAAACATATCTGTTACACTTTTAGACAAGATTATTCAAATTAAAATGAATTCAAAGTGTGATATAAAAAATATGCTAAATTATAAATGAATACATTCATATAAAGTCTTTTAAGTCGTCCGCGCTGGGAAAAGGCAAATATAATAATATGGTGCTAATCATCGAGGAGTATGAGTATTCACGAATGTTGCCGACAGAGATTTTTGTTTTATTTTATGTTTCATAATTGTATGAGTCCAATGTGAACTTTAGCAACAGTAAAATATATATATATGAAATAAGTTGTGTTTGTTATATTGGGTGGCCATACGTGATTCCCACATGCAAATCTGACATTCTTACACATTTACAAAAAAAAAGAACACGACTATATACCGATATGTAAACGTGTTCGTAACGATATTGTTCTCGTTAAAAACCTATAATTTTCTCAGGTATCTGCTTCTTACTATCCCGTGCATCGCCGTTAACGAGATGCGTGTGAAAAACGCGAAGTTATCTATTAGGTACTGAAAGATGAGAGCACGTAACAAGACAAAAATTACAATAAAAAGTCTGGTCGTTCAACGTTGAGCAATACTGAATTTTCTTCCAATAATATTTTAAAATTGCATTTATATAATTTTACGTTCAGATTTTTATACAAAAATAATAATAATGCAATTTGATTCGTAAAGAATTTAAATTCTTTTGTGCTACTAATATTAGAAAAAAACTTGCAATTATAGAAAATTGATTGTTTAGTCATTATTTGATTTATTTGTCAAAAATAATATAAATATTAATTTGTTTGTTATTAAAGCTTGCAAATAATTTAATTGATGCAATAAAAATGTATGCGACTATTTCATCGTAAGGTTTGTATTTTTATTTTATACAAATAATTCTTTCTCTCAGTACGTATGTTGAATCATGTATTATTCAAGAACTATAAATAATTGAATATTAAATGAAACAATGTAAATGTAAACGTTATTTTCTAGCTAAGTGCAGCTTCAAAGTAGAAAGGTGAATATTTGAAGAAAACAACTTGTGAGGTAGCTTGTTGACTAAACGATGAGTGGTGTAGACATATTAAAAAATTCTAGACATTCTCCGCAATTATGTATAATACCAAGCAACGAACATAGAAATATATGTAGCGTAAATTTGAGAAGCGAGAACATTAAATCGGTGTAAAATTCGCAGTTGCAACAAATAGCTGGTTTCCTTGCTAGATAATAGGTGCAGAAAGCACTTTGAAAGTTGGCTGCAAATAGCATTAACGCCACGCTTTGCATTTATATGAGACGAAACACGCCAATGTTCTTTGTACTATCGAGGGGAAATAAAAAAAAAAGGCAAAACGAAGGAAAACCGCTTTATTCCGCCCAATAACACTAAGTAAATGTATGCTAAACACTACACCGGAAGCCGTTATGCATTTTCATTTGCGGGGAAAAACTGCACCACAATTAAAAGGAATTTTCATCAAAAATGTTATAATGCGTCGCATTAAAAGGAAGTTGATCCATTTGTGCTCGTACTCGTAACTTTTGAACACAATTGCGTGTATACTAATTATAAAATGATAATTCAAATTTCAACTAACTCTGCTGCGTTGATGTTAAAACTAAAAGCAAAACAGCATTTCCAATGAAATATACGATTCCAATTAAAATTGCAAGTAAAACACGATTTATACGTTAATTTCAAATTGCTGTAACGATTTTTCAAAACACACCGAAATTGCAATGAAGTCTTCTAAAGTAGGGTTGCTACTTGCCTTTAAATAGAACAGCGTCTGTACTAGTTATAGAGTGATAATTTAACTTTTAATTACCATTACTGCGTCGATGTTAAAACTAAAAGCAAAACAACATTTCCAAAGAAACATACGGCAAATAAAAACACGATTTATAAGTTAATTTCGAATTACTTTACGATTTTTTTTTACGAAATTATTATCGCCACTAGTTATTATCGGAGTTTCAAACAAAATGTAGATTGCAAATACGTCTCGAATTAAAACTTTTTTATTTGTGTAAAAATATATGCTCCAATCGTGAGTGCCGCTACTCACGCATAATTTTTATTTTAACAACCTTAAATCACAAGGATTTAACGAAAATTTCGAGACGTAGCTCTAGCTGTGCATCAACAAGTTGCGTGACTATTCGTATGTATGTCAAAACTAAATATGTGATAAGTTCAACCACAGATGTATTGAAAAATTACTTTCACATACTCGTGACACGGAGGACAGACCAGTGCGGTATTCATAAATATCTTTCTAGTACTTAAATGTCAATTAATTAACAGAACAGTTAATTATAAAAGCAATAAATCAGGTGAAATCCTTAGAACATCTTGTTGGTGTCGTATTACATGTATCCGGAAAATGAAGTTACCGAATACTAAGAAAATATACGAAGAAACCATACCAAACCAGTGAAACCGAAGTTTGGACGTAACATAATATGTTAGTTTTACTCAGAAAAGATTTGGTGCTAATGAGAATATCGCAGCAAGTAATATAATATTTGTAGAAATTAAACACTTGGAAATTGTGCAATAGCAAAAATCATATTCTGACTGGACAATGGGATTTTGATGTCCAGAAGGGACTTGTTATCTGTCAATTTATATACCATCGTGTAACTACCTCACATCTAACGAGCATGCACTCTAGAATGAACGCTATAGCACAACAACCAGCAAACTATAATAGATATACGAATGTGGTCGACCTTATAGCCAAACCTGTGAACCAAATGCCGCATACCTGCGGCAGACCGGACAGTATGCATGTCTGTCAGTTATATTCAGATATCAGGCCACTAACAAGCTACATACTAGTCTAAATCCCTATTTCCCCATATATGTTTCCTCATCTACCCTATTTCCCCATATATGTTTCCTCATTTCCACCTCCACAATATCAAGTAATAATTATAGTAACTCAATAAATACAAATGGAAAAATAAATAAATAATCCCGTTTTGAACAAATTTGAAAATTATCTAGGACGATATATTTAGGTTCGTTCCAATATAATTGAGACGTTGACTGCAGAATGTAATATTTAAGTGTAAAGTGAAACGTATTTCAAAACTCTTATGAGATCCCCAAATATTCTGTACACCAAAACAGGTATCACTCACCCACGTATAGGTTTCGATACATCAAAGATAAAACGGTTTGGTCGATCTGGGAGCTGTAAAACTTACGTCCCTACCATTTCACCGAGCGATACGCATATAGGAGAGTTAAAAGGAAGTCGATTGAGAGAGTTATATGGAAGTTTATTCGACTAGAAGCAGCACTTTATTAGGTGTGGCTTCTTCTCGGATATAATATAGTGTCCGATACATTTACTGCGGTAGCCGATGTTCAAAAGAAACAAAAATCTAATATCCACCGGTTTTCAAATAACAGAGAATCGTGGTCAATTCCCCAATGAAATTTCTTTCCAACCAATATACTTTCAGTTTAGACACTAATAAATTATTAACTAATGCTGTTTCTGTTTCTTGAACATCGAATATTACCAAATATAATTTCCGTCGCAATTGATTGACCGTTCGATAAGTCGAGGTGACCTTTTAACTCACGAGACAGTTGACGAACTTGGAACTTAATTTATATAAATTTTAAAACTTTTTTCGCAACCTAAGAACATTCATTTCCCACAAGCACTTGAAATTTATTTACTTCATATAAATTGAATGTTTATTAAATTTACCGCAATAAGGATGTAACAAAATTATCATCCAGCGATGAAATGAAAAACATTTATATACTACCTTTGCTGTTTGCGTCAACTGCGAATGTAAAGCAACATCGATGATAAATCAAATTTATCTATTTTTAAAAAATTCCGTTTAGTCGTTAATAAACATCAAATACGAGTTTGTAATTTGTAATGGCGAATCAATTTGTCTGTAAATCGTCTGTTTGAGTTGTTCAGTCTAGTAAAAAATCAGATTTAAATATGAATTGGCAAATAAGCACGTTTCGTATTTTCAATTACATTATATATTTTATCTAAAACACAACCTATAGCAGTATATTCCAGCAATATTACAACGTACCTGATTTTTAATAATTTCATCTCATAATTTAAAGATTACCATAAATCATTCTGAAGTTAATTAATAAAGTTGTAGTTTCTTCTTAAGCATCCATTAACGAACAATATCCGTACCATATTTGTAAATAACAAACTAGGAAACAAGAGAATTGACAGTAACTATAATTTATTGGATTCTGTAATCTTTTTAAATATTGTAATGAAAAAACTCCGACTGTTTTATAGATATTTCTATTTGAAAAATTATGTTCTTACGTAGAAAAACAAGCAGAACAGTGGGTTATGTTAATATGTGTTCAACCTTAGTCTGCTTTTCTACCTGGTGAAAAAGTGGGCTAAAAAATTCCTTGTTAAAAAAATGATTTAGGGTCGATAAAACCATCCATCATTATAGTTTTTGATCTAGTCAGGTGGTTCTCGCAGGTACCTTAACATGACGTTTTTTTTTTTTTTCAGTTACAAGCATTCTTCATTCATAATGTCGAAAGTTAAATGTAATTATTTTTAATAAACTTATATACTATATGATAAAAAAAATTAGATTCTTTGCATTAAATTTAGCTTGTAGAAAAATAACGGAATCTTATCTAGTAAAGCTTAAGAAGGTTGAAATGACCAGAAAGAAGTAACTGTCGTTGTCCATTTCCGAATCGTTGTAACGATTCAGTGTCTTGTTTCTATGTACGTGTCATTCACATATAGGTAAGAGTGTGTTTGTGCGTTCGTGAGATTATGTTTATGTTGCGCATTAAGTTACGTGAATAGAGGAATTAAGGCTCCGTAATCTACAGCTGCGCAACGTTTCTTTCATGTTTGTCGTGTTGTGCTCGTGGGGCTCTTACACGCCACACATGCGCACGGCCCTCAAACGAATGAAATATCTTACGAGTGGTTGTAATTCATAAAAATGATTATTTAAAACCAGACTTTACCAAACATCATTCATAGATTTATTAATATACTACATGTATCTTTAACACGTGTGGGTTTTAACACGAAATATGTACGTAACATAAGCGTTAATGTGACTCGAACTCTATTTGATAAAATAAAATAAAATCTTTACAATACGATGGAACACATTAAACATGTTTCAGATTCTCCTTGTGTTTAAATATACTATAATCCTTTATTTTACGAGGTTAAATGTGTTAAACATAAGGATATTTATTTACGTAAATAAATTCATGTTTATGACATAAATGTGTGCAGAGAAACATGCATTTTAAATTTATCATCACCATACCTGTTGCTGGTGAACCACCGAAACTGCAGTAAAGTCTTTGAAGCAAAAACTTTTTCAAAAATATTACATAAAATATATACTAATAATTCTAAAGGGATGATTTATTTCTGCTACAACTTTTAAACACATACATAAAATGTCAGTTCAATCTTCGAGACAACATATATGCAGGTAGCATGTATTATCGTTCCACCCTTCTAGGTTTTGGCGTGAACTATGACCTCTCTCTCCCCCTCGTTTTTATGAGAGGGGTTGCTAGTTGCTACGTGCGAACATGCCTTCCTGTTTGCTTTCGGTACAGGGGTTGGTCTCGCTTGTTTCACTTACAGTACGTTTTATTATATCAAAATGACAACAGTTACCCCTGCACCATGCATTACATACCACCAGTGGTACGAAAAATGTCTAGTTTTTCTTGAAAACACCATAACATATATAAAAAACCACCGAAAACGTATGCATACGTATATATTTCCAGTGGCATCCATGTAAACACTAATGTTTACACATTTCAATCGTGAGTGCCGCCACTCACTCGTATTTTGTCATAGTATTATTAAAAGATGAAAATCAAAATTTTAAATAAATTAATATTTATTCAATACAAAAATAAACCTTTTATAAAATGATACTTAACTTTTAAAACCTTGTATGTACCTCAGAAAATAAAAATGTAAAATTTTAAATAAATCAATTGTAAATAACTACGTATTGTTAAATAGACTACTGAAAATAATGATTTGAACATTTTTGGTATTTATGAATCGCAGATGCAATTCTGTGGTCTCCGAACCCTAACTTGATCCTGCATCCTTAGGGATGTGATTTTGTTTGTTATAACACACACACACAAATATATATACACAATGTGTGCACAGACAAGCAAAGATAAGTAAGACATATGAGCACCGCAAGAAACAAGAATTTATATCGCCGCCTAGTTCGTTTATTGCGCGCATTACGTCTTTATATTCTCACCGGTTTTCCCTCGTCATTCGCGGGGTTGGTTTCAGTTTTTGCACCCCTTTGTTCAAAGGCAGGCGGCAGCGAAACCGCAAATTGAAAATAATGTCGCTTTCTGCGGTTTCACTTATACGCTACAGGTCGCCCTGTTGTTAACAGGTTTCGTACCTGGCGAACTTATTTATTATTTCTGCGTTGTGATTTTGTTTTAATTTTTTTTTTTGTTTCCCCGTGTTTTTTATTGTGTATTTAGATATGGTGCGGTCGTTTACTTGTCAACGGGATGTTTTCAATTATTTATGTTGACTGCTGTGGATTGCTATATTTTATGATCTACTAATTGTATAGTGGATAGTTCTTATAGAACTGGTGAAATATATTCAGACATTAATTGGTATATGTAAAATAGTTATTAAATAAAATTGCGTTGGTATAATTGACAAATCAATTATGTTTAGCATAATTTCTTGAGCACACATTTATTATTTTCTGCATGCAAAGTCTGGGAGGGCGTTTTAAACACTTTTTATTTTAAAATAATATTCGATCAGTTTTCATTATTATGTCTAGCTCATAATGTAAATTTCTAAGATTGTTTAGTGAACTAATTAATAGTAGATCCAACATCGCATGTTTTGCTAAGAGACAAGCTGGATTTAAAATTAATCCTGTACTACAACATAAGCGCATTTTAAATGGAATAAACTGCGGCAGTGCGAGTACTCTCAGAGAATAACATAATTATTATTCAGCGACACGGATTTTCTAAATGGAAGGCATTCGCGGTCGTACCGTTAATTGTCAAGAAAACCTTACAATAAAAACGAATTAAAGTCTAACAACGCGAGCGACTTGAAACGGTGCCCAGGTGGTCCTTCATGCGAAATGATTTCGTTGGATTCCTCAAACGTTTAATGAGATTCGTATGCCTAGTGAAATTTATTACAGTTTCTCAACTATTCATTTTATTATTCTTCATCCTTTTACTGCAAAAATTGTTGTCTTTAAATTAAATTCTAGATCTCTACGATTACATTTATAAGTGATTCAACCTGTGAATTGCAAAGTTCTAAAGTTTACAGAAAAAATTCATTTGTGGAAATTAAATGAGATTTTTTCGAATTATCACTTAAAAAACTGAAAATTTTAATTTAAAAAGTTACTTGCAATGGTTTTTGTTTTTGAGATCTTTTAATTATACCAGCAAATTAACGGGTTGGCAATATTCGCAGTTAAATAAAAGATTATCTTTCTCTTTAAGAAAATTTTAATTAGCTTTTTTCAAGTATATATCTAGACGAATATATTTCCTAGCAAATATAATTATATTGACTGACTTATTTGCGTAAACTGTTAAAACATATATGCGTTATATTTTTTGTAATATATGGGTAAACCATAAAAACGTAAATACATCATAGTAAGAAAAACTTCCACAAGATGTATAGCGAACATTTGATAAAGCTAAGTCATTAAATTAAGTAGTAAGTAATAGATATCGAAAGCAATTACAAATTGCAAACTTCCTCGAACAGTAACTGCAGTAACGCGGCGGTAGTGGGCGATGGAATCGGAAGTGCCGGGTGCAATTTCCGGTGTCGAGCACAATGGTCGACTTTTGAGAGCTCAGCGCACTGATCCGGGTAAATTCCGGTGAACATGAATCACTGCAAACATGCTTCGGACAGATCCTCTACGCTAACAACGGCGCCTCGAAACCAACTCCCTATCACTACGTATATACGCACGTTAAAAGTTACGTTTTCAGACAAATCTCAAATATACACAAACACACCACGCGAATGATACGCAATACAGAGTTACGGACACTAACGACACTTTGATGATCGCTTTTCCGTCCCTTTTCGGTGATAGTACGTACCTCTAATGGGGATAATCACTACATGAAAAGTCACGAAAGTTTTTTTTTTTGTTAGATGGTATGAAATAAAAATCTCAACCAAATGCAACGCATAAAAAATTCAAATATTATAAATATATTTTTCCCGTAATACATTTAATATATACCATGCAATACCGATGTTTAATCTAGTTGCCGAGAAACGTATTGCATATTATGTATTTTAAAATAAAATTATTAATTAATTGTAAAAAATATTAAATTTCAATTTCCGGTAGAGTCTGTAAATTGAAGCTTCATAAGTATATAGCACGTTCACTTGGATTGTTTCAATCACCATGATTTTCGAATAACAAAGACAAATGTAAATGCGCATGAAATAAAAATCAAGCCTGTGCGTTATGACATGAGAGAAACGCCTACTGCAAGCACATTGTTTGAAGTTCATAAAAAGGACCATATCCACATATACATACAGCGAAACACATAGAGCATAAAATATCAATTTGCAATTCAAAGACTTGCGAAACAACAAGAGAATTCAAACGACAAGCATTTGTGTGATGTGCCAGACGGAGGAAATTTACTTGAACTGATGATGAAGACATCAATAAAATACAACTCTTGAACCAGATGGATTTCGCAATTAATTTTGAAACACAACAAAAACAAACATTTATCTCGAGCTTTTTTCATCAGTGAAATAACTCCTTAAATGAGAAGACACTATACTCCATAGTGCAATTCGGTGTCCCAGCAATTTTATTTTTTTCCTGCCTCCCGGCAACCAGAAGCAACCAAAAGGACGAACGCTCACAAAGATAAATGATAATGGAAATTAGGCAGCTAAAACCACCACGGCTTACACTAAAAGAGATGCTATTTGTTCTTATCACACTACGAAAACCGCTTTGAAATACGCTCATTATCCCCACATGTTAGTTACAACGATTTTTTTTTTTTATCCAACGCAGTTTTAATCGAGATTAACTCATACGAAATGATTGTATTTCCTTAAAAATTAGAAAATAAAGTAAAACAGCGTTTAAATTATTGCCGGGATCAACTTGGACAATTCCAATTCGGAAACGTACGTGGCGGCGGAAGAGATAAATGCGAACACCGATTGTGCGTTATCCTATTTGGACAAAAAAGAATTCGACAGATGTTTGAACTAATGGAATTCCAACATATATATATATACAAAAGTATTTGTTTTATATAATTTTAAATATATAAAAAAAATCTACATTTTTGTTACCAAATGAATAAAAAATTGCTTTATAGAAATAATTGCTATATTAAAAATCAAAATATGAAATTCAATTCAATGAATACTATATAGTATTCCTACGCATATTGGCCGAAAATGGTTCGATCTTGGTCTAATTATAACTAAACATAATCATAAATTGTCTGCTCTAATGATATGTTACGATTAAGATGTCAGATTAGTTTTTACGAAAGACCGCAAGTCTCCAATCCCAAAATCAACTCGATCCATGGCAGTGACGTTTGTAGGGGGCGATAACAAAGTGTTCGGCACGATCTAACGAGCGTTCTGCGTGCGTGTCACATTCCATCAGCAGATATGTCCGTGGATTTGATGGAATGGGGCCCCTAGAATGGTCAAGCCTGACGCCAAGAGTTCCCTCTTGCGCAGCCAGTGGCCACAGGACACGAAGATGCTTTTAGCCCAAAGAAATAATACCAAACATGGCGAACCAACAAATCAGAACGAGGGCAAGACAAAAAAATGCTTACGATAGCGGAAAAAAAAGCAGCGCTAGGTTTTATGCCTCTACTCAGTCAACGAAGGAAGAAATGCAAAGATTTTGACAAATAAATTTTACAAATTTGTACACCATCAATAAAACAAACAAATAAATTGGTTCATACATTTTCAATTATATAAACATATAATTGTATTAATTTTGACAAATGAAATTACGCCTCATGGCAATTTTGTTTTTTATTGAGTTATAAATTAAAATTTGGCAATATTCATTGTTTTATCGTTTACCACTGGAACTCTTCCAATTACACTAATACATGTAAAAAATTATTATGCATATGGATGTACTATTATTTAATTATGTAAAACTTAAAATAAATTGAACCAGATTTGATAGTAAAGCCCGTTGATCAAACGGCTTTGTCAATACTTAAATATTTAAATAGATTCTCTGTACGTTGTCCATCCTACTAGCATCTAATTCCAAAACATTAATTAAAACTTGCTCAATTTTACGGTTCAGTACGCGTGAAACAAAATGAACAAAAGGGCGCTGCAGAAAGGGTATTTCACCCATTACCTAAACCACATATGTGGCAAAGCATTGTGGTTAGCGGCGATGATGCCGCAACACTTGTCTTTTATTAGGCAATAAACCCAACAATTTCGAAGTTCATTTTGATATTTTTACACCAACAATAATTCGCTCATGAATAATTTTAAATTTTTTAAAAGTACGTAAATATCTCATATCGCAAACGCAACGCTAATGCATGTCATGTCCCCCAAACACTTCAAACAAATGAGGCGCCAGGTTCCACAGCAACTAATTTAAGTTTCCTGAAATTATTGAACACGTCAGTAATCGGGAGTCGGGCGCATCGTCAATATCCCAGATGGGAATGACTATGATATTACGGAAATTAATGTGCAGTTAGGCGAGCATTATTTACCAAATAAATGTTGCTTTGATGAGTTTTATAAATATTGTTTGAGGAAAATAATATAAAAGGTGTTGGCTCAATTGAAATAAACGATTCTATAATTAACCTTACACATATTTTCACTGCAATTAATTACTACATTAGAATGAACTCGTCTAATAGAACAAGGCACATAACTCAGCAAGCTATAGAAGGCAATTAGAGCATCTGCACGCGATGCATTTGTCTGTAGAACGAATTGTCTTCAAATATTTTAATAATGCAATCATATTTGATATAAATAAAAATATTAATGAACTTAGTGAATTTGTTTGTAGGAAGAATTCGGAAAATGGAATTTTTAAAAAATAAAAGCAATTAACATTTAATTTGAAATTATATTTGAATTTTCTATTGTTTATTAACAACTATTTTATATATATTAAATTCAGTTAATTAATAGGAAAATTTTAATTATTATTTCATGTAAATAGCATTTGCGTTTATTTATTTAGAGTATTTATTTATGTATTAATTACGATTCATCAAATACGAAATAATTTTATATTTCGTAAATGTATGTATGCGCAGTACGAGAGACTGCAGAGTGACTATTTTTTGCCACGACCTTAAAATAAGTAATATCATTTGACCAGACGGTAGAGTAAGCACTAAACGGTATACATCTTGATATCAGAATAAATTAGAATCATAATAAATTTCAAAGTATTGATAGGGCAAGCGCCGGTGCCTTATAAGGCAGGTAGTCACTTCATTGGTTCTGATTGATAACTTTGCCGCCGTGATTCGACACGGCGTCTCATCTACAAACACATTTGTCTTCATCACCAGTACGGTGTACATAACCGGTGTGTTTACAAGTTTTCACCTCGAACTACCCCTAAACTAACAAAGTACGCTAGGGAAATTCTAATTTTAGTTTCGCGCAAACGTTGCAACAGCTGCTCTTGAATTAGCAATCTGCATTTATATGAGAGACGCCGGTTATACTAAATGAACTCATTCTCCACTAGATTTTGTGTCAGATATTCTGATTTGTCATGCTTCGAAAATATTATTTAAATTTATTTACAATTTACTTGTGTGACTAATTATGTTAGATATAAAACATGCAGCCCTTGATTTAATGGTATCCCTATTCTATGTAAATCTGGACCACCCTGTAGATGCATAAATTATAAGCGCTATTCAATTGATTATTATTAAATTATAAATGAATTGAATTTGCATATGTTGATTGAACAACAATCATGTGCTAATTTTCTATATACTTTTTTTAAAACGTATATTTACTATCATGAATTTCAGCATAGAGATTCATTGTATAATTATGGAGAAATTAATTTACATATTCGAATATATTTCATAATATGTTTGTGATTGATTTTTCAAAAATTCATGATTGTTCGATAAATACGATTTTTTTTTTTAGAATTGTTTTGTACATATTTTCACAAGAAGTCTGACAAAAGTGAAGACTTAGTAATATTTATATATACAAAGGAACAGTAAGAAGGCGTTATTCCCATTGACAGCAAACATGATACTGCATAGCAATTCTTAGAAAATGTGATCTTACTAACGACGTCATTATACAATGCAGCCATGCGTGTATCACTTCGCATCGAGCCACACATTTAAAAATCTAATATACATATTTTTAAAAATATTTTTATTTGAGATAATTGGTTCAAAATAAATAGTCTATAACCAGCTCATTTACAACATTTCTGAACTTTCACCAACATTCATTGATAAATATCGAAATCTTGCGACTGTTTCAAGCCCAACCTACACCATTTCGTTTATAATAAATTTTATTACAGAAACAGGCGTGATCTAACGGCGACTACCACACGCTGCTCAAACGGCGGCTACAACACGCAAAACTCATTCATTTTTGTAACACCTGGCATAATTATAAATTCGAAAAAATATCAATACAGAAAATACGCCTAGAGGTCTGTTTTGCATAAAGAGCGATTACAAATTTCCTTTCATCTATAGTTATTAAATTAATTATCTTTCAAAGCTTAAGTTATTTTTTTTTCTAAATATGTCGAAAATCAAAATGAAATTCGTTTAAATAAAAATTAATTCAAAACTATATATTCCCGATTGTATGAAATTATTCGAAATGTTATGTTCACACTTATTTACAGAAAAACATGATGTCGTACGGATCAATCAAATCATCAATACGTCAAGTGAAACGACGGCAATTAAGTGATAATTTCATGTTTTTGCTAGAAATATATTGACGTACAATCCTCGACGGTATAGTTGACATTTAAAATAATATGCTATAATTCATGTATTGTCCAATCTCTTCATATACAAATGTATATAATTTACAACTTGTATATAATATCAAGCCTGTCATATATATAATTATTATTACATAATTTTATTTATTATTACACACAATAAGTATTGTTAGAAATACTAAGATGCGATTAATAACACAACTTCGGACAAATATATACAGAAAAAAAAAATGCAAAACCATTATATTTAATAATGATTGAGATGCGCATGCGCAACGAACACAAAAATACTGAACATATTCGGGTTGATTCGTTCGACCTCGATTATATTCGAGAGAAACATTCATTTTTAAAGAAAGTAAATTACTATTCGTAGAAAATTCAATTAATATAAGTAGGATTGTTTTGTAAATATCGTATTTAAAAATATTTCGTGAGTTTAATTTCACGTAAAGTAATTTCAAAATAATGTTCATTACAATAACATGTTTAGTTTAATGACGAACCCTCTGGCAAAATGTAGTCTTTTATGTGTGTGTGTGTGTTTTAATAAGAGACTTAGTAATATTACGTATAATAGAAATCTATTATCGCTCTTATCTTGAGGCGCAACTACGATGTTTCGTTATCCTAAAAACTTTCATATTCCCATTAAACACTTTTATTATTTTTGTACGTTATTTTCTGCAAAGAAAGGTTTTGCTATTAACGTATCATGCCGGTATTCACGATGGATTAATTTACTCTAGAAAGTAATGAAAACAGTTTTCAAAGGACATATTTAATGAATTTCACCGTGTATTTTTGAGTTGAGTCTTTAAGCTTCTATATTTGTTTTGTTATTTTCTGTATCATTTTATAACTATTTGTGATCAAGTTATAAAATCGTATCATTAATTTTATAGTTTTGATCTAGTAGGCTAGGCGGCCAGATAATTTGGAGCAGTGTGTCGTTGCGGTGTATGAAACTGGATGCCATTGCCAAATACCAGAAAATGTCACCCCTCTTCATTCGCCGTTTTTTTTTTTTCCATCCGTTTTAACGGGAAATATGAACGTTTAACGGTGAGGAGAAACGCGCTAAGGCCCGGTTATTTCATTCTCTCGTCCCGACTAAATCTATATTCCATTTCAGTTGGAAAAGTTTCTCGGTCGGCGTGCGTAGTTAATCTCTTGAAACTTGTTCGTGGAGCGATCTCGACTTTTGTTTGATTTTGCTGCCATATCTTTATCATACCGTTGGCTGTCTCGTTGCGGTGTTTGTCTATATATATATATGTATATTTACGATCTTATAGCGTCAATTCGTGGAACGTACAAGATATAAATGATTGATAATATTTTTAAGATCAAACTAAATCAATTTTATTCTCGATAACAATTCCTATATATCCCTTGATTTATATAGTTTTTTGTTATCGGTTCAAAACGCGTGTGTGGTCAACTAGGATATAAAACTCAATAGAACGACTGTATAGGTAGCTCTAATCCAAATTTTGTCGTTGTTACGTGGTTGGTGTATAGCTACTACAGCTTTATTCTAGCAATGGGCCCAAATACGTGACAGTTCCCCAAAGTACCGCGATGTCAAACATCCTACTCGCTTGCTTTCAATCATGTCATCTATAATCTGACCTGGTATGCGACCTTCCCAATAAGAGGATTATTATTTCTTTTCTATTTCCAAATCAGCGGTTGTTAACCAGTTGATCCTTCCCAGCCAAATAAAATTAAATATGTTTTTTTATTAAAATTCTATTTACATTCAAAAATCTAGACGTTTTACCTCAGAAATAAATAAATCATCTGAATCATAAATTTAAAAACAATTACCATGACTTTGTTTATTTTATTGTTTACTATTCAACAGTTCAGTAAAATATTCAATTACATCAAACCGTCATATATCAAAAGATATGTTATGATATATAATATAGAAAAATATACGCGAGATATATTTTTATGAAATTTAATGATCAAGGTTGGAAGAGTAACATGATCCGTGCATAGATCATATAACAAGTTGAAGCTTACGTTGTATATATTTATGAAAATCTATGTTTAGATCCTAGTGAATTCAAAATGATATAAATGTATCCTGCTCGCTTGGTAATAGCAAATATAAAATATGTATCCTATGGTAAACGACGTCGCAAAATGAACATTAAATCGGTGAAATATTAAGCTTTCCAGCTTTCAGTTTCAGGAGCTCGCTTGTGGAAAAGCACTAGATTCCCAAAACGTGTGCTTCATTACTTCCAAAAAAAAAATACCGTGCTTTAAGCATTCATAAAAAGAAATTACTCCAAATAATTTAATGTTACATTCAATTAAGAATTAATCCTGTACTACAATTATTAGTAATGTAGAAAAAATGTATTGTAGTCGTTAGAAAATTAATAATATAATAGCACTTATTGTACATATTGCATTAAAACTAATATAGAATGGTAAATGGTGAACAAAGCGTTTTGTTCACATTTTTTTCATGAAAATTCGCTAAAAATGGTGATTTTTAATAAATTCTTTTTTAACGTTTTGTTCACCATTTACAATTCTATATCCAATTCGCCACTGCGTTAACTCTTTTCATTATAAAAGTTATACAGATGTAAATTACTTTATTACTATTTTTACTTTCTTATACGCAGTAGAAGTATTGTAATCATGAAAAATTTCGATCACATGATTTTAACAGAAATATACGTTTTGACCTTCCCTGAATCGATACCAACTATTTTTGGAATGACGTCCGTCTGTGTGTGTGTGTGTGTGTGTGTGTATGTGTGAGTGCCTTACAGCCCAAACGGCTAAAGGGAAAATTATGAAATTTCTAACTTAAGAATTGTATGTGCCTGGTAAGAAAACCTTTTATTTTTGAAAACAATATTCCGACCGGAAGTGCATGTTTACTCTAGTCATTTTTTGTAGTTTCTACAAATAAAATAGTTACAGTTACAGCAAAATTGTTACAATAAACATTATAGATATAAGCATTTTGTTTAACTTTTATTTGAAACTTTTTTTCACAAATGCGCCTGTCAATTGACAGAAATATATTTAGTGTAAAAGTGTTCCAAAGGTTAGAACAAATATTATAAATTAGAAAAATAATGAAAATAGGATGTGATTTAACACATGACACTACAGATGTTTTTTTTTTGTATAATGAATAATATGGCTTCTAGTATATTACAGGATTATAACAAATAAATTAAATAGCAAGTTTTTCTAATATGTGTTTTCCAAGATAAATTTAAAATGGCGTAAATCTAGTTGCAATGTCACTATTTAAATATGGATAAGTCTATAGCAAGCTCTTTATCTTTAAAATACCAATGACTTGTGTATATTTACATACGAGTCGTACATGCACAAGTGAATGTTATTTAGCAATAACATATTGCAGACAGTTGAATCGACTAATATATAAGTATGCTGCAATTACATATAATTCAATTTCAAATACATATTAATACTGACACATTGATAAGGATACGTTCTACAACAAATACACAAACATAAATTATTTCAAATCACCAATTAACGTATCAATGCAAATCATTCCGATACAACTAGTCGAACAAGATAAAAAAAAAGTCTATTATTAATTATTGACGATTAAAATGATTTTTAGAAATAAAACAAAATTGTTAATTTCGTCTCGTATTTTAATCTTACTATACAAAAAACCTCATTTCCTAAGTCATCAAAATTATCTGCAGTTTATTTCTATTAAAAAAAACTGCACTCTCATTTCTCTTTGTTAACTGCCCGTCTTATTTACGTTTTGGTCGTGTGTCAAATTGTCGGGGACGCATTTTATTTTTTTTTTTTACGGTGCTCTGTCGAGCGCTAAAAGAAATGCCGTGGTGTGGTCTTACGGCCGGGTGCGTTTCCAAAGTTGTCCGCTAGCTGCAGAGACCACCGAGATTTATTACTCGCTAAATTGAGATAATTTGAATAAACGTAAATGGAATGCGAAAATGTCAAGCTAAGAGCGTACGCAATGCACACCTTATGCTTGATTACAAAAATTAAATTACGTCGTTCTTGCATCTCAAGGTCAAATATTATTCAGAAGCGTTCGACCACAATTCATATATTTCATTCACATGAATGTGGGAGCGAAACAAAGAAATCATTTTTAAAATAAAAATTTTATTTCAATTATACTCTTCCAGGACACTAAACATTTATAGAATATGTCAGAATTAATTATCAATTAAAATACATCAAAATACCGGCGGATATGTTTGATACGGATCTCAATTTGTATTTGATTGTATAAAAACATTAATTAATATTTTGTTAATTTAATTTCTGCAATAAATATTAATTAAACAAAAACGTCATTTATAAAACAAGTTAAATATGTCACAAATCCAATTTTTTTGTCATTTTGTAATTGCCGTATTAGATACCTATAAATTCTAAAATGCCAGAAATTTCTAAGAGTTGCTCAAACTATTTAATAGGGAATAATCACTAGAAATCGTAGTTATTGAAGGCAGCGAACGGTTTAAATCGTTTGAGAAGCTCTGAGTTTGTGGAATCCTGTTTGGTGAGTTAAATATCTATACTAACATTAAAATATTCATAGCACAGCTATAGAATATACGTTTCAACTGTATATAAAATTGTCAGTCATGAAATACACAAAGATATAAGATAGTTTAAAGAAATTTTTATTCTTGTGAAATATCGCTTTAAAAACAAACAAATTGTTCCAGAAGTGACTTTGTAGTAATTTCGCCGCAAGACCGCATCGCTATTAGTACTTTACGTGAGTATTTCTGTTATACGTAATACTGTGTTAGGATTTTGAAATTAAATTCGAAATTGCTCGATGAATTGAAAGTAATCTAAACTTATTAATTATGTGTCATGGCTATTTTCTTCTGTTATTAATGATGTATAAACTAATGTAAAAATGCAATCAGATATAATAATAGTATAAATATGAACGATTATTCAAATGATTTATATAATTAAGTATTTATAAAATACTTATACAACGTTTCTTTCAATATGTGTGTGGGATATTAAAATGATTCTCATATTACATTCTTACATTTGATTAACAATTAATTGATCGATTGTGTATGGAAGTAACCAATTAATTGAATGATTTATTACTTGTTTTATTAATAAAATAAACAACAAGAACTTAATAAGTTATTGTTAGTGAATTACGTTTCATATTTGGTAATTTTAAGTTTCTTGATTAATTTCCCTAGACAATTGAAGCGGATAATTATTTCGTCGAAATTATTTGTAAAGTCAATTTTGTCCATGTCTTAATTTTAATTAATATAAACATTTTGCGGTGATTTGGCGATGACAGGCGTATAAGAATATCGTGGCATAAACTATGGCGTATGTTTAGTGTTCGCATCCAAGATATGCGAACTCCTGTTGAGAAATATTCCAGGAAAGTAATTACCGTCACTGTCAAACGGCCAATGTCTGCGTTCCTGTGCTAATCGAGTTTTAAATTAAACGCCGACTCGCACATGTTTGAAATTATCCCGGGCTAAAAATATTATTACTGGTCCACAGAAGTCTTCATATTATTAGTTCATATCTACGACACCAGCGACACGATATGCGGAAACGATAATTGCTTAGACTCAAATATCCATCTGGAGGAATGGCGTTCAACTTCATTATCAATGATTAATCGTGTTTTAAGTGGACGAAAACACTTTTATTTTTAACTAAAATTTCTTCAAAAAACTCACTAAAATTATGTCATTTTTATAACGTTTCTTATTGCAAATTCAAAAGCGAAATATTTGAAGATTAAATTAATAATATTACACGGTTTTAAGCGTTAAAGACAAGTACGTAAATAAAAATGTAATCTGATTTCCAGGCACACACAGAACCTTTTCATGTTTGTTTTCGGCAAATAAATTGTATGTGTGTTCGTTTTTACATAACGCAGGAATTAAAAAGTTTAAAGCACAAATTAATTAGCTAGCCTTTACACTTTACGTCCAGAAATTCAAGTACAGCCGCATAGAATTTCATACATATTAATCCGAAATGTTTTATACACTAAACAGTATATAGTCTATTTTTTTGAATAAAAATATTTTTTAATAGAATTGTAGTCTCGACTGAACTGCATACATGTGGTCCCATACGCGTCTGTGTCAAAGGTTGCTTCTATGCTCAACTAAATTATAATTTCATTTAAATATTTGCGAAAAACAGTAAACAGTTGCTTTAGTGCACAAACAAAATATTTTTTTAACTAAATTCACATATACAATTGTAAAGTATATACAGTTTCAAAATGAAAAGCTGACGCCTATGGAAAGCCTATAATTAAATTTGAAAAAAATAAACGTTTCCATATGATAAGTTAGACAAATATTTTGACGTAGCTAATGATAGATATAAATTTTTCAATTATGGTTGTATGGCAATCATCTGTTAGGTTTAATAACATTTGACATATGTCTTGACGAATTTTTCTTACTACGTCTTTTTACTTTTTTCTACGAAATATTGTAATTATCGAAAAAGATTTATCTCCAGATTTGGTGATTAAATAACTAAATAATAAATGACAATGAAGTCTCTAGAACCAAAACTTTTAAAAACTTGATATTAATGAACGACCCGCAATAAAAAATAAACTGCATGTTTACTCTATATATTTTTTATCGTTTTTGTAATATATGCAAAACGGTTGCACTTACAGTAAAATTAGTTACATTTGAAATGAAAAATGATTCGTAAAGCCACTTCAAAAAATTATCCCAGTTACAACTTAATTTCTCATTAATGTTGTCACAGTTACGTTTCCTTTTCTATTTTATTATCTACTACGTATAAGAAACATCGGTGCGACTTCAACTATTGCTTATAAAATATAAACAATACAGTAATAAAATTTTTATAAAATTGTCGACATTTATTATAGTAAAAAAATCTCTATTTTAACATAAATTATTATAATTGGACCTAATTTTTATTACAAACTTAAATTTCTTAAATGTCGCTTTGAGCATTAGAGTATCCGGTTGTCTTTTATTTGATTGGGCCAAACAATAAAAAAACAAGTTAATAGTGTAATTATATACTAAATAAATCAGTCAACAATATACTATTTCTGTAGGCTATTATATGTAGATATTGGGAATATTTATTGCGCAGATCATGTATTTAAACGGTACGTAGTATTGTTCTTGGGTAAATTCCGATAATTGAAAGAGTAAAGGTAGATGAAATTGATAATTTATATCTAAGGTAGGATCATGGTGGGTGGTCCAAGATCACCATACATAGCCCCTGGGTAGAATGCTGTGCATCTTGTTATGTATCGCCGAAATTAATTACGAAAAAATAATCACCAATAAATTTTTGAAGCATGAAATATTTATACCAAGCCATATATCATGAACTTGATATATTCTAAAACGATAATAATGAGCCTTCTCATCATGCTTGTTTATCAATACATATTGATTTTTAATTGTAGTATAGATTTCATTAAATAAAAAATGTTTATCGATGAGGCAATACGTTTCATTTAAATTTAGTTCAATGCGATTTATGGCCTGATGTTTCTAGGCGGCAACCATAAATTGAAGAGCATATTTGACGTCGCTAGGACGTCATGCCTTACGGAAGACTAATGGCCGAACGTCCAATCGAGGAAGACACGTGGAATCGAGATCCGGTGTAACCCAATCTACCCAGTGTGCTCCGGTGCATCCCGGATATTTTAACGCGGCGCCCGACAAGCCACCAGACGTACATCAACGTCTTGGCAAACGAAGGAAAGAGTTTGTGTGCGGGTGGTTTCACATAAGACAAATCACCGAATCTTCACTGCACTATGTGTGTATTAATTTCACTCCACGAGTTTTTTTTTTTTTTCTTACTGGTTTTTAACGTATATAATATATTGCATGTCTGTCGCGATTTATTCAACCGAACCAATGCACCAAATATCAAAATTCAATTTAAAAAAAAAAACTATTCAATACACCATACTGTTTAGAGCTTATATCGACATATTTTAAGTATATATTTTGAAATTTTATTATAATTTCGTTCAATTGGAAAAACTACTGAACAGAAATAATTAAGAGTTTTCGAACAAATATTTTAACTAAAAGTTTGAAGCATCGCTTGAGGATTTTTGAGTTCATGGTTTGGAACAAGTTTTGAATCACTGAAACCCCTTGTCTAGAATTCGTTCTCTAGTGCACGACTCAGACCAAGTATCAAGTCGTTACGATGATGATAATAATATTATTATAATGCAAATCTTAAAACGCCTAGCATGACGATGTGAACACACCCATTCTCCGCCTGTTTCTATGTAATAATCTTTATTTAATATTATAATGCATCAACAATGTTAAACCATACACAATCATAAATAAACTATTACAAAAAAAAAACCATCTATTTTTTAAATTGGTCATTATGAATTTTGCAAATGCATTGTATTGGCTTTTTAATATTTTTGTCCATTTGTTTAATGGCAAGCGTGTTAATGTTTAGACAATAAAAATTTATTGTTTTAATTTTGTATATTTCCCAGCGAGGCGCTGGTGTTTATTGAATTTTGCAAAAATAATAAATATATTTGTTGCATTTACTAAAAATAATTTTTGAAATAGCAATACGTAGAGTTTGTTGAAAATCAATCAATACGCGTAGCGTCCGATTAGTTTTTATTGAAATATGTATCTGTTGTGTAATTATGAGTTGTGAAGTATCAATTTTGAAACTTTCGCCATGCAAAATGATTATTTCAATAGGCAATTTACTTGAATCGATTCTCTGCTGGAAATGGCACTAATAATTCAGTAGTACAAATGCTTAGAATTGAAGCAAGCAATTGAATAAAAGACATAGTTATTGTTACTTCGTCTTAATATGAATAATTAATCATTTGGAAAATGGTGGACCTTCCAATGAAAACAAAGACTGTTTTGCGCACAATCAAAACGATATGCTTTGAATTGCGAATCATGACTGGATGAAGTATTGAATATACACTTCTAATTATTGTATGAAACTCGAAAATGTGTTGACGATTTAAAAATATGTATTAGTAAAACGTAATGGTTGTTACTAAATAAGTCTGTCAATACATCTGTCCATCATTATCCTATTAAAAACGCTCAGTGTCGATCTTGTGCCAAGTATTTGAACAAAATGTTTACACATATAATCAACAAATGGATATGAAACAGCTTATGAAAATATTGTCGCAAGCCGACTTAATCAGTCGCAGAAACTAATATGGTGTCACATTTCAAGGCCTTTTCAAAAACGTATTACTATTTGTTTATGTGATTTACAAATAATAGTTTGGAAAATGAATAAATGTTATTTTAAAGTTTACTCCTAGTCCATTGCATATCGTTGTTTCTCCGTGAAATGATACATGAACGGAAGTATAAATTAATAGACAAGGGATTCCGAACAGACAGGCTAATTAACACATATACAGCGCGTGCTTGGGGCTCGTTGCGAGAGCGACCATCTTCCACTTTGCCTGTCTTCAAATATTTTCTCCCTTGTTCCCTTACCAATTAACCCATGAACAGAACCAGTCTTACCTCCCCTATGACTATACTGATACCCACAGTTTCGCAACGACTTAAAAACGTTAGACGCATAACTTTTCGATCTAGTTGTAAATCTATAATAGGGACTTTTAAACGATAACTACACGAAGCGGCGATCGAAATACAACGGAATTGCCAGTTTTGTTTTTACTACGCTGAAGGTCGCGGGTTCATCTCCCGCTCTTGCGGCCATTGCTGTACCACCTGTAACAGGCCAGTCAACGTTGTAGAAACGTGCGTGCATTGAGCACGAGTTTCCTCTTTAGACCATAGACGGAGAAGTTTCACAAAAACAAGTATTACACTCCAAAACACTCATCTGAATTAATTTGGAATTTCGCAAACACGAAATAATTAATACTATATTTTTGAATAAACAGTACAGAAATTCAAGGATCCAATATTAATTACTTTACGGGAGCAATTAAAAAATACAATTATTCAGGCATTTCGGTTATAATTCACCAACGAAATTTTACAATCGGTTAGGAAAAAGGTATTGAAAATAAAATACAGTATTATTGTGGACATTTTCTTTTTCTTTTTGTATAATATATATGAAATGAAAAAACCTTATTATAATAATCCGACAAAATCATAATGTATTCAGGTGAAAATGATAAAATATTACGTTACAAATTGTTATTCATAATGCATGTAGTAAAATATTTTATGATATTAATAATTTATGGGATTACGAGGAAATGTAGGCAACATGAAAAATTAGTTGCACGCCTATGCTAATGGTGGAATGTTGGATATGCAGCTCGATATCGAGTTCTCAAAGCTATGAGAAGCATTTAGACCCTGCGAATTCTCGATTACATTTTGATAACAGAAAAAAATTCGATATTCAACAATTTCCTAATCTATATTTATATCACAAACGAAATCTTTTAAACCAAGAAAGCTTTACTAAGAAACTAGATTCTGGATGAAGGAGCAATGTGTCTTAAGCGCGATTTATTTTTCTAATTGTAAATATCGTTCATATAAGATATGTATATTTACATTTCAATTTATAACTATGGATTGCTATTTATTTTCTTTGCAGAAATCCACATAAATATATTTACACTAAATACAAGCCTTATCTGTACCAATAGTTGAGTCTACAATTCGAAATTATTTACTAAGAGGGTCAATCACGCCTATAAATCTGTTTAATCATTAAATGCAACTTAGCTAACTCTAGAAACTGTACAAACAGTTCCCTAAAGTGTTAAATAATTAACATTGCACCTACAAAGAAACGCAACTTTCTTCATAATTGTAATCACTTATTAATCATTTTTTGTTATTTTAATACTAAATTATATGTTTTTTTATATAATTCCGAAATTGAGCTGCGGTATTACCAAAACGTTTTTTACTTTCTTATATGAAGTAATGAGTATGGTAGTCATGAAAAATTCTCTAGATTTTAATGTTAATATACCTTTTGACCTTCCCTGAATCGAGTCTGACCATTTTTAGAATAATGTGTGCGAGTTAGTGTGTGTGTGAAAGAGAGTGTGAGCGCTCTACAGTCTAAACGGTTGAATGTAGAACTAAGAGACTTGTAACTTAAAATTTGTATACGCCTGACAAGAAAACCTTTTAAGAAGAATATTAAAACCGGATGTGCTAAATAACCTAGAAACTAGAAGATACGTATTTGATTAGTAAGTTATCAATATCTGTTTGGAGTAGATAATATTAATTAGACTAATCTAACATGAAGATTATCTGTTTATTGTGTATGTGAAACTGCTGAATGCAGTTTAGTTCACATTGGACCACAAGTGTCCTTGTTAACGTAATGGGTTTACGGTAAATCATAATATTATTCGGCTGGGATTTGGGTGCGTATTATCACTTAAGCCCCGCATTTACGTGGTACAATTTCAAATATGAAGTTAATTTATTGTTTAATAAATAAAATAATATATATCTACAATGGAGTAACTAATGGAGTATGATTCGAATGAAAAACTCATATAATTTAAAAAATGAACTGTATATAATTAGAAGTATTAAAAAGCAATCTAACTCAATTACGGCTAGTAATTAAAAGTTAACACGAAGACGATTTGGATCAATCCATCACCTAAATTCGAAATAATTTCTACTCTTGAAGATTTATTATAGACAGTCAAGTGCACGTAAATTTGATAGGAGAATTAATGATGTATTTGTATAAACAGTGTAACTGTATGATATTTACAATAAATTACAAAACCGACAACGTGTCTTGCGGCAGTCACGCGTCTTCACCAGTCAAAACGGACATTTACGAAAAACGCAGAACAGGTATTACAAGTACTGAGAGTTATCAGGATAGCGCAATCTTAAGTACACCAGACATGAAACTCATAATATCCGATAAGCATAAATGTTGTTAAAAAGGTCTAACTTAAAAACAAAACAAAATTCACTTACAGTTTTTCGACGTCGACTGGTAGATTCCTTGGCACCTGTGTCAACGCCCGGTGGGAGCAGTCGACGGTGGTCCCTGAACAAGCGCAAACTTTCGGGCACCGTCCTTCTGCGTAGGACACGATGCCCACATCGTTGCCGGCGGGTTCCCCGTATGCGACGGCACTGCACAAGAGCCAGGCGACCCCAAAAACGAACCGCACTGTCGCCCGAGACATCTCAATCGCGCGGTGGGAATAGTGATTTATATTTTTAGCGGGTTTTCAAAATGGGTTTTGGATTTCAAATGTACCTACTAAAGTTAATGAATTATTTTAAGCGCTATTTCAATTGTTTATCAAGCTAAAGTTAATTGAATTCTAAATTTATTAGGTTTCGAGTTTAAATTAAATTACATTAAAAAGATATATCGAGTTGGTGGTAGATTTTCTGGAAACAAACAAATAATTAGTATTCGTCTATTCCTATTATTTATGCGACAAATAAATAATCATGCTTGTACGATATTTTGAATTGAATATAAAATTCAATTCGTTGTTTGAGCATTCCATGCTCTAAAACTGAGAGGATTTCGAACACAATAAAAAAGAACACCGTAAAGAACGGGTGTAAGCTAAATTTCATCTATATCTAAACATATAAAACTTCAATGCATTCTAAATTCAATCGATTTCATATATACCTTTCACCCTCTTAGAACACCGCAGTGCTTATAAAAATATTAATTTTCGCGCACGACACATAAATCCAATTCATATTTTAATAAATATTTATATAATTATACATCCAAACACAAAAACATATTTAGAACATAAACTTACATATTTCCCCCTTGATCTCTAAATGTAATGTAACATATATATATATATATATTTTTTTTTTTTCGATTATTTTAACATTTACTATATGATAAATTGTTTAAAGATAAATAAATATACTTTGTGATTTGTTTCATAAATTATTCGCAAGGTATATTTATTTATTTTTAAATATATTTATGTTTTCTGAATATTATTTTACAGTGAATTTTTTATTTAAATCGCAAGTTATTTTAATTTACTATTCTACGGTATTTAATACAAAAAGTATTAAAATTCTAATCATATATGTGTGTTCTTTATTTCTATATTTTCAAAAAAATGATTATAATAATAAAAAATAAGATAATGAAAAGCTTAAATAAGTTTATCCATCGAAAAAAGATTCGTAAATACTCATAAAAGAATTTTGGAAAAAGTTTCGATCCTCTTAAAAAATAATATAAAATAATAATAAAAACATACTCTATCACGTAATATTCGAAGCCATGTTGTTCGTTTCGTGTTTCAGTTGTTATAACAACTTCAAAACACAATTATAAACAAAACACACGCACACACAGACACATAGAATAACAACAAATACAACGATCACATTTAACAATGATTACATTTATATTCACTTATCACAAATATACATAAATATACCAAGGTAACCACAATCGGGAATTGTTTATAATAAATTCGAATGTAATATTGTTTACGTTTCGAAAGACGCGCTGTGCCTGAAGAGCCTGCAACACTAGGTACTGTTACGACAGACGGAACTCGACTGACTACCGGTTTCGGTATGGGCTATACGACGGCAGAATCGCAAGTCCTGAACCGAAAGCCAGAGTCGAAGACACGAGCCACAGTGTCTGCCTTCGTTGGCCATATATACCAACACAGGTATGTATGTATGTATGTACGCATATAACGCGAACTATAAAAGCGCAAACTCCTCATTCACAAATAAAACAAACACTCATTGCTAAGGATGTTATTACTTCCCAAAATCAACAATTTCTTATGTTTTTGAATCAAATAGTTTTAATCATAATTTACGTCTGGAAGCTTACAGCACTCATAGTTAAAGCGACAGCTGTAAGGGCTAGTTAAGCTGATGTATTCTCAATTGTTCGTCTCACCCCTTTGACATGTTTGGGATTTGATATTTGCATATTCCATATTACGTGCAGTTTTAATAAATGGATTACAATCAGAGAGCGGAATACAACACACCACGTTATTCAGTTCTCATCCCGTTGTATATTTTGCAACAGCCTGCCACCGGAATACATATTTTCAACCCTTCCACACACACACACACACACCACACGTGCATCACAACAAATCTAATTGTGTTACGCGTAAAAATCAGAAGTTTATTTACATTTTTAACAATCAATTATTATGTGTTAGCGTACAAAGCATTGTTGTGTATTTGTGAAACATTTTTTTATTCTAAATGCAATCAAAGCTAAATAGATAATTTATTAGTTTGAGAGCAGTTTTAAAGCTTGCAGAATGACAAAATGCGTTTCGAACGTGACGTTATGAAAAGGACGAATTGTGCGTGTGGCCACATTCAAAATTTGGATTACAAAAACACCTGGGTTGGAAAAATTCTAAAAACAGCGTAAGCCATCTATTCAATTTCACAACTTAAATGCAGAAAAGTAAATTCGTTACAGATATCAACAAACAATTGACTTACCATTTTTGTACCATCGCTCTGCAACCGTGGTGTTCTCTGGATGATGCCAAAAATATACAAAACTCTTATCTTAAATAATAGCATTATTTTGTTTAAATTATTAGTTTTGTTGAAAATTAAACGCCATCTTTATGTAAAGTTGAGAATTTCTACCCTTAAAAATCAATACGCTAGAACACTGCCATCTTTTAACAGAAAACCCCAACTGATGTGTGAAATAGAACACAAATTTGATATCTGGGACTTTTAAATCATTTAGAATTAAAATGCGAAATTAAATTATTATAGATGTCAATTTTGTGTTCTAAAGGGACAAGATGCAATGGGTAAAACAAAAACCAATAGCTTTCAAATTTGTAGTATTATAATCTGCTAATATATATATATTACAATTAACCAGATAAATCAGCTCTTAAATAGAATATCTTAAAATCTTCATGCATTCGATGAAAATTAAAAAAAGTTGCTTAATAGTAATGAAGTTTAGTCTTACAATGGAGTAGTTTTATTTACAAACTACAATAAAAAGATTCTTGATGAAAAGTAAAAAATACGCGCAAAATGCAATGAAAAATGTAAATAATTAAAAATATTCACAATACTTACCGTTTGACACCCGTCTAATAAAATTAGTTTAAACGTTGAGTTGCTGGTATGCGTTTTCTTCTGCGGCGATTTTGCGAACTGGAATTTATCCAGTGTTCATAATATCGCTCGTTCTTCAACCATTCTTGGTACTTGTACCACCATTGCTCCCATTTAACGTAGTCATCTAAAGATAAGTCGCGCAGATAACCCAGATCCTTGTAGTACTGATAACGGACGCGAACATCGTCCCAGGCAGCCAAACCGGAAGGACCCGTTGCCATGAGTTCTTCAGGATAATGTCCAATCGGTGCTGGTGAATGGCTGGAAGAAAACATTACTACCATTATAGTCAAGAAATCATTTAACACACTGTTTAATTTCTTAGATGGGCAATCCACATTACAAATTATTTATGAATTTTTATTCTTTTCTTGGGTAGGCAATCCACATCACAAAACATTATGTGTATATTAAAAATGATTTGAATTATAGATATAGTTGAATTACTTACCTATATCTTAATGGAGGATTCTCATACATACGGTCCTCTTCGATCATGACTTTCAGATCGCCACTGTTGGAGTTTTTAGTAATTCGCATATTCTCAATGTCGCGTCTGTCGACACTCCATTGCGCCATTTTACCAAAACGCTCCGACAATGTTAAACGTGTCGACGCAACCACGGCGGAAAGAGAAGAACTGGAACTGTCTTCAGACCCTGAGGATTCAGCTGGAGCTGGTGATTTACGACGTTTTTTATTGCGTTCTGTTTTTATATGTGTTATCATTTGAACCTGAACAACATAAAGAAATAAACTCAAACATACAACAAACGCGATAATTAAGAAACCCTTCCACTGCATGAATGAGCATAAAAAATATTCAACATAGGAAAATTGTTACCTTATCTTTATCTTTACGTTCCTTCTTTCGTTTAATATTCAATTTATCCCGGACGCGTTGGGCAGCTTGCATGTCAACGGGAGGCGGTTGTCGCAGAGGTGGTGACAAGTCAATGATTTCTTGCGGGGCGCGAACGCGAGGCATTGCAACCGGCGGCCTACGCGGATCGCTTGGTTTGCCCTTGGAGGCTGCGGCGGGACCGGGCCGGCGATTCGCGGACAATTGCAACGGCGGTGAAGGCAGACCCACAGGCGGTGGTCTCGGCCTGGCACGCGACTTTGCATTCACAACACCGGACGTGGAAGGCGCGGGCATTTTCGAACGAGACGGCTGGAGCTTACTGCGTTCGTTATTGCGTTCATTATTGCGTTCATTATTGCGTTCGTTATTACGCTCGTTAGCGCGCTCGTTTGTACGCTCGTTTGTACGCTCGTTTGTACGCTCGTTAGCGCGCTCATTGGTACGCTCGTTCGCGCGCTCATTTGTACGATCGTTGGTACGTTCAGTATTACGCGATCGCGGTACCGAGTAAGAACGCGACCTGTGATATCAGTGGTGATTAGTTTGATAATTTTTGTTGGTGCGTTCAGAACTGGAATACGGGTGGCAGAGACAGTGGTCGCAACACGATTTACACTTCGAATTGTTTGTTAATTTAATTCGATTATTGTTTATTATGCTAGTAGTATTGATGAAACGCAACATAATACTGGTTTAATTTTAAGTAACACTTTAACTTAACTGAAATAAAATAATTAATAACTTCTAATATTCAAACTATAAATATATAGTCACATGCATTCTAAAATATACCAAGAAAAATAAACGGCACCACTAAGAAAGCTGTTATAAGCAAGTTGAACCAATGTTATAAAATTATTCAGGACAAATTTTCAAATAAAATAAATACTTTTTAATAATATATAAAAGCAGTTAAATAAATAATACTTTAAAATAACATCTTAAAATATATAAGAAATATCATCAAATATCGTAGAGATGAAAAAACAAGTATTAAATTGCATTAGGCAGAAATATTTACTACTGTTAATGACTACAATAGATAAACACTGAGAAAAAAATGTTTCACTCATCCAACTTTTTTCATTCTTTCATCAACTTTTATAACAAATCAAAAATGAAAACACATAAACAAATAAACGTACCTGTGATGTAATAAAAGAAGTGTTTGATCATACTTACCGAACGTAGTAAATACAACCTATAAAATGAAAATGGACACACCACGAATCACCAAATTCTGTGCACGTTTCACAACCAGTCGCGATTTATACAGTTCAACATAATTGACACTGCGACTGCCACCGCATTATTGTAGCCCGGCACCGAACGCATAAGTTCTTTTTTTTTATTTTTGTATTGGTTTGGAAATTTCACATAAATGAATAAATACCTAGATCGTATGCGACGATCGCGAGTTTGGTTCTTCGGCGAACACACAGAACATGAGTCATCCGAGCAGCTGCTCACCGAGCTGGCGGATGGTGACCGACGCGGCGGTGGCCGTTGCGGCGGTGACCGTGGCCGGGCGGAGCGCGGTGCTCGCACTGGCTGGGGCGGCGGCGAACGGCGCCCATACGACCGGGACCGGCTTCGTCGATTATGTCTTGCAGGCGGCGACGGTGATGACGAACCGCCAATATACATTTGTTTATAACCACTATGACGCCATCTTCAACAAAAATTCAATGTATATATATATTTATAAAACATATCAAATAAACAATATATAAGCGAAATTCAAATTCTTTTTGGTAATTTTTATTTGAATACTTAATGAAATTATAAATGTTATGACATTAATTTATATGTCCGCAATATGTAATTGTTACCTATTTGGGTCCTTAGCTTCAACTTCAAGTAATTTCTTATCCCAATACCCATTTGAATTAGGGGAAGATCGAGCTTTTTTCATAACAGTATCAATTTCTCTCCTGCGTCCAGCTGGAAGACTGGGATCTAAAATGAATATTAAATTAGTAGACAATTCATAAGTAAGTACGCCAGAAAATATGTGAGAATTGTAAGTACTAACTACCTGTGATCCGTGGCTGTGTAGGCCTACTGTCCATGCGCAGTTTACCCTGTGCATTTCGGGCATTGGAACTCGAACTGGTATGCAATTCTTTGCGCGAGTCTACTCCATAACCAGGCCGTCTTTTGGAGGACATTCTACATCAAAAAAATCACTAAAAACGTTGCATTTCCACTCAACACTCAAAATCAATAATTAAAGTACACATAGCCAAGTTCCTCCGTAGTCATATACACTTACTTTACAAGTTCGTGTTAAGTGATCCAAGCACCAAAGTTTTTAATTTATTTATTTATTTTTAGCACCGTACGCGATGTAGCACCTATACGATTTTATGCTGACTTCACCGATGCAACATTGTTCAAGAGATTCTATAAACAGCTGTTAAAATGTACAATTACACTTTTCACTGGATTTTAAATATGTATTAATATAATAATAAGTATATCACTGCCTTATCTGAAATGTCCTTAACCAACCATCTTTAGATCTACTTCACAGCTTGCATTAGTACATAACAATCTCGCGCATTGCTATACTCACTGTGTCAAGTTACTACATTCCACACTACTTACAACGGTACAAACACTGAAGCTATTTCAGTACACATCTATATTCACGATGGTAGCTTACCGCAAATTTGTTGCCCGAGTTGCTAACAAGCAATTTTCATGTAAACATGTCACTTTCTTGGATAAATCCAACCACAAGGTTTTATGTCAATAATTAAATCAATTTAATAAAAACCTCTAATTTAGTTTGATTATTCTAGTTTAATCAATGGAATAAAAATAATTAATTCAATTGAATCAGTAAAATTTCCTTTGCTGTTATCGCGAATATTTACATCAATTCAAGCGAACGCGGAACCATTTACACAAGAAGAACTTCAAAAGCTCAACAAGTCTCTGAATGTTCAAACTGGCGAGCTGAAATTGTTGCTAGAAACTTTAATACATATAACAAAACAATCACAATGTTTCCTTATGAAACCGACCGTTTTAGGTGAAGAGCTGGTTGAGCAGCTTCACTTTAATGCTGATAAGGCAGAAGCTTTTGTTAAATGTTGGACCGAAGCTACGAAATTAGAATTTGGTGATTTGAACAACATGAAAAAAGTACAAAATGTCTCGTGGGAATTGAATTTGGAGATGATGTCTGATCGCGATTTAAAGAATGTAATCCCAGTAAGTTTATTGCAATTTCAAATTAAGGATTCTGAGAATAAAACTGATTATTTAACTGTGGAATTAAATGAAGCTAAGTTGCTTGAATTGTATGAAGACATTGAGAGTATTCAAAGTTATTTAGATAATATTAAATAAATGATTGATAAAATAATATTCAAATTTATTATTAAATACAATTTTCAATATTTAAGTTAAATTAACAACTAGGTTTTTCTGTGCATCAGCACTAGGAGTTAAATTATGAGCTATAGGTGTGTTTTGAGCAGCTAAATGTTCACTTGCACTAGCACCAGCTAATAATAGCTGTAAAGATCCTTGTAAGTGTGCCAGCTGTTCTCCTAAATCCTGCTCTTCTCTTAACTGTTTCGCAAGAGATAAAAACATTTTCCCTACTTCCGCCGACTGCAAATGTATCGTATCCTCAAACACATCCAATAAAATATTTGTTACAGTAATCAACGTTCGCGTGAAACGATAATCACTTATATATTTTAATAAAAACCGCAACATTTGACATAACGATTTCGTATCACGGCCTACTAGCGCGTTTTGTAATTTTCTTCTCTTCAATAACTCTTGTAAAACACTGACGACCACCGTCGGATTTTTATTTATTACATACGGCATTAAAACGCAATCTAACGCTTTGGTAAATTGAAACTTGCGCAAACAAACATCATATTTGCCCTGCGTTTCTTTTATCTTTTCCGGTACGATTTCATTTATAAGCTCAGGTCGTTTATGTGTGGCGTATTTATAAGAAACCATTTTGCGTACTAATTTCGCCGGTTTTATTCTCTCTTCGCGTCTTTGAATCGAGATTAAACCGTCGACCATCCCCGCCACTACTGTGTCATCGTTATTTGAGCAAGCTAAGCTCAGCACTGCGTTAGAGTAATCTAGAGTGTGTACTACTTTAAATGTGGCAATATCATAAATTTTAACGTGTCTATCCAAGCTTCCTGACATCAATCGCTTGTTATCACTTGCTAAATGCAAACATGTGATTGTTTTATGATGGGATGAAAAGCTTCCGAGTAATTTACCGCCAGCGAACGCGTCCCAGACTTTTATGTCGGTGCCGCCTGCTGACAAGAAAATACCGCCTGAAGGTAGGAACAGTAAAGATTCTATCGGAGAACCATGATCAACTGTTAAAGCAGTAACATTTGTGCGTGTATCATACATTTTTACTGTGTTATCATAACTGCCAGATAAAATGATGTCTGGGACTACAGGGCTTATAGCGCCGGCTCGGATGTAATCAGTGTGTTCTGAATAAGATGCGATTGATTTTTCTGTTGCAACATCCCAGATTTTCACTGATTTATCATCGGAAAATGAGGCAATGTGAACTTTGTCGAATGTGAAAAATGTGCGATGAACTGCGGCTGTGTGTCCTTTAAACATACGCAACAAGTTCTTAGTGTTCACATCGAATAATTTAACGTTTGTTTCTTCGCCACCGGAACATAGTAGTTTGCCATCTGATCGAAATGTAGCGCCGTACGCGTTTTCACGGAATCGCGATAAATTCTTCGCTACTAATTTAGTGATGGGATTGTAAATTTGAACTCGAACTGAACAGGTTACGGCGAAGTAGTGTGGCTCAACGGGCGAGAAGTCTATGTAGTTAATTGGTCCGAATTCTTTGATCAATATTGGAGCCTAAATAGACACATGGTATACTGAGGATAGTGTTGAAATAATCGTCAACTTACGCTTAATTTTTTCCAATATTCAATATCTGGTGTGATAGCTGGTCCAGATTTCGGATATATGCGAGGGTTCAACTTTTTAAAAGAAGCCATTATTTACTATTTCGTTGTTTTTAAAGAAATATATCATTCTAAATATGAGCACGTGTTTTATTTTTGACATGCTACATGCATTTTGTAGCTCTATTCAGAACTCATAAATCAAGGTCATTAATTCTTGCGACGCAAATCATATCTTTTTATACTAAAATTAATTTTAAGATATATTTACATCTTTTTTATGCATTTTATTGATAAATCAAATTAGTTACAATTTTAATGAATTTATTGCCCAAAGTAGCTTTTGTTTTTAATGCAAATTTAACGAACGAATATTCTTTTAAGAATATATTTCAGTTATTTACGACCAATGCCAGCTTACGTTCCGGTCACGTGGTTTCGAAATATGACTTATAATTGGCTAAACTCTAGATATTTCTGCTTTAAATCTGGAAACCATTGTATTTACAATAAGCTTTAAAGTGAACGACTATTTTCAGCCAATCTCAAAGCGCTTTTAGATGAGCAACTGATCATGCGCTTAGTGATTGCCGCGTTTTTCCCAGTTGTTTCCACTCTTTGCTTGCTCGTTGGTGAACAGGAAGCGTTGCGCGACGGTGAAAAAGATACACATCTCAGTGAAACATCGTGCTCAACAATTCGTTGTTGTTGCCGTTAAAGAACATCTTTTACATTTAAAGTTGTTCATATTTGATATTTTACCTACTAACTTAACATCTAACTGATTCAACATGTTTTGGGGTATGTATTTAATACTGTATATTTTTGTATTTATATATATGAATACCGGTACATTGGAACACCACGTGGTCAAACAAAATATGAAATCGTTTCAAAATTATCGGAACTTGAACCAGTTAATCCGTCTTTACCATAAATCAATAATTTAAAATGGCATCCCATTTTTTTTTTTTGTATAAAACTGCGCTTCATATTTTAGTAGATGAATAAACTATCGAAACGTGTATTTTATTTTAATGTTGACAATAATAATTCGCGTGGCCATAAAAATATTTGATGACGAAAAATGCTAATCGGCGAGTATTTTTTTTTTTAATGCAAATAATTTGTATTAGGGCTTATAATGGAGCCGGGGAAGAAGTATTCCCAAACAGTTGAAAAGTCTTTCCACGTATCACAAGCAGCCCTGGATTTAGACACGGCACAAAATGAATGCGTCCAAGTATTGCTCGGCTTCGAAAGCAGAAACTACCTGCTGTGCACACTGCAAAGGAACAAATGGGTGCAGTCAAATTTGGATTTGAATTTCCAAGCCGGTGATTGCGTCTCTTTTGCCACAAACGGACCGGGCCACGTGCATCTAACAGGTTACCTGGTACCGGAAGATGACTACGACTACATGGACGAAGACGAGGAGGAGGACGACGAACAGGTGCCGGTTCTGGTAGATATGCCATCCAAGAAACGCAAAGCTTCCGAGGGTTTAAAGAAGGAACAAGCAGGTATATAACATACAATTTTCATGTTAATCTAGTTCTAATGTGATGTATTATTAGGAAAACCAATTAAAAAATCAAAGACCGAACTATTATTGGAACAATACGCCGAGGCGGACACTGACGATTCCGATGATTCTGATGTGGATACTGACGTGTTGGGTGAAGAATCTGATATTGAAGAAGAGGCAGGGAGTGACGATGATGTTGAAGATGGGGAGGGATCTTCAGATGAGCCATTAGTTAATATATCAGCTAAAGTTTTAAAGGGAGAATCTCCTGCTAAACAAGTAGCAAAAACTCAAAAGGGGGTATCTCCTGGTAAGCAAGCTGCGAAAAATCAAAAGGGAGAATCTCCTAATAAACAAGCTCCGAAAAGTCCAAAGGGTGAATCTCCTAAACAAAACGGCGTTGCTAAGACCCCTAAATCAGAGAAGAAATTACAAAAACAAGAAAAAACACCCAAGAATGACAAACAACAAAAACTCGACAAGACTCCAAAATCTGAAATCCCACCGAAATCACCTACAAGTTCCGGCAAAAAAGCAGGTGGCGTGATTATTGAAGAACTTAAAGTTGGAGAAGGACAACAGGCGAAACCAGGAAAATTCGCCACTGTACGTAACAAACATTCAATTCTAATTTATTATATAATGACATACTTCATTTTTAAATCCAAGTCGAATATTTATTAAAATTATTTTTCATTTAGTTTATATTAAAGAAGCTATTCAATTGAAATTTTTACTTATATAAAAAATGAAATTTATACCAACATATTTATATATATTTTGATTTGTATTTTTTTTAGGTTTATTATGAAGGTAGGCTAAAGACAAACAACAAGGTATTCGATTCGTCAGTTAAGGGACCCGGATTTAAATTCCGTTTGGGCAAACAAGAGGTGATTAAGGGATGGGACGTTGGCGTATCCGGCATGAAAGTTGGAGGAAAACGACGCATCACCTGCCCACCACATATGGCGTAAGACATATTCAAAATTTTAATCCAATTTCAACATTCTATTTTTTGTTTTGTTTTTTGTTATAGATACGGAGCCCAAGGATCTCCACCAGTGATTCCTCCAAATAGCACTTTAGTATTTGAGGTCGAACTGAAGAAGGTCACTTAAACATTCAGTCTGATGAAAACTCATCATATGGACTTTGGTTTCATAGTCCATCAGTTTATTCAATGTTATTTAGTAATAAATCATTTTTTCTTATTGTTTCGATTCTAATTACAGTTCGGTTCAAATATTATTTTTAGATGTCTACATTTTTAAAAGTACATGGAACCAACTCGAATTAAGACAAGTTGATAGTAACTATTTTTAAATGTCTAACTGACTTGTAATTTATAACTTAATGAGTGCTTTAGTTTATTACATTTATTTCGATAAGTTTTTGTAAAATTTCCTATGTAATTTTATGTTCTACACCAATAATATGTCATATTTTCTATAAATTTGTTTTATTTCTAAAAACACCAACAAAATTTATAACAGAAAAAAATAAATGCGCATAATGTCAAGTTTAATTATTTTACATCAATCGTTTTTTAGTCGAGTCTCTGACGAATTTATTTCGTGATCAGGTTCAATTTTCTTAGAGCTAAAAGGACAGCTAACACCATTACGTTCTTCTTTGTTTTCATCTTCCTTTATCGTCCACGGGTTCCAGAATTTTAGGATAAGTGGTTGAATAAAACGATGAAACAAAAATAATAGAAGTGGAAGGACAACACACGATATACATCCAGCCATTATGAAACAGCTAAAATTTGAATTTCAAAGATTTAATAACAGTCAACAATGCAACATATAAGATTACCTGTTAATCACAATTAAAGCAGGTTTCAAAGAATATTGGATGTTGTGAATATTGACAGCTCATGTGATAAACAAAAGATTAGGGAATTTTCGCGTTATCGTTTCATGAAAACCTGAAAACTAGGAATAGTCTTCGGGAATAGAACCATTTAGTGAGAAAGAGATATCGTTTTCATGTGAGAACAAGATGGGTAGCTTAGTTAATAAAGGACATTAAAGAAGCTTATGAGTAAATTGTATTTATCTTTCTTAGGGGTAAAAATTAATACAAAAATAAAAATAAACGAATGTTTAGTTATTTAAAAAAAAAAAAAAAATGGTTGGTAAAATGTATGTTTATTTTTTTTTTTACTGAGTTTGCGCAGTTGTTGTAAACATTTATGGCTTTGGCGTCCTAATTAAAAAAAAAATGCTTTTAAACAAATTTGCTACATAAAAATATGTATATAATATGATATACGATATTTGAGCGTTAATTTAAACAAATCTAACATTTGTTGACATGTTTACTACAAAGTATTTCTAAACAAATTGTTGACTGGCGATATACGGATAGAGTTTCGATCTCTAACCTTATTCATCGACTGAAGTGTTTGCATTGAAAGGACGCTTATAAATCATGTCTATTCGAATCAATTTTGAAATAGGACACGAGGCAGCTATACGCAGTAAACGCACCATCGATGGCTTCACCCATGATTGGGAAGTGTTTGTTAGAGGTTGTGAAAATGCTGATATACACTATTTTATCGACAAAGTTGTATTTCATCTTCATGAAACGTTTCCTAATCCAAAAAGAGGTAATTCATAATAACTATTTATTTGAAATCGTAAAGCAATTTACATAAATGTTTGATTCTGCAGTGATTAAAGATCCGCCGTATAGAGTACGTGAATCCGGCTACGCTGGTTTCAATTTGCCTATAGATATTTATCTGCGCAATAATGAAGAACCAAAGAAAATTCGTTTTAATTATGATATTAATCTACAGACGACTGGTCCAGCTATTTATAAAGTGCAAAAAGAGAAGTATGTTTTTTGCAATCCCACCGAAGAATTTCGCCACAAACTAATGAAGGGTGGTGGTGTCGTCTCGATTCCTTCATCTAATGATAACTCACGTGATGTCTCTACTTCTAATGACAAACAGCATCTTGCTAATAAAGCTAAGTCCATCATTGGCAGTGTAGACACCATGAAAAAGCACAGAAAAGAGCACAAAGCTGAAGATAGCTTCACTGATTTATTCGGTACGCCAATTACTAAAAGCTTGAAAGTATCGCCTGATACTAAACTTCAATTGAAAACTTCGCCGACCAGCAATCCAATTATAAAGCCAGAAAAAAGCTCAAATCCGAAAAAATCGAAGAGTAAGCACAGTCCTAAAGAAAAAGATAGGGACAAAGATAAGAAGGATAAAAACCAAGATAAGAAGCACAAGGAAGAGAAAAAGAATAAAGAACGAATTAAAGATAAAGAACGTAAAGACAAGACGATTAAAAGAGAGAAAAGTCCAAAACTACAAATCCCCGCTAGTCCGATTCGCAGTCCAAAGAGACCGGGATCACCAAAGAGAATTCCCAGCCCAAAGAGACCGCCAAGTCCTCTAATCAAAATGAAATCGGAGGAAAAGAAAATTGAAGAAGTCCCACTTGCAATACCCCCAATTAAAGAGAAGATCAAGATGGAATTTAAAAAATCCAAATATGAAATAAAGGATAAAGAAAAAGAGGAAGGCAAAAAAGAGAAAAAGGAGCACAAATCCCACAAGGAAAAAGAACCAGCAATGCGCGCATTGGAACCGAAAGAACACAAAGGCGCAATTAAGGAACCGAAACCCATCAAAGAACCTATCGTTGTTAATAAAATCAAAGAGAAAATCATGAAGCCTCCAGAAGAGCCACCATTGCGAGAACCTGAGAAAGTAATCGAAAAACCAAAGATAGATAAAGCAGAACCTGACAAATCTAAGCACAAGCACAAGAAAAAGGATAATAAAGAAAAGCGTGAGAAGAAGGAAGATAAATCAAAAGAGAAAAAAGAAGAGAAGAAGAAGTCTGAAAAAGAAAAACCGGAAACATTCTTCGAAAAAGTCTATAAAGATCAGGCGAAAGCTTCACCGAAAGAAACTGAGAAAAATTTAGTAGATTCAAAGACGACTGAAATCACTGGGGAGAGAAGCGGTTCAAAAGAAAAATCTCGTGGTCTGGACGCTTTACAAGCTGAACTACAACAACAAGACGAATCAACCGATAGTTCGATAACCACTCACGACGAATCAAGCGTAGAAATTCCCACCAAACCGGTGGTCGTTGAAAAACCAGAGAAGAAGAAAGACAAAGTGAAACTGGAACAAACATCTGAGAAGAAACGAAAGCGCAAACACGAATCCACCGCCAAACAGTCAGTTAATGTTAAAGTCGAAGAGCCCGAGCCAAAAATGTCACGCGAAGAGCCTGAGTCGGTGCCGAAACCGAAAGAGAATAAAAACAACGGTACTGAGGAGGGGATACCACAAGACTATATGAGCATTTTAAAAGAACTGCAACACAAAATCATGACGCTGCAGGATAACAATGAATTGCAGCGTGTGGTACAATTGATTGCTGAGACTGGCCACTATGAAATCACCGCTCAAACATTTGATTTCGATTTGTGCGCGCTGGATCGGGATACTGTGCGACGATTGCAAGAGTTCTTTGCCATGTCGTGACATTTCTAAGTTAAGCAATTATTAAGTGTGTTTGTTGTGGTGATAATGCAAGTTTTCTTCACCTTTATGTACAAATCTTTATACATTTACAAGTCATTTTAGCACGAACTATAAATATACTGCTGTATATACATAGCTATATTGGTTCATTGTTTTTCAGTGTTTTAAACGTTTTCTCAAGACACTTTTCGGAGCTTTTTTTTATATTATATATTAAACATAATTTCAAAGTACAAATGTACACTTTTAATACTTGACTATCAGTAATCATATTTGTATTTTATATTTTTTTCATTTATCAAATTTGAGAAGATTGATCTCGTTTATTTATTGATATATTTTATTTGTTCGTTTATTATTTTTTTAATAACTATAAAATTTATATAGTATTAGCATTACACTTGCATGTACATAGATGTACTGATTTTAAATGATGATTCGTTGTATTTCTAACCATAAGGTAATATTTTGTGTTTTACAGAATATAAAAATATATATTAGGTACCGTAGCTACTTAGAAAATACAAAAGTGAATAATAAACATATTTAAGAGCGCTTTACATAAAATTATTGATGTAATTGTAAATAATGTAAATTAAATAAGATTTATATGGCTGTATATAAATAAATATTGAATAAAAATCGTGGCTATATCATAATTAAAATTTCTTTCATTGCACATTCGCTTATTTTGTAGGCGCTGCAAAATGTAAGAAAAATCAATTTTTTCGTTTATGAATGTACCACGTTGAACATGGACTTTGAATGTGATATGTGTTCAAAAAATGGCGGGTGTAGGTGACACGATTGATCTGCTAACAGAAAAAATGTGGAAAATCTGGTTTCCTATATTGGTAAATGCCGCAATGTCATTCTGTGCCTATAAATTAACAGTCAGATTAATTCCAAAAGTAAAAGATATGTTTATTAAAGCGAATTTATTCGGAATTGATATGAGTAAACGGACCAGTGATAAAGTGTAGGTTATGTTTCATTATTCAAAAGCACTTATTATTGCTATTCTATTACTATTATTATTATTATTGCAGACCTGAAGCTTTAGGAGTCGTTTCTGGCTGTATATTCCTTATAACATTATTTTTGTTTATTCCAATACCTTTTGGATCATCTATTTTTCATGATGCAGATTTTCCTCATGATAAGGTAAATCTATATAAAACTCTTGCATTTTCAACATGCGTAACTTCCTACATCCATTGGCAATTTCTAATTCCGTACGGAATATGGTCGTTGTTTCCTCTTTGTCTTTAGAATCCTTATTGGTCTTAAGAATCCTTAGTTGCAAAAGTAGTCACATATAAATATGTATAGAGCTAATATTTATTTGATAGTTTGTAGAGTTGATAGCAGCACTGTTATCAATATGTTGTATGCTTCTACTCGGATTCGCTGACGATGTTCTCGATCTGCGATGGCGACACAAATTACTATTGCCAACCATCGCATCGCTGCCGTTGCTGATGGTGTATTATGTGAATTTTAACTCAACAACGATTATTGTGCCGAAACCACTCAGGGAACTATTCGGATTTTCTGTTAATTTAGGCCTATTCTACTACGTGTACATGGGAATGTTGGCGGTTTTCTGTACGAACGCTATCAACATTCTAGCGGGTGTAAATGGCTTGGAGGCGGGTCAAAGTATTGTGATTGCACTGTCAATTGCACTGTTTAATATCATCGAGTTGTCAGGAACTTTGTGGGAGGCTCATCAGTTCAGTTTGTTCTTTATGATGCCATATATTGCCACTTCTCTAGCGCTCTTAAAACACAACTGGTGAGTATTTTTACTTTCTTATACGTAGTTATTTAACGTAAAAAACACATCAAGAATGTTTAAACATTTACAATCCTATCTGAACTAAATATACACGGATACGTATAAGAAAGTGCAAGGCACTACAAATATATTTATATATATACACATTTGGGGTTGGGGGGTTTGAATATCATTACCATAGTAATTCAACAATGTTGTTTTTATTTTTGTGCAAACACAAAATTGACTAAACATTCAAAACTTGTATTGAATAATTTTATCAATTGTGCAAAACAACACTTGAGTTTGAGGTAGAAGATACGAATTATATAATCTTAAAAGTACAAAACAGTAAAGTAAAATAATAATAATAAAACATCACAAAACACAATTAAAAAAAGCGAGTTATATAACTTAGAAAACATAGTGTATAAATTGATAAATGTAGAATACATGTTGTTTAATTGACTGTAACATGAATGTGGCGGGAAGAACAAAATGATTTATTACATTTATTAGTTAATTAATAGGAGGGTTATATCACAGTAATAGTAATTAGTTATTTGAAATTCATTATTAGGCAAAACAGCTGTTACACATAAATTTGTATTAGTAATAATCCAATTTTGAATAGAAATTAATCAGTAACCAATCATATTTCCAGCTGTTATTGCTAACGAAAATCGGTGCATAATAATTTTCATTCGATCTATGAGCGCGTTCCAGTTCAGTCTTACTATCTAAGTAAAGTCCATTTTCTATTAAATCTTCTATAAATGTAACGTCGACGGTTTTGCTACCTAAATTTTCTATAATTGATGAACTATTATTGATCAAATTGTATTTTAGTTGACGGATTATCGACGCCGGTTCGTTACAAAACTCACAATACCACCCGCCGAAATGATTCAAATCACCCACGATCAAAGTCTGTTTGTCTTTAATATTTGATATGAATACTCGAAGACTTTCTAGATTATCGTCAATTGCTTCGTATAAATAATTGATAGTGCACGCACCGGTGCTTAACGTCGTTTTGTGTGGATGTTTCCAAAAAAATCCATAAACTGACCATCGCAAGCGAAACGTTAACGGTTGCGGCCAATGGTCATACAATTTCAAAAACTGCATCACACGCACGTTTGGTATTTCAAACGGTTTATTTATAAAAAATATATCATCATCTCTTAAATTCCTAACGAGTGTTTTCGCTTTTTTCCACGCTACAGTCTTATTGGCACCAGTTATATATAATACTTTACTAAATAACTCTTTCAAAAAGCCACCTAATAACTTGGTTTTTATACTTAATTCACCGTTATAATCATACAAAATAATCAAGTCGGCCACATCTTTTAATTCGTAGATTGTCACTTCGATAAATTCGGCGGAGAGGATGTCGATCTCTGTAAAATAGATCAGTCTTCTTTGTATCTTCCGCGGGCTTGTAATCGGCTGCGGTTTTCTTGAAGTAAGCAATGCTCTCCAGATCACTTCTGGTTGGCCGCAATCATTTCCATGCCATCCAGGCAAACAAATACACCTCCAATTCCCATCTTTGCTGCGTTTCATTTCAAGCAAATCAGTCCCACTTTTATAGCACATACTAGTGTTAAAATCTTCGTATAAATCGGTTACGTATTTCGAGCGCAAAACTATTTTATTGTTCTCCGTATAGTAGGCGATTTTTCTAGCTGTCCCATTCGTGGCTGTTGAGATGAATGAGATCGCGTTTTTCAGGTTAGGTTGGTAGGAACTCGATGAATTTTCGTTTTGAGTTTTGAAGTAGATAACAATTAGAAATATTTGCATTATTAAGAAAATCCATAGTGCAACACGCCTTATATTCCATCGTTTATACATTTATATTAGCATTTGCGTCGTCATTTGAACATTCACTTAATTTTATTACTTTGACCACTTTTTAGTACAAATTATTTGCTTTTCGATTAATTGTTGCTGCTAAATGAGTAATAGCGCAGTAGTTAATATTTAAACAGCCGCGTTCGACAGTCGTAGAATCTGACAGCCTAGCCCACATGCAAATAATCGATGATGCAGGACTGGACTAAGCACTAAAAATGTATTTTTGTTTCATTTTCTAGGTACCCGTCCAAGGTGTTCGTGGGCGATACGTTTTGCTATTTGTCTGGAATGACGTTTGCCGTCGTGGGGATCTTAGGACATTTTAGCAAGACCGCACTACTATTTTTTATTCCTCAGGTGTTTAATTTCATATATTCTCTACCGCAATTGTTCCATTTTGTACCATGTCCCAGACATCGACTACCAAAGTTTAATTCAAAAAGTGATAAATTAGAAATAAGTGTTACTAAATTTAATAAATCGGAAATAAATATCATAGGGAAACTAATACTCGTTATTTTTCGAACTTTTAAATTAATTACTTGGCAGGAGAATAAAGATTTTATTACCACAAATAATTTTACATTAATTAATTTTATTTTAATGCTTTGCGGACCTATGCACGAAGCTAAACTAACGATTGTTTTAATTAGTATACAAGTTGTATGCAGCGTTTTCGCTTTTATTGTTAGGTACCCCTTAGCATCATTATTTTACGATATACATATGAAATAGCATTGTTTTTCTATACATATGTATCATAAAAGTTGAATTGACTAAATTTTAACGAATGTTAATAGAGAATATGTTTTTCTACACAGTTATACGTCACCGATTCAAATGTATATAGGCATTAAAATTGAATTTGTATATAAGCACCAAATAAACATTTATTATTGTTTTAATTAGTGTTTTATTTATTTGTCAATAAAAATAAAAAATTGAATTGCTAAAATGTCATCTGATGAAGATGAGGAAGCTGGTGAAGGAAAAGGAGAAGAAGAATTATATCCATATGGGGTAATGAGAATAATTCAAATTGAAAGTCGTTTTTAAAATGTCTTCAATAATATAGGAATATGAGGGTGAAAGAGATGAAAATTTGAAACGTCATGGTTTTGGTAGTGCTTTGTTGCCGAATGGTGACATTTATGAAGGGCACTATTACCGGGGTATGCGCCATGGGAAAGGTATGTATTGTTTTCGGAATGGAGCTAGGTATGATGGTGATTGGCGCAAAGGGCTTAAACATGGGCAAGGCACTTTTAATTATCCTGATGGCTCCAAATATGTTGGTGATTGGTGGAAGGATTTTAGACAAGGGTTTGGTACTTATTACTATCCAAACGGGGACACGTATGAAGGTGCTTGGTACAAACATGAAAGGCATGGGTTAGGCAGTTATACCTATGTTGCCATTGATATTAAATTCATGGGTTTGTATTATGTTGTTCAATATACTATATATATATATAGTTTTCAATATATATCTAACATCTTCACACAGGAACTTGGATAATAGCTCAAATGTTAGGCCCCGGTCATGTCATCTACCCGAACTATATATTCCATGGTAAATTCGAGCGAAATTTACCGATAGGTTTCGGCGTTTTTTCGTTTGATTTGAAGTACCTGCAGCACGGTTATTATGTAAACATGAAAGATCCAGCGTTTGATTACATAGGCGCCGACGATGAGCAAGCACTGCCTGCCCCAGAAGCGGTTGTAGAAGTACCAGTGATTGAGAGGGGTGCACCGCGCGGTATAGTACCAATATGGCGAGCACGGTTCATCACCGAATACAAACCGGAACTAATGCCACCTGAGCCAGTACCCATTCCATATTGCCAATCAGAATTGTCATTGCTTGATATTATCGAATACCTAGAGCGCCAATACGGTGCCGGTTGGAGAGGGGGGATGGAAGAAGAGGATGAGGGTGAAGATGATAGAAATCGATTGTGGGATTTATATGTGCCCAAACAATTAATTCCTACGGAAAATAGAGATCCAGTTGGTGCTGGGGATACTGCGCCTGATGCGAAAGTTGTTGCTAAAACAGCCGCTTAATTATTAATTTATTTCATGTAATATCCAATTAATAAAAATGTTTATTTGTTCAAATTAATTTATTTCATTTTAAAAATATATTGAAAATTATATACTAATCGAATTTAAAAATCATACTTTTACATGATCCAGCGAGAAGTATATGCAAATACATATATTATGCATATATATATACATAGACTATTTTACATATAAAGGATAATAATCGGTATATATGGATATTCAATTTGAGTTTGAATTTTAAGAGAAAATATCAGGGTAACATAAATATTATTAGGGTAGTTGATAATGAATCTAAATATTACTGAGAAAATATTCAGTTGTTATTTTATATATACATATATAATTATGAATTTGAAGAAAATTAAGTCAGTGCAATAATGATATGTTATTGTTGGAAACAATAAATAAATCAAATATGAAACTCAGTTTATCCATGAAATATGTTTTGTTTCAAAACAAAAGCAAATCAATTCTAGTCGAACAAAGTATTTGACGTAAAACGTGCAAAATATATTCTCGTCTATTTAATTCGTCGTCATGTACATGAAACATTACCGGAGTCGCAGTGCAAGCCGCGACTTAAGTATCTCTGACAAAAGTTCAGATTGCGGCAGTGAATATAAAAGGCGTAGTCGATCGCGATCGCTCAGCCGTGAATCAGAGTATCGTTTACATGTCGCGGATATTGGTGAGGGTGTCAAGAAACGTGACATGGAACGGTTGTACGAGGAATTTGGCGAGTTAAAGGAAATTTGGATGGCGAACAGTCCACCATGTTTTGGTTTTGCAGTTTTTAAGCATAAAGCGAATGCGATTGCTGCCCTAAAGGCTACGGATGGAATGTAAACTTGATACGATCATTATTGACAGAGTGTTAATAGTTTTGATTTCATTGTTTAGAATGCTTAGCGGAGGACGAATTCGTGTAACTCATGCAAAACCGAGAACTCGTGGACTAGGGCGAAGATATTACAACCCCAATATGCGCTGTTATGAATGCGGTACTTCGGGACACTTTTACAGAGACTGCCCCGAATTGAATGAAAAATACAGCTCGAGGTATACATTCATTACATACAAATACCTACTAGACTACAAATTAATTTTTATGATTCATTGGGCATCTTCAAAATGTTAAATACAACGCTTGGATGCTCGCGTGAAATATCTCAAACAAAATGAATTATATAATTCATGCAAAATAATAATTATCTATAATTTAGTAATTGTTGCATTTAACATGATCAACAAAAGAGGAATTAATGAATTTTTCTTTATCTTATATACCATAAATACATGTTGGTTCATTTTGTGGATGTTAGTGGTAACGCATGGTTCTTATGGTATATAGTGGTACTGTATAAATGGTTTACCCTTAGTTTTTGGTATACTAATATGGTTGGATTATTGAAATAAAATAGGTAAATTAGCATTTACGCTGGTTTCAATCTACAGTCAGTGTAAATGAAATATAATGATTGATCATTAAATGGAAACATTGAAACATTTTTCTTAGCAAACACTCACGAAGAAGTTCACACCATTATTATCCTCGAAGGCGTAGATCTCATGACAGAAGAGAGCGACGATATTCAGAAGACCGGTCGCCCGAAGAAAGAAGACGTAGACGTTGAAATGGAATTTATTTTTTCGAACATTTTCATTACATCTTTGTTGTTTAATGTATTATAATGTAAATAAATACATACATCATATCTTTTTTTTTTCTTAATCTCATCTTTAAAATCCACTTATTGTAAAGCAGAATAAGTACAAAAAAACTCAAAAAATATTTCAATTTTTATTTAGAATTAAACAAAATTTTAGGGTATTTCTACATTATTTAAAAAAAAATCTTAACTGATATATTAATTATGTATAAGGCCAATGCGGGGCTCTGATGGTGTTTAACTAAGGCAATTATATACGTTTTAATAAATTAACTAATAAATAATTCAAATCAATGTCGTAATATTGAATAAATTGAATCATACATATTTATATTTAATAAATATGTAGTAATAAATGTTTGAGGTGTGAACGCACCTATGAGTGTAATAAGGTAACCTACTTACCGAGACTGAATTGAGAGAATTATTTTAATCGTGTTGAAGTACCGTTTACCGAAACATGAGATGCGTGTCGAATGTCGATAGTCAATGATTTTTTTCAACATACATCCATTATGTACTGACATGAATTTCTAAAAAGATGTACTTATCTTATGCAAACATCTACTCTCAATACTAAATCTGTAAAATGCATGTAGATATTCTGAAACTAAAATCAAAGTGTAGTGTCTAAAACACTCGACATAAAAATAATTGTACACATTTTATTTGTAATTCAAGGAAATATAATTATTTATGATGGTATATTTGTAATTATTGTGGTTGGAAATTAGTTAATTTTCAAATTAAATAAATACCTAACGAAGTAAATTACGATGCAACAATATTTTACTAACCTTTTAAACATTTTCTCATTCAATCGACTCACGTTCAAATCTCGGGGTTTGAAAATATATTTAGCAAAGAAAGAAAACAAAATGATTATAAAATTTCAAATATTTGATAAACGAAAATATATTTAGACACAAATATATAAACTGGTTAAATACATAAATATATTTTTAATTTATTAAAAACTTTCTGCAATGAACACAGTTACAGAAAATATAAATTCTGTTTAAAAAATAATAATAAGATATTTTTTATTTGAAAAATATTTAATAATAATAACATTATCTACAATATTAATTGATTTTTTAAAATTAACAGTATTTTAGCCGAATGTACATTAGAACGATTTGGGACATTATCTTCTCGGTTGGGGTCCTTCCTCTAGCTTTCTCCAAACAACCTAAGCGATAAATTATATCTTTATCTGGATTACTATCAGCTTAAAAGCACTTAAAATTACTTGAAATCCCTAATTTTGACAACCAACTATTTTTCCAATAGAATTATTTAAACTTACAACTATTACTAAGAAATAGATAATTAGAACTGTTTTCCCCCTAGATAAACGTTAAAATAAGTACTTACATTACACATTTCTCGTACTAGAGCTTTTTCACCATCATCCATATCGGGATCGGTGGTTTCCGGTACAGTTTCAGTTCGTGTGTCCCGTTGTTCTGTTGTTCTTGCTTCTCGTTCTAATTGTTCGCGAACTTCGAGGACTTGCAGAGCCCGGACAACGGCTTCAGGGCGGCCAGTTAACACTGGAGTGTTTACGTCGACCGGGACGACAAGATTCGTTGTTTCCGGGGCGCCTGGGTTTAGTTGGTTTATTGTGTGCTGCAGAGCGCGTTTCTCGTCTTCGAGGTGCTTCACACGTTGCTCCAAACTACGTACATATTGCATTGTTTGGTCTAAAACGGAAACTTATTAACGTTATTTTATACATTTCGGAATATTATTTATTATTATAATCATATTTTTCTTTTGACCGATGTATTGACATATTGTTTTAAACATTTTTTGGACGTGGTTTAAATTACTTGCGGAAGATGAAAAATTGTAAAATTCAAAGAAATTTACTTAATATAATTATTTCTATCTTAGAAAAAGCCTTCTCCTTCCAAGTAATAATATTATTTATTTCCTACAGTTTACAATTATTATAAAATGTATCATTCGTCATTAAAGGAATGCAAATAAAATAATATACGCATTGGCATTACGTGGCACAATAAATACACAATTTTAATTGTTTATTTCCTTGAATAGAAAATAATTTTTAGTCCAGCGAGTATAAAATCTGTTATTAAAATGAGTTTACTAAACAGTTGAATCGGAACAATTTCCGTAGTGCCTTGAATGGCGCATTCTCCTTTCAGTTTTTTACACGAATGCCGGTTCTCATTGCCATAGTTATGAATAACAATAAAATTTATTAGTTCGAACAATGACAACTTTTACTATTATTCGATTTTCTAATTTACAATCATGTCTATTGTAGACATATGCTGGTGTATGTATGTACTTATATAAATTAATTATACTTACACGTGTTTAAAGTATATTATACATTTTATAATAAAGTGAAAGATAATTTCCATTGTTGTACAAAAGGCAAGTATAATGGAATAATCTCACGTGGAGTTTATTGACGTGTGATAAATTTCATTCGCACGATGAAATACAATACGAACAGACGCGTGCAAGAATTTTGCGATATACTTTCATACTCTTATCGTTGAACACACAAATAAAATATCAAGTTTCATAATTTAAAATTGGGTGAACTTAACATTCACTTTTAAAAGCCATGCTACAAGATAATAACTAAATTTCTACTATTATTAACGAATTAAAAATAAATAATTTATACATTATTAGTTTAGTAGCAAGAAGGGCATTTCAGAGTTTATACTCTTTAAATAATTCAAGAAGGAAATTCACGCATTAGAAAAGATCGTAAAGTAAATATGTATAGAAATAATAGTTTACCGTTAAATGTACTCCTCTGCCTCGCCAAATTTTCATGTAAAAGCCGTTCTCGACTGGCTGATCTCCTCGGTGGTGCACTGTTAACCCCATTCACGCCATTCATAGCGAATCCAGGTTCATCTGCATTTGTACTCGAACTACTACCATCCCCATCGTCTCTTTGGCCACCACTTGTGCTGCTTCCACAAGACGGACAAACACTGCCTCCAGTTCTCTCCTCATCAAGATATAAACATAACTCCTTCAACTCCAAGTTATCTTTAATCAATTCTTGCTGCTTGTTATCTAATTCTCTAAGCTTACTCTGATAAGCCGAGACTTCTTGTCGCATAACACTCGCTGTATAGCGTCCAAACCGTTGCCATTCCCTAGCCAATTTTCTGCCTTTCTGTCGGTCATCATCCAAAAAACAACATAAATCCCGTAGTTCTTGATTATCATCAGCAAGTCGTTGGTTTGCTTCCTTCAACACACGTAGCTCATTTATAACTCCTTGCAAATGGCGACTGGATTCGGTGACGCGAGGATTTTCTCCGTCCGATTTCCGCACGAATTTGAGCATATCTACTGAGGGAACACGCAATAACTCGTCCTCAGTGGGTGGTGGGAAACGTTGAACGGGCCGGTGTGATCCGATCCTCGTGTTAAAATCTTCTGGCGGATCTTGTGATTGTTGTTGTGGTTGTCGGGTTGGATTGTTGCCAGCACGGATCAGTTCTTGAGTCCGTGGATCGTCCTCGTATGGTCTAGTTGGCCGTTGTTGAACGCGAATCTCTTCGCGAAGCGGATATGATGGGTAACCCAAATATTTAACACCAGCGGCCTGAGGCACCGGATAGAATTTCGTGTGGTCCGGTGCTGGATATGATTGCGGACCTATTATTAAGGTCGGATCCGGACCTGATTTAATTGCGGTCGGTGGGTACACAGGCTTACTCCCATCTTTAGTGGGAATTCCGTTCTGTTGTTGTTGTTGCAGGTGTTGCTGGGCTAATTGTTGGTGATGGGGCGGCCGTTGACCTGGATGTAGATGTTGTATGTGTTGATGGGGGTGGTGCTTTAAAATGCCTCCAACAGGGGGTTGAGGAGGCGGCTGGTATCTTGGTGGAGCCGAGCTAGCCGCGTCAGTACTCGCTGTCTTTGTAATATACTGTGATTGTTTCTTATTGGACATGTTCAAAACGTCATCAACTTTAAAAACCGACCTTTAAATATCACTCGTCCGGTGTCATAATAATATTATTGTATTATTTTAAGTACAATATAGTTTTAAAATAGGGAAATACTATGATTTCAAATCACTACTTTCAATTAAATAACATTCACCTTACAAGTAACTTGGAGTATAAAAGTTTTGCATTTAAAATATGTTTCACGAATAATATGTTGAATTTGGAATAGTACAAAAATTACTTTAAGGATCCACAAAATCGGGCACTTCCATTCATTTCATTGAAATATTCCGCACTCCACGATACTCACGAGCACTCAACTGGTATTTAAATGAATGTGGGTCACTATAAGTGGCGCATTCCGACACTTTTTATTACATATTTTATATTTTAATAATTCTCATCACTATATTGCACTTTTCAGCACTCTGATTCGAAACTTTGTCACTACATACATCACATAATGCGTATATAAACTTAGAAGCAACCAAAAGCAAAGTTGCGTTGATCGATTAATCAATGACGCTAGAAACACATATACTTTTGCCTCTGCATGGAGTTGAGATCAACATGGCTGAACTCGAGCTCGAGAACGTCACCGACGGCAAACGTGAAATTTCTGCTTGTTGAGGGACTGCCGTGACACTAAAACTACCTGAGTGGGGGAACTTCCGTACATACTTTTTCTTTACTATTCTCGAATAAGAATATCATATTTCAATGTAGACACTTTTCTTTTATCTATTTTTACCTTATTTTCAAAGCCCAAAGGCATCCATGCAGATAAAATAACTTATCTACCTGTGAAATATATGTATGCATAGAATACGAGATTGTATTTAAAATAAATATATACTTAACTTAAGAAAACTCAATTATTTATAAATATATAATAATTTCTTTTCCTTTATCAGCAATTTAATAAAATAAGTAAAATTCTACTTGAATATATTCCTATAATGCTTTGTCCGTTATTAATATACTCGATTTTAGCAATTACATACAAATAATTATAGCGACAGCTATATGAAATGTCATATTTAAGCTATATATTTACAATAGATATAATAAAAAACTTAATAATGAATATAATAAAAATTTTATTTTTGTGTTTTTATTTGAAATAAAAGCCATAGCTCTATCGCTCACTATAGTAACTAATCCACGATTCTGTACTGAAATAGTACCATATATTCCATTAAAAGCAGCACCGACCAAAGCTACGTTTTTAAAATGTACTTCGAAGTGAAGGTTGTAGCTTTGACCAAAATAGCATTGCGGAGCCGAATTTGATGCGCGTTATATTATCCGTCCAATGCCTATTCGTGTTTCATGTATCTCTGCTTGCAAAGCTATGCTGGTCCAGCAATGGCTAGGCGTGCTGACGACGGGATAAAGGAAAATACTCCGTATGTGCCTATCATCTTCTGGGCTAATGCAAGGCGCATGAGCGACCTCCACGAAGGTGACCTTTCTTCAATTTTGTAAGCAAATCAGTCCCATCGTGAATTTTGTCCACGATTGTTGACGATAGTTAATAACCGGCTGCGATCATGACTACACCGCAAAGTGATATCGAAAAACGAAAGCAAATTAGTGTCCGCGGTATAGCAGAAGTTGAAGATGTAAACGAAATTAAAAAATCGTTTAATCGCCACTTGCATTATACTTTAGTAAAAGACAGAAATGTCGCAAATAGTCGAGATTATTATTTTGCTCTTGCTCATACAGTTAAGGATCATTTAGTATCCAGGTGGATCCGAACTCAACAACACTACTATGATAAAGATCCAAAGGTATATAGAAAATTTCAATTAACTTAATATGCTAATACGACAACAATAGCACTCAAATATCTCATATAAGAAACGAACTTATTGAATTTAAATATTAAGTACTTTTAACGCGTCTCAAAATATGATATACAACGCCCGGCAAACTTATAAACTTATGTTGCGGAAGGTCATTTGTATGTAACTTAGAAATTTTATTTAAATAATTTATAAGTAACAATTGAATCAATTTTTTTTTTAAATAATAAAATCCAATATAATATTAAACATTTGCCATGTTGCAAATACTCTAATTTTAAAAGCACTTGGCATTGGTATTAGACAATTGACTATAATTTATTGCATAGCATTTGTTGTTGACCTTTTCGTGATCTTATATATTAAAAAATACTTTGAGTATCTCATAATATATTTTGTTGCTTTCTATGAAAAAAACTATCGCTTTCTGCTACTTTTAATATTGTAAAAGATAATTTCTTTATTATATTATTCATGCTTTGAAAGTGTGATCAATTTTTTTCATCGCAACTTTAATCATTTAATAAGATTGAAGTGAATAAATACGTTATATATTTTTAGATAATAATTTGAAGTAATTTAATGTTATTAAAGAGTGTTTAGTTTAATAAATGTGAATTTTTAGCGCGTCTATTACTTATCTCTTGAGTATTATATGGGCCGCTCGCTACAGAATACTATGATAAATTTGGGCATAAACACATCTTGCGATGAGGCTATGTATCAAATCGGTTTAGACATCGAGGAATTAGAAGAAATGGAGGAAGACGCCGGTTTGGGTAATGGAGGTTTGGGCAGATTAGCCGCTTGTTTCCTGGACTCGATGGCAACTTTAGGCATGGCAGCCTACGGTTATGGTATACGTTATGAGTACGGAATTTTCGCACAAAAAATAACTAATGGCGAACAACAAGAGGAACCTGATGATTGGCTACGATTTGGAAATCCATGGGAGAAAGCAAGACCTGAATTTATGCTACCTGTAAATTTTTATGGACGCGTTGAAAATACTGGTCAAGGAAAAAAATGGGTTGATACCCAAGTTGTGTTTGCTATGCCATATGATAACCCTATACCCGGGTATCAAAATAATGTTGTTAACACGTTAAGATTGTGGTCTGCCAAGTCACCTGTGGATTTCAACTTGAAGTTCTGTAAGTATATATCTACGATTTTCTAATCCATAACTATAAGTATAAGATTTGATATGCTATTATTACTAAACTCATTATACGTAAATTCTTGGATGATATTAGGGAAAATTCGAAATAGTATTAGTTATTATGTCATAGCCCATTTCTTAATTGTTCTATCGTTATTTTAGTAATTACTTTTTTAATAGAATAATAATCGGTTACCGATAGCACTAGGAATATGTTTTGACAAAATAATAAATTCAAAATGTATACGAACGACTTTTATGAAACTTGAAGAGAATGGCCCTTAGCCATGGCCGAGTTTTGAAATAACTGGTTTAGATAAATCTAAATACATTTCGAACATATGTTTAGCTATATAATGCATTTGAATTACACAGGCGGTGTCGTAATTTTAAATTGATAAATTGTATCACATAGTGATCCAGTGTATAAATTAGAAAAAAAAATTATCATATTTTTCACATTCAAACGGGCAAGATCAGTGACTATATTTATTGTTTAATATAGTTTTAAGTGCGACTCAATTAGATTTAGGATATTTATTTGCTGTTTACAGATAACGCTACAGCTTGGTTGTAATATAAAATATTAATGCAACTTTTTTTTTATTGAATAGTTAACGATGGAGATTACATTCAAGCCGTCTTAGATCGTAATCTAGCCGAAAATATCACCCGCGTGCTATACCCGAATGATAATTTTTTCGAAGGCAAAGAACTCCGATTGAAACAAGAATATTTCATGTGCGCGGCAACTTTACAAGACGTCATCAGACGGTTCAAATCATCTAAATTTGGTAGCAAAGAAGAAACACGCACGAACTTTGACTTAATGCCGGAGAAAGTAGCAATACAATTAAACGATACACATCCGTCTCTTGCCATACCTGAGTTAATGCGAATCCTGATCGACTTGGAAGGACTTTCATGGGATAAAGCTTGGGACATTACGACAAGAACATGCGCATACACTAACCATACAGTATTACCTGAAGCACTAGAAAGATGGCCAACTTCGATGCTGGAGAGTATCTTACCACGGCATATGGAAATCATCTATCACATCAATTTCTTGCATTTACAAGTTGTTGAGAAACGATGGCCGGGTAATATAGATAAGATGAGGTGTATGTCATTGATTGAAGAGGAAGGTGAGAAGAGGGTGAATATGGCACATTTATCCATTGTAGGATCACATGCCGTGAATGGTGTAGCAGCAATTCACTCAGAGATCATCAAAAAAGATATGTAAGTTTTCTCCACACAACTAACTAATTTAATGATGATTATAATACAAATGTACCCTTTACTCTTTAGTTTTAAAAATTTCTTCGAACTCAGTCCAGAAAAATTCCAGAACAAAACCAATGGAATTACTCCCCGCCGGTGGTTGCTACTATGCAATCCAGGCCTAAGCGATTTAATCTGTGATAAAATCGGTGATGATTGGCCCAAACATTTAGAGCAATTATCCCAACTCAAACAGTATGCCAAAGACCCAAACTTTCAACGCGCCATCATTAAGGTCAAACAAGAGAATAAACTACGTTTAGCGCAATTGCTCGAAAAAGACTACAATGTTAAAATAAATCCGTCGTCTATGTTTGATATTCAAGTTAAACGCATTCACGAATACAAGCGGCAATTATTGAATTGTTTACATATCATAACTTTATATAATCGCATCAAAAAGAATCCTAGCGGTAAATTCACCCCGAGAACAATCATGGTTGGAGGCAAAGCTGCGCCTGGATATTACGCAGCTAAGAAAATAATCAAGTTGATTTGTGCTGTTGGAAATGTTATTAATAACGACCCAATAGTTGGAGATAAGCTAAAAGTAATATACTTGGAGAATTATCGAGTTACTTTAGCTGAGAAGATAATGCCAGCCGCTGATTTAAGTGAGCAAATTTCAACTGCAGGAACTGAAGCATCAGGGACGGGCAATATGAAGTTTATGCTCAATGGCGCATTAACAATTGGAACACTTGATGGCGCAAATGTGGAAATGGCGGAAGAGATGGGCAATGATAATATTTTCATTTTTGGCATGACTGTGGATGAGGTTGAAGAATTAAAACAACGCGGTTATAACGCTTATGATTATTATAATGCAATTCCGGAATTGAAGCAAGTCGTTGATCAAATTCAAAATGGATTCTTTAGTCCTGGAAGTCCAGATGAATACAAAGATATTGCGGACATTTTGTTGAAATATGATCGTTTTTACTTGTTTGCGGATTATGAAGCTTATATTAAAGAACAGGATAAAGTCAGTGAGGTTTATCAAGTAAGCGAATTATTTCTGTTACTTAATTTGATTAAATAAATAAAATAAAAATTATAAAATTTTCTTTAATTAGGATCAATCTAAATGGGCTGAAATGGCAATTCACAACATCGCAAGTTCGGGGAAATTCTCTAGCGATCGTACAATAATGGAATACGGTCGTGATATTTGGGGGGTTGAACCTAAATTTGAAAAACTACCAGCACCACATGAACCACGTGATTGAATGTCATCTACGACGGAATAAAACAAATTGACAATACCATATAAACAAGTAATCAAACTCCTATTTTTGTCTAGTAGATTACATAATTGGTGAAACTAATTCATAAAAAATTGCTATTTTAAAATCTAAAAAAATAGAAATATTATTTAGATATAGTAAAACAAATTTTTGCCATTATAATACAGTACTAGATTAGTAAACATATTTTGTTATTTGTTTAATTTTTACTATAAAAATAATGAAATTGTTGATATTAATTTATTAAAAATAAATAAATACAATATACATATATACATAATGACTATTTTATATTTGGTTACGTATAATTGTGTTTTAAGTAACTTCTCGAGGAAATAACATTTCTAGAATTTCACAACAATCAACAAATTTTAACCACATAAAACATATTTAGATTAATGACCGGTATAAATTGAAAATGCGATATATGTATTTTTTTTTTAACATTTGCGTTCACTAACGAAAGCATTGTCCACGGATGTGTTAAAGTATTATTTAATTCTTAAATCATTTGATAAAATTTACAAAAAAATCTATGGTAACAATTAGGATTTGTTGACTAATCTTATAAATAATGATTAGGCGATTATTTCGATAATAAAGATCAATAAAAGTATAAAAATTCATTTGCACGGAACAATATACGCTTGCGTTATTTAATAAATGCTTAGTTTACCGATTCATGTGATCAGTAACTATATTTCCAACCTTATCATTAACAAATACTTTAAATATATACAAATCACCTTGAATAAATACAGTATCGATATTTGTAACAGGAGTACGAAATTTAAAATCACCGCACATACTATCGTCCAGCCAAACAGTGAAACTTTCACCTTCCATTCGGATTATCAAATGAAATTCATAACCTGGAACAAAATCGAAAACTGGAGAACGTTCTTCTGAGCCCCACGTTCCATTTATCCATGAGTTTCGGATAAGAGAATGCGCGCCAATTTGAGAATCTTAAAAAAATTATTGAATTTCAATACTCGATTTTATATCCGTTTTTTAAGACTTACTAAATCGAGGATTTAAATGTAGGGGAATTATTGGGTGGGGCCAAAATTGATGGCCTTCTTGTAAATTGATGTAAAAACTATGTGGAAGTAATTTTATCTTTCCAAAAACTTCCAATTGCCAACCTGACTGAAAACCTTTAGGCAAATGTCCTATGAAAGGGATTGGCTGAAGGAATAATTTATGTTGCATTTTAAACCACTATTGTAATGCAGGTTATAAATTCATAGTAACGTACCAGTATTTCTTCAGAATGTGTATTGTCGTGTGGAATAACAAACATATCATTCGTGTCGCTTTTGGACGGATACTGGCTCATTTCGAAAACCTGTACATTTTCTATAGTTACTTCTCCATTCACTTCGAGCGCATTCACTTTCAACAATGGCACACGATATGGAAACGTACAGAAGTGTAGATCATCGACTGAGATCATATATTCTCGTGGTGCAATGAAAAACGTGATCTTGAATTGTTGCTCTCTCTTAAACGCGCACTTCGACACCGAGACTGTCTCTTCGGTGCCCCATTGGTTATATTTTTTTGAATTTCGTACGACATAATTCTCCTCTAGACGTGGGTTGAAATGCAATGCTATATCATTGTATTTAGTCTTCAGTTTGTTGTCATGTATTAAATTTACTGAAAATCTATAAAGTATTTAATCTATTTTGTCGAAAACATTTATTTAATATTACAACTATATCAAATGATACTAAGAAACAGAAATTAAATTCGAATTTATAAAAACGAAATGACTTTTATTTATTTATTAAATCGTTTTTATAATTAAAACTAATTACGTTTCAAGGCTAAATAACAAAAATGTTATCACTTATTTATGAAAAATCTAAGAAAGCAGAAATGCACTCAGTTTAAAATTAGCGCATTTTCTGTTATATTGATTTTCAAGCAACTTGATTAATTTATATAATAAATAAAATTAATATTTTTAACAGTTCATAAATTATAATAAATTTCTGCATACCTTGCGCAATATTTGTCTGGTGTTCCGATTACAGTAATACAGTGTCCTGGTAATAATGGTTGCGGTAGATCGCCAGAAAACACAGCGTTCTGATTATTGGAAGCCAATTCAAGATTAAAAGCTTTTGACATTTTACGCTGATTCATTTTTTGACGTAAAATAATATATATAACATAAGCGAAATCGCCAACATCAACGAAACCAAACATATGCCTAACGCGATATTTTACGACACTCACACTGACCATTTACATGTAGCTATTGCAGAGACGCGCGACATACTTCAAGTGGCGCATTGTTTTTCAAAATATTTATTATTCATTTCATGGGAAAGCATTGTTGGAATAGTGTTTACATTTTATTACTAAGATTAGATAACAATTGTAAACAGTTACTATAGAATTATTCTACTTCCTATTATGGGTTTATTTGTATAATTACTAAATAAAACATACATTACACAAGCTCCATATATAATTTACAAGTACAAATTTGTTTTAATGTATTTATACCAAATGTATAATTTATTAAGTATTAATTCAATAATACCGATAAGTGCGCGAAAGATGTAAGAATAGATTATATATCAATAAATAAAATTAATATTCTAACTGCGAAAAATAATGCAACCGAATATAATTTATGCTATAGCTATGTTACTTATTTATAACTCGTGATGTAATTTCATAGCAACTACCCGCCAAAATAGATTCAGCTAGCGCAAGGTAAAGAGTACAATTTTCGTCGCGCGAGTCGTGACACGAAATAAATTGATTTTGATCAATATTGACACAATTAAATGTCTTGGTGTAGGTCAATGTTATTCAGACACACTTTCAAGCTTATCAGCAACACTCATCCATGAATCATGACACAAAAATTGGTATAAAAACTTACATTTATATTACCGTGTGATCCACATTGACTTTTGGCTGAAACGCTCATTGATTTCGCGAGAATCTTCTTGCAACAACGAAAACCACAACAATTAACTCTATAATCTTGTTGATGGTCTTCCATTTTTCTATGTGTTTCCACGGTAACTGCATACGTCCTTGCGCAATACTACGCCTCATCTAACTACAAGCAGTCGCCGGCAGTTCACGATTAAAACTAACAACTAACCGCGACTTTCTTATTAATGTTATTTGATTTACTAGTCACAAAACAAGTGGTTTAAATTCATTATCGGAAATTTTATTCATATTGTAGTGTTTTAATAAAAAAACATCGTTATCATAATTTATATATATATTAATAGTGATAGCTGATAGGGTGTTAGTAGACGAATTTTTGAATGGATTTGTGGTGATTATAACAAAAAACAATTTTGACGAGTCATATTTACGTTAACCTACAATATAAATAATGGCTGACGGAACAAATACGTTTGGCTGGGAGTTGATTTATAAGCTCAATGAAAAGTTGATTAAAAGTAAAGAAGATGTGGTGATAATATTTACGCATTGGAGTTTACTGCGCCGTGGTTTCTTATGTGCTGGCATCGGCGAGGACACAACGAATCCTAAACCGAAAGAGCTAACTGAATTATTACCGGACGGATGGAATAATACACCGTATAGACTTCGATATTCGTGCGATCTAGATCTATGCATCCTATCCGGCATGACGATAGATGAAGATACACTGCTTTTGAATCTTATGCATACGGTTGATAAACAAGTATCTGGGACCACGATTAATCTAGCTGGGATCAAACAGCTTAATGGCACTTTGAAGGAGATAATGCCGAATCACAATGAGATCTCAGCGAAAATAATGAAAGAATTGGTGGAGCCTGTGATGAAAATGGAGTCGACTAAGGCTGTAGAAACGCAAACTATAAGCGATCATAGTATGGAACAAAGATCTTCGGGGCTGATGAACAATCCGCAAACGCGGGAGTCGATTTTGCCGCCACGTCCTGGATTTCCATTTGAGAGGAATGTGGGGGTTGGAGCGTCTGATTTGAATCCATTCATGCCGGCTCCTGGTGGCGGTATGCTGTTCCAACCACCGGGTATGGGTCCACGGCCAGGGTTTATCGACCCCGAATTACCAAGGGGTGCGGTGCCTCCTGGTGCCCGATATGATCCATTTCAACCATTCGGTGGGCCACGACCACCTGCGCCTGGTCGCGGCCGCGCACATCCTGATTACGATCATTTACCGCCCCCAGGATATGATGATATGTTTATGTAAATTGTATCTCGTATATGATCGATACTGTTCTAATGCTTTTATATTAACTTTCAATAATTATTTGTAATAATAATAATAATAATAATGTTACGACTCAATATTTGGTTTTAATTTATAGATATCTAATTTTAGGGATGCATCGGGCTATTTGTATAAATTGGGTAAAAACACTATAATTGAAACTTACGTATTTTAATATTACATTGTACACAACAGTGCTAATATCGAGGCACCGGAATGTCTGTATTATATAATTATTAGAATTAATAAATTTGGTGTTTTCATTTTTAATTAATATTAATGTTAAACAACAACTTAACATTATATTGGATCCTTATATCTAATAAATATAAATAAATATATTGGAATATGGGATGCATTTAAAAGTAATACTTATCAAGAATTATAACACATTTGTGATTTGTAAATATAACAATACTACAGATAAAGGAAGAGACGAATTTGGCATTTTTAAGTTGCTTAGACAACAAACAATCTATCCCCAGTTTCAAGTTATTAAACCAACTGTACAAGTGTAATAAAGCTTATTTTACAAAATTATTTTTGTGGTAACTGATATTACGAATTTTTGATTGTTTTTGTTATATAAAAATATATTTTAATAGAATTAAAAACGTAAAATAAACTATATACAATTTAAGATAAACTCAACTAAAGTGATGCTTAAAACATCACAATTTATTAAGATACATAAAAGCCACTAGTTCGAAGAACATTTTTAACTTTTAAAAATACTAGCTCAACTTGATCTTATCAATCCTATAATTAAATACTGATAAATATTAATAGTAAAATAATAACTAATAGAAATAATACGGAGATTAATTTGCTACAAATTTGCGGTTGATACCCGATAAATTAAAACTTTTGGTTGTATTTACTGTCTATCTATTGTTTGAAAGAACCATTCCGTGAATCGTCGAAGCTGATGTGCAGCTGCTTGAGATTCGTCTTGTAATCTTCGATTTTCTTCGCGAAGTCTTCGCACTTCGTCTTCCAAAGACTTTCGTCGCCTTGCTTCAATCGTAACACGAGATTCTAACTCGGTTAGATGGTTCTGTAGTTCAGGTACACTTGCACTAGAGCTGACTCTAAACATTTCCAAAATAAATCTCTAAATTTAATTATTGCACTCATTTAAAATACTACGATACGAAATCACAAGAAAAAACATTTTTATCACTTGATCAAATAAAAAAGATAAATGATACCAAAAAAAAAAAAGTTTATGGGTACGAGAATGATGAATATATTTTGATAATTATTTTTTTTATATGTATAAAACAGTAATAACTACAAATTGTTGCAAAAAAACTTACGTTGATGTTAAAGAAGCATCGACTACTAGTCTATCCTCTCCATTATCCCATGGTTTATTTTGCTCTTCAATAGACTCTGTCCGGTTATTGTCCAAATCGTCGCCAACTTGCAGCATAGCTCTAGTGGCAGTATCGACCAAACTAGGCCAATCCATATCGCCTGCATCTGGAAGTGGCAACGGCTCCGTATTCAAATTAATCTTATTTTTATGTGGGTTAGTAACTCTCGGCGACAATCTCTCATCTTTCGTCATTTTAAATTCAGAAGGGGCAGGACTTGACGCGGTACTAGCATTTGATATAACAGTCGCAGGTCGAGCCATCGTAAAAATAACTTCTGCTTGTGAATTGATCGACTGCGGATGGACAGAAAATGCAGCATTTAAATTCTCTCGAGATCGTGATCGCACATGGTTGATACCATTCAGGTAGTTTGTTTGTGGTATTAATTTTTCAAGATTATCGTCCGGCATATAATCAGGATTTATCAGTTTTATTAAATCTTCTTGAAATGTCGAGGTTAAATTCGCACTATTTCGATTTGATCTTGGAGTTACACCAGGCCGAAGTTTTGTTTCGCCATTCGTCATCCTCGGACTATGATTTCTGCTGTTGTTATTTGATGGTTGACTACCACCATTTTTCTTCGAAGACCTCCTCAACCTCGGGCTAACATTCCCACTTCCAGTACTTAATTCATCTTCGCTCGGAAGTCCAATAACTTTATCACTAACTGAGCTTGTATCTGTCGAATGTCCATCATGATTTTTCTCGCCATTTAAGTTATGTTCTGCAATTTTTGGCGCTCGAGTTACTAAATATTCGATATTCGCTGTTCGCGGTAATGGCCGCGAATCCGTTTTAACCCCGAGTTTTTCGCATAGCTTATATTCTTGTTCGAAGTCGTTGTAGACGTTATTGTGGTTGGTGTTTGCAGTTAAAGGCAACGAAAAATTTGCATGTGGGAGAGGAAGTGAATGGCTCACTTGGATCTTGTTGTGCTGGACGATTGCGGGTGGTGCGTTGTGGTTATGACGTGAATGATTTTGAGAAAGTTGTAACTGAGAAACGGAATGCGTAAGTAGTTCGACAGCACGTTTTGGAGTGACATTTGGAAAGACACTCGACGATGTATTGCCACCGCCTATTACCCGCGCTGGTAAAGGCGGTGGTGTTGAGCTTTTGTGCATTGTTGTATCGAAGTCTGGGGTTTCTAGAAGTTCGTACCAACGATCATCGCTTGAATGACCGCTTGATGAACTTGTCATTGTGCCCTACCAAAAATGAAATAAAACATTTTGTTGTATGAATGGGTTCATATGCATTATTTCACAATCATCGAAATGGTTGAGTTATGAATGTTTGAAATATATTTATGAATGTTTCTTACCTCTGGATTTACAGGATAACGTGGGTCTGGTCCAAGAAATGACTTGCTACTGCTTCCAGTACCATACCCTGAGCTGTTACTAGATCTGGGTGGTGAAAAACTTCGCTCATACCGTTTGCGGTGATTCCCCGGTACAGCCTGTTGCAACTGAGCACTTTTCCTATTTCCCTTACTACTATTATCTTCCGAATTCAAGTTTTCGTAATCACCTTCGAAAGTCTCAGTTGTGAATTTACAGTGCTGAACAGTGCATCCTCTACGAGGTTGATTTTCAGGTAATGGGAGTATCACAGTTACAGTTACAAGAATCGACGTTTTCAACAAATCGACCATTTGATCATGAGTTAACGTTGAAACGGCCACTTTACAAATCTCCACTAACCGAGCACCCTGTCGCAATCCTGCTTGCCAAGCTAGGCCCATATTTTCAACTTGGGTGACTACTCCGTCAGGTTGCACATGGAAACCTAACTGTCCCATAGGGTTCCGCCTAAGGGAGAGTTCTTGAGTTAGGCAACCATTGGTAACAGCTTTCAATCGGTCCATTATTTCCATTAACTCATCACGATCATAATTCGTGTCCCGCATGTGTATCGTTGTACACTCGCCTTGATGGTGGTAGATTCTCAAACTGTTTGTTTGTGCGGACCAGCCTAGGATCGATTTGCATGGGGTTACGAACACTATTTGTCGACTACATTCTTCCACCAACACTAATGTGTCTGTGGATATACCAAGAAAACATTCGACTTGCATCGATTGACCGCTATCGTCTAAGATAACTTGCCAGCAAATCGCTCCTCTTTGAATTGAATCACTTATGAATGCTGGACGTGGTTTTTCTTTCTTTTTACTACTAAAAATTGCTATAATATAAAGAAACAATGCAAAATGAACACACAAACAGTTTTGAAATGAAATTTAAAATTAAACCATTATTGTCACTTACAAAATTTTTGTCCAGTATCAATCAAGGTAGTAGTCGAATAATTATTCGCCAAATCTTTCAAATACTCTTGCCGCGTTCGTGTAGCCATAGTTGCGAACTTTTCAGACCGATGTGCAGCATTTTCTGCGTTTACAACTTTCGCCAAGAGAAAATCAGCGAAAGTTTTAGATTTCGGAAAAAGTGCACCATCTTTTATTGGCGGTCCAAAAACTGGCACTTCTTTGGAACGACTGACAGCAATACTATAATGTGTATTTTCTGTGCATGGATTTATTGCTCGCACGATAATGAAGACATGTTGAAATTGGGATCGAATGTTCTTTGGTGTGAAGGGTTGAGCACCTGGCTCTTGGAAGACAATTGTAACGATATCGTTACCGATATGTCGTTTGCGTAATAATTGTTGACGATTGTTAGGGGTAAATGGTAGCATAGTTGACACGTGGAACATTACTTCACATTCTTGATATTGCGAATAAACAGAGTATAAGCCAGTTGAGTCCGCTTTAATTCACAAAGAAAATATTATATAAAAATATGAATATTTTATTTAAAATTCTTAGTAATTCTAATTTAAGGAGTAGTTTTTTTCTATCTTATAATAGAAGCTTTTTGCAATAGCTAATTGATTACCGAAAAGTTGTTAGTACGGTACGGTACAGTGAAAATCTTATTATTAGGTAATCTTTAACTTTCTATACATAAGAATACGTTTATAGTTGAAGGAAGACATGGATAAAATAGTAAACATTATTTTATGACATAGTTTCCGCCTATTTTACAATTATTATCTCTGAGTGCTACATGCGTGTCCTTGTTTAAAAAGTGAAACAAACATATTATTCAAAGGCTTCAACCGTAACGAAGATGTCTTCCGTAAATTGTTCATACACACATACTGTGACGAGACTACTTCAAATTACATTTGAATCACGTTTTAATCTTAAATCATGCTTTATACAAAAAGAAAATGCAATTAAACGTTGACTTACTTTTATTATCCAACCCAGCTTTGTACTTATCGAACCCCTTAAGTCTGACTCGCTGTCCAATACAATCCAAAAATTCCAAAAACGCTGGTCCAGCATCTTCGTTATTGTACATTTCTTCTTCGGATGCTTGTCCTGCTTTGCAGTACATAATACCGACTTTATAATGACTTGTTAGACCCTGTTCGTCTAACTTCAACAATTGTTCTTCGGCTTGGGCGGATTGGATACCAAGTCGAAGACAATTCAGTTGAATCTCAGGCGTGACGTATTCCAACACTTCTTTCGTATTTATTGATTTATTACTGTTTGTTGTTTTTAAATTTGGTATTGCATCTTCTAAAATGGTGCCTCTTAGAGTTAATAACTCTGATGTTCGTATCACCAGGCGATATTGGTATTGGTGGTTGATGGTGTCATTTGGCGTGGATTTTTCCCGTTTGATTGAAATCGCAACTGGGCCTAGTTGCTCATCCATTCCAAACCAGTTTTGGTGGTCTGGAATGGAAATCATTTATTATATCTCACCGTCATATATTACCAACAGTTATAGAATAAAGTTTTTAATTTATTTTCATAATTCAAAGATGATTTGAAATTAACATTTATATGTTAGCTATATAAAATAATTATATGATTTTTAGAAGAAATAATTTAGTTAGACTTTATAATATGTTGTTCAAAATAATCAGAGCGAAGAAACAAGATTTCTGAGATATCTATTAGAGAATTATATTATCATTTTCTATTATTTGGTAATGTAATATTTTTCTTATGTGAAATGTGTTTGCTCCCATTCCCTTTATAGTAATGCACGCATGCGCGCTGTTATACAAGGCACATCTCAGTAGTTATATGACCCAATGACCTCACATGTTATACTCATATTTACAAGCAAGCAGAAGGTGACTGGGTATATGTGCACGCATAACTAACAGCCACTGTTTGAGCAGAATATGAAAGATGTTAATCATCTTGACAGCCTTAAGTGTACACAGTATCAAAATAACTTTTACGGGTTTAAATGAATAATATTTATAAACTGTTCAAGTTAAGAAAACCATCTACATAGATATACTATCTATGTAGATTGTTTTTTATGTTAATATTCTTTAGGTAAATTATTATAAGTTATTAAAAAAATACTTGAATAATTCATCAATTCAATGAAATTCAGTCGCGTATATAATAAACAATTGGAACATATTTGAATTATTACTGAATGATTTTAAATAACTTTCTCGTATAATCCGAATACGCTCTATAAATAATGGCTAATTTACGAAATAAATGAAAATACAAATGCCTACCCTGAGCTAAGAAATATTTTCTAAAGTACAGCGCTCCTTGGTCAACACTTTCAATAGGTCTAGGAAGTCGTTGGTAGGGACAAGTTGCATGTCTCCAGTGAGTCTCACCAGGAGGGAACTCCAAAACCGCAACTCCATAAGCCAAGGGCGGTCTATGCAGTGGTCTTCGTTGAGGCGACTTATGTCGACTTTGTATCCGTGTCAAACTAACAACTCGCTCTTCTTCACCACCGACTTCATTTCTAAAGAACGGACAACTCTCCAGCAAATCATTACTCTGTCCATCACCGGAATCCTCATCACCACTATCACCATCCGGAGTTGAAGATCTAGTGTTGAGCATAGACGCAGCAGAAGCACCAGTAGTTGTATTCCTCCTTCTGGCAAGAAGTAGTCCTCGAAGCTTCGCTGCATAGCCTAAATTTGCTGTTAATGATTGGCAATCATAATGCGCAAATGCTCTGCGTCGTTGTCTTTCCTCAATATCAGCTGACGAATTCGTTATCGAATTACTGGAAGTGCTCATAACACTATCATCTACAGCAACTGAGCTTTGTCGAATTGCTTTTGTAGCCATGCTGCTAGCATTGTTATTGTTCCCCCAAAATCGATGCAGTTTTAAGCGTAACTTTGGACTTGTGCTATTTCCAGTAGTACGGTCGGTAATATCGTCAGTTGATGATAGGTTTTCTCCCGGGTGGTCGACTTTGCCGCGGAGGTATTCGGAGGGACCTGGGGATCTTTGATCTGTGCCTATGAGCACTGCGGGTCTATAGTCTTGCAACATAGCAAAAAATGACTCTGCAATTGGACCCGGTCGCGGGTCGTTTCCAATCACATCAATGCTACCATGACTGCCGTACTCGCGTCGCAGAGTTGGTGATGATGGATCTGCCAGAGGGTGATGGTGGTCTTGTAATTCCAAACTGGAATTACTTCTATGGACACAATTAGTTACAATAAAAAATAAGTTTATGAATTTCAGACAGGTAAAAAAAGATATGCAAAGCATCAAAATATAACACACATATCAGATTCGCGTGATAAAAAAAAAACATATTGTGAACTGAGCCACTTATAATATTAAATATCATACGTGTTGTTTTTTTGGTATTGGATACCTACAAAAAAGTTACATTTATTTTGCGAAGTTAGTCGCATGAAAAATTGCAGTTAACATCCTTTATAATTTGCGAATTCGATCAAATGGAAATAAATTTATGTTACGTACCCATTCAGTCGCATCAAATTAAATAAACATACTTGCTCGTTGATAAATGAGTATAAATTCATCAACAATAATAGTTTTCATGCAATAATATGAATGAATAATAATAATGTAAAACTTATTCAGACAAATTAAAAATTACGAAATGTATAAATTTAAACTTGAGTCATATATGCACATATCGTGTGTCGTATCAGTATTACAAATGTATAAATTACATATAAAATCATACCTGTAGAGGGATTCCTGGGTCAGGTGGTGTCTTCTTGTAACGTGTGTTGACGGCGTCGACGTCGCAGCAGATGATGTTGGTGGTGCACCAGGTCTACCAGTAGGTGTGTTGTGGAAATGCCGGTCATTGTAGGTCCGCGGTGTCGCGAGGCCTGCGTTCACTCGAGCTCTCAGCACCTGACTATTATAATATTCGACAGCTTGCGCGGTTCGTTCACGGGCGCTCGGCGGACCACGAGGGGGTGTGGACCCCGCTGCCGGACACTCGTGCAGACCGATCATCCCATCACGCTTCAAACAAAGAACAAATAATTTAGTGGACATTTCTTAAAGCTCGAATACCAGAATATCCAAGATATTAAAACTAGATTTCTTTGTTAGAAATTTACAAATATTTATATATATAAAAAGGATGTCTTTGTGAAGCCAGACTTATCTAAAAAAACATACTTTGACTTTGATTTATATTTTCCCAGAACAGTTTTAATTTAACTAGATAAAATGAGACTATAAGAACAATACTGTTATAATTATTTACCATAAATAATATTAATTAAGCATTTTTAATAAATTCTTTTGTTATAATGACACAATAATTACAAATTCGCTCTGGCAAATGAAAATAAAACAGAAAAATCTTCTCACAAATGGAAATTTGAACTAGTTATTGAAGAATGTGTTAGATGTTTTTGGGATAGTTTGTACCGAACGACCGCATGGACTAGTGGGATTCCTTATGAATAGTTCGCTTTGGTATGGAGACCCAAGGGCTGTCCTACGTGCCAGGGACGAACTCTTGTTGCATTCAAGTTATGCATGGTATTTACTATTCCACTACCAGAGGGGTACCCACGCATAATTGAAATAAATTTGCGTTTTCGCTAGAAGAATCAAAACATTCCAAGGAGCAGATAGATTTGATAGCTTTAATTGACAGCGAGAATTCGGTGTGAGTCACACGATCAGAATGCCTTACGCATGGGAAACCGTTTGGATTGAAATGATGAGTAATACGGCCCTGACCGGAACTCATACAATGAATGACCGTAGCCCGCAGATCTTATGCGTGTGAGATCCATCTGGGCTTAGGGTGCAAATTCTTTTCATAGAAAGCAATTCAATACCGCTTTTGCCGTGATATATGATACTGTTCAACAAAATTCTTTATAAATCTCAGTTGGACGACTAATTATTCTAGTATTAAAATGAACACATGTATTATATTTGAAACTAGGCTTTAGAATTTGTATTTCGTTTAGACAAAAAAAAATAAATCGTTATTATATTATCAAGTTCAATGTCGTAAAGGGAAAGCGGTATACATATACATTTTGCACATAAAAATCATACTCGTCACTAAGTGACGTCATCAACTGCATTCTGAAAGTGCCAATGCTCCAAACCAATGTCATGCGTTTAAAATAATGTTCCAAGAGTCTTGAAGTAGGAAAGAAAACTGGGCACACGAATTGAACGACAAACAGGAATCCGTATAATGTCACTCAGCTGACTTCACGTTCATCGTATTTTATGGCTTTTAGGAATGCCCGTTGTAATAACTATTACAATTCCACTGTTAAATTATCATTACTTCAAGCTACGCCTCTAATTATCTGCTGCTTATTGTAGACGAAAATTAAATATTTTATGAGGATTCGTATAGTACAATTAAATTTATTGTATGAATAAATAAAATTTTTGCAATCATTGTTATAATGAGTAATATTTTAATTTCGTGAACGGTAATCTGATTGTGTACTCAAACACTGAATCATCTTTTATCTACTTCTGCAATCTTTTTATAATTAAAACTATATATCGCACGTTGTCTCGACAACTATTTTATCTACTGGTATTTTTATCATTTGTTGGCAAGTTTTAAAATTACGTGTACGAAACACCTCTGAAGTGGTAAATAAAATCTAATTTTGTATTGGCTTACGAAACAAGGCAAAGTTGTACTATTTATGTTAGAATTACTGGTCATCGAGTACGGCACAGCCCGCATTCTTAACAATTAATACTACCACTTGAGTAATTACCCCTGACATTTGACATATAAATGATTAAAACCGTGTCACATGGCCTTTGAATGTTTACCGCTTTATTCGAACATGTTGGCTCTTATTTCAAAATGATAAGAATAATTCTTTTAAAACTACGCTGATAGGAATAATATTTCGAAATAATTTACGTGGCGCAACTAACAAAAGTATTTGCCAGACAGTGCAAATGGTTCAACATAATATGTCAAAGATCAACTAATACTGTTTGCATTCGCTTAAGAAGCGACAAGGGAATCATTTACGTCACATCTGTATTGAAAATTATGTAAATGAGATTTATTTCCATCCTCCTAGAAGGATCAGTATCAAGAATAACTCTGCATGTATAATTTGACATTCTTCACCGTTGGATTTTTTTTTTAACAATATAAAATCCACTCAGTTTTACCGAGAAATATTTGCAGCAGTCGGGGAATATGCGGAATAAATATGCAAAATTGTCGAAAGCGTCTGACCTTGAAATGCGATAATTAAAATTTAGAAACTAGCTAGATAACTTGTTTTAAAACTATTGGTAGTTTTTTATTTGTAACTTATATATCATACGCGAAATTTAATACGATTTTAATTAAGTTGCTTTTGAGTAATAAGATTTAGTTATCGGAATAGCAGACGGAAAGCAACTGATAAGCAAATGTGATGTCTTGCAATATTAGATGGCTTTAAATTAAAGCGAGACAAACCAGAGCACGAGACACAATGGTCCGCAGCATCCCAGCCGCATCCGCCCACATATCTAACCAGTCGAATCGATACACACTCGCTAACTTTTCGCCCTACTGGTTCACATTTACTACATGCTGGTTGCTCCCGTCTGACTTTTCATTCATCTTCTTTCGGAAAGTTTTCTTTGTTTTCTTAATTCAATTTAAATTTCAATACGGACTAAACACACAAATAACCTCATTCAATTTAATAATATGCATTTCTTTTTATTTCATTATATTTTATTACAAAGACGAACAATTTCAGAATTTAGAAATGTTTAACATTTTGTGATAAACGTTCACTATATCAATATTATCAATGCTAATCAAAGATTCAAAATGAATAATAAATACACAATAGTGCTTCTATATAATAGAACACCATCTTGCAGCCTGACAAAAAGTGAACATATTGCCGTTCATTATATAATGCTTCTTCTGCATACATTCGCCATTCAAGCTTGATTGATAACGGCTACGTAGCGTAACCAAGTGACGGTCGGTTATATAATTTGTGTTTTCCTTCGCCACTTCGTATTCGAGTTTGTAACAGCAAGCGACAAAGGGCCAAACAACATTGACCGTAATTTTATGTACGGACACGTGCACCAAGGTGGAGTAAGGAAAGGATGTTCATCGTTCTTCTAAATCGGTGTGCCAGCAACCGGAAGTGCCGGGTAATCACGAACCCGGCCATCAGAAGATGTCGCTGACCTCGTACTTATTATTTTAAAAGACTTTATTGATTTGAAGCTGTTTTGTATAAATCCATAAAGAACTTCTCCAGCAAAAGAATTTTCTGACTCATTAGACTTTTTTTTTGTTGAAAAACAAATATATACCTTATTAAAAAACTAGGCGTTTGAGGTATTTTTCAAGCTAATCTACCGCGGCGACACAAATAACAAAACATCTGTTAAATTTATCTTATAACTGTTTGTATATCTATGAAAATAAATTTATCTTTTCGTCGGTAAACCTTACGAGACCTTTTTTATACTAGACTATGAATTGTTGACAAAACTGTCAAAAATCAGAATTGCTATATTTTTGCGCAAATATATGAACAGCTCTGATAAACGAGATAGACGAGTATATAAGACCTTTTACTCATCTACGTATTAGATATGGTTATTTTTAGTATTAATTCGATTAATGAAATTAATTTTTATTATCACACTGGAGGGGCGCCATATGTTGTTTTTCCCACGTTTATCACACATACATTAATTAGGTGTGTTTGTCTATGTGCATATATTGAATGTTCAACAAAATAATGCTGGATACACCCCTCATTACTTTAATTAAATTTGCATGACTCATTAATACCAAACACATCTACATCTGCAGTAACTTGCACTGGTCTTTCTTATACGTAGATTAGTTTAGTATTATTAACCAGAAATTTATTAGTTTGCAATTTTGTATTTATTTTTATTATATATTCATTTAATATGCGCACAAATTACAATCATACTAATTTATTAAATTAATTAAACACTTGCTGATAACTTTGGGGAAGGATAAATTAAATAATTTTGTATATTAAAATGGTTAAATTAACTTCAATTACAGTAGTAATTATGTTTTGTTTTTTTGCAATTTCAATGTCATCTTTAATATAATTATGCCACATGATTACAAGGCCGCTTTAGTTATGAAGAAGCACCTCCCACTGATGCAGTGATGTAATTCCATTTGATTAGGTGTCGAATAGCTAGTTTTACGTAGCATTCCGTAGTGAGAAATATGTAAAACATTGCTTTTAATTATTTACTGAGAATATTGTGTCGGCAAAAATCAAAAATCTCTCGTTCGAAAATGTTTTGCAAGTATCATTATACAGTAATTGTTTGTATATTTTGCTATTGCGGTATGACAGGGTATCATTACCGCAATAGTATAACTGAAGCATGATGACAAAAGTGCTACAGGAAAGGATAAATGTTAAAAAAAAAAACTAATGCGCAATTAGACTTTACGTATTGCATTTTAAACACTTTTAACTAATTCCAAGTTTAGAATGTATTTTCTTACTGTTTTGATTATCTAATATGTTTATAGTAATTAGAATTTAATAATTGCTTTAATTAGGTTTTGTAATTTAGCGTGATGTACATAAAAAATGAGCATCATTAGACTAATTAAATATTCTTATATGAATAACAGCGTATGGTGTTGTAGTAGGTGTTTCATTTTTATGTAAATATACAATAGATGAGCAGATGTTACAATGGTGGCCACTAGTTTATAAATGTATTAATTTAAATATGTTAACACATTAATATTGGGAGTAGATAAAATTAATTTGTATAATAATTCACATATGTACAAAAATAAATGTTCCCATAGATAAACTGTGAAACTATGGAAAGAAATTGAAATAAATAAACAAATATGTTCATTTAGCAAGTAATAAATGTCATTGGATGTAAACACCAATATTAAATGTAGTTGTAAAATAGTAGTAGTGATGATGTATTTCCCTGCACAACACCGAGGTCAATAACTCGTCCTATAAGCGCGCGCGGTATAAAAATAACAGAAATATATTTATATAAACAAGAAGAAACTCCCGCAAAGAAACACAAGGCCTTGCAACACGTGCAATCAAACAAATAAATGCAAAAATACCCTCGATTTCTGTAACTATTCCATATTATCATATTTTAGCGAATAAGACATATTTTAATCATATAGAGTACAAGTTTTGAGTAAATCCCAAGTAATTTATAAAATACTTTGTTGCTAGTAATAATAGAGAAGTTTGTTTGCTTTGATGATAATATTGTTCGTCGCCCCGTGATGCTGGTAATACATCATCAACAACAAAGGAATATTGTTTCGACAAAGGTGAAAATGTCGTACGCGTGAGCTGCAATCCCTCTTCACGTTGTGCTGTGTTGAATTTCCTGCGTGCAAAATATGTATGCGATACGCACGACGGCCAATACTTGCGTGAACATATTAATAATGCTCGTGCAGCATAAGTTGTTTCTATTTCGCCCAGCAGCGATCTGTATAGCACATATAACATGGATTCATGATAGCACTGCATGGTTTATCAGTTTAATAATAAATAATAAACAAGATAAGAATCGGGGAAATAATGGTGGCGATTGTAGTTGAGATAATTTTTATTTTGTTTTATTTTTTCTAATATGTATAACAAGTAAGTCAATGCTTGTCGCTTTGAGCAAACAGAATATTGTGTTTCGTTTGTGGGAGGGACTGGTAAACATTCGCGTAGTCTTTCGACTGTATTGTGGTTGTTTACTTCAGCATGACGCTGCTTATTGTAGTCACATACAGTCTATAACTCTTAAGGCGTTTATCGTTTGAAATTGACCTCGGGATTGATGAACGTATTGGGTCAATTCTTGATGTTACCGAGTTCATCAAGAACAACTGAAATTGCGCAATGTTTTTCTATAAATAAGGAGTAAAACTATAAATATAACTTCCCCTAAACTAATTGTAAAACATCTACAGTGTCATGCACCGAACTTTCTTATACGCATATGGGTTAAACCATATCGTAGTTACATTATTTTTCTAATTTATAATATTTGTTCTAACCTTTAGACCGCTTTTACACTAAATATGTTTCTTAGAATAAATATTAAATGTCAAACTTCAAATTATTGAAATGTATTTTGTTAAACAATTGACGGGCGCAGATGATACGATTTATGTAAAAATATATATAATAAGCAGAAATTTATTTTGAAACCAGTACCCTTTTGGAAAAAAAAACTCGATCAAAAGTTGTGCTAAATATAAATACCTTTAATTTTTGTTGATACAATTTTTCTGTAACTGTAACCCTTTTTGAGTAATTGCAGAAACTGCAAAAAATGATTAGAGTAAACAGGCACTTCCGCTTTGAGTATTTTTTTCAAAAATAGGAGGTGCACACCCCAGGCATATACAAATCTTAAGTTTAAAGTATCATAATTTTAGCTTCAACCATTTAGGCTGTAGAGAACATACACACACACACACAGACACACACACACACACACACACACACAGACGGACGTCATTCCAAAAATAGTCGGAATGGATTCAGGGAAGGTCAAAACGTATATTTCCGTTAAAATCTCGAGTTCGAAATTTTTCATTATTACAATACTTACTTATACTGCGTATAAGAAAGTAAAAATGTAAAATTTCACTAAGAATAAAATATTTGTTTTAATATATTTAATTGATTTTATTGATTGAGCGCATCCAATACAACTAAATTATATTCTATTTTCATTTCACGCAGATAATTTATCCTCTCTACAAGATTTAAAGTGTTAATCAGTTGTGTTAGTGATTTGATTAATTTTGAAGGTACTGATTAGAAACTGATAAAAATGGTAGTTGTATAATGCAGCACAATTTAAATGATAGTAGTAGTTTTGTGTAATGATAGTTACATTGCGCATTAGTAACTATAGATTGTCAATAAATAGAAACAAAAACGTACTAATGATCATGAATAACGGTCAATGACAATCATCATTCAAGTCATGCAACTGGTGGGCGTTTATGTCTCTGTATTCACAAAGACATTATTAAAACACGAGTTAGTAGTTAGCTAAAGTGTTCGTTTTGACTCACATAACAAAAGCACACACTACTAATTGCGAAACAAGAATTAAAACTATTATTTGTTGTTGTTGTATGATTCATACCTTCATGCCACACCTAAAAAATAGCACAAGTAAAAAACGTTAGAATATATTAATAAATGATCATGAGACAAAAAAAATTGGTATATCTTGTCTTTGCGGCAGATAAAATTGCTACGTATATAATTATTATTTGGTTTAAAATTGCGATGATGTTTATTGTTTGTTTCCTCTCAATAGTGGTATCCTGTATGCAAACAATGATCTCATATCCGATCTGATTTAAATTGAAAGTTTTTTGTTTTATTAATTGTTTTGCTAAGCGGAAGTATGGTTGTTCAATTGTCATGACTGTATCCGTCGACACTGGTTTCGTATGAAGAGTTTTCGAATAATTAATAACTTTTTCTTCAATATTAATAAATAAGAATAGGTGTAATTCATTTTATGAACTAACATTGCTTTTATTTTCATAAATATAGATATGTTGTGTTACAAACAAGGTTTGAATTCGTGCACGAAATTATCGTTGGCGGCGCTAGTAGCATTAATAAAAATGTCGGGCGTAATGACCAATGCGAAGTGCACCAAAGTGAACTGTGCAATAAAGTGAACTGATTTCTCAAAACGAATCTCTTAGAGGCAGAATCTTTTATTTTGTGTTTATTAAAAATGTATTATTTACGATTTACATTTGTGAGTTAGCTGAAGAAATTACTTGGTGGGATATGATAGACATTTTGTTCCTTCGACATTTATGGAAGGAACAGAGAGCGAATATACAGGAACGGGTTTATGAACGAATTATGGTTATATAATTAAAGTAATGCAAAGGAACATTATATAATTTTATTGTTTTTTGTAGAAATTGTCAACAGACGAGAGGAAGATAAATTTTGTAATATTATGGAAATGGGGTCTGGGAAAAATTGAAAGTTTGGTATATTGCGAAATTATGGAACAGTTCAGATTTCATTTCCTGCTCATTTGAGATGATGGATGAATATCATTTCCATATCTACATGAGACGTCAACACAATATGAGCCATTTTGACGAAAAAATAAAACAAAAAACGTTTAACATTTGCATACACATTGCGCTGCATTTCCTTATTGCCATAAAATAGTGCTTACATTTCGGTAATGGTATCTACGTGGGTGACCTCATAAACTAGCGTATTTTTCAAGATTTTATGACTTGTGACCAGATATTTTGGATTACTGTTTGTGCAGCGATTCTGAACTAGATTAAAAACAAATCTCTTCTTTTACACACCAATTTTTTAGATAGATTAGCCATGCAATTTAGATCGTTAGCACGTCGAACCATAACAATGGATTTATATTTTTATATCAAATTGCAAAAAAATTGTAGGTAACTACAGTAAATAATATGAAATTAATTTCATGTTCTCATTGTGTTTATTATGGTGGCATTGTAGTTAGCCTTGGAATAATTTTACGGTTTTCTGACGCTAATCCAATAATTTTCAAATGTTCAAGCGCCGAATTTGTCTGCGGCCTCTTTCTCACGTTTTATACTTAAACAATTTTTTTTAAATATCTTTACGAGAATTTTTCTAAATAAAAGTCTAATTTCATGACGTAAATATTTGTTTGTTGCATTCAAAGTATCGTTAAAGATTGATAAAAAAAAGCATCAAATGTGATATATTTTTTGTTTTGCTATTGTTTTGAGATACAATTAACCCAATTCCTCTGCTTTTCAATTTGAAACAATAAGTTTCTCATCATACAGATAATAAACACTTTGTTTCTATGGCAACGGTAACAAATGGGTGAACAATGGCTGACTCCTTTCATTTATAAAATTAAGTAAATGTTTGTGTACCTACGTCTGTGAGAACTGTTACACTAATTATCGTTTGTTTTTTGTTATAATTTAAATCAGTTTGCTTTTAGATGAAACTGTGTTGTACACAAGACTACTGAACTAGAAGAATTTGTGGTTGATATTTGTATTCAATATATTTTTTAAATCTGCCCACTATGGACGCAGGAAGCCGCAGGTGAGCGGAAGTGTTATTTTCAGTGCATTTAGTGCACCGGAAACCACGTGACAAGGGCATAGGCCATTCGACACTTACAATCATAGAATATCATTTTCCAAACGGTATTTAACATTATTCAAATTATAATAGTTAAATATAAATACAGTAATGTAACATATAAATGCTGTAAACCACTGGATTCTTTAGTGATGGACTGTAATAGTATAGCGTTTTATTATCGCCAACTTGTTTCTTCAGAATTTTATATAATTTATTTTTTTGATATTTATAGAATTCATTAGACTTGTTCCAGAGTATGAACGAAAAGGAAACAAAGTAACCATGACAACAAGAGCTAGAAACCTTACAAAGACTCTATTTATTTTTCTGCTGAGTAAGCTCGTCATCCTCCATGCTCACATTTAGTTCTCTGTACGTAGGAGGCGTAGATAATCAGAGGAAAGAAAAAAAAAACGATAAGTTTTGTTATAATTTTCCAAGAATTGATAAATTACATTTCATGTGGGTATGAACAATAAAAAAAATTTTTTTTTACAATATCAATGTTGCAGAGTTTGCAAAGTGGATCAGGATTTATCTCCAAATGGATGAAGACGGTTATAATGTTTAGAATAGTGTTAGCAGTTATGTCAGTTGACAAAACGAGTATTTTGTACTAAAGGTTTTTATAAGTAACTTGAGAGAAATTGCTGTGACACAGTATAATACTTTATATAGATCTTGTTTCAACTTGTTTAGTTAAAACCATTGAATACGTATGTATCTGGTTGGTACAAGTCCATCCTGGAGAACCCGTTATCTTATATATCCTTTGTATTATACCATGAATACTATTGTAACTTTAGGATTTTACTTAAATAAGTTGTAAACCTTTCACCAAATAATATTAAAATATGTACGATTAAATTTCAAATAAATATTAAAAATTTCAGAAATATATATAGTCAACATTCTAAAACAGAATCGATTATAATTTTAGCTTATTCTAAATATGTGTGGATTGTATTTGTATTCAAAGTAATAAGAACTTTTTGTCTAGTATATATTAAATATTCCTAACAACGAAATGCAGGTATATTTCTAGAATGTCTAGAACGTATTCAATATGCAGCGTATACATTTTAATAACAGACAGAAATTTATTAATTTTTGTACTACAATATTGAAAATGATCGAAATGAAAAATTGTTTGAGCGACATCAAAGAAGCGTGATATTAAAATCTGTCACAGAAAAAGTAATTGCGAAAACTGATTTTAATTAAACTGCAGCACCAGTTGGCGCAATTCAGTAAAGTTTTTAATATCGACTCGACGAGTACATTTGTATCTGTATATTGTTAAATAAACATTAAGGTCGCTTTAATGTCAATAAGTCAAAGGCCCCATTGGCCACCCTGCTGCACGTTGCATTTGTAGAGTGAAGTAAAATCGTGTGCTACGTTCTACTACTATTACGGTTCTAGAGCGAACAAGCAAGTGTCAAACTGACGGATTCTTTCGCTCGCGTTGCACAACAAGACGTTTTTCATTTCTCTTTCCTCTGGCGTCTTCCAGTTTCTTTCAACAGCAGATAAGGCAGAAATATACTCGCCGTGAAGTCTATTGACCCAGTACGTACAATGTTTGTTTGGATCAGGTATACTCCACAACACGACGCTTCAAAGCAGTACATTTAAAAATGGTGCCTCTAACTGACTTTTATTTCAAATATATTTTATTCTAATAATACAGCAAAAGAAATTTGTAAAAATGGCGAAAGATGTAGTTTATTTGATATCATTTATATTTGTGCAATTAATTTTTTGTTCTATCTAAACTAAATAACTAATTATCTGTAGATCTTTGAAAGTAATTCATCATAGTTAGAAAAAAACTAAAAAACCGTTTTGTAACCGTTATGAATTATGTTAATGATAAATAATTTTAGTGAGAATAACTAGAGCATTATAGGCGTTGAGTCCAAAAAATTATACATGTTGAACATACAATAATACTGTATAAATTAGTTTAGTTCATAAGTAGGTGTTTAAACATAATTACACTGAATATAAATGAATTTCCAGGTCATATATAACATATTTTGTAATATGATAATATTAAGATGTTTGTAGAAAATTAATAATATAAACGTAAAGATTGAAAACAAAAATTTAGTTATACGCAAAAGTAAACTATGGCCATGATCTATTGGTGATGTAAGATCTATGTTTCTTGAATATGTTGGGACACGAATTATAAACGTATATATATACCTACAGTCATTCTTCAATCGCTATATATGACGCAGTCTAAAAACTCTTTCTTTGTGTATGTGAGTGAGTGAGTGCAAGCGCTCAGCTCAGTCGGCAGGTAAACAAGTCACGATGTTCTCTGCAGATGCATGAACAAGAGATGGAAGTCGAGGACTTTCCCATAGACGGAGATACCGTTCGGAGATTTTTTTTTTTTTTTTTAAATCGAAAACTGAATATTTTAAATTTACCTTTACCTACAATTTCGTTCAGATCATCGTGTGCTAGCAAATTGTTTAAAACAATTCACTAATGCAAACAAAGCTATTTATAAATGTAATAAAAATTCTCAAATTTCAATTTAACAAAAAAAAAAAAACATTTTCATATAAAAAGACTAGAAAATTATTTTGTTAAAAACACAAATATTCGTATATTTTTTTTAGATAAGAGATGTTTTCCAGTAATAATTATTTTATGACTTGTGGGAAATTTGTACTAATATAACCCTCAGATATATCTTTACCTAACCTAAATAGAGTCGGTAATATAGATCATAAAGAGTCCATAAAAATGTTCACCAAAATCGAGGCCACGCTGAGGCATAATATATTTTACTTTATACTAACGTGATTAATAGGGGCAATTCCATGAATTGTTTTATTACTATTGTATACAATGGCTAAGAAGTAATTAGTTTATTGGGTTTAAGGTGGTTAGTTGCGCACTATGATTAAATCAACACACTAACCACTATTCATAATAAACGCCTTTTACATAACTGTACATCAATAATACGACATATATTATTTATTCATATACTTTTAATACAATTATTAATAATAACTAAAAACTTTAGCATCAATCGTAAATAAACCATTTCATGTATTATAGATTTAGTTCGATATATGATTTATGGTATTGTGTGCTAGTGGAATATTAGAGAGATGTGAATTTAGATTACACATTAGAATAAAATAGGGACTAAGATTTGTTTCTTTCTTTAAGACATCTAACTGTAAAATAACATGTTTCTACAAATATAAATTCGTATAAACTTCCTGGTCTATTTTACTATTATAATATTATAACAATCTATTAGAGTAGCAACTAGAATGAGGATGAATTTTTTTTATATGTGTGGGATTAAATGTATAAAAAAAAACGTGCACGCAACTGAATTGTGTAGTAACTCCGGAAATAAGACCGCTTTATAAAACATCAACAATGAAAACTTTATCTACGCTATATCTCGAGATTCTCATTTATCTATTTTTGTTGTCATCCGTTGACAAAAAAAGATTTCACCTAACGTTATTTGAACGATTTTATAATTGTGTCCAAACAATTTACACTAGATTTTTGTTCGGTAGCAATTATCTCACACGTCTAAAGAAACAAGATACTCACTATCTATCTTTATAGTCGTCCGTTGATAAAATAATACTGCACGTATTTTGATTTTTTATAAATAATATACTTACATATTCGCTTTGAGATGATCGTCTTTGTCGCGGTACGCAAAACAACGTCACGGTTTTCTCAATTTTCTCGCCTTAAACGTTACACTTGATTAAGTAGTTCCAAAATATCATCGCGGAAAACGCACATAAAAAAAACTTTTCAAATTTAGTAGCACAACACCAACACAAAAATTAACTTTAGATAATCCACACTCACGTTCAGGACTTATACACACTCACTTTGCATTTAATTTTATTGGTGTTAAATCATAAATGTATAGACAAAAATAATTTGTTCTGTTTTAATAACATGAACGGTTGAATAACTGTTTTTAAACAGATTTCACGTGTAACAAGTATCCGCGTAGCAAGTTTACACTGAAATGATAAAGATAAACTTCCGAAGCAAGTCTCGAAAGTTTCACGCAGGCGAAGTGAGTTGTTTCGTAGATGGCAGCACCATGCAACCTACTTCTTTTTGAGGTTATTTCTATTTCAAATAGAGTATACACGGTATACTCCAACACAATATTCTTTTATTATAATCATTATAATACACATTCTTACAACAATTTCGTATGTAATATAATTTCAATTTAAAATATATTCCAAATTAATCAGGAATCATACTACAAAATTGACCCAAAATGCTTAAATTTGCTGAAATTATCGTTTACTTAAATATTAAATTCGTGTTAAACAGAAATTAAAACGAATTTTCTTGTTTAAAGCGAACTAATATTGCAATTAAAATTATTTATGCGGGAATATTTTTGGTAGTAATATGGCAGATTTTAAATATTAATTATCAGTTTTGTTAATATTTACATAAAATATCAATCAATTGCGCGCATATTTTTATTTTTTAAAATCTAGTGTACTGCAAATAAAATCCACCATTTAGTTTTGTTTTGTGAAATAAAAGACTGGGTTGAATAAAATACTTTATTGATATTTGGAAGTAATTATGTATCACAAATCACCAACATAATTGTTTATCGGTAATAAGAGATTTCATTGTTGCTTGAGTGATCAATTTCATCGCATGTGTAGATACAGTAGAAGCATACAAAACGCAAAGAATATTCTCGTTTATTTTCAACGCGTGACATTTGTGATATTCCGAACACCAATACGTTTCGTTGGTAACAGTTCGTATGTTTTTATTTTCAATTGTTGCGTTTGTGGTCGTGAATAGTGTCAGAACAGTTTGATAGTAAAACGTTCGTAGAATGTCTAGACGATGAGATCCAGTTCGCGTTCGTTTGTTGCTTGTTTGTTGTGGATTTCGCGATAAAATATACTTTCCTAGCGGACAATTTAGTAATAAAATTCTGAAATAAACGCAATGAATACACTGTTATATGTGTTGTGGCGCGCATTTACCCTAAAATGCCAGCGTCTAGTTGAAGGTTATGGGGGAAATTTCGTGGGTGTACACTTTCGGCGGATCTCAATATTTCCATTGTTGTTTTAAAACATTGACACGCAGTTTGTTCAACTTCATCCAACGGGGGTGTAGCACCTAGAAGGCAACACACCACTACGTCTGGTATGAGTGTGCAGGACACCAATCGGAAGGCAATCTAAACGGAAAGTATAACGTAGGTAAAGTATTATATTTTGGTTCCGCTAAAAGTAAAACCTTAATTTGTAAAGCAAACATAGGTTTTAGGTATCAAAACTCATTTTTAATATAAATTCAAATATAATCGATATGAATCTACATATAATATATATTAAATTTACATGTGGACTTTTGTGCGGTAGAAAAACTGAGTAATCTTTCGCAGTGGAATCATGCTCTAGAGACCCTAGAAATGATAGTAATTTTCGTTCATCCGAGTGCAAAGTCCACCAGCTTTCAGTAGCAACAGCAATTTTGCCGTGGATTAACACACATGCGTACAATGCATCGACACATTCGGCATATGAGTTCAAAACAATCTAAAACACAATTTCATTAAATTAGCAAACGTTTTAATACACACACTACTAATTCTGAGCAAATCTATCTTTCCATAAATAGAATCTGTAACATTTTGAATGAATACTTTCAAAACTATACAGATCTACAAAGCTGCTCAGAATTGCACCATAAAACACCTGTATGAGATGATTTTCAGGGCATAATATAGTTTCTGCCATTGTTATAATATCAGAAATATGAGTGCTGGAATCGTTGTAATCGACTCCGTCTAATAGTTTGTCTATTATGGGATAAGAGCGCTAAAAATAAATTATAGAACTGTTTCATACATTAATGTTATTTGAGAGAGTATTAAACATACATAATGAGAAAAGTATATATTTTATATATTATGTAAATTATTAAAGTGAGGATTCTAGTCGATAACTTTAGGTGAAATTTTACGATGATCAAAACTCATTTTAACTAATGTAAGATCGAATATCGCAATAAAAATTTATTTTTGCATATACAATCAAAACATTAATTTTTTTAAATATCTACAATATCTGGCACTGAATTTTCTTATACGTATTTTTTTCATACACATTAAATTATATACACACACAAACAGACGTCATTTTAAAAATAGTCAGACTTGATTCAGGGAAGGTCAAAACTAATTTGCAATTTGACATTAAATATATATTGTGAAAAGTGTTTTAAAATCCAGTAAAATATTATAAATACAATAAAGATTCAAAATTTATATTTTAATAGTCCTATCTAAACAAAATACGTATAAGAAAGTACAGTTGTACTGCACTAGTGCGGATATTTTTGAATAAAATGTGTAATGTAATATAACAATGAATATCTAAAATGGTTATTTTTGCAATACACACTTTCAATTCTCGTTTAAGTCTTTCGATATTTCTTTGCGATTTGATTTCATCGATACCCACTATCAAAACCATTGCTTGAAACACACATTCTAATAAATGATTGAGAACTAATACAGTTGAGCCGCTAGATATAGCAATCAAAACCATACTAAAAAAAAAAAAAAAATCATAAAAATAAAAACGTTTATTTCACTTTGATATTTCACGTAAATAATTACCAATCGTGAAACTCTTTCCATACTACATTATGGTTCTCGGTCGAGGTATGCAAAATATCTACATTGTGACTTTTCGAGAACATATGAACTCCATTCAACGACCCTATTGTTGAATAGGTGAGCTAAGAATGAAACATTATTAAACATTGCATTTTAAGGTGCATTCTTAGGGAAGAATTACACTATCACCTTCGCCTTTTTTGCGCAAAAATACAGGCAAACCACCAGCAGACGTTAAACACATTATATGCACAGACATTTTTAGTTTGTTTATCAATCACAAAACAGGTAGACAGGTAAGTTTGCTTTTACACTCAGGTAAAATTCCCAGTAGTCATAAGCAACCGCTGGTTTTAAATTGTTACAGTGAATTCAAATTAATATTTCATATAAGTTAATACATTACTTATACTATTAAAATAAAATATTTGATTTTTTATTTAGTATTTAATTTAGTATTTAACTCAATAAAAAACTTTCTAGCTATCAAAAAATCAAACTTGAAATTACTTTTGCTTAAAATATTCTTAAGTAGAGCTTTTAAATGTAATTGCTCTTTACTAACAATATTTTAAAGTAGTGTGGAAAATGTGTAGTAAAACAGAAATATATTTTATACATTTAATATCTCGATTAATTAACTAAATGGTAATAAAATATTTAAGTTAAAAAGCAGATATTTTTATTAGAATATGTATAATTCAAATCACAAAATTTAGTAGTAGTAGACAACTGAATACACATTAGAGTACTGAGCGTTGCTAACTTTATAAAAGCTCTATACGTATTGAATCGCAGGAGCTGGGGCTTTCTTGCAACAATCGATAAACAGTGCTGCCCTCTGTTTCCATTGTAGGTCACGTGGGTCGGCGCATGCGTGGTTGGCACCGCGAAACATTTGATGCTTTTATTTGCAACCCCCTCCTGCACGTAAACTGTGAATGCGCGCAAGAGAAAGACAACGCGATGTTCCCCTAATCTGAATCTGGTCTAATGTGAGCAAGATGGTAAAGGCGTTGCATGACGGATGCAATGCAGCACCAGCACCAGCAGCAGTACTGGCGTCGATGGTTCAGTATGTTTTGCGCTCTCCGGTGCGATACACTACAACCGGCGGCATTGTTGTGTCCGTGTAAACAACATCACTAGTGACAGACATTTTTATCCAACTACCAACTCGACTTGGTGGCTTTAAGAATGGTCGCGATGAGGCGTAACGTCAAGATCATCCTGCTCTTTATGATGTCTTGGATGTTTGTTATAGTTTACTATCTTCAGACTGGAAGCAACGATAAGGTTTGTTAGGCATTTCAAATTTATTATTATATATATTTTCAAAATAAAATACGTAAACCTAACCCACTGTAGTCCACGCGGTGGACACATCACATTTTATACATACATATATATATTGTAAACAATATTAAATAATAACAAACTAAACATTTAAATACTAATTTCTTTTATTTAAACAATCAACCTTACATATAACAATATTTCCTTTAAATCGAATATCATGCGCTAGAAAATTATTGATTATTTTCGGCTAGCGTGATTTGAAATGACCATTTAAACTTGAATAAAATTATTTGTTTTACTTCTTAAATGAAATAACATACTATATTCGCGCCGCGCAACTCTCGGATACCATGTGTGCGGATAGATAAATAATTAAATGTTTAAAACCGGTTGTGTATTTTTAACTTTAACAACCTTGAACAAAACAGCAATGCTTATCACGATATATTAATAGTTTACAAAATTAAATATCACTATCGCGTTTCCGTAATATTTTTATGGTTTAACTTACCAAAAAGGCGTAAATCACCTGTTAAACGACGCATGTATAAATTTACTGCTAGAAATAGTCTCAAGGGAAATTTAAATCATTCTTGATACTCTAACCCTGGTATAACAATTGTGTAAATTATTACTAAAACAGCCTACGGTGTATCTTATAAAATTCAGGTTTAACTCCTATGGGAAATCTTACATTTCCCACATGTGTCTAAATTACCAGTTAAACAAATCCCTATTTTCATATAACCAAATTTAGGCCCAAGAAAGGATTTAGTAAGTTTTTTTTGTTAATTTCCCTATGGGCTCGTCCAACCCTGATGGACATTTATATATATATATATAGAAATGCGCCGAAGAATTGCAAATATGCATTCGAAAGTAAAAATATTGACGTGCCTTGAAGGTATTAAGATTGTGATTTATTGAAAATATATTTATTGTTATGTTTATTTAATTTAAAATAAAATAAAAACAACTATTATCAAATGTGGACTCATTTATTATAGCCTAATATGAACACATTCGCGGAAATATGCGAGACAATATAAGAAACATGTTTAATACTACTGGTATTTAGAAACTATTTTAGCTATTCTAAATTGTAATTATCAAATTTAAATCGTCTATTATATATTTGCATTTATATATAATAAAATAACAATCCTAGATTAAAATTTATAGTAAGCTTATATTTCAAATCTAATTTTCAATTTAAATCCTACTACAAATATTAAATGATATACAAAATATTTGATTTTTGAAATGTTTCTCTCGATTCAAATATTGGGAATTTCCAATTTCGTGATTCAAAAATATCGGTCGAATAATGTTTATTATTGGCAATTTTACAGTCAAGTATGAATAGAAATTGTAATATGTACTAAATGTATATATTAATTAAACATCACACATATTTCAAATTAATATTCAAATTACATTTCGAGTTATTATTGAAAATAAATTAATATTCAATTTAAACACTGTCTTTGTATTTTACGAACCAAGACTAATTGAATAAAACGTTTATTCAAGCTTAACCGAACCGAATGTAAATTGCGATTATCTATTCGAACGTCAGTTGAATTGATTTTAATAATTAATGAAAACATTTTTCGAAGCGTAATTCTATTTTCATAAATAACTAAACATGTTGCTAGTTTGCATTCTTAAACGATCCCCCAGTGGTTAACAACTAACATCAACAATATTTAACAATTGAACGCGTTACACAATAAATATAACATTGAATACCAGAATTTGCATCCATCGCAAATTAACCGAGCTTGAATTATTAATTTTTAATTAATACCAGTAAAAGAGAATTTCTATTCTAAACTATCGCCGTATATTCAATAAATATAATATAAACTAAAGTAATACTTCTAAGTTTGTTTCTAAACAAATATGATTGTTATAAATACAAAAAAAAATCTAATTTTGGTTGAAAATCGCTGCTACAAAATACCTAATAATGCGTCAATCCACAATCTTCCTCCTGTCAATTCCAGAAGTTTTTACGTAAACACTTCCAATAGACTCTTGAGGAACGTCTGCGAATTACTGGCGAAGCAATTTTTAAACGTGATTTTATATTATTCAATTACAATTCTCACCGTATGCATTTATAAACCGAGTTCGAAATATTATAAATTTATTATGTTGGTGGTAGATTTTTCGCAGCGTAGAACTTTAAATGAAATTAAGTAAATAAGATATTTAATAGGCACTTAGTAAAATCTCGCTTTTTAAATTTATAAGAATTACTACTCGTTCCTCTAAAGCGCTTCCAATACATATATATTTAGAAAATCTAATAAGGTACTTGATATAATTATAAAAGTGCTTACTGAAATGCAAATCTCGGTTCGAAATTATTTGCCCTATTACGAAATATGATGCAAATAAGATATATATAAATACGTAGAGATGATATAATATTACGTCATCATTAATTCACAAACTGTTCGCAATTAAATCTGTAGCACAATTAGATGTCTAAAAATCCCTTGACTTATAAATTGTTCAAACCATTAAACGCTTTTTAATTTACCATCAATTAAATACGATACCCTGACAATTGCTTATAAATAGAATTAAAATGAATCAACTTCAAAATCAGTTCATTTTACGTTAATATTTGAACGAGAAACGTTACCAGTTTTAAAGTTGTTTAGTGCTTATTAAATATATTGCCTTTTGGGGAAGAAACGTGCAGCAGTGGTAAAGTATAAAATATATAGGAGTGGCGTCATGTCAGACAGAAATTTCGAAAATTAATGATAGCAAAAGAAAATCATAGAAAGCCCGCACTCCCGGGCACGTCTTCAAAGAAAACTTGCTGATGGTTGTGGGAATACGCAGAAAGTCGTTTTTGCCCTTATTCAACGTGAAATATTTTAAATTGTGTTATGCATATATTAAAAAAAGAACCGCGTAAAACATTGGTGTCGGTACATATAAGTTGAAATTTCGTTATTAAAATCGTGAATCCTGTTATAAATGTTATAATTACGGTTTGGAAAAGAGACTGTGGTTGAAATGAGTGAAAGAGGAGGAAGTATTATATTTTTGGAATTATAGTCAAATGACTCTTATTAAAACCATTTAAAAAAAATTCATCAAGACATTACGAAATGGCATCGACGTCAAAACGAACATTTTATGTAACCCGAAATAAATTGGGGCAATTAGTTTTCGCAAGAAATTCGTGCCTGAACAATAGAATGAACCGTTAACCTCCAGATGCCATATTCGATCATTCATAATAAAACTATCTTTCATCTTTTTCTGCGTAACGTTTTTGTTTCCATATTCGAAAAAGTATTCATAACCAGCATTCATAAAATATAATATTTACACATCTTTTTCAAATACACTTCTTACAATTAAATATTACGTGAAATTAAAACACATTTCTAAAAGTACATTTAGTATTCACTATTTAATTAAAAACTGTAGCGATATCTTGTGTATATAACCATCTATTGTACAATATTTTTACTTCGTTACATAATATATTACTTCGTAATATTCAAAAAGTTTAGCGTCGAAAGCAAAATAAAAATATCTGTAGTAAAGTTTAATACGCATAAACAATTTCAAATAAAATCATTTATTTGAGTTGCGTTTACCTAATTTGGATAAAAAACTGAGAGAAGATATGATTATTAACAATTACGCAATCGTTACGGCAATTGAAATAATAGAGTTTATTTATAAGAAAAAAAATGTTACAGAATCTCTGCAGCGGGGCAGAGCTACCCAGCACTCCGTAACGTTTTTCTTCGCTCGGGAAACAATTGTGAAAGTAGTATATACGATCTTTTGTTTGTTTAAATTTGCTCTTTATTTCTTTTTATCGTTTGTTTCGTCGATGTCTTTTCGCACAAAAATACGGAAATGAAAAAGCACTTTTGTTCCAATGATCTAACCGGGAGGAGGTCGATGAGTCTGGCCACAGTTGTGACCCAATACTCAATTTCAAATTAAACAACAAGCTTTATTTGATACAAGAACTAAACTAAAAAATTTGGGTCTACAATTGTTTTTGAATTATAAAAACTCAGTCAGGTGGAATTTGTCTTGTCCTGCACAGTCGTTCACCGAGGAGCGCATTCAGACGTATATAATCAAAGCTCGCTTGTCGATTTTTCAGTGTGTAATGCAGCGAATAAAATCGTTTTCGGTTACATAGTGATTTTGTTGGTACCATTTGTATGCACTGCATCTATAAAATGCTTTAACACTTCAATATGGTGAACTGGGTACTCTAGCATTAGCGACAAAAACAGTTGAAAAAGGCACCAGCGTCAAATTGATTGTAAAACAAACTATTTGCAGAGTTCTCTTATCCATCGATGATTTTTTACAAAACATTTTTGGTAATATTAAATTTGAAAAATTCCGCATTGTACATACAGGTCTATACAATTCGTTGGAACGCATGGTTGAGTTTAGTATGAATATTTATCGTTGAAATGCTGAGCTACAATAGATTTATATTTTTTTCTTTATTTATTGCAGTTTTAATTTAGTAATAGCATACACTTTATGTATTGTTGGTTTATCAACGTTAAATGATTTTTTTGATTAAAAATGCCAGTGTATTTTTAAACTTATTTTTTTTATATTAAAAAATATATATGCTAATCCGTTTTTCGTGAACATATGATATGATATTTATATTGTTTCAAGTTTTAAATGTTGTTGTGAGCTTGTACGAAAACTGGTCGTGAATCATTTGTTTCCCTGAATGATGGAAAGCGTAGTTTTTTTTTTTTTTTATATTCCGCGTGAGATCAGATAGAAAAGACACACAAGGACAACGAGAATAAAATAAATGAACAGTGTTAAAGTGTGGATACTGAATTGACAGCTCTTTTATGCGAAAAACGCATTTATATTATTTATGAACCCTCGCTGTGCCATCTCATTCGCACTCGCACAATAAGACAAAAGGATTGCACAAAATTCAGAAGCTTTTGAAAAAGTGTTAGTAATTTATCACAATACTATCACCACTATACTGAAACCCTAACTCTAACTATATCTACTCGGAACATTGAAACTAAAGCTACTGTTGATTGAATATGACACATTGAACGAATACGCTATTGATTATATTCAATACTTTGTGCTGATGGGTTCACCATTGTTATGGAAATTATTTACGTTATGGATATTGGAATAAATGCCGAAATGTGCTTCAGCATTAATTCAAAATAATTATATTTAAAATTTCGTTATTTCCGGCCATTTCATTTATGAATTGCTTCTAATTCTCTGTTAATAATTGCATTTCCTCACATCTAATCTATTTAAATCGTAAATTACATTATATGCTGAAGGTGTTTATAAGAGGTATAATTATTAAACAATATAATTAAAGTCGTAATATATTAACTTTCGGAGTAGATAATATTTAGTGGTACATCGATTAGTATTAAATATTTATAGAATCGTGTTTGTATGCATATTGTTATTTTTGTAACTGTAAATGTGTACTTGAAAATGGTTTGGAAATAGAGAAATGAAAACAGTATTACGTTATTTGTATCATCCTTATAGTAGTTGGTATATAAACGTGTGCGACGACCTATGAAATAATGTTTGCTTAGAATGGTTGATTTTGAGCTTTTAGAGTTTCCAGACTACAGATTTGTGATGTGGCTATCGTGGATTTATTACAGTATCAACTGAAGTAGAATATATTATGCAGACCCGACCGAAAAGTAATTTAAAGTATAATCGAAAATGAAATAATTTTTATTTGCTCGTCGAAATGTGATTGTAGTATCACGTGCAATTTATCTATTTCGGTGTTCTATTTGCTCGAAGGCGTCAAGTTATTTCCTATTCTGACATGCATTCAGCTATGCGACGTTACCGAGCATTTCATACATTTGTGCGATGTTAAGTCTTCGGTAACATCCTGATCCATTGTGAGCACGGGTGCTGTATGTATCAGCGTGGAGCGGTGGTCTCGTTGCGGTTACAGTAATCAGTCAGGCAAATACTACTGCCATCTGCGACTCGCCGTAATTATATGCGTGAAACGCTTTAACTGCTCGACGAGAATATTAGCAGTATTGTCACAAAACGATTGTGCTGCTTTGCTCCATCCGAAACAAATGTATTTACCCTGGGCTTTGGCGAGCGTTTCGATGCTCTGTCATGACCGGCGGTTGGTGTGGTTCATTTGGGATACCCTTTTCGGTTTGGTGGACATACCAAACAACAGCATTTAGAGGTACGGATGTTCGACCGCTGTTGCAACAATTACCACATCGATTTGAGTACGACTATTTTGATATATGATAAAACCACTATATATTTTCATTTAGATGTAGCATTATATACTACATGATGATGGCGAACATTATTATCGTGTCAAAATACGCCTTTATAAACAACGGCTGGCTTTGTCTTTGTTTAACCTTTTTGACATAATTCTTTTAAAGAATTTATCATACACCCTTTGTTCATAAGAAATCCAAACTTTGCGTGCTTTCCTGAAAGATAAATACTTGGAGATTTGTCATTGAATCCTCTCGAAGCTTTCACTGTGAAATCCAGTTACAGCGCAGTTTACAATCTGTGTAAATCAATAAGAAAAGAACAAAAGTTCTTGATTCGCCACTATGTTTGCTCTTGGTTAAATTACACAATAAAATAATCACTAACTTTGTTGCAAACTTTAAAAATAAACTTCTCGCTAGCTTATACAACAAAAACAATTTGTTTGTAAAGTTACCAGCAACGAACAACAGCATACGGCAACTTATGTTTGTATTTAGTTCATTTGCCACTCAAGAGATGTCCATCCGGTTTCATTTCCGTTTTCTCAACAAACGGCACTGTATATATAGAGAACATATTGGCTAGAATGTAACCGTCTATTCCTCTGTACATGTGTATGTGTATTTCCGGTCAACAATAATAACTACTGCAATGTGCACACATTGCAGAATCATCTAATTGCATTTCTACATGAATAGAGACATCCGTCCTTGCCGGAGGTACAAACTTCTGATGATGAAAATCCCCCAAACTACAACTAGCTATGTGTGCAGTGGAGCAAGGATTTTCATTGGATTGTTGCCGCGCCATCGGATTCTCTATGACAAGCTGACGTTTTCAATTTTGATATGGTATTGTGCGACTACTCATATATATATATATATATATATATATATATATATATATATATATATATATATATATATATATATATATATATATATATATATATATATATATCACTATATACAATCCTTATACTCTTCTCTTCACTGTTCATATGGTAGATAAGCCACGAAACCTCATCTGATCGAGGGGCTAGCGGGTGATGACTGTGACAGAGTACCACCGCCAGCAAGATGAAACATTCCTCTGGACGTACTTATTGGATCCGTTCTTTGGTGACTAGATGACCAGTTTCAGAACTGACGCAAATGTAATTTGCCATCCCTATAGAGTAATAGCGGATTGCTTGATGAAGTTTTTGATTAATTTCCGACATTTCTTTCCCCAATAGGCATAAGAAGAGAACACAAATAAATTACACTTATATAAATATTAAAAAATCCTCTTTAAAACTGTAAGGTTGATTTGTGTGTTTTTATAATGTAATTCTTTATGTTTCTTTAGTTTGAATCCAATGAAATATTGTTTTTAAATGTCTATTTCTGGAAGTGCCAAATAACTGGTGATGGTGAGAATATTGATTACATTTAATATATTTTGTAAAAGATCCCTGCAGTTGGTTTCGTAGGCAAACAGGCGCAAATTCAAATCAAGCGGAAAAAAACGCACATCGTCTTAAAGAGAGTAAACACAATTTTGTAATGGATGTTGCAAGAAATGGTAGTGAGTGAATATAATAATATTTCAAGGAGGGAATGAAACGACATGGGCCTGGTGACAGTGATGCGAAAGGGACAAAATGTAGCGTATAGCGTGCGCGTAAATGTTTGATGATGTCGTGTACACGGCAAGGGTGGAATCTCATAAACTCGCACGCAAGTGGTAGTTAGTGAGTCGTTAGCGTTGAGTTCACCAAGCCATACTACTATATTACTGACTTTATACGTAGGTATACATAAGAAGCGCCATGTCCTTACATATCTTACACACTAATATTTCCTAAACAACACTACATTCGCGATCCTCCTAACATCGTGTAAACGAAAAACAAATTTATTTGTACCAACATCATTAATTAAAGAACATTATAAATTGTTGACTTCTTTATTTTATTTATTTCTATTCGAATTAATATTTTATAAAACATTCAAAATTGGTTTATGTATATATGCTACAGATTCATCTTAAGATGATTTATTGAAAATTTACAATGAGCAATTCATAAAAGATCGAATATCGTAGCAATAATATTAGTCTTATTACATAACATGTAATAAAAACGGTATGAAAGTTGAGCGACCTTTAATAAAAAATAACTCAACGTTTTTATGTGTCTATTAAAAATTTATGACATTGGCAAAGAAAAATATTTTTAAATTGGCTATAACTTAACGAAATTTCGTTTTTGATTGTTTAAATAAATATTTCAAAATATTATTTATTTTGTGGCCAGTTCATATATGCATTTAAGAAAGGCAATTTTTATTTCTTTTAGTTGAGAACGCAAATGGTCAATTTCTATGATGTGCACATTTGTGTTCAAATGACCGAACCTAGATATATAAATATTCTGCCGAATGGACGACTAGCGACAGTGACCCATCCCAGCTTAAATCAACTACCACGTTCACAATGATTTGTGTGCAGAATACGAAATAAACTTACTACGTAAAGAAATACTTTTAGCCGAATTGATGTCAAACGCTTCGGACATATAAACAAGCATTCGAAAACGAAAATAGGATGTTGGTATAATTGCTCAAATCCTATACTAATAAATATAAACGAAAAATTAATTGAGATAATTGACTCAAATATATAAACTAAATTAGTATGTTTGGGTGCTTGGTGCACTATAAAAAATACGTCATATTTGACAATTTTACTGAACAGTAACTTTCTTTTCACGAAATGTTCTGCTTATTATTTATTTTTGTTAAAAATTTTATTTTTTGCCTTCCGATTTATTTGGCAGGATTGAAAAAGTTAGAGATATTAGGTATTCAAGTCGTATACAAGGTGCAATGATGCCGAGGATTTTTGGTCAGTGTTTTGTTCCATTTATTTTTATCTTGAATCTGTTTTGCGGTTGAGAGAAGCTGGAACCTGGAACAATGATATTACATTCGGCCAACGACCCAACATTTTAAACTTAAATTTATAACTGTCTCCAGTCTGAGTTTCAAATCATTCACATTTCTATTACATTTCGGAGAATTTACAGAAAATAACCAGTAAAAGTTTTCATGATTATTTTACTACATTATTCATATAAAACCAACATTTTATAAAACTATATCTGATTTTGTGTGAATTTGTGCGATCTTATTATTTCGCATGATTTTTTTTTAAAATACGGAACTTTAAATTATTCTACTTGTTCTTATAATGAGTCCTGTTATATTAGGCTATTATTATAATGTATAAATTACGAGTAGTTACAGAGATTGCATATTAATCAGGGTATTCAACGGTTAACCTAGTTCATGGATAACTCATATCAATTGCACATTGTGAGATTGCGACATAATCTGTCATGCAGTTGGTTCGTTTGCTAACCTTGCAATTGCATAGCGATATATAGATGTATAGTTAGAATTAGTTACGTTTCAAATTCCGCAATCATTTGTGCCAGTAGCTAGTAAAGCGATGAATTTATTTTCTGCTCCAGTACATTTTCATTATATGATGATGTATGCAATTTTTTTTGTTCGAAAAGCCGTTTTTAATATGTACATCCGAATGAGGCTTCCTGGTTTCAATTTAATATATTCAGTTCTTTTTACGGAGAGGCATTTCATATTTTGAATCCGTATATTATATATGTAGCTTTTCAATAAATTCGTTAGGCAACAAAGTTATTGTGATAGTGAAATGTCATCCACAGTGGGTCAAATGATATGGTTTTGTATGAATGGAATTTTAACAAAGGTGCGATACGAAATTGCGAGGAATAACTAGATTAAATTTATTGAAAATGAGTTGAATGAAACACGTGAACTAGTATGATAAACGTATATGTATGGAAAGTTTGATGAATATAATTAAATAGTACAAAATACGCAGATATATTGTTGAACAGTGAGAAATAATAAAAATATTTTCTCAATTTTAATATATTGCATGTAACCTTGAACCAGCAAATAACGACTATTTTGAAATAATATGTTGCTCTCCTGTTCACCATTTTTATTTATGCCAATTTATTATAATTAAATATAAAATTGACAGAAAATCACTAAATAAAATTACTAAATTTATTAATTTAATGAAAAATAACATAAGTTATTGCTTGATATAACTTTTTTGAAAAAAAAACTTTTATTAGCCAGTAATACGTTACTTTCAATTTTACATCTAAATTTTAGATAAAACCATCTACAAAATATATAATAGCAAGTAATAAAATATAATCTTAAAAAATTGAGAACTGTTACTATGATTTGTCGTAAAATATCTAAACATTATTCTAAGATTTAAGTTACCGCGTTAATATTTTATAATTATTTCCATATGCAAATTTATGTCGTTAATTGTAGTAAATTTGCTCATTACAAGCATGCAGAAATCCTAGTTTTATTATATGATACAAAACATAAATAATAGGTAATAGAAAAGGAAGAGTGCGAGATATAAGAAATGATAACATAAAAAAGTAACGAAAAAAACTTTAGGAACAAAAAATAAAACAAAATTCCAACGATCAATTGGTGTCTCCATTGCCGGTTGCCGCGTTTACAACCGCAGCGAGCTTTAAGCAGTGCCGTCGCGTAAGTGTATCGTCCTCCGCGGCAACCGGGAGCAGAAGCGATCTACCCCGCTTTGGCTGTGTCGTTAGCAGCATATTGATGCGCCGGTGGCCACGGTCTGACCGATATTAAGTGACCCGGAGGTCGGTCGTACATGACGTGAATCTAGACGCCTCGATATTCTCTACAGCATCTCTCCCGCTCTGTTTCTGGTGCCAAGAATGTCAGTTTTCTTTTCGCCTACATTTTTTACGCTTTTTTATTTTTCCCGTCATCTTTTTCGTTTTCATTCCACCTTTTCATCTTTTTACGATGTTTAAAGTAAACTTGATAAGGAATCACACCTGAGCTGAATGGAATATCAAATGTGTTTTTTTTTCGTCACTTTGTTGATTTTATATGATTGAATTTTTTAAAAAACGATTTTTCGCTTCATATACAATTTTTGATATGTTTTTAATCTTTTAACAGATTTTTATCAATATTTTAATTGTGGTCATCTACTAATATTATCTCTAAAAAACAAACTTTTCAATGATTTTTCATTTAACTAAACCTTAAGTTAATATCTGTTTTATACAAACTGTGTAACAATTTAAAACTTTTCACGGAACAATACAATCCAATTGGTTGAAGTTGGCGTTGGAAAAAACAAATGTAAAACGCTGAGTTTTTTGTTAGATAAAAAAAAAAGCGAAAATCAAACAATGGCTGTTATGCCAAGCAATTTTCATTTTCGGGTCCAACAATGGTCGGCGTAATGAAGCAGAAGTTTTCATTGTGCCGTACAAAAAAAAAACACGTTTTTAAATGAGTTCACCAAGTTATGCATAGTCGAGTTACCGTCTCACCATATAGCAAAAAATTAACTGATTATTTTTCTGGCCAACTTAAAATTAGATATGCACATATTAATATATATTTCAACAATATTTAAATATACAGGATCGCTGTTGATAAAATGGTTCTTAGTTTCACAAGCTTAGTTTCAATAAATCATGTTAGTCAAAGTGAAAATAGCGCTAGTGGTATATATACATATATATATATATATATATATATATATATATATATATATATATATATATATATATATATATATATAAAAGACGAGTGAGTCCATTATAGTCATTCACACGTGTTCCATTGAAGAAAAGAGTTGTACAACTGAAACTTCTTGCTTCTATGTCGACCGAATAATCCAGAGAAACTTTTTTCTTTCTTTCGGCGACTTGTTCTTTGCGAACACGACTTCAAAGTTATTGGCGTTGCATGGCATGATGATGTTAACGTGAACGGATGGATCGAAGCACCGAATCGCGAAAGGCGAAATGAAAAAATTGCGAATCAGAATCGCCATTTGTAAATAATGTATATACATACATATTATAGTTTTCGGAATTTACTGAATATTCATTTTTACAAGTTCTAGTTACTAAAATAAACAATTTTTTGTTTAAAAAAGTGTTTTATAATGATGCCGTTTGGCGTGTTTCGTAATTGTAAATTTAGGAGGAACAGGAACTGATGTCAACATGCGAATATTTAAAAAAAACAATAGAAAGCATCAACATCAGCCTAAAAATTACGGTATAAATTAGAACTACGTCCGGAAATTCTCACGTTATCCGGCGAAAGTAGTATGATGATCTCACACGAAAATTGAATTAACAGAAAAAAAAATTTAGTGTCTTAACATCTAACAATTAATGAATATCATATATGATTTTATATTTGTTGAACAAATTCTTCAATTATTATTATTATATGTTTAAAAAGATAATCTGTTCATAATCATAATTTAAAGTCAATTAATTCTACATATTCAAATAGTTTTTTATCATTACGTTTATTTATAATTTTGAAATGGTCTACTTTATTATATTATAAATAATGTTTAATATCAAAATGATAGTTAAATTATTTTTTAAAATGTTTATATGTTTAAAAAAAACCTTGAAAATGAACTTTGCTAATTATATATTTAACAACAATTTGACTACATGACAACTGTGTATCTGCAGCTATATCGAGTTCACTAATCGGCTTTCCGGTTTTATTTCGAGCGGAAGTACAACAAAATAATAATTGAAGAGAATTCATGCATTTGTGATGAAATGAATCATGTCTGTGATTTAATTTCATTCATGCATTCATTGAAAACGCCGCTATCAACGTATTATACAGAAACTATATCAATTTTACTGTTACCGTTACATATACCAACTGTACTTTAAATTTGTAATATCGCATACAAATTTAGAACTATTATTAAAATATATAGTACAACATACATCCAAGTATGTGTGTCAGGAATATGTGAGAATATCTGGACAGTTAACAAGCAATTTACGTACTTTAATCATTGTGAATTGGAGTATATTCTTTGAAGTATTCTTAAGAACAACTGTACTAGTCATCTACGTACGTAACGGATTTATTTTCTTGTGTGAGACTTAAGAATGGATGTGTTCCTGGGAATTGTATACATTCGTATGTGTTTTATGCTTGAGTGAATGAGTTTGATCTAATTTATGTATATCACAAATGATGTGAAAATATAACTCATGCTACGACATTATGTGTATTTTAAGTCATTGTTTATGCAAAATTTAATAATGCACTAAATCTTCTAAGTTGCTTTTAGTATCATGTGTGTAAATTAGTATATAAATTGCAAGTTTGGTTGGCTTAGATGGCAATACATAAATTTATATTATTTTCTCTTCATCAAGTTCAATTTAATTCAATATTACAACATTAATAATGATTTACAACAAATATTTTACTTTTATTTCCAAATACAGCTGCAGCAATAAAAATAAGAAATAAGTTATTAAATTGTTACATTTCTAATAATTTTTGCAAAACAAAGACTCAAATGAAGCTGAAGCGTCGAGCATAATCAATTTACAACAAGAAAATATCTGCAGTGTCATGCACCGAACTTTCTTATACACATATGGGTTAAACCACATCGTAGTTACATTATTTTTCTAATTTTAATATTTGTTCTAACCTTTAGATCGCTTTTACACTAAATATATTTCTTAGAATAAATATTAAATGTCAAATTTCAAATTATTCAAATCTATTTTGTTAAACAATTGACAGGCGCAGATGATACGATTTATGTAACAATATATATAATAAGCAGAAATTTATTTTGAAACCAGTACTTTTTTTGGAAAAAAGATTCAAACAAAAGTTGTGCTAAATATAAATATCATTAATTTTTGTTCACTAAAATTTTCTGCAACTGTAACCATTTTTGAGTAATTGCAGAAACTGCAAAAAAGGACTAGAGTAAACATGCACTTCTGGTCGGAATATGATTTTCAAAAATAGGTTTTCGTGCCAGGCACATACAAATCTTAAGTTTAAAATTTCATAATTTTCTCTTTAGCCGTTTGGGTTGTAGAGCGCTCACACACACACACACACACACACACACACACACACACACACACACACACACACACACACAGACGGACGTCATTCCAAAAATAGTTGGAATCGATTCAGGGAAGGGCAAAACGTATATTTCCGTTAAAATCTCGAGTCCGAAATGTTTCATGATTACAATACTTACTTATACTGGCGTATAAGAAAGTAAAAATTAAGCTCTCGAAAAGTCAATCATCTAGAAATTCTGTATCTCCAAGTACTTAAATTTCGTAAAAATAATACAATGCTAGTATTATTCGAATACCAGAATTTCTAAACATAATAAGAGGAAATGGAAGAATGTTTCAGGCATACGATCGATCATACAAACAAATCACGTATAAATAGATCTGATTTGAACACATTCTGGTTGCGGTATCAATCGTCAATACGAAATTAGTATGTATAGAATTTACAATATATCACATCACGTTCAAAACTGCATATAAAATAAGAATACATCAAAAATATAACCATATCTAATTGCGATGTACAAATTAAATTGATCCTGTATTTACATGTTTTATTTTTGCTGCCAACAACATGTGTCCTCTCACCATTATTATTGCGATTGTATTTTTTAATGACAAAAAAATCAACGCGTCAAATGCATTTGGTTTTGATGATATACGCAGTTCATGTCGTTTTACAACGATTTAAATGTGTTGTAAGCCAACGTAAAAGCAGTGCAGATTAAATGCCAGAATATAGATTTTTTTTTCAAAAAAGATTTAAAAGTAATCCTCTGTATGAGGTTTAATAATGAGAATAGTTACAAAATATTATATAAAGGCTTTATAAAAGCTTTTATAAGTACAGATATGTATTTGTTGTTGTTGTTGTTGTTTTTTTTTAAGTCTATATAGTACATGTATTTCCTTACAAATGCGTTTAATTTTGTATGCATGAGAATCTATTTTAATACATTTCGTTTTGATGAAAAACGAATTCAATTTTATAGACTTGCCACGTGAACGAAATATTTTTTTTAAATTGGAATTATAAAACTCGATAACGATAAAAATTATTTGTTTTAATATTTCAACACTATTTTTAGAGTTTATTGATGTGTATCTAAATTGTGTTTTCTTTTTCAGGTAAGTCGTCCGCTTTTCACACCTTTAATATTGATGGGTGATGGATGGATCATAATCTATCATTGCGCAATGCTATCGTCTCGAGTTCAATTGATGGCATGTCAAAAATTCTGTCTGTTAAATTGATGGTATTTTTTTATAATATTATAGGACTTTCACCGTAAACGAATATATTAGAATTAACTCGTATTATGAAACGAAATTGGCTGCGATATGAAATTTACGATCGTCGATATTTTGATGTTTGTAACAAACAATTTAAGCAAAACAAATATAATATTCGCGAATGAATCATTTTAAAAATAATTGTATGATTCGAAATGAAACTTTGTTTAAATGTTAATTTCGAGAAAAATTTGTTTGTATTTTGGAATTTCGTCTAATTTTCTGAATATTTCCAGCAGCTAGCTTCAGAAAAGGAAGATAAAACTAACTCAGAACTGAAGGTAATAAGATTTGCATTCAATACTTTTCCCATATTATCTCTGAACATTTTCATTTCATGGAAAATTTTAGTTCAATTTCATTTTCAATTAAATACAATTAGAAATGATTTCAAAAGTTATTACGATATGTTCGATGAAAATACTAAAATGTTTATTGATACGAAATTTTATGTATGCACTTATGTGTTCGTACCTGCAGTTATCTGTAAGAATGAATGTTGGGTATGGAAGATGAAAACATGTTGAAGACGGTTTTCGATGAAATATTAAACATTTTCAACATTGTTAAAGGACGTTGAAATATTGAGTTAAGTTTAAAAGTTACAGAAAACAAATGATAATAGTTTTCATAAAAGTTTTAATTAAAATATCGGAAATGTAAAATGGTAGAAAGTTTTACGGATGCAGCAATGCGCGGGCAGGATGCAAATTTCGGATACTTATAGAAAACAATAAATATTGCAGGCCAGACTGGTTCGTGTGCAATATAAACGGATGTGAACATTTTTTCGAATGAAATCGAAATTTATACATTTTTCTGTGCTGGTTAACGCTGTTAACGAAGCCTGCAGCATTTCCAGTTTTATTAAATTTGTTACTGTCATCAGTCGCATTCGCAGTAAATTAATCTCAGTTTAAACTAATCAACATCTTAATATAGTATGCATCATATGCAAATAGCAATGACATTTTCCATGACAGATTTTAATTATCCTGTTCTACATTATTAATATCGTTATACATATATATAGATATGTCCAATTATAATCAACTATTTTTAGGATTATATAATAATTTTGTTTTTCTCATGGGGTAGTTACAATTTAAAAAAAAATCTGTATATTCACAAAATCAAATAACCAAAAGTGTATATAATGTTTAAGACTTTCACTCAAATCTTTACTAACGTAATTTTCGTGTAATCGGTAGTTAAATATTAAACAATTATCTGCATCCAATCATATTAATCCTATGAGAATAATATTGCGAAACAATGGATTTTTATGTATATTTATATATAAAATAGTAAATTGATCACGATTTATTATTCGTTTTATTCTGAAATGAAACGAGAAAGTGATTTGAGGTCGAAAAACTGACCGAGACTGTTCGCATCTAAGCGAAAATAGCTAATGATTGTTTTGACCGAAATAGGAAATGCACATACCAAGTTAGGCACAGGTCGTGGATGAGTAGCGATCACGATTTAACAGTTGAGTTAGGAAAAGTAATATACACGGTTGGTGGTAAATTAAATAAATAGTAATTAATACTTTCTTAATATAAATATTAGTTAATCTCCGTCTGGTTTTTTTTTTTTGTGGTTTTCAAATTTTTTATGATAAATATATGTTTGATCCCAGTAATGGAAGACTAAACATAAGCATATAATAGTATTGTTGCGGTACTTTTCATAAATATTTTATTTGCACCAGGAAACGTTTTTGTATGGCCGATATGAAATTTCGTACGAATATTTATGAAGTATAATTTGTTTGAATTAAATATATTATGGACTAACTATCAAAAAGTGAATGCAACGTAATTATAGTGAGCTATGAGATCATCAGTCAATTATCATTAGATACTTTCTTCTATTTAATTACACTAAAAATAAGCCGATACTTTTCGGTACCAAACATATTAATGATGAATTATTATTAATCATGTCTACAGTTAATTAAAAATTTCTCTAAACAAAGATTAATAAACTCTTTTTGATAAAATATTTAAAATCCTCATTTAAGTGAAGCTTTAGCCATAAATTCTAAAATATCTGATACGTTTCCTCCTGTAACAGTCTTTGCTTAAATAATTTGATTTAAGTTTAAAATTAAATCATTTACTAATAAATATAATAATCATATATGTATATAACATAGATGTTGAGGAAGATCCTGATAGATACAGAAAGCAAATTTGTGTATCGTAAACTGAGCTAAAATGCAAATTGAAAATAAGTGAAAGGGAATATGCTGTAATATTAATACGGTTCCTCTTTTGATTTCATATCTACATCGCTGTTAAATGTGTATCATTTGAACACATGCCTCGGAATTTTAATTGGTAGAAATTTATAAGTTCACTTTTTCTTTATTAAGGTGTATGTTTACAACTATTGTATCACGCTTCGTGTGCATATGCATATAGTGAAAGTCAATATATATAATAGTAATTACACATTAATTCATAATCTATGCAATGTCAACAACGTGATTTGATTCATTCATTTGAGTTATATTTGTCGTCATAGTACACTGATTTAAATCAACAAAACTTCGTAAATAAATTTCTGAATGCATATCATTTAAAATACGCTTTGAAATTTTATTCAACACGTTTCCCAGTTACGAGTCCCTTAGAATTTATTTGTGTTAAAATATCCAAATGATCAAATATACTTTCTGAGATTTCGTAAATTCGTTTTATGGTTTTCAATAATATTTATAAAAGCTAATATAGGGTAAGGTTGCGCAAGTCGTACCAGTGCTTAAATCGTACCACTCGAGTTCTGAACGAACTGCGCAGACAACCGCGCATACAACCAAAAAGAAATATATATCTGAATCAACCAAATGTTTTAAGTGTCATTTTCTACTATAAAAGTGGTTTGTTATAAATCCTCGCATCAAGTTAGTTTATTTGAATTTTTTTATAATTTTCTGCATATGTTTGGAAGTCAATATTGCAAGTTAATTATTGATAAACATATGTTACTTATTAAATATAAATTCAGAAGAATATATATATAATCGTTTGGTCGAAACGAGATTGTATTGATTTTATTCAATATTTGATTATGTTTATTTTTAATGTTAACTTGTGCCGTGTCTTAAGTCGTACCCATATGAGATTCCTATATCGTACTGTAATGAAAATGTAAAAAAATGCGACAAATAAAAGAAATGCGGTAATTAATAAAAAGGAATGGTATTAAAAATTAAAAAGATGAAAAGTAATTGGTTTTGTTTTATTTGTGGAGTAGATCGAGAGGAAACATGATAAATTGCTTGAAATGAAAATTATGTGCTCACAATTTATGCGCTGGAGTTGATAAAAGAACAAAACAAATATATATATGTGATGTTTGATTATGTATCTAATAAACTAATTAATAAAAAATAAATTTTCATTCATTTGTTGCTTAATTTAATCCTTAGGTACGACTTAGGTTATAGGTGATACGACTTAGGAAACCGGTTTCTTTAGTCGTAACGATGTAACTTTTTAAAGATTTAGTTTATTTTACGTGAAAGAATATAGAATTTTTATTTTCTTTATAATAAATAACTACAATATTAGTGCAGGTAGTGAACAACACATTTTATTTTTATTTATTTGATAAATCCTAGGTTTTATACGCTTTTTCTCTTAAGGGGTACGACTTGAGCAACCTTACCCTAATAGAGGTCGCCGGTGAAAATAACCAAGGACATATATATATATAGCTATATACGGAGATGACATTGCATATACTGCATATTCTAGCGAATCTTGTTATAAACTTATAAGTTATCAGAAACTTGTTAGTATTTTTCTTCTTCGTAAGAATATATTTTCTCATATTTTATGCACATATATGGCAATAATTTGAATAATATCCGATGTACGTAAACACAATTTTGTGATGGTGATTATTTTTATCAAAGAGATATTTATTGTTATTTTTATAGAAACAAACGAAAATATGTTTTATTTATTGTTTGAAAAAGATAACAATTGTAGGTCAGTATTTAACGAAATATAGAAAAATTTATAATTATTTGCTGTTGTATGGTCCAAAAATAATATTTGTCAATGTAATATTTCGGTTTTGTGACAAAATTTACTGTGATAAAATATTCTTTAGTCTCAAGTGGCACTTTAAAATAAATAAAATTTGCCTCGACATTTTTTTGTTTGCTTTTCCGGCTCGCGGCACTCTCTAGTATTACATTCAAACGTCTGGAGGATATTCACTGCATTTTCTTCGTTCCATACATAATAACGGAGACTAGTGCACTGGCGCTGGCATAATAATTTAATCATACTAAAAATATAACTGTAGGGAGAGTTTTGTTTAGGTTACGCTGAACCACCATGCGAAACAATGAAAAACTAACATTGCAGAGGGTGACATTTTATTATCTGTGAATGTAACACCATTTCACAAACTTATTATTTAAGGCTCCATACACACTTAAAGTACTACAATCATCTTTGGTAACGGTTTTACTCTCCTGCTACAGCAGTTTTTTATATTTTTCATTTCAACGTCAGCTGGCAAAGTATACAAGTGACTTGTTTGAATAATATATTACTTTTGCTGTTTACTTCTAAAGTTTGTAAATACAGGATTAATTAAATGTATCCCCATAACACATCAAACCATACGTATTTTATTTAAATGTGTGTCGCTAACATAAAAGCATTTTTCTGATTGATTAATATAGTGCTGCACTATATTTGTTTGTATGACTATAAAATCGAGAAGCTTCTAAATCTGGTTTCGAATTTGAAAAGCAAGACTCCATTACGAAAACATGGGGTTGCACCCTTCAAATTCTCACTAACGACATCTCGTAAGTTTTAACGACTGTTCTTATAAAAAAAAAAAAAAAAACAGAAATGTTTGCACAGCAATCCTCCGAATAAATTTCCGAGACACCTAATATATACCACGGTTTCTAGTTGCGTTATTAAATCCATTGCAATGCGGTCTCACCTACACAGTCAGATAAATAATTCATGCAATATTGTTTTTCGTGTTTGCGTTGGTGTAATAAAACACGTGCAGCTCGCGAAAAAGTTTAAATACACTCATGCGTAAATTTAATTAAACATGTTCATTCCATACAAAAATTTCGAAATATTTTGCTGCAAATAGAAAAATTCGTTGACAAATATTTTTAATTATTTAGATGCAAAATTACATATTTGAGAATGCGACTGCATATTTATTGTCGAAAACAATGTTGCTATTTTAAATTTACGTGGTTTTAGCGAATTTAATTAACAATAAATACATTTTACATAGAAATATTATTATATTAAATTTTTTAAAGCGTGTTACATTTCTAAAAAAAATGTTTAATTTAAAGGAAAATTGATATATTTTTCTTTAAAAATAAAATTATAAACAGATTTGTTCCAACTAATATTAGAATCGGTTTGAAACTGTATGACGCATGCGTATTTCAAACTGATTCTAACATTAGTTGGAACAAATCTATAGTAAACTGGACCGGTATATATATCAAATATGTTCTCATATTGGTAATAAATTGAGTTGAATTAAAGGACGACTATAAATGAATAAATGCAAGAATTTAAAAACGTTTAATACCTACAATACAATCCTTTTAAAATTAATGAATAATCTTATAAAAGAATTATTTAAGAAATATAACTCTTTCGCCCCAGTTACCCGAATGCAAAACTCCACCCCCACTGGGCACTGTTCTGCGCGTGTTAATTAATCATTAAATGGAAAAAGTTTGTTTCGATGTAATGAAAAACAAAAATGAGAAATGGCGATAGCTTTGCAGGAGGTATCTTACAGACAGAATTTAAATGAAATTTTATTTTTTACTTGATTTATAAATGGATTAAAATAAAAAGAGAAAACAGATTGGAACTGGAAGCATCTTCTAGTAAAGTATCTTGCTGAAGCTACTGTTTTTGCTTTAAAATAAAAATAAACCTATTAGTAATTTACCAATTATTAATAAACTTAAATATTGTTACAGCTATTTTATTAACATAAATATATAACTTTTAACTATTACAATGCATGTTTAATTCGCCGTATGACCTTAAAAGTTTGTTATATTTTGCATGCAGCATTCTCGGATTCAAAAAACTCTTTCACAAAATGTCATCTGATTTCGAAAATGTATATATTTGTGATATATTTGGTAAAATGCTTTTAAAGTAAGTTGCAAGAAAAATTAAAAATAACACCTCAACATTTTGAGATATGTATGTAGGTATGTATAAAGGGGAATTGTGTATTAAAAAATCGTAGACAGATTTTTATTTTTTTAATAAAAATGTCTGTCCACGTATAACTTTTTGTCATGACAAATGGGATTTGAAGAATTTTTATAGCCGAATAAAAAAGACGCACTGTGTTAGAAGAATATACCATTTGGGGGAAAAAAGAAATAAACTTAAATATGAATTTAATATTCTGCGAATAATATAGTGGTCTCTGGGTTAGAAGAGTATGTTATAGCAGTGATAGATCTCGCAAAAGTCCAACCAAATAAATTTATTATTCCAAGTTTATTTAACTGCAGCAGCTGTTGCAGTCAACCTTCTTTTTGAACGAGTTTTGCAACTAATTTTTACGACTTATATCCGCGCGACTGGTTATATATATAAAGTAAGCAGAAATTACCTTAAATTTTCAACTTAAATGGTCAACGAAATTGCATGCTAATGAACCACGTTTTCCAACCCAAAGTTACCATTACGGCAATTTTGCCAACATTTCAAGTACCGACTAATTTCATTCTAACTGCCTATTTCAAAATATTCATTGCATCTAGCTTTGTTTCCACGACTCCCATGCTCCCAACTACGAAATTTCCAGTCCCTTTTTAAACTAATCATACCTAAATACAACAACCATTAGCCCTAATATAGATAAGAACATTTTGTGTCCCTCGAAAACATCGAAATGTGACGACAATGGTTACTTAAATATCTCACAGATACATACATTCTTGTTAGTCTAGGTTAGTAAGAAGACCTTTGACGGGTAGATTTACGGCGGATAACATAGGGATTGTATAGTTTTTTATTTTCTATATATATATATATATATAGAATTGAGCTTATAGAATTTGTATTTCTATATATTTGCGTATTTCTAACATACAAAAATGAAATGCATTCATAGATTATTGTATTCAAAATGTATTTTAGTATTCATTGCTATCCAATTGTATGCTATTGAGCTAGTCGTTTACAAAGGGTTCATCAATCGATAGCTACCTACAACAGCATGGTTGGTAACAATGCAAAATGATAGCATTTTGGAAAGAAAATATATACATTTATTCAAAGCGTTTTTATCAGAATATCTTTGAAGTGATGAAATCGAAAATAAACAGCAGTAATGAATAGATGAGAATTTTTTTCATTCTTTATTTAATACCATATAAAGTATTACAGACAAACAATATTCACACTAACAGAATGTTTCTATATTAAGGAAGAAATACAGAAAACCACCAAATCTAATTTGAAAAGAGTTCGAGAAAAATAAGATAACAGCCTCTTCTCGGTTTTACTTGGTTTTACTCGGTTTTACTCGGTTTTACTCGGTTTTACTCGGTTTTACTCGGTTTTACTCGGTTGACAGGACATCAAAGTTCTTGTCAACCTAATTCAGTATAATCTGGTATCATTTACTAAGAATCTCTCGTTCTAATTCTTTTGCATAGTACAAACGAATTTAAAATGAAAAGAAGATTGCAGGATGCAGACAATAATATTTGTTAAATCCGTATAGAATTGTTAATCCGCTTGCTCGCTGATCCACGGAATTGTTGACTGTCGTTCCAGACTTGTGACTACTATCATCACTCGCAGTATTGCTTCGTTTCAATTCAAAAACTTTAACAATTCCATAAAAGCCTAACTGGGATTTTCATCCATCTTTACTCTTCTGATTGGCCCTACGCTAAAAAGACTAAAGTCCCTAAAGCTTAACTTCGTATCAGTGTGCATAAACAAATTCAATTAAAATACTTTTTTTTGTGGATACAAACTTTTACAGAAGAAACATGAAAAAAACGAGAATAAAAGTTTTCAAAATTAAATTATACTTATACTAGTTTTATATATTTAATAGACAACTTGAATACATTTTCTCATTATTTAATAATGGAATAAAAGACAAAAGCAAAACATCTAAAATAATTAAGGGAAATGATTACAAAGAGCCTGGGGTGAAGGTTATTGGAAATGAAATTAACTGTGCAATGTGAGCTTTGAGCCATGAACTGGCAACTGTAAGATTCAGGTTTTTTTTTGTAATCTTATTCGACAGGTTCTTTCGGAGAGAAAATATGACGATTTCTTTGTAAATCCTACATAAGGAGTTTATAGTTACTTGTTATATCTCGTAGAAAGTGAATGACGTGTGGAAAGACTGGTTTAAGTCAGTTGTAATAGCATGATTAAAAATAACCTGTTGCTGTTATTCTTTCCATATAGGAAAATCCGTTAACATCACATATTAAGCTCTAATTGCATTATGGGAGTATTTATTTAATCATAGAAATTGTTTACCAAAGCAACATACATTTATAAATATTATGTTATTAATCCATAGTCGTTGTAAATAGCATGTTTGGTTTAATTTTAAGGATGAAGCTAATAACAGTCATTGTATGAGTGCAATTTATGAAATACATGTTTCTAGTTTAATAGTGTAGTTTCATTAGCTTAACAATCTCTGTAGCAATTACATGCGTGTAATTTGCAGATACAGTATACGTGTGAAATAAAACACAGTTAATTGGGAAAAATGTGTACTTGCTCCTAAGGTTGATATTATTATTAAACCGTTCACAAGCTAACAATAGACAGCATGTTTATTACAGAAATAGAACATCTGATTATTTCATTATGTATATTCACATCACACACACACATTTCTCAATATATAAAAAAATACATCTAAAAATCAATTCTAGATGTTTGTGACACCGATAGACAAAAACTCTCCTTTGCACAAACAAATGCAAACATGAAAGAATGACCCTAGTGGAGACGAATTCATGACCACGAGGAATAGGTATAAAGTGATGTTTGAATATTTGCTTATAGTAATTTACGAAAATCGACAAATTTATCTTTCGATGACCTTTTTTTTTTTGCTCATCTGCACGATGTTGTCAGTGTCACCGAAACTTGCACATTTACGTGAAACAATTTTAAAACAAGGGAACACCCATCATGCACCATTAATCATCTTGTAAACATTTCAATTGTTATTAATCACTTTCAATATCGCTTAAGCAAACGATGTGTATTCAGTGTACACCGCACCGGTACAAGCATAGACAAGGACGACGTCTTTAGAGTTCCTGGGAGAACATTTATGAAATATGGAGTGCCAGGGGTTAAACTTTCCAGCATTCTACGTCATTAAATGACGCCACAGAGAGCATTAGCAACATAAATACGTCACTATACATATTGACGAGCGTATATATCCTTTACAGGTACTGCGGAATCCGTCCAGCATACTTTATAGACATATATCAAAACTTTGTTTTATGGATCGTACATCACCTACAAGTCACCAAAAATATCATGACGGAAGAAGGTATTAATTGTTTATTGATAAGAAATACTTTTCGGATCTTGTAAATTAAATGAACAATAAACGTTGAGACACTTATTTTATTTCGAATTACCGCATATGTTTTATATAACAGAATATATGGTAACACCGTGAAATACAACGTCGATGGACTATTTTTGGTAAAATTTTGCGAAATGTATGAATGTTGCTAGCGGCATATGGTGATTTATTTAATGTTTATCCAATTAAAACACATTGTGGGTAACCAGACATACATGTTTGTTGTTTTCTAATTAATAAACCACAATAAAAAAAATTACAGTTTTTAGCAGTTGGACTGTATATAATATAACGCGACAAAATATTTTTGTTGAATTTTACTCTCGAGTCTCCTAATGAACAAACACAAAACGGTTGTGTAAAAACAGCTTCAACCAGTGATTGTATTTAAATATTTCAATTGTTTTTCATTTTTAGAATAGTGCATATATTGAGATGTTAAATAATAACAGTTTTAACAAAAATATAACGTATATTCATTTTAAATTATATAAATAAAAATAAAAATAAAGAAGAAATATAATTATAGATTTCAAGCTTAAGAATAATAATGCTATTTCAAGTGTAAGTGATTTTCACTGTTGTCGACTTATACGCTATCCGGAAAGAAAATAAAAGACAAGATAAATACTTATGCGACCGTGTATAGTAGAGCAAAGTAATGATTATATGTAGGAAGAAATGTAACTAATGTTTTAGCAAAACTTCTATCAACTTGTAGGTGACACAAGAAATAAAATGTGAAATTCTTTTGTAGCAGTATCTTTCCTAGAGGAGGTTTTAAATTGCTTTCGTTTTTATTTGCGCACCGTATGTAATATTTTATGTCGCTAGCAGCTTTCAAACAATTTCCTAGATCAAAAGCAAAGGTTTTGGTGGAAGTGTTCAATTCATGTGTGGCAAATTGGAACATTTAGAGATGAAGAAGCCACAATCTTAGAGTTGCATCTTGTTTATTACCGGTTTGAATGCCTCATATTAGCTCATACCAATCCATTTAAGCGATTGCATCAGTTTGTAAAGACTGTGAATCAAGCTAAATGCTGGTATTAGGACGTATTCCAGCGGAAGTAGGTCTTTGTTTCTATTTTCAACCATTCTTCTTTTGTACGCTCAAACCGGCACACTTTTGTGAATCAGATATTAATGACGACTGAAACGCACTTACGTATATGAAACACCGAAGCGGTTTTACGAGAAAACCGAGAGAAATGTAAAACGAATGCTTATAACGATTTTCACAATGTGACATATACACTTATAAACGAAAAATGATTTTGACTTTTGTTGAGACTTGAATACAGGCCTTAATGATTGATGATATACACTTAAAGCAGTGTACTAAAGTCACACTCAAAACATTCATCAATTGAATTGAAATATTCAGAAATATGCAAAAAAAAAATTATTTTTGGCACTATCAGTGAGACACAGCTTTTTTATTAAATAAATATTTGAAGGCAATTTGCCAACGGAAATAAATTCAAATAGAATATTGACCGTCACTAAATACATATACAATGTTATTTATAACAGAAATCACTTTAAAATTGTAAATATATCTAAAAATACATACATCAATTGCCAGATGTAATCTCTTTTACCGCAATTTATTATTCTCTAAACAAGTCGATAAACAAGAATTCAAAATATTTTTCCAAAACATTCTAATGTGAATTGTTTGAATTTATTATTTAAAATGAAGTTTATGTATTTAATGCGAAACCCCCTCATGAGTCATTTAGCTGTATTATTTATTGGATCTGTTTAAAATTTCAACGAAAAGAGTTGAAATTTTATCCCAGTGGACCTTTTAAAATTTGTCGGCACTGGCGAAGTGGACAATGTGATCAACTTTTCGTTGAGTTTCTACTTTTTGGTCCTCATCCCGCAGTGCTTCATCGCAAAGTAATTAACTATAGAATTTTACAAGAACTTTCGAGCACTAATTAATCTCTTATCTTAATCGTGTAAATTAAACAACTTTGCGAAGGAAATTAAACTGAATTTTTTTCCAAGCAAAAACATCGAATTACTAATTTTCTTTGACTATGTCATCTTACCCCTACTTATGCGTTCCGTTTTCGTGCATTTTTGGTGTAATATTTGAAGCTTACGTTTAGATAATATAGTTGAAGTACTTTACAGCTCGTAAACTTTATTTTCTTTATATACTATGAGCTTATTTTCGAAATAATCTTAGTTCCTGCCAGTCAGGATTTTATTTTGCATTTATTAAAATATGCTATTTAAATCTTGGCAACTTTGTGACATGTTTTAAAAAGCTGTCGATATACAAGTTTTCATAAAATGTTTAAATATATTTTACATGGCCATGTATTTTCTGAATTTTAAGAATCTACTTCAAAAACTAAAGTTATGGCTCAGAAATACGCGACTCAAGCTTTGTTTTATTCCACGAAAAGAAAATTGAATCATTTTTATGTTTTTGAAATTGAAATTTCTTTGACAAACAAAATAAGAACAACAACACAAAAGAGACTATTCTTTCCGTAATATGGAAAACAATATGGCGATGCTCATCATATCTCGTTCAAGTTGACTTGAAATGAGCAAGCCACATGTTACGGTTTTTGTGTTTTTGATGACAAGCATACCAAAACTAAGGGTATGCTTTGTATATGTAGTACATATGAGTTGAAGAGATGCAGTCGTAAAATAAATGACGACTGACATTACGTGTGCTGGGGATGCATTCTCAATAAATCGTTTTCGAGTTTTATACTATCAAATTCAAAAATATTTCATTGCAATTCAAGAAAACATTGTTGAACACTCGAAAACGCTTGCGTTAGAATCAAGCAATTAGTCAATTTAGAATTATACTCAAAGTAAACCAAGAATTTTAGAACTTAATTAAATAAATAGAAACCATAAACAATTCCATATTGATGGATATCTACTTGGAAGATAGATAAGAACTATAGATAGTAAAATATATAATATACAGCAACAGATGTTGCATCAATAAATTTTGAAGTGATATCGAAAATAGACAAAAACCAATTCAGAACGCAATAATTATATAGGATGCGAATTATAATAAAACTATTTCTATGTCTTGTTCGTTCGTAAAATAATTGAAATAAGTAAATAAAATGAATGAGTCTGACATATATTTATTTAATTATGAATTAATTAATTCTTAGAACCTACTAGAATCTAGAGGACTCTAGAGTGTAGAATCCTACAGAAGTTGAAGAAGCTGACTTTTGATGTGAAACTTTGTGGTTACATGAACATAAATAGTTCATGAAAATAATAGAAAACCTGACGGTATAAATCTGTAATAACCTTAAGCTCAAAATAAAACTTTCATTTTAAACTTTCGTCCAAAAAAGTAAAAACTTTTATCATATGATAAATATTAAATAAATGAAAATCAGAACTTTATTTCCACTATCTCTATACATTGTGTGTTGTTTGGTACACAGTTTAGACACACAGTATGTGAGCGCTCTACAGCCCAAACGGCTAAAGGTAAAATTATGAAACTTCAAACTTAAGATTTGTATACGCCTGACAAGAAAACCTCTTATGTTTAACTAGCTCACTTTTAGCAATAAGTACCACCTACTAAACCATTTATACAATTGATTTTCTTCTTTTCGGAAAATAATCCTTGTACTTGAGATTAAGTGTGTATTGAACTTTCTTATACGTGCTAGATATATTTTATTAACGGTAGGAGTTTGTTGGTTGCATCCCGCACTAATCGAAATTATTATGTAAATTTAACATATGATAATAATATTGAAATAAAATATGAGATTAACTAAAACATTAGTGAGGGAAGCTTAAGCCCCGCCACCTCGTCAAGGTAAACTCCATGAACTACGTTTGAATATCAACTCCATTAGCTTGGATTGAAAAATACAAGAAAAACTCGCTAGAAGTACGATTCCACATTGAGATATACATATACACGATAGTGTACCTATTAATCATTTAGAACGTTAGAAAAAAGTAACTATTAGAGGAGTTAATTTTGAAACGTACCCCGGCGGGGACCTACCTAACTAAATATATTCCCACCCCCTACCTATCTGAAAGATTCCCACCCCCTACCTATAATTTGAGATATTTATTCTAGTTTTGTGCTAATAAGCACGGGGCACACACAATTATTTGCGTGCGTGCGTGTATTGTAACATTGGGTACGACACAATGTTACACGTGGAGATTGACGTATCTGTAAGAAATTTGGATTAGATGGCGAACTGCCAAAGGGTGCAGTGTGCAAGTCTGCTCACACACTGCGAAAACTTTAAAAGGGGGGACACCCAGTTTTCCAGGACTGGGACGTCCAAAAACATTAAACCTGTGTGAAGTGTGAAAGTACAGTTAGTTATTGGGGCCCACCAGCTCCTTTAGTGGGCCCTGAGTACGCGATCGGTTTGAAGTGACCAACCAACTAACAAATCAATCCGGTTCCCAGTGCACTTACCATCCCTCGCACTGTCCTACTGCACCCTGGTAATGCAGCAGTAGCCACGAGGGGACAAATACACCAGGCACCCACTGTACTACTAGTAGCACGGATGGGCTTTCTTGGATTTGGATTCATCAGTCGGTTATTTGCAACGCGCCAATATTAACAAACACCACGCATCTCATTTTATTCAAAATTTTAAAATTATAACTAAGTGTCAGCATGCTTTGATTACACAACTTTAGTACTCGAAGGTTGCAGCGATCATAGTTTTAGTAAAAAAATAATTTAAATTAAACGGAGATTTAGCAAGCAATGATTACACAACGTTAGTGCTTCAAGGTTGTATCGATCTCATATTTAGGATAATATCCACATTTAACCGAGAGATACAGTGGCGCCTAATATCAGCGTTATATAATTAATTTACTATTTATTTGAATTCAATCAATGCAAGTTCTTACAAAATTCAATCGCGACGCGCCCACCCCCGAAACACCCGATACCCGAATTTAAACCCCAACCAAAAATGCAAACCCGAGAAGCTAAACAACGCGAGACTATTTTAAAAATACAACAACGATCTACCTCGGTGGCAGAACTGCCATATTAGATGGACAGTACGCGTTAACAATAAAATGAAGGGATAAAACGTTGTTTTCCTCCAGGAATCCAACGGTGGGTGCTCCCACGATGAAAAGTGGGGGGGGGGGGGTATTTACGAATTTAACGAACGAACGACAAGGAACTAGAGAAAATACATGCTCCAACCGTAAGGACAGGGGCTACCACATATATTTGCAACAAAAGCGCGTGTTTCAAACATATGCAGACATTTATTATATATTATATATTATATATTAAATGAACCATCAACATGTTCTGTAAAATAACAGGGGTGGTTTGGAACAAAAAACTCTCTCAAGTTATACATATATACAATTTTCGTGCATGTGCTATTATTTTAATGACTTTAAATCAATACCATTTAATACTAAATAATGGCTTTAAAGATTATGAGTTATATTATTTGCAACAAATTTTATATTTCCCAGTGTAGTTTAACAATTTCTGAATACGCGCGTACTCAGGAACAGTTAAAGAAAAGAAGAAAGAAAGAATAAGTAATATAAATACACCCGAAGACAGCGGATTCTCTTTCTATTTGACGACGTATAAGAGAAACACTGACCAAAACGCATGTTCGAAATATTAGGAGTCCAAAAGGTACTCACCAAGTCCAAATCCAAACTTGTTCCTCTCCTACCACAGCTGAAGTTCTTGTTGTTCCTGTTTGGTAGCGAAGCGCAGCGAAGAACTTTATTAATTAAATTCCCGAAATTGCTTATTTAAAATTTGCACACGACCATTTTTTGTCACTCACTAACACTGATTTTTATACGGAAAATTACATTTAATTTTAAGACTTTCACTAATACTGTACAGGGAGAATGGCATAAATTTAACGTAGTTATTTCACAAATAAAAATAAACACTCGCGAACTCACTTAATTCACTTTGTTACAAACGGCACAATACATACATATAAATAAATACAAAAAGAAAGATAAAAAAGAAACTGGGAAATATAAAAATAGCACACGCTAGGTAATCAAAAAATCACTTACTTGTTCTAAATAAAATGCAGAGTAGAGTAGACTGGACACCCCTAAAACATTAGCAAATGAATTAGAAATCATCGTAAATGATTATAAACATTATTAAAAACACCCCACATAAACATTTATCAAACAATAATAATCAACTGGGATCGCTAAGTTAACGAAATTAAATAAAAACCATTAATTTATATACGAATTTAACATGCAAGTGTATGATCAACGATAGCCATGGTTAGCATCGGCGTACCTTTCTATAATCAGGAAGTAGATGGTTCATATTTTCGCGAAAATCTAATGTAATCGGTCACCCCGCACAATAAATGGTATAGAATATCAATTGGCAGTCTATTAGTTAACTTTTAACACTAAAATCTATAATAGAATCGCGTTTTTTTACCCCGCTTTTAACGAATTTAGTCTTTACGAAAATTCACCCGTGCAGCGTATAGCTGACGTTCCACGGCACACTACAATGATTATTATTATTTAATTAAACGCTGTTTTTAACATGTATTTTCATACATATATATTCTGTATTGTATTAATATCTTATACGTAAAAAAATATAAATAGAAATATTATTTATACACATATATAATAAAATGAATTTAATTGAAAATACTAATTACCTAAAAGGACCGGCAAATACTTTTTATTGTATTTCGAGTGCATGCTACTTTAATAAATAATGTGCAGGTGTCCTATATATTATATATGTAGTACGATTTAAAAATTAAATATGTAGCTCTATTTTAAAATAAGATTTAATTAAATAAAAATTGCAAACGTAAAAATTTTAACTATAAAATGGCAAATATGGAAATTTTGAATAAAAAAAATGAAATGGATAAAGTTTAAACAGTCATAATAAAAATCTGTAATAACATATAAAATCGTCCTTTTCAGGAAATCAAGGTAAACTATTTGTGAATACAAATTTTCTAATAAAAAATCATACGAAAAATTAAATACAAAGAGCATAGATCAATAGTAAAATGATACGATTTTCTGGCATTTATTTCTATTTGTTTCCTAACGGACCAAACGAAACCTGAAAAATTCTCGAGCAAAACTACTTTTTATTTTATTTCGCGTACATGCTAATATATAGTGTGCAACTGTTCTATATATATGTAGTAGTACATAGTAAGAATATTGAATAAAATGAGGATTGCAAATGAATTAATTTTATTTTAATTATTAAATAAAATAGCAAAAATCGCGCTTATTAAAACAAAAGGAAATAAATTTCTCGCGAAAATATAAACTGTTATATTAAAAATCCATATTAAGATATAATTCCTGAAATGGGCAATTTTTTTATTAAGATATACTCACTTCCTCATTTAGAGTTGCTACCGAGTTGATCTGCAAGAGCCGACTTCCGGTTCCTCGTCTTGCACACGCACACAAAATGTCTCTGTTGTACCCGGCGCATTACAACAAACCGCGAATGTTCTAGTATATATTTAAATAAAATTAATATTGAATTTAATATGGTTCAAAAGTTCATAAGAGCCTTATTGCGCAATACGGATAATTGCTCTATATTTTAAAATGTTCATATACTAGTCTACATAATCCCGCACTATGTAGCAACAATTATTCATAGCATTTTATATGCACACTAACGTTAAAACCGAACTACAATGACCGGCGGTGGTCACAGAACTGATTTTCTCAATCTTACTCGGACAAGTTTTCCTGTAAAAACCAGAAATTTCGGAATTAAATCCTATCCCTATATAAGTGGGAAAAGGATAGACATACTCAGGTGGCGTCTTTTAATAAATACTGTATTCTGATTTTAATGTATTAACATGCATAGACTATCACCAAATATAAATTTGTTGAAATGATGTTTTTTAAGGCCCAAATTTTCCCTAATCTGTAAGATATCTTAAAATCGTTATTCTTACAAATATATAGAGCATAAAATTAGCTTTAATTTGATATGCAACAACAATATTATTACTTGCGATAAATTATCAATTTTAGGCCATCCTAGTATATGTTCTTAATTAATTACGCGATAGAGCATAGGGGTGATAAGTGCGGTATAGCACTGTATTTGTTCTTATTATAATTATTTTTCCATAAATCGTGTCATTTGTGCCTGTCAATTGTTTAATAGAAAAACAAAAAATTTAAATATTTTGGAGTTTGACTTTTAATATGTATTCTAAGAAATAATTTAGAAAGAAAAATAGTCTAAATATGATCGAACCGAAATGCGTATAAGAAAGTTCAGTGCATGACACTGCAGATGCTTTATAAACAGGTCGCATTCTACATACAGATCAATTTGGTCATTCATGGTTTCCCGCGATAAATTTACAGGGTTTCTGATAAGAAACCCTGGAAGTTTATTTAATTAAATTCACAAATCCATTGTTGATCCGCTGGTAATCTGCATGTATAAACAAATTAATCCCTCTTATTACAACTACAACATATATTTATCGTTCTTTCATGTTTATATAAAGTGATCTATTATATTTAATGCAATTAGTCTAAAGATGCCACAATGTGGTGAAACTAGTAATTGAACGCAGAATAAATAAAGTAAAACGTAACATTGTTATTTAAATATTCTAATTGTTTAACATATTTACTGTAACTACATTTTGTGAACCACTGATACACAAATGATCTATCAAATATAAAACAATAAATGACGCCTTAAATACTGTCTGGTGAATGTAAATCAATATCTATAATCCAATTTTAAGCATATTATAATATATAATAGAATTATTAGAAAATGCTAAAATACGACAAAAGTCAAGGGGGATTCAACTGACTTTTTTGTAAAGTCTGGAGCACTGAATATATGTGCTGTATATATTATAGTAAGTTTTTCTCTGCACGGCGAGACGTCGATCCTTTGCTCCAGTTTCGGTGGCGGCGACTCGAACGGCACGAATCTTGCTTCCAATTACGTCACAAGATGAACGTCTTTGTTAGTGTCTCGTTTTGCCGTTTTTCTCTCAGCAGACAGCTGTAATCTTAGACAGTCATTATTTGATGATACAATGAGTTATTCCATACGTATTTCGACAATTTTTCTGAAGTTATTGGATACTTTTATATCACAAAATATATTGGAAATATCGAATTTCAGAAACAAGTTTTATAATAAAATTCACACAACTCATTTTTATTTTGAAATTAATAATGAGAAAATTTTATCATTTAATATCACGGTCGATTTGCAATAACAGAATCATGCTTTTTTTCTAATATTCAGTTATTGTTTATCAGACCGCAATTTCACAATAATTTTTGTTTTTACTTGCGACCAGTCACTTCACAGTTAATAGATCATGAAATTATTTTTTATTCACTTCATTAGGCGTTAAATATCTGAAATATCTTGTCTAGATGAAGCAGAAAAACAAAACACTTAAAATATTCAATACAATCATTTTATGGTTGAAATTCAATTTTAGAGGATTTGTGTAGCATTTTTCTGTTACTGTTTTAAATTGTTTTATTTTTATTATTTCCAATTCGTTTTTTTCTTTTCCGTACATTCGCAGTGGGTTTCCGACTGACACAATTGGAGATAAGACACACTTTTGAAGAATGAATATTGCAATATTATTAATAATAGTAAAGACACGGAATTTGAATCCGCTTTTGCTTGTTACTATTTGAATTTGTTAATATTAAAATTTTGATCATTCAATTATAATTTAATTAATTAGGATTAATTGGAGTAAATTTCCAGAATTGTATTGGCACTGTATAGCTATTTATATTGAAATTCATGAGTGTCAAGGGTCAATCATAATTGTAGGATAATGTGCCAAGTGTCATTTGTGTCAAATATATGGTGCATAGAGTGGCGTTATAATTTATTCTACTTACGTTAGCAATGACGCATACATTATGAGCTTACACAAATTTCGCTTTAATTTGCAAATATAATTTCATGAACTTAAACTACACCGATAAATTTTATCGCTTCAGTATCAACTGTTTGATAATCATAAAATGAAAATATTTATTTATTATGAAGATACATACATAACATCATGTCTATTCCCATCAATTTGGGTGATTTATCATAAAAAAATCAATATAAACTTACAAAATATTTATTTATTACGATTTTTAGTCTTAGATACTAAACAAAAAAAATACTAAAACTTTATATTTTATACAATATTTGAATAGTTAAAATACTTAGTGGTAGTGATAACTAATAAGAAAATAACTCAAATGAAAAAAGAATTCAAAGCAGTCTTTAGATATCGTTATTTGAAAGTTTAAATAGCGATAGTCTAAATAATATTATTAGCAAAGGATCTTCTATTAACGTAATAAAAACAGATTCACGCGTACAAAGAACCATCGCCATCAGTAGAGTACTCAAAGCAAAGCCGAGACGGAATTTATATGCAAACAAAGTTGATACAACAAAGAAAAGTCCATATTAGTTTAGGAAGATTTTTAAGAGACTAGCTTTAACATTTTTGCTTTTAGCGTTGAACAACGAACGTTAAAGCCTGACGTAACATTGGGAACGCATTAGAATTAATTATCCACGAATAATTACTATAGTTTCATTAATTGATTTTATAAGCTCTATACAACAGTCTAATGAGCTAATATGGAGGATATTTGATAAAGCTTCCACATGGTAGTATATATTATAATCGTTATAATATCTATTGGATATAATTTGAATATTTGTATGATAGGCGTAGTTCATGTCTGTCTACTGAAGATGCAATTCAAGTGATCTATATGCCGAAATGAAGTGGAGATTTTAGAATAAAATATGCGTGTGTATAGTGCGAGCTTATGAACCAATTTGCATTTAGATCGTGTGTGGGTGCTGTGTAGGGGTGCTGCGATGCGACTGTGTCTGGATGTGCACATCTGCTGTCGCATCATCCGCTCTTTTCACTGATATGGCCTATAATGGCACACGACTTGACATTTTTCTATAATCTGTTTTCGCAGCACACAAATATCGCAATCTTCGAATACCTGAGCGCATCAAATTGTTGGCAGTTCCACTTAAACTTATGCAAATAACATAGTCATCTTTCGTGAATGCGAGTGTATTATTAGTTTTGCAATCTGTGATGAATTTCGCAATAAAAATATACTGTAGCTCATTTTAGGCGCATAATCTACGATGTTTTTGTTTGGTTTCGCTTTCGGGGCGATGTTTTTGTGAAATTAAACCGTAAATTTCCCGCCCACAAATCTTTATATTATTTTTCGTGCAACGAAGGATTCGCAATGGAATTAAATTGTTTTGTTCTGTTTTACTGTATGTCCAACAACTAGTCATGCTTGTGCTTATGTGGGTTTTGTTTGCAATGCTTGCGCAGCAGTACGAAAATTAGTTTGACTCCCATAGGAAGACACTGGAAAAACAACCGCGCGGAAGCAATGAAATATTACAATTGCTTTATTTTTGCGCTGCTTCGATCCGTCATGTTTGACTTGGGAATTGCAATTGAAACGCTTCTTATTTCAAGCAATAATTCTACTTTAAAATGTCACACAACATTGATTATTTATTGTAACAATTTTAGAACGAAATAAAATACTAATATAAAAAAAAATAAAACTTATTGCCGTATTAATTACAACACTATTATCTCACACTTATACATTATACCAGTCATAATAATTGGCCTTGTAAATATTTTATTTACGTAATAATTAAATAGTTAAGTCATCGATATAAAGATTTACTAATATGTGATTGTTATTATATTTATCTTATTGAAATTGTATTTCGCTATTGTAGGGAGCTTATTATTTTGAACAATTTACCATCTAATTCTAAGCTTATTATTTTATATATTTTAATATTGAAAATGTACCTATTAAATTCTTTAAGATTAAATGCATATATGGCAATATCTACACAAGCAAATGTTACTTTTGTTTTACACAATAATAACCGTAAAAAGAAATGCTTGTATCGTCGTTCCAACAAAGCTATACCCTCACAGAGGAATACACTCTGCAGTTGTTCTAATCTAGGTCCGGAAATAAGCAGGGCGTAGAATTTTTTAGAAAAAAAAAAAAACAAAAAATCGTCGTTGTACTTTATTAAAAACAAACAATTATAAAACTTCTCATTAATTTTCTCCAACTTTTTTCCTACTTGGTGAACTTCATTACCATTTTCTTGCATGTGAAAGACCATTTCGCATTCTTTTCACATGCATCGCATACCGGTGTAAGTAAACAGAAATATGATAAAGGATACTGCGCCATACATATATCTGCGTACATCTACATTTATAGTTCAAGCACGTGTTTATGTTTGAGGAGAAATGATTTTAAAAAGGAAATTACAGATCGTTATCAACGGCGAAAAAAGATTCGGAGGGTGCATAAAATGGGTTAACAACTTACATTTACTAACGCTAAACTATGAAACGTGTATGTACGCGTATATCTGAAGATGTTGCCTTGGAAACGAATTGAATGGTATGTGCTCGAGGAGCGCATCATTTTTGATTGATTGGGAATGTCAAGTGATGAATTAATATCCTCTTATTGGAAATATTGTTCTTTTTTTTCTATTTCACTAGATATGCAATAGAGACTTGTTTATCACTTGTCGGATTTCATGCAGACAACCTTTTGCGTTTGATGCAAAAGATGACAGATGAGTACGTCGATAGAAATATTTTTGTTTTAGTAAATTTTCGATTAAAACCTAATCAATTTCAAATATTTCCGCAGATACTTCAATTATATTTCAAGTATTTTCATCAATTATCAAATAATTGAAAATGTTATTCGCAACTATAAATGATCCTTATAACAAAAACATTTAACAGGAATTTGAAAATTGATCCTCAATATGCCGATTTATTTTAATTTAATAATTTAACTAAATTTTAAACCATAATCTATTTATGATTCTAAGTTCAGGCTAAATATTATAACGAAATACTGTTATTTTATTGTGCGGTAAAATAACTTTTCAATTTGATAAATACACAAAAACTGCGATGAATAAATAATAATTCTTTATTTATTTATTTTAGTTTAGTTTATATTAGCAAAACGACTTCAAAAATGTACATATACCGTTTTATTTATCTCGTTCCTATTGTATAAATTCCGAACCGTGATAAATGTGATAGTGGTAAACTTTTTGTCAATGCTCCTCTTCCTTATTTAACTAAAAAGTGTGAATTGTTTTATTTCGAAAGCACATGGCCGCTTATGATAGATCTTTTCATGTAACTGTTGGATGGATAATATTTAAAATTCAAATAGCGCGTTTCATGTGGACCGTGCCGAGTCAGTCGAGTACGCTCGAATATACAAAATATGCTAATTGCCATTGTCGAACAATTTGGAGAGAATATTTAATTTTGGAAATTATTTTAAGACCAGACTCGTTGAAAACATGTTTTCATTTGAATAACAAGCGCTGCACAACTTTTCGAAATGCATATCAACTGCGCTTTTTCTATTTCCCACAAAACTTTTCATCCAACGCAACACACCAATTGTATTTGGAACAATGACAAAACTCAAATACTTAAAAAAAAATTAATTATATAATAAAAGATTATCAACTATGGAAGTTTACCACTATGTAAATAGATTAATATTATTAAAAGCAAAAGCTAACTAGGTCATGTAAATGTATGCTTGTAGGGTGTGAGAGTGTAATGTCTGTAAAGCATTCCCCAAAATATACCGGACGACGCTGGTGGATCACTTCGGAAGTGATGGCGTGGATGAAGATGCCGACGCCTCCAACTGGCGTTGGTGATGTAACTGGTGTGAGTAACATGGTCGCTTCCTGTGAAACACATCGCACGGGAAATGTCTAACGTAAATCCGATAATGTGCTCTCGAGTTCACGACATCAACAACATGCGTTGTCTTTGTCGCGTTCATTTGTTTCCCCAATGGAGAACTCTTTCTTTCAACACGTCCGTATGTGATTTGTATGACTTGTCGCTCCACCCTCTCTATTATAAAAATACGGATGATTTAGGAACGAATAACAAAACAAATTTTTCATTAAGTATTCAGGATTTCCAGCTGAAAATAAAAGAAGAATCTATTTTGTATGTGACCTATAATACGTCCCAAAATGTATTCAATTCGATGCGAAATGTGTTTGCAATTATGACTTTTTAGATTTTTCTGATATATATATATCACTGAATAAATAGAAGCAAAAATTAAAAGACTAGTTTTGTTCATAATAAAAACAAAATTAATTAAAAATTGTAATTACTATTTGAAAAATAATCAACAAAAAAGAACGCCATTACACTTTGGTTTTACCATATAATATGAGAAATTCGAAAATTATAAATTGCAATCGGTAAAAAAAATTAATTTTATGAAAAAATAAAACTAATAGAACTTGTTCAAACATTTTAATAAAATTTGTTTTAATTATAAATTTTGAAAAAAATAATATATATTTTACTTATATGACCAGTAGTGAACTAAATCAGTAGCAGATACTTCGTCAAAATACACATTTATAAAACAATTAAATTTAATATTTTTCATTTATTTACCGTAAAATTATATACACAAAACGATATCTGATACGTTCAAATAAAATAAATAAATATTGTAATTGCTTTGAGAAGTATTAACAACTAAAAATATGCTCCGTTTGCTGATCGAGAAAGTATATAAGATTTCAACAGAGTTGAACGTAAAATTGTGTTATATCTACGGCAACAAAAATTAATAAAAACTGGTATTCAGATGTCCAATGCAAATCGATTAAATCTATTTGAGATTAAACTGTGCAAAAAATCCAATTAATATTCGATTAAAGAAGATTCCAGTTTGTTGCGGCTTTCGAACCCGGCAAATATATAAATATTCCAGATAATTATTTTACGATTTGTTTACCATAAAACGATACGTTGAGAAGAGATTGTGAAACATCATATAAAATAAGTACACACTGTTTTTTATGCAGAGTGATTTCAAAATGGCAATAGTGCAAAATTGTGTTTCGTTCATGCTTCTACAATCAAAGTAGCAATGAATGAAAAGTATATCAAGTATAAATTGTCAATCAATGCTACTTTGATGAAACGGTGTAATGTGTAACATGCATGAGGAAACATAATTATCGAATACGACGGCGTATGTTGAATATCCCCTAAGGAAATTCCTCGAGATTTACCTTAATTATTCCGGCCAGCAAACTATCACGTTAACTTTGATGTGGGAGCAGTAGCAGTTGTACTATTCTATGTTGAGCACAAGTTCGGTTGGAGAGACATTATACAACTTTATCAAAACATTATTATGGCAAACAATAATGAGAAGACTGCAATGACAATTTTGAAATAAACTATTAAAGCACCCTCTAAAACAACTTTAATTCATTTTTATAAGTTTGTCATGAAAAAACGTACATAAATTTACTATATTATGACATAAAAACAGCTTTTAGATACATTTATAATATACACTAAGAATTTGTCATAAATCGCGATTTTTTAATGATTTAAAATTTAAAAACAGAAATATAGTGAAGCTTAATAAAAATCCACCATTCATTCCTTGCATGCTTCATATTTGTTTCATTAAATTTTATAATGAATTTAGTGCAAAACAACATCACTGGTACCTTGTTATTTAGGATTTATTTTGCAAACACCATCGTTTAATAACACGTGGTTCAAATGCCCGTTTATGCTAAACAAACCGTTAAACGTACGGTATGTTTATGAAACAAATTAAGGGATGCGGGAGCGGGTGAGACGATTTAGCTACATCTGTTGATGTTTCATCCGTTTATCTGTGTACCCATGGTGTACTTAATTATCTGATTAAGAGGAGAGTGTCTGTATATGTCTATAACCGCAACCAAACACACACGATTATAGTCGCTGGATTTGTTCCATTTGTTCAGAATTAAATAGATGGCCACCGTTCGTGTTTGTGTTACTTCAAACGAAACGTCAAATGTTTGTTTGTTGGAGTGAAATGGGTTTGTTTTGATTTTATCCGGTTTTCCAGTTCGTTCGCTTTTTTTTTGTTTTATTAGATTCAGAAAAATTGGGGTTTTGTGGTTGATTTGTTTGATAGTTTATTGACAAAAAATATTTATTACATTTAAAATATATGATTATTTTAAATATGCTGTATTTTCCGATTGTATGTTATGCGATATTTAGAAACATAAATAATTAATTGGTTTTTGTTTTATAATTTTAAATAAATACAAACTATAGAAACATTTTAATGTGATCAATTAGTAAATTGTAGGAAACAAAAACGAATTAAAATTGCATTCATTAATTTTCTATAAATAATTTTAAATCCATCAACAAATATTAATCTGAGCACTTTACCTTGTTGCAGACTGAAAATCGTGCACTACGCTTGAAAGAAGGTGTCACGATAGCGCAATATGCCGAAGAAACAGCGGTGGGTTCGAGTATGATGCAGGTTGCACCGCAGGCGCCCGATGGTACCTTGGCAGATACTCGGCTCTCCTGGAATTACTTCGACGAAGCTGGCTACATCCGGGGTGGTGGTTTACGTATTGGTGAAGATCCATACGTGCGAAATAGATTCAACCAAGAGGCCAGCGATGGTCTACCAAGTAATCGAGAGATTCCAGATACCAGGAACGCCATGTAAGTTATTTGGAAATTTTAATTATTCAAAACCAGAATTAGTTTTAAAACAAAAGTTTTATTCACTCAACGAAATAACATTTCGTAATTTAAATTAAAAATATTAAAGGGTCTATGGTAATAAACAAGAATTTCACCTTTGAATGAATTGTAACGCGGTCTTAAATTCCTTTATAGTTTCCGGTAGAAGGTAAACGTTAAAGCAGGCACATTTATTAATTAAATTAAATTTTTGCACGCGTTTATTTTAGGTATGCATAAAATGTACAAATAAAATAGAATATAAAACTTTTGTTTGTGTGACCTGAAAATACAATATATAGAAATAAAATTCTGTAAACTACTATCTACAAAATATATGAAGAGTTCAAATGATTTTCGTTGTTGTTTGTACAATTACATTCAATGTTTACGTTCCGAGAATAATTCCATTCTTTTATGCGTTGGTTGCACGGTGGGTAAACTAGATCACAGCTTTATTTCGCAAACACAATATAGCCGCATATAGGCAAAATCCGTCTTGTGTAAATATAATTCTGGGAAGCAGTATTTCACATACGGATTTGCACAAATCTAAGTATTATAAACGAACAAAACGTCAGCTTAAAATTTTGGGATATTGCAATATAACGAAATAACCAAACCGTAATAAAATTCGTACGAAAGAAGTTTTTTTATTAAAAATATATCTAACGAAAAAAAAAAATCAAAATACGGAATAAATAAAAAATAAAAATCGTAAGTCAGTTATTTTTATTTTTTATTTCCTAAGCGAGAATAAACAATCTAAGATCAATGTTTATTGGATTGGAGCTTGTTGTTACAAAAAAAAAAAAAAACTAAAAACAGTATTCTGTGGCATCTCGCGTTGCTTTCAAACTGATTGGTTTTATCTACTTAAGTTTTTATTTTAGAAAAAGGATAACTTACGTTTACTGTCTGTTTTACCTTTTATATATATATATATATATAAAATAAATAAAAATGTTAAAAGATGCTTACAGAAGTAGCCATATGGGACCAAGTAAGCAATTTGAAATATTTCACAAATTCATGTAACAAACGTACATATAATATATTCGTGGCAAAATCAAATTTAATAAAATTGGCTCGCGGAGAAGCTGAAGGTACGTGTAAAGAATTGCAATGATAATTTTATCGGTTATTTGTATTCGTGTGGGTGGCATTTCTACGTTAGATACGAGAGGGTCATTATTTCGACGATGAAAATATCTGTATTTCAGTTTGCAATGGTTGGAAAATACACCAAGACGTAAAGAGGAAACGGAAAATTACAGTTTAACGAAGCAAACATAGAACAAAAGATCGCCCACGGTACGTAGACGAAATAGCAGGCAAACGATAATGACTTTGGCTTTGAACCGGCTTTAATATCACTTTATTATTCATCTCCTGACCATGAATGATTTTGCCTCAAAAATATTCAGTTGACGTACAATGTATCGTTTTCTTTCTAAATTGGTCTTTTGTAAAAAAATTCACACGCTTCATCCAGAACGTACTCGTTCTGCAGTGGCCTTTCTTATACATAGTAGATATATTTTGTTTACTAAACGAAATAATCTGAATTTTAAGCACTGGGTAGGACACAATGTTACATGTGGAGGTAGATATCTAAAAGAAATTTGGATTACGAGGTGAACTGCCAGAGGTTGCAGTGTGCCCACACACTGCGAAAACTTTAAAGGGTGGAGAAAGTATATTTTCATTAAAATCTATGATTATAATATTTATATAGCGTATAAGAAAGAAAAAAGCACAAAACTACGTAACTAAAGATATTATACAAAAGTTGCAACCATTGAAGTACTATAACATATGAAATTCTGGGAGATACGCGGTTTTGGAACTCTCATAAAGATATAGTAAAGAGCAGGGTAAAAAAGTTTGTCGGGGTCTACGACACAGAAGTGACGAAGATCAGTCCCTGGGCGCAATCTTTACTCGTGTTAACCTTCTTGTTGCCTTGTGTTGCCGTCGTTCAGCGCTGCGTACTACTGATATGAATGTGTAAACTCCACCAGGGAGGGAGGATCGTCTCTATTTTACAACGTCGCGGAAAAACTGCGGATCTAAAGGCTGTCATATACCATATGCTCCTGTATGAGTGCAGTGGTCTACCGCACGCGGTATGTCGACCAACCCAACATACATCCCACCATAACAACCGAAAATATTACGCGATAAAATTTACATTCTGCATACGCTCTCGACATTCTTTTCTCCATTCTACTCCATAGATATTTCACGAGGGTATATATTTCACCAATGTTAAAACTTCTATTTCTACATTTAACAGTTTTGAATACTGTTTATGTTTACATACGGACAAAAATAATATCTGAATCACATTTATTTTTACTATAATCACTTTTTTATCTTCTTCTTCTTTATAATCGACACACACACACACAAATAAACAAGTAAAAAAAAACACGCACGCACATACATACATTAAGTCGAAAGATGCACATAAGTCAATAATGTCCGCACTAATTCAAGTTTAGATCACTAGAATACATGTCGTTCCTGCCAAGTTATCTCAATTTCATCGTACAATCGGCGACCTGACCTCGGGGTTCCAGCATGCAACCATTGTCAAGTATGGGTACGATGTCAACAAAGTTCCCATTTCTATATATCTTGTACTAAACTCTCTTCCCTCGTGCCACTATTCGGCCGACAAACAGTTCGATCCGATAGATACGACAGTGGTGTTCAAACAACGCTTATTTGCATATACGAAAACACGAACATGCAAAGAGTATAAAATACTGCATCAAGGTGCATGTTCCTCGAATTTATTTATACGCAATTAATGCACGAAGATTAACATTTTTATGATGTTAATTTTCGTATTATATTTGTCATATTTCGGTACCATTTAGCTTTTATTAAATTTTAGTAATAATACTTTGTTCTTATCAAACGGAAACGATTCGCTCCTTGAAAATAAACTTTTAAAGTATTCTAAATTCTATACAGAAATAATATCTACTAACAGCAAAACAAACTACACATTTAGCATATACACTGAATTTCCATTAACATTATTTTAATGCATATTATTATAGCAAAATATGAATACACGTATTATTTTCCTATATTCTACAATAATGTATCCTAATAACAATTTAAAATATATTAAATATTTACTTATACTATTATATAGTATAATAAATTTAATATTCTTAATATTATATATACAATTTTAGTTTAACGATAATTTAAACTTGCATAGCCATATATTAAATTTCCGAGGTTTACTTATATATTTCCGCATTCTATAATTATGTATCTCGTCTGTTTCGCTTAAACACGAGTTTTGTAAGTGACGAACAATGATAGTAAGTGTACATTTGTGTGAGTGGAAATCAGCTTTTATAGCAACATGCTATGAAAGTAATCAGTACATTTGTCCAACAGCGCAAAAACTGTACCATTACGAGCACTCAACACAATGTTACATCGTTTGGTAGGTACAAGCTTCGTTATATTATAATATTAACAGGCCTTTGCAATGCGAAACTGCTGCACTTTGCATTTTTTTTGTTTTGTTTTCATTAGTATGTTTCGATAGTTTTTAGCATTTGTTGACACGAATGCTTGCTAGAACAAAGCTTGAGTATCTATTCACATGGTAGACGTAGCTGTAAGAGCACCAACGTTCATTGAAGTCGAACTGCAGGAAAATAAATAAACGTTGAAATATATTGTCAGTTCTATTTCGGGATTATTTTTTTTTATGAAACAAAAAGTATTGTCATCATGAAAAAAATCTACCTTTAGATTTACGAAACTATACCTTTACTGAATCGCGTCCGACTATTTTTTTAGTCGTTATTTAAAAGTGAATAAATGTTTAATTTTGTTCCTTTGTCAAACATGTTTCACGTCTGTAGTTGAATCAATAAAAAAAATGTTTAGTAAAACTATTTTTGTTGTACCAATAATTCATTTAGCGTTTATTTATTCGTTATTTTTAATAAAAACAATGAAATATTAATTAATGTACCGTAAAAACTTTTAGTAAAAGCATAATTCTAGGGAATTTATTTCATTAAATTTAATTTAAATAATTAATTAGTATATATGTGTATATTTGTAAAATTTAATAACAAATATTTGTTTTATTACACGTGCATTTGCTCACATATACATACATATAAAATATTAATAATCCCTATAAGGTTATTAGAACACGTTTGAATGAATAACGTAATTATAAAATAAATTCAACAAAAGTTTCGCAACTATTTTAATAAAATTGTATTAAATTATAAATGAGTACTCAAGCATACTCGTATTATATACATATAGTAAAAACCATACAATTTTACTAAATAACACTTCTAAGTTTAGTAATATGAATTAATTTTAGTGTTATTTTTTATGAATTACTAAAATATGAATTATCACACTAATTTGTTTGCGAAAAGAGCAAAATTAATGAGAAACCATATGAGAAAATTTGCCTACGCAAAAACCTCGACGTAAACAATTTACAAATTATAGGTGAGGTAAATATAAAGTGAATCTGTGCCAATCCATAGATCGTCCAATCACATTCCACCTCATTACGAAACCAAACTACAACGAACGGTGATCAAAAAGTGAAAGGTGCAGAAGACTGCTAGACCAGTGGTCAATAGACGTACAGGAATTTTATGTTCGCATCTCCAACAAAAAAACCAATATAGCGCTTGTAACATTTAACCATAGATAATTTCACATTTTCAACATCTTCAAGTACGAACGAATTATTTCTTTTTATAGAAAAGCGTTCAGATAATTGCCACCTCTTTAGAGGAAATGGAAAGTACGCGTTGGTTCCATCGATTTAAATCGCTTCTATTTCTGTTTTATTCAATTTGAAACACTCTTCAAATTTGTTGCCGTGTATATTATCGATTCAATTTCAATCTAATGTTCTTGTAATTAGTTTATTTTTTGATGAAACTATAAATGTTTTTTTTAACAAATGCACCAATGTTCATAAATCGCAACTATAGTTAAACTTGTTCAAGGTAGTCATGTTGAATACTCTCTGAATATTTTGTATGTAATTAAAAATTTCATTACACTTTCATAATTTCAAGTGTACAAGCTTTTGTAAGCTTTTTGCAAAAAAAATACCGGTTTACAGAATGAAAATTTCGAATGTTTTTTTGCCAGTAATTAACGAGGAAATATAACACTTTAAAAATGGAAAGAGTTTTTGCAATTCGAATGAATTTTTATTTTTAATACCTCATCTCTCAAAATCAAGGCTACACGTAATATATTTCGAAATAACTGAGTTGAGGATTTCTTATATTTTATTTCAAATCCAAACACAATACCTATTTAGTTGAACATAAATTGATAAAGTCAAGGTTTTATTTTTATTTATTTGTATAATTATTACAAAAAAAAATTGTAATTGTATTCAAATACAAATCAATTTTACAGACTTTCCTTTATATAAAGAAAACCTTGATGCACATGCTCGATAAGAATAAGTCAAATATAACAAATTATACATACAACAAAAACCATTGATAACAAATTTTAAAAACTTTTATTGATTATAAAGTGAGAGGTTCATAGAGAATATAGTTTCGTAAATGTTTGATGAAATCGATAATTTAAAACATCATTAGTATTTAACATAAAAATTTCCATTCATAGAATTTTGGCGCCTTAAAAATGTGATTTATAAAATAACCAAATTAAGTCTATAGAAATTCCACGTTTTTTATTTTGTTAATATGATTAACAAATATGTTAAATCCGATAAAATATTAAACAGTCATTGTTCAAGGATTCTTAAAAATGTTGAATTGTTTTTATATAAAATCGTTTCACCTGATTACAGACTAATATGTAATTTTTTATTATTATTGTGCGCGGTGCTATAAAAGCTTTTCTCCAGCGTGTTATGTGATGTTGGTATTTGCTCACAATATTTTGTTTTTTTGCGCAAGACACATTGCGTGAAAGTACCACGAATATATTTAAAAGTCATTGGCGTATGTACTGAATTAAATGACGCATTCAAGGTTATTCAAGGACACCTCTTGTATTAGCAAATAAAAACTTACTACATCCGCTTTCACTCTTCATATTGAAATATTATTTAGGGTATTGCTATTTCATTGCGCGTTCATCATCTTTTAAAGATCAAGGTGAAATAATAAAAGGTTGGCTGTTTTGGAACTTTTGCTTATACGTTCTTGACTATTAGAAATGTTTACTGGAAAATCTGCAGATCCGTGTTTTATTTCTTGGAAATTATTGTATAAAACATTATGTAGCATTATTTTTGGATTCCTTTTATTTATTTATGAGTAGCGTACGTACTATCAAAGAGAGAAATTATAATGTATGAAGTGCATTTTCCAGAAAACTACATTTGGTATTTTTCCTATTCGGGTAAATTTATTCTAAAAATGTCTTTTTGTTTTCTCTATATATCTGAGCATTGGAAAGTATATAAAATATATTCAACCTATTCCAGTGTTTGATTAGGTTAAATATTTAATTAAAAAACGCACTGCGCTGCTTAGTTATTTAAAGTACGTAGTACTTCTTCGAATACATTCAAATTTTAACCATTGATTAACATTGCTATAATTAGTTAAATAATTAACGAACTAATTTGTTATATGAATGGAAAAGTAATTTGTAAAACCCAAAATATTGTTTTTTAATTAGTATAATTATGTTTATTAATATATTTGTTGTTTTTCATAACTAGCACATATAGGAATAGATATGTGCCAAAAAACATATATAATTTTTTTTATTACCAGTACTTTAATATTTTTCGCCCATAACATTAACTTTTATAACTTGCTAATTATTAATATTTGATTTGTTACTGTGTGATTGTTAATTCAAATATGTCTAAATTTTATCAAATACCAATATAATATTTATATAGGAGATATTTTGTGGACCACTCAATTTCTAGTGCGATCACAAAATAAACCATATGCCATATGTTGTTATTCGTTTATATTTCAAATATCTAGATTGTGATTTTATTTAGAAAAGATAAGCTTGTTTTACAAGGTGGTTATGTCCATAAATGGAATCAGTAACACACTTTTAAATTACTCTATTCTATATTCCAAAAATTTGATATTTAAGTATTGACATTTATTTTATTGAAAAATATTAGCATCTTCTATTGGTTTGTGTCCCTTCTCTTGATATTTACGTATCATGTTAACATTTTCGAAAGTTATTTCAAACAAATAACACAATTCCAGAAAATACAACAATCAAATATTATTTTATAAAATATAATTCATAATACATAACACAGTTTACTTCTAATCGTTTACATAATTATGCAGTTAAATGAGGCAATTAGCAATGGGCTTTTTATTATCTTGGAAATACACTTAATATTTCATTCCACTTTCTTGAATTTACGAAATTTGATATATGGAAATTATGACACAATGATGGACACATGAGATGCTGATGTAGAAATTCGCTAAATTAATATTTATAGAAATATGATGAAATATTATTTATTAGATTTGCATATGCAAATAAAAAATTATGCACTACAACGTAAATTGAATTAATTGGCAATTGATGATAAAAAAACAATTTTTGAAAGAAAGAAATTTTCTATATATAAATTTTTGATTTAAATAATGAAAATATTTTAATAATGAGCAAAATAATAAATAAATTCTTGGAATTCATTAAAATTTTCAAATTATTTATATAATTTTAATTAAAAAGCAGATTTGAATAATTTTATTTCAAGCAAATCATTGTTAAATCTGTTACATAATATAATTAAACATAATTCAGAGCAGTGTTAATGATGTATTTTGATATTGTACTTGTTTATTATTTCGCAAAATTGTATCATATCAATGATAACAGTTATTATGTTTGCGAAACAAATTAAAATAAAATCAATTCATTTTGCAATCCATCGCATTTAATTTCCTTTTCGCTTCATATTTCCATACAATTACATATATTTCAATTTCGATCATTTTAATCTAAATTAATTAAAGACTTCTTCGTATCAAGTTGCAAAGGAAAATCACAGTCTTGGTAAAATTTATTTTTCTTCGAAACCTTCACGAAATTTGTTCTTTTCAAAAGTAGCTATAGTATTACAATAAAACTTAGTTATAATTGAAGGGTTGTTAAATCGTTTAATTGGCTCACCTAACAGTAATGTTTCATAATTCTGACCAAGCTAACAATAACAAAAGTAGCGAATGAAAAACCTTTATCGAATTAATGTGCTTTCGCGGAAGCAGTGAGGAGCGCGTGGTTTATATACAATAGAGTTGCAAAATTGTTGCGGACATTAATTGGATAATAAGGTTTTTGTTATGTGTGGCTTTGGATGTGTGTTGTTGAATTGGACGTCATTTAATCCGATTAACGAAGTCCAACGTTCTGGATTAAACAATTTCTCTTGAGACGCAGGTCTCCATTTCAATTATAGCGACATTAATTGCATTTACATTTATGCCATTTCGCTATAATATTGTATGATTGGTAGCACAGGAAAAAAAAAATTACTTATTCAGTATTCACCATTTTTCTTTTTTCTTTTACTTAAATTTCTTTACCGCATTTAAGATCAATTTTATCGCATAATTAAATATTTCGCGTCTACTTAATATTGTAACTTTTGAAATATAGTCGGATTAAATGATCATTGATCAGGGTTTTCTATTTTTATTCTTAGCGCTAAGTGATCATTTTTTTTCTCAACTGACATCAATATCGAACTTAAACGCATCTGGCGCCACTGGAAAGCATATCCATCTTTCTTAACTAATGCGTGGGTGGAACTGTCCAACGTATGTAGTTCTTACTCACACAAGGGTGTGTTCGGCAGTAAATAGCGATTAACGCACAGCGGCCGCAGAATTGTTGGCGGAAGAGTTTGTTGTTTGTATACGTGCACATGCATTATAGATCAAATAGTGATTTACTGGGCCTTGGTTCCGGCTGTTTCATATTACTGAACCAATACAGTTCCATGTCATATTCAATAAATGAGCATCAGCCTACACGTTCCGTTCATTTTACTGGAATTATTAATATAATAGAAAACCGACATAAAATATGAGATGATTTTTGAACTTGAAATACATCTAAAAATATATTTCAAATTTGTATCACACAACCGAAAATGTAACATGCATCTTTTATCTAATTTTTGAATGAAACAAATCGTATGAAATATCGATATGTGAAATAAACTAGATCATGCTCAGATATGATGAAATCTTCGATGCAATTTAAAAGCAAGCGATACAATCCACAGTGGAAGAATCGATAGTTTCAAGTTATTTCACAACATGCTAAAATATTGTATCCGGAAGAAAGTATAACAGTTTCACAGAATTCAGAGCACAGTTCGATTGAATATACATACGCCCAAACTGCCAAGCGAAACATTAGGACACATATATTTATAAACTTATTTCCCGTGTTTTATCTATGCTCTATATACATATGTATGTGCTTATGTGTATTTGACATATTTATTAAACCGTTTCTATTCGTACGTCGGAAATAAAGAAAATAAACATTATTCGTAAAAACCATTTTAAAATTTATATATACGTATGCAAAGTTTGATGTAAAGTGTATTCGATTTAGTATTCAAATATGATCTTGATATTGTATTGTTGTTTCAGGTGTAAGAGGAAAAGATGGCACACAGAAGATCTTCCAGCGACAAGTGTTATTATAACATTCCACAACGAAGCCAGGTCCACGTTATTACGAACAGTTGTTAGGTAAGTTAATTCAAAAAGTTTTTATAGTAAAATAAAAAGGTGCTTAATATATATATGTTTTAATGAATTATTTATTTTATGATAATTATTGTTGAAACCATTTAAAATTGAGCAATTTAATTTAATCTACCATCGCGCAATATGAAAAATGTAAAAGCTATTCATTATTATTTATTTATAAATGCAATAAGAAATTAATGTGAGCATTTCTAATGTTGTTACTCAATAAGAAGTCGTTATCTGGTTTGTGCATCTTTAAACAATCTGGAATTTCTCACTTATCAACTTATACAATATTCGTATAACAGTATTGTAACATCTTTAGTAGACGAGGCTTAATTTAATAATAATTGTGTACCATCGCTTCCTTTCACTTTTCTTTCAATCGAAAGCTGTTAACTGTAACAAAACAGCTACATGATTTCAAATCATGGTCGGACTCTTAATATTTAATTAAATAGTACAATGCAATATTAATAATCACTGTACAAATTTAACGTGAAGTTACTATTAATTCTAATGCATTTAATAATATTACTTGATTTATATTGCATAGAGAAGTATGTTACATTTCGGTAAAATTTATTTAATTAACCATGTCTAAATTATGTTTTAAATAAAGAAAATTTGTTTTGCATGTTAAGTTAATTGACATCTTTAAATTCCCGTTCCGTAATTATCTAATTGTAATTCTGGAGAAAATATCGCTTTCGGCGCCACTGGTTCGACCCCGGCGACCGTAGTGAATGTTGCTAATTTTTAAGAATAAGAAATGACTTAAAATTGAGGAAGACGAGATTTACAAAGGTTTTTTTTTGCCAGTTATAGAAGATCGTTGCGCTGGTATCGTTTCTGCGTCTACTCGCAGGCTTTCACAAACCATTTTGCTAAAAAAATAATTGATTACAATATTCTTTTTGCTCTAGAGCTAAACAGTATTATAAATTATATTGCAGGCACTTTCATCTAGTTTTAAAACGTATTACTTTACATGACATGGCTCGATGCAATTAATTATGTATTATAATGAAATTTTTATTCTAATAAAACATTATTTTCTTCATCGTCATATGAAATTGTTCTTCATTTTACCTTTTTTTGCTCGTCATACATAGTTTAGAAGTCTGTAACAATTTTAATTTAAGTCGTCCTGATTTCGAAAAAATATATATGTCTTATAGTATTAAGTAGCATGTTGATCGCTCGCTTGCTATGCCGTAAGATCAAATTTTGTCGCTTCTTCTCCTCTGAAGGTAACGAACCGATTTCAACTAAATTTGACACACATATTATGCAGGTGTCCGATTGAATCCATTCGCATTTTAAATCCAATAGGAGATCAGGGACGCTCAAAAAAGGTAGACTCTAATATGCAGATTTTACAAAATTCTGATCATATAAAAAATTCTACGTAATATTATTACTTTTGATGTATCTATGCGAACTGCTTTTTATTATTCATTTAGAATACCGATTTCTGAATCCTAAGAGGATTGAAAAGTGACCGCATTGTTTTGAACTGTTACAATCTTAAAGTGGTAAAGTAGACCATTTATGGGTCTATCTCGAAAATAAGTAATAAATCTTCTTGAAGTAAACAATAGGGCTAAACATCAGAAATACGCATAGCTTTTTGAAGACTAAAAGCTATAGATGTAACGGAAAGAAAGAAGAGCTTTGATTGGCTGAACTTATTGCAGGGTAGATTTCTCAGACATTATTTCATCAAGTGCGCCTCCGTATACCCGATTGGTTTGATTTATTGTCGAAAGCGCTACCGTTTAAAACCAATATGGCTGTCGTTGTGGTGCGAGCGTTTTGTCAGTTTGAATTGATATTTTAATGAAGCACACGATTGCTCTCGTGTCAAATAAAATACGCTGCAATTAATTTTTCACCGAGAAAGTTTATACTTTGAAAGATTTATTTCGACCACGGAAATGATCGAGTTAGACTTTCCTTGTTATAACATTTTCAAAATCTCCTATTTGTTTAAAATTACATAAATAGAGATCGTTTATATTTCCCATGTAATAATTGTTTTTTGTTTATTTGCAGTGTGCTTAATAGAAGTCCAGAGCATCTCATTAAAGAAATTATACTCGTAGATGACTTCAGTGATAGACGTAAGTTATATTTTTAACTTTTACACTTGCACTTTTAAGTTTTTTTTTTATGGAATATATGATTAATAATATATATGAAAACGAAAACGGTTAGTCTATATTAATATAGAAAGCGTAAACTTGTGTAATATACGGTAATTACTGAATAAATATTAATTATTAGGAAAATAATTAGTGAAAAGAACATAATCCTTGTTAGCATGGTTATAATTACGATTTCCTGTTTTTAGTGTAAGAATTTTTCGTCTTGCCATAAAAGGAGTAATATTTATGAATGGTGAGATCTGTAGTATTATGATGACTTTGCATTTGTTCCATAGTTGCCCAATTTTTTTTTATTTGTTTACTTATGTAAGAAAGTCATTTCGTTTTTTTAGTGTTTTATTGTTAATTCATGTTGGTAACAATAAAAACTTTTGTTTTAAAATTGATGTTTTTATTATCACAATTACGAGAAAATTATAACTTATACGTTCCGTTTCCATTAAAAAATAATTTAAACCATCAATAATGTTTAAAAAAGAAAATTGTTTGAAATACAAGTTTATATAGAGCAAAAAAGAAAACGCGCAATCTTATTGTAATTTATTCATAGCTTTAATCAAATAGTTAAATAAGTTGCTGATGTTTCATTAACGTTCACCTGACCGTTTAATAAAAGTTTTACCATCTTGCATACGAAGCATGTGCATTATGCGTAGAGAAACAATTAGAGTTCGCTTGTCGAGGCTAAGGTAGCCGACAGATTGCGCCTTAGTGTGGTGCGGTGTACGGAATTGTGTAGCCGACAGCGGTGAACCCACGGGCATTTAATGAAGAGTACATTCGCAAGCTTGCCGCAAGTTTGTTGCTGCTAGTTATCGGCACCGTCAAATTGAACACCCGCAAGATAACGTAACGCTTACACGCGATTCTATCAATCCTCTCATGCTGTTCACCCCTTTCAGCAACCCGTGTCTTGATTGGAACAGAACAGTTAATAGCTAGATAGATTTGTTCGATTTTTAGTGTCCCCGGAGCGGTTTTAGTTCCATCTCCCTTGGCGATCACTTACTTTAATTTTGAAAGAAACTTGAGTGATTTACAAAGCGATTTATTAAGGAAATGAGAATTGCTTCATACTTAATTGATTTCAGTATCACATTTTACGGACACCAATATTAAAATAGGAAATTATACTGATAATAATAATAATAATAAATTTGGTAACACATATTATTAGTTTATAGATCAACGATAATTGATATTGTATTATTATAATTAATTTGATTAATTATTCAATAAATTAATTTATAGAAATTGAGTATTTCGCATAAATTAACTGGTAAATCACATATGAATGTGTAATATGAATCGGTTCTGTGACAATCGAGTGATATAGTGAGAAGAATGAATGCATTAGTGTCAGTTGCAATTCGAAAATTGAAATAGGCCACTGGAAAATTGTCGCTGCAAAGTGTCTTATTAAATGCGGAATAGGACTATAGGACAGAACGCCTGAATTAACGATTTTATAACATCTCTCGCCCGCAAGCAAGAAAGATTCGGCAACGTTTTCAATAAATTTTATCATGCTTCGACGATTTTATCGTACTGCCTGCGCCACTGTGCGCTCACTTATATATTTTCCTTTTCGTTCTACGAAAAAGTACAAGTTGCCTAAGCTATATATTATCAGTGAGGTGTTCCACAGCCGCTTTCGTTCTATACAACGGAAATATACAACCACTGAAATTTTATAGTGCGTAACCGCATTATTGCTATATATTCTATTCTTAATTTTTCATACCTACTTTAAATGGCATAATAAATAATTATTACCATTATAATACAATATATAGCAATCGCTAGTTTAATTCCAAATTAGTTTATTGTTTTCAAAGAGATCGTCTGCACAATGCCAACTTCATAACTAAGACATTCATTGAAAAATGATGGTAAAGTTATTTAAAATTAACAATGCCATTAAAGTAGATAGAAGTATATAGAAATTAAAGGTGCTTTGATATGAAAGTGTCTTTAAAATCAATTATAGAATATTAAATTTTGCAAAACAAACATCTATATATATGCATTGCTAAAGTGAACAGATCTCTATTATCCTTTGATCTTTGATTTTTCATTGTAGACGTGCTTCTCAACTGTATGTACGTATTACCATAAATAAGTATGCACTACATAGTATCTTGAAGTTGAAGTGTGTTTGCTAACTTTAATGCTTATTGCAGTTGAAGAACAATCGTAAGAAATAGTTTTGGAAACTTTAGTGATTACGTTATCTATATCATCAAAAGTACGACGTACAAAAATTTATATTTAACTAGATCTTATTACCATAATTTGCATTTAAGTTCAGTTAAATTACACAAAGTAGTATATGCAGTGGGAAACTAAGTGTATGAAATATGCTAACGTCAGAGTATGCAACTGCGAAACGACTCAGAAGTAACTTAATTACATGCGATAACTTTTTGTTATACTTACATATATTTCAAGAGTTCGCCAACTTTATGGAAAATAACTCATTCTAATGTTAGTTTCGAAAAAGTTCACACACGAAAGAAATGAAATAAGATTAAAAGTCCTCTCGTCCTTTTTCCATATTTCATGCTCAGCATGTTTTTCCGTTTTTTTTTTGATGATATGTGGTGTTTGTTATAGCGGATGATGGCGAAGTGCTGGCGAAGATACAGAAGGTCAAAGTCATCAGGAACGAGAAACGCGAAGGCTTGATGAGGTCCCGAGTACGAGGTGCTGATGCAGCTACTGCTTCTGTCCTAACTTTCCTGGATTCGCACTGTGAGTGCAATGCTAATTGGTTGGAGCCACTTTTAGAACGTGTTGCCGAGGTAACAAATTTATTTTCTACAGTTTCTAATTCACATCTGCACTACAGACATCATTACTTAACCGTTACATAACGTGTAAAGTAGTGTTGATATAGACTATTTAAATAGACATATTCCATCGAAATATACTCTGCAATTAATTAGTTTTAAAGTTGTTAACATTTAATATGCAATTAAATTAGTTTCGAAGGACTAGAAAATTGTTAAAAAAAAATGCTTTTTGAACAGAAGTCGTGTAAAATATTACTATATTTTATTTTAAATGTAACTACTTTTCGTAAATATTATAGAAATCGCACAAATAACTAGAGAAACATACATTTCCGGTTTGACCACACACGCATGTAATATAATACTTATTATTTTGTGCATGAAAGTAAAAAATATCTAAGCCTATGTCAATATAACGACTAAGTAGTGAGTAATTGTTCGAGCCGGAAGTGGTATCCTGGAGCGAAGGAAGGGTTTAAACGGGTGACGTGTTGATGTCATCGTCCATGTCTTCTACATCCGTTCACAATACCACTATACTCAAGTCAAGCGTTTAGCAATCATCGATCACCGGATATTGGTGACTTTAATAGCGAAAAAAGGCGGGTTCAATTTATCGAATCCACGATCGGCAACCGGGTGATTTACCGTGCGGACAATACGATTTAAACGCGAGTTTAAATATAAATTTTCACATCGTGGCGCCGCTGAAAGCGGATTTATCGTTTCACATTAGCTGCGAGACTAGCCTAGTCGTCCGTTTCATTTTAACCTGCCACTCTCGACTAACACGTTCCTGTGTCCCTTCTGGTATAACGTATCAAGCGTGTAAGAACGCAAATAAAATAAAAAAAACGGATTTAATCGGTTTGCTCTCTGCGCGGCCAAAGCAGGCACTACACGAAATTCGAAACTATGAAACTTACGTTTGGTACCTGTTGTGCAAACTGAACGCGATCACGATCAAAGCCAAACGTAATTCTTATCCAATGCCATAGCAAATTGTCTTTCGATCCCAAATTGCTTGCGAGCTTTCTAAATATGGAAGATTCATATTTATATCCAAGCTTACAGGTACAGAGTTGTATCGCTGTTTGAGAAGCTTATATAGCTTTAGAAATATTATCCTCCAACGTCTAGCTCAACCATATATGTACCATACAAATTGAGTAAACGTAAACCAGATAAAGAACAATTCGATTGTTTCCAATGCAATTTGTGTTTTCGTTCGCAAATTCTAGTATGTATATGACAATAATAACAAGCTTTTATTGCCGATTTTTAGAAATAGATTTGAAGTATTTTCATATTTAAATCTAGTCAGATTTTCAGAGGAAAAGCAGATATATATATATATATATATATATATTTTATCTTTCGATACATATTCAGAATTAGGATAATAAATATAAGAATGAACAAAACGCAAATAAAGTTTTTATTATTTATAAAACTAGATCGCCATATATTTTATAAACATACATGTTATTATTAATAACCAGAGTAAAACTATAATTGTGTAATTTAAATGAATTACGCATATGTTTTGCTGTTACCCTCATTATAAATTTAATAAAATATTGTCATGCATGTTATAAAATTATAAATTAATCTGGGTTAGATTAATTAAAACTTCTGCATTCTAAATAAATATAATTAAACCAAATTATCCAGTTCCCTTGCCATACTGTAACAAAAGTCTAGAAATAAATTTCATATGAAACATGTAAAATAATGAATAGTCTCTGCTGGCAAATGAAACCAAATAAAATACAAATAAAACGTTATTTATTTTTGGTGTAAGCTACGTAGGATATTTACGAGAGTACATTTCACGTATTATTTTGTATGGTAGTCTGGTGCGTGTTTACTCTGCATACGTAGATCTGAAGTTAGCGACTGATATACCTTAATATAGCGTGCAACACAGTCAGGTAATTTGATCTTATAATACAAAACAGAAAACAATCTGGGATGATATGTGTCAAAGTTCGTTTTGATATTCGATACTATGATGCACTCATAAGATATCATACTAAACTTTTGACAAGCTGTAAAACGATACTATTAGGAGGTTTCTGTAAAGAAGAGTTATTCAATTTTTTTATTCTTACCTTAATTACATAATTTGATACCATATCGTAATTAAGTCTTGCTTCTTTATGATATTAAAACATTGTAAAATTAGATTCGATACCAAAAATAGGGAATTTTAGAAAAATTCATTCACTCATATAACGGCATTTAAATCATGCAGTTTTTTTTTATGTGGAAATTTAAAAGACTGTAGATTTTTTAAATTCTTGTAGATCTATTGACTAAATTCTGTTTGATATATTTAGTTTATATTGTTTAAGTTACAATTTAACTAAAAGTAGTTTTAATATACTACATATTAGCATTATTATTAGTAGAATTAAAATTTTATATATAATCGCACTCTCAATCTCGAGTATCACAAAGGAGCACTCAATGACGTGCACTAGAGTTACATTGAAATGATGTGCCCTTTGTAATATAAGCTGTTGTTTAATTTACTAACGACAATGGGTGGAAATTGAACAACATTGTAATTAAGCACACATGCTAATCAAATGAGAGTGCATGCAACGTGCGACCTGTGATAACCAGTAATTGCATATTATGATTTGATACAGGACCCGAATCGAGTAGTGTGTCCTGTAATTGATGTGATAAGCATGGACACATTCCAGTATATTGGCGCCTCAGCGGATCTACGCGGTGGATTTGATTGGAACCTTGTGTTCAAATGGGAATACTTGAGCAGCGCTGAAAGGCAAAGCAGGCAACGTGATCCCACCCAGGTATGTGTATATGATATATCGATAACACATACATAATACATCACATCGCTTCACACTTTATAAACTCATATGCTGCAGTCAATAGAATATCTCTATTATTTGCACGTTTCGCAAAAATGAAATATAAGACTTTGACTTTTCGCTGTATAATAAAATGATTTATGATTCTGTTAAAGAAGAAAATCATTTCACCTGCGGATAAAAGAGCGCTGAAATTATATGTCAGATTTTGTTTCAGAATTTATTTCGAAGTGAAAAGACGCTTCTTTTTTAATATAGTATTAGCATTTTGGTTTTAGTACAAATCAAATTTATAATTTTTTTCCAATAATTTATTTAAAATGAAAGTAATATTATTAACTCAATCATTTTTATTCAATTTTAAAGGTACTTTTGTAAATTATTTTTGAAAGGATTTTTTTATTGAATTCAAGCTCATTTGTCTCAATGTAGTTTTAGTAAAAAACATAATTAATTACAAGTTTTCACTAAAATATAATAACTTTATTTCCAGGCTATAAGAACGCCTATGATAGCTGGTGGCCTATTTGTTATAAATAAGGTCTATTTTGAACATTTAGGAAAATATGACATGAAAATGGACGTTTGGGGTGGAGAGAATTTGGAAATATCATTCCGAGTTTGGCAATGCGGTGGCAGTCTTGAAATCATTCCATGTAGTAGGGTAAATATTAAATATATATAAAATGTTATTCTTGTTAAGAATCTTATACAATATGATAATTGGTGTGTATTTGTATTTTTTTTTTTCGGATAGGTAGGACATGTGTTCCGTAAACGACATCCCTACACATTTCCTGGAGGAAGCGGGAATGTATTTGCTAGGAATACTAGACGAGCAGCTGAAGTTTGGATGGACGATTACAAACAATATTATTACTCAGCCGTGCCATTAGCGCGTAATATACCATTTGGCGAGTAAGTTATTTTAAAGTTTATTTTACGGTGGAAATATCAAATGGATTTTATGTTGTTACTGTGCGGAACCATATAAAAACGAATGTGTTTAATAAAAGTGCTGCCGTCGATTTAATGTAGTTTTTATATCGTTACTTATGTTCGCTGCAACTGACAGTTTTATTTTCCCAAACGTTTTTAAACATTGTAACAACAATTTCATTAATTTATTCATGTTAAATGCCACAATGAATTTTCATGTATTTTTAAAACCAACAGCAGCTTTATTTTAATTGATTTTATGTCTACATTTTGTGGGATCAGTTTATTTAATATAGACATTTAACAAATATGTCGTTGCTACCCTCAATTTTTATTTTTATGCATAGCATACATATTATATTCGAAGTGCTTTACTTGTGCTTTAAAGTTGAATGATATTTTACAATCAGTTTATGTCTAATTTTTGACCAAATATCTTTCGCTCTACAAATTATTCTTTGGCAAAATTATATGCTAGAGTACATAAATTCTTAATAAATTAAAAGCTGTACTTAAGAAGACTGCGTTGACAAAATCAGTAGTGACCTAGATTTGTACACGTATAAAAAACATAACAAATGATAAATCATATGTTGTCCCAATATATACGGTGACAAGTTTGAAAATTACGAAACGAGTAACCACTATGACAGGAAAATGAAATTGACAACTTTAAGCACTTAATAAAAACACGGGACACGTCGCTCCATAAAACTGTCCAATGTATCATGTTTTTTTCAATCGTCCGCAGCGCTTAAATACGGGACACCACTGATGTTTTGAACATGCGTCCCGAAATCAGATTAAAAGTTACCTCGCTGTCCCATAACTACATTGGGCTTCATTTAAAAGTTTTCATCTAATTATCGATGATGAACATTTAATTTTCATCCTCACTGTAACGGCTGTATGACACTTTTTAATTGAATTTTATATCATATAGGTATAGCAATTCTCGGTATTGCATTTAGAAGTCGATAATCTACTTAAAAAAAATAAATCTATTATAAAGTTTTGATATTTGGTTGATATGTTCCCTAATATATTTGTATTGTTGATGAAATAATGATAATATTTCAGTATCCAAGACCGACTGGAATTAAAAGAACGACTACACTGTAAACCATTCAAATGGTATTTGGACAACGTATACCCTGAGCTTACAGTGCCTCATGCCACAACAGCAAACTACGGTGCATTACGGCAGGGAATTTACTGTTTAGACACAATGGGTCACCTGATCGATGGCACAGTAGCAATGTATCAATGTCATGATACCGGCGGAAATCAGGAATGGGGCCTGACCAAATCTGGCCTAATTAAACACCATGATCTCTGCTTGACATTAGATAAACCACTCAAAGGTCTTCAAATTGTAATGAGACTATGCGATGGTACCGAAAATCAAAAGTGGCGCATGCTAGACACCGGTGGACTACTCAGACATTACCGCTACCCATTGTGTTTAGATTCGCGGTATACGGACGACAAAGGCGTCACAGCAGAACGCTGTAACACCAACTCCGAAACGCAACGTTGGCGATTGACGAATCGGCTGTCGTGAGTATTGTCGCCGATTTTCATACAAAATGTAACTGATATAACTGATAATGATTACGGTGAGGCATTTACGACAATGCGTACGATTGCGAATATAAGCATTTTTAAATTGTTATGCATTGACTCAAATGACTGTGGCACCAAGTTACAAAATAAAGCAAATCCTAACGAAGTTATGATCAAATTTAATAGATACGCGTTGAGTGGGCTGTAAAAGCAATTACTAAAAATGACGTTATCTGAATTCGCTTAAAATCATTCCAAAGGTGCATTTATTATTTTCGTTCTTATACTCTGCAATTCTATATTTCGTTTCTATTTTATATATAGTTTTGTTTCCATTGATTACGTTTATTTCTTATATAGATATCAAATTACTAAACCGAATTAAATTTTCTAAAATTATTACAGATCAATTACGATTTTTTTTAAAATTTCATTCTACTTTTGCAACAAAATTATAAAGTATAAAGCCATCATTGTTGAATTAACATCAAGTATTGTACTTAACAATCAATCAGGAATTTGGTGATAAAAACTCACTAATAAGTCAGTAATAATTTAAGCAAGCACAATGAGAGTTTATTTGTTATGGCGAAATATACCATACTTTGGCACTAAGAAAACAATAAATAGTCAGTTAATAATATATTTTAAAATTAAGTTACCTTCTGTATATAGTTTATGAGTATAAGACTAGCTTTTAGGAGTATATCGGGCTTAAATGTGAAAGGAAACGAATGAATGTCGATGTATTTTTTTTACCGAATTTAAGTTCTTAGAGCGGGTATATCATATTAATAGGTCCATAAGTTATGCTTATGGACTTTTAAAATAACGCAAGTTACCATAAAATGGCGTATAACACAGTATTTTAATTTTAATCTAATTAAGACCAATTCCAATATGTGTAAATATAATTTCTAATGTATTGTTTCCATTTGTGTTTGTACTTAAAACTGTATTAATAGAAGTTTTTGTTGAATTGTGATTTACAATATTACGTCATGTTTGTGAATATTAAATAAACGCATGGTGGTATTCTAATAATATTAAGATTATAATAATTAGTAATATATAAAGATGAATATTTTTAAGTATGAAATTGTGCGTAAGTACTCTTGTATTTGGTATTTGCGTATAGAAAGCGTGGTAGGCAGTTATAAAGAAATTGTAAATAAAATTGCTGGAAATGCCGATATAATATCATTGGAGATATTTTCTTGTACAACGCTCATATATGATTGCGGAACATAATTTCTTACGATGTTAATTTTTCTGTATATACGTCACTTATAAGTAGAATGCTCGATTTGAAAATAATATATATATATATATGGATTTTTTTTTAATTTAAAATAAATATAATATATAAAATGAATATTTCTTTTACATGAATCATTTAGTGAATGTATAGGATTCGTAGTATATTTTGGAATATTTTATACATGCATTTTAAAAAATATAAATTGATAATCAACTTGAAAATATTTTTAAAAAAAATTGGATGCCGGTTATATGAAACAAATATATGTTTATTCAGTTTTGATTCGCTATGAAATCGTTTCTGATACATACACATAAAAACCATAATTATAAATTTACAATATAAATTATTTGAATCCTTTTACTTTTCCTTTTTGTGCCTTTTTGACTTTACTCTTCAAAGCTTCAATATCAACGGAAGCATTGCCTTTGTTTGGATTCGCAGCAACTGTTTCTTCAGTCGGAGGTATAAATGCTTGGTTTCTTCTCTCTTCACGTTTCTTTGTAGCCTCCGTATGTTTTTCACTTTTTGCTTTCCGTTCCTTCGATTGTTTTTGTTCAACGCTCAGGAAAAATTCACCCGTTGCCAATTGTTTATCGATCTGAAACAAACATAAGAACATTAAATATTTGAAATTTACAATTGAGATTTTTAACATACTTTGCTTTCGGCTTGAGATGGCGGGAATGGTGTATACGGTTTTTTATCAACTTTGTTCTTCGGTTGCTTCCGTTTACTGATGTTTTTATTGATGAATTTTGGTAAAAAACGCTCCCAATTTTCATTTTGCAACTTTGGATCTTTCGCTAATTCGCGTTTGATCATCAAAGCTTTTATGTTGTAAATTGGGTGAATATTTTTCATGGTTTCTTCAACAATTCGTCGCACTTGTTGCAAGCCCCGGTAAGGCCCTAATGCAGACACAGTTTGTCCTTGTACCAAAACGTAACAGCTCGTCAACAGCTCAATTGATTTTAATGTACAACCATTTGGACCAATAAGTCTTTGTCGTCGTTTTACAAATTTATCTTTATTTCGCACTAATGTTCCGATTTTGATTATATCGCAACCGATTTCGTCGTCTAAAACACGAACTGCTTGCTCGTACGGTACACTCCGAGACATTAGTTTAATCATGTCTCTTGATTTTATAATTATGTACGGATCCCAGGTTTTACGTGTGGTTTTTACTGACATACTACCTAATAAATTTATAAGTATAAACATTAATATTCGGGTACAATATTCCTAGAAGTTTACCTTCAATTAAGTCTAATTCAGCTTTTACACCATGGCCGTTAAGTGATTTCTGTACTAGAGGCCAACATTTTTTCAAATATTGTTCTCGATATCGTGGAAACAATGTGGCGAAAGAACTTTCCTCTAATAAGTTGTGTGGGTTGTCGGCTGCCTTGAAATCGGGTATCTTAAGCGACCAAGCGTTTTCGACGGGTCCTTCTTTAAGTTTAGGACCTTTATCCTCCGAGTCACTCATGTCTAAGCGATAATTTAACGTAGATTCGTTAACCACATGTGTTTACATACAAATTTAACCTTAAAATGTAATTTTCACGACGTGAAATTTAGTATTGACCAACACGGCAACTTTCGTGGTATTTCGTGGTATGTTACATATATGATAAGTGGAGTGGGATTGTATATTAAACAAAGTAATACTATATAATTTATTAGGAACTAAATAAAGATTTATAAATAATGAGATGATTATAATAATTTCGTTTCATAATTTACTTCTGGTCGTACCGCTTAATCAATTATCTTGTTTTTGTGGCCGAGTTAAAAATGTTTATTTTTAGACTTAATTATAGTATAACTCATATTTAAATAAATGTATATATGACCAGGATATGTTAAATAAAAATGAATTTTAGATATAAGGAAGAAAATTTCATGTTAGAATTATTTGTTTGTTGTGGTTGTGCTTATTAGAAGGTCATTTGTGTGTTTTGTGTTATTTGCTCGTTTCATTTCGCTTGTTGTATTTTTCTGTATTTGGTAATAGTGGTAGCGCTGTCATGAGTATTTTGTTTTTGATCAAATTATTGTTTTAATCAGGTGTGATTTATCTGAATTGAATAAAGATAAGCGATAATGGGTAATGCGGGCAGCAGTGGTCCACCGAGGGAGAGACAGAAGTCCGGTGATACGGCGCCGTCATCACCCATGAGAGAAGGTACAGCGTTCGTTTTCGACAAGAAAGCCGATGGACGAATTTTCCAGAGTCTACATGGATCGCAAGAGGATGAAGAAGCATACGGGGCGCCTGGTGCACCGCATGAAATTACATTCGAATCGCCTAGGCCACGCTCGAATACTGTCTCTGAGGGGACCAAAGTGAGCGAGAAAGTTCTACCGACCGTATTTCGTTGGGAAGGGGGCGGTAAACAAGTATGTTATTATTTATTTATCCCTCCCATTATTGATGACTCGCGTTAATTACATTGTTTATAGGTCTATATTAGTGGAACGTTTTCCGAATGGAAAACTTTACCCATGGTTAAAAGTCATGGTGATTTCGTAACGATTATCGACTTACCAGAAGGTGAATACCAGTACAAGTTTTATGTGGACGGCGAGTGGAGGCATGATCCATCACTGAACATTATTGATAACGGCATGGGATCCAAAAATAATTTGGTCGCTGTGAAGAAATCCGATTTTGAAGTGTTCCAAGCGTTGGACAAGGACAGCGAGTGTACAGCGGGTGATGAACAGCGAGAATATTCGCAAGAGATTCCCGCGAATAAGCCATGGGAAAAGGTGTCGGGACCACCAGTTTTGCCACCACATTTACTACAAGTTATCCTGAACAAAGATACACCGTTATCGGTAATGAACACAACTAAGACGCTAGTGTTTTTCAAAAATCGCTTGTTTCATTTTGTTTTAGTGTGAACCAACACTGTTGCCAGAACCGAATCATGTGATGTTGAATCATTTGTACGCACTGTCAATAAAAGATGGCGTTATGGTGCTTAGTGCGACTCATCGATATCGGAAAAAATACGTCACTACTTTACTTTACAAACCGATATAATGCGTTATTATTATTATTATTATTTTAACTGCTCCGATTTGTGTAGATAATATGGTTTGGCTTTTAATATGATCCGTGTGACTCATTTTATATCTATCGCCTTTGTGAATATTCTATTGTATATATATATCTAAATATTTACGCTAAAAATTGGGAAGCCATTTGCATAATATTTTATTAATTTAAATGATGAATGGTGTTGTACAATGCACTTAATAGAGATAAATATTAGAATTGCGTTAAATTTTGATGTGACTCAAACTATATACCTTTCTGCTTAGTTTTAGTTTTTCAGTGAAAATAAACAACAATGTATTTTTGCCATATATAATATAAAACTCTAATTAGAAATAAACTTTAAATATTAAAAACATCTCATCGGTCTATTTGTTATATATTTTACGGCTGTCAGTATTGCCTAATACTGGGTAAATTAATTGTTAAGCTAGCACAAAAAAAAGTCGATTGTACCATATAATACGGTAAATAAAGGAATTTCATCATAAATTCCTCACAAACGACCAAAAAGAAACGAATATGCATATAGCGTAATATAATAACGGAATTTGATTACAAGATACAAATTTAGAATATTTCATTCCATTGTTACGTAAATTATAACAATAAATATCTGGCATGTCTGACACTGAACGTTCGTATACGTATTTTGGTTAGAATTGAAAATATTTGAGTCGATTTTTCTTTTAATGGAGAACTATAGACTGGTGTAGTTGATATGATATATGTAAAATAAATAATATATGAATAAATTTCGAGTGCCATTTTTTCGTAATCAGTACTTTTTTTGAAAAAATTTTTCATATTAAAGTTATGCGAAATTTTCAGTCATGGCATTTAAAAAATAGGAGGTTTTCTTGCTAGGCATATACAAATCTTAATTTTAAAGTTTTTTAATTCGATTCATGGATGGTCAAAAGATATATTTCCGCTAAAATCTCGAGATCGAAAGTTTACATGATTACTGCGTATAAGAAGGTAAAACATAATTTCACAAAAGAAATGCAATTATTGTAATTCATAATTATCAGATAAAATGGTAATTCATAAGATCTCAACTATATATTTGTTCTATAGTGTAAATTATAGGTAAATAATACAAGACAAATCAAGAAAGCACCTTTTTTACGTAAATTAAAATTAAGCTAAATTATTTAATTAGAATTTAGATAATGGGCTCTTATGTTGTAAACGTGTTTACTGTTTAATTGTGAAATGAAATCGCTAGTATATAATTTATTAGTATCTATTAGTGTTCTAATTTTAATTGATATTAAGAAAACCTCATCTCTAAATATGCAAGAGTGAATTTTAATCAACGTTAATTTTCATTATTTCCTGTGCTGATTAAACTGGGCCAATTGAAAAATATATATTTGCCTGCTAAAGTGGAAACAAATTAAAATTATTTACTAATTCATTATTGAAGTTTTAGAACACGTATTCTGTAGAAGTTTTTATTTAATGAAGTTGTGCCATTTTCAAGTGTAAAATTGCGAATGTATACATGTTTGAGTACGAGTTTAATGATTGCAAAATACAGAAGTGAAACATGTTTATTCATTGATTCCCGTACAGATTAAACAAAGGATCAATTGAAAAATATTAATTCCCCTATCAAAGTGGAAACAAAATAATTTACTAATTGCCATTTGAAGTATATAAAGCGAATTTTTTGTCTCTGCCAGAGGTTCTATAATTTGCGAATTTCCACTATTTTTAAGTGGAACACTCTATGTTTTACAAAACCGTAAATGTAGATAAGTTTAAAAAGCATTTCAATTACTGAAAAACTTCTACTAAAACGCAGTATCACTCAAAATGTTTCAAACAATTGTAGACAATTCTTAATTTAAAAACGCATACTTATAAAAGCGTAATACATTTTTTAGTCTTATAAATAATTCTTGCTTAGTAATAATTAACCACCAATAACTTATTGTTCATTTGAGTAAATTGGAAATCAAATTAAAGTAATTTCCGATCAACTTTTTAAATTTGACTTCAATAAAAATTATATCTCTAAGACCGAGCAGAATTTAGATTGACTACTACTGTTATATACGAAGCACTTATAATAAGATTTCCCTCAGCTCATTCAACTAATGAGAGCCGGAAAATGGAAACTGTAGTATACCCGCGGGGGACTAGGCTGTTCTCTCTTACTCTGCTGCACAATTTTGCACCCTTTTTTAATTTAATCATTAGTTTTGCGCGGTTTCATCTTGACGATGTGTTAAAATAATCGGCACGGAAAATTTGTTCGCAAAAATATGTTACATTATTATTTTTATAGTTTGGGTCCTCATTCTTTCCGGTACATTAAATAATTTAAGAATCATTTGTCATAGATTTTGTGAACCACTGAAAGATTTAAAAATTTTTTTTTACTAAACATGTAAATTCTCGTTCATATTGACAAACTCGGCACCATAAATGATTTAAATTCACATTTTCTGGGTCACATATCGTGCAACAGCAAAATAAACATAAAATATTTATTAAACCAGAAAAATTATTGGCATGGAATCATTGCTGAGTTAGTAAATTGCGTTTATTTCGCAGTTAAGTGGGAAATGAATTAAACGAATGCACGTAAAATACAGAATGCTTGCCTTAACCAAGCGTATAAACTCATATCGTCATACACATAAGAGGATGTAAAATACCAGGAGGAGGAGAGAAAGTAGAGAAAACACCGGAAGAACATGAAAATGAAGCATTTTCATAGCAAAGTAAGTGGCAAAATGCCCTGCAGTTTGAAATATGAGAATTGTTCTTTTTATAGACGGCAACATGCCAGTAGATTGCTTGTTGTTGCAGTATGCGTGCAGAACATAATGGATGCACTTTATTTTCCATTTCGCTTGTTTTTTGCCTAAATTATGTTACTGCTAATGTAATTAACAATTATACGTAATAAATTGTATAATATAATTACTCAGAAGCGATCTCCAGTGCATCACCCATATTATAGATAGAAAATAGAACTTGCACAAAAAAGACTACATCCAGATTTCCCTGCTTAATAAGCACTTTTCGTAAAACTTCAATTGAACAGGATTATTTAATTTTTTTTTATCTAAAAGCTCGGACAAAAAATGCCTTCTTGAAAAGAGATTTGACAAGCCACCAAGCAGAAAGTGCTTACGTCTACAAAATTAAACTATTTTTTAGTAAACTAAATAATTTTAGTATATAAATTTATAAATAAAAGTTATAAAAATATAGATTTATTTCAAATTAAATTAATAAATGCAAATACATTCTGAATTTCACAAACAAAAACTTAGTTTTACAAATGTTTGTATTTTTATATTTTATAAAATAACCAGTATTTATAGTTGCCTATTTATAATAGGTTTGATGTATAAAATAAATGATTTAGAATAACATCTAATTTGGTAGTGAATTCTCTTTAGAAATGGTTTGTTATATATTAAATTATAATATAATATTTCCGATTTGAAAATGATATAATAAAAGATCATAACTATAGACAATTTATTGACTCAAGTATTAAATAGTTAACAAGTACTGGAAGTGCAGACAAATGTCTGCGTCGCTTATTCTAATGATAGATTACAGTGGTGTAATAAATAATACGTGAAATCTCAGAAACGGTGGTTATAAATTCTCTAAGTTTTTTATGAAAAAGAAATTCTTTTTAAACAAAGATAAAGAATTAAAGTTTCCCACAATTACCTTCTACGTCGTCAAATGACGTCACCACTACACGCCCCCTATTTTGCCGAGTACGACGTAAAAGTGCTTTTATGTTGCGAATCTCAATGTTTTGAGTTTCTTTTGAACTTGTCGTTGACGCATAAAGTTACGAATACCAAGGAAGGAGAGCTGCTGTAATGCTTCCTTTTTACGACTATGGTGAAGAAACGAACGTTAACTTCATTCGAAATAAATAAAAAAAGAGGATGTTACGAAAAATCACTATCTAGAATATAGCTTTTATTACCAATGACAATTAAAATTGTGCATCCATAAATCTATGGATTGAGGCACTATGATTATTTGACTATTTTTATATCATCTTTCTTAAAATATTTTCCTTTCATTATTAATCACTTATCGAGTATCGAGTGCAAATTTGTAACATTATTTTTACCTTTCGCATACGAAGTAATGTATATTGTAATTGTGAAGAAAATCGATTATAACGGAAATACACCTTTTGACCGCCCCTGAATCGAGCCTGACTATTTTTAGAATGATGTCATGTCATGAAACTTTAAACTTAAGAGGTATATATGGCCTAAGAAAAACCTTCTATTTTTAAAAATCAATGCACGATTTTATGTTGTAATATTTCGAGACGACTACATTTACAGCAAACAGTTCAAACTGGAACACGATTATTGTTTGTAAAGTTTCTTCACTAAATGTACCGGTTATAGAAAAACAAAATAATAAATAATAATAAAATAATTTCGAATTTGACGTTTAGATCGATTTTCAAAAATAAAATGGGTGAGAAATAGTTTAAAAGGTATTTGGTTTTTTTGAAAATTCCCAGTATTAAACATAACTAACAATAATAATTACATTTAAATGTGCTTGAATATTTCAAAATGTTTATTGCATATAAGAAAGCTCAGTGCAGGACGCTGCAGATATTAAAATAGATTTAAACTCGTGTAGGAAGTTTACGCTTGTGCTCTCCTAGAATGCCTAACTTTATGGAAAGCAGTGAACTTAGGGTGGCTGCAGCATTAGCAGAGCACGGAAAATATCTCATTTTGCTCCCTCTTTCTTGCGCGCTGTTTCTCGGCGTTTTCTTATAGCGAACACTAGCTGGCGCAACAAAGTGATATGATGATTAAGTTAAATGGCGAAGAATAATACCTCGTTAGGCATTCATTGAAAAGTTTTAAAACTCTGGTTTTCATTTTGTGTGCTCCGCGTTCACTATAACACCAGCAACCAACCAGAGAAACGATTTTGAGCCTTTCTAATTTAATGTTCGACCATTTGCTCATGCTGAATAACCATCATCATTGTCATCCATCCACCCAAAAGTGATCTCTGTTTGGTTTAAATGACTCGCTCTGCAATCTCCTATCATTCTTGTAACGAACGTTTTTCAAGACTTTTCTAAGTGTTAAATGGTTTTCTGCCACCCCATTGATAAGACTGGGGATTTAGAAATTTAGACATACCAAATTCAATATTTAAAACATCCATTTTCTACTTTAAAAGCATTAATACTAGTGTACTGTTTGTTTTATAATCAAAAATATCCATTTACGCGTAAAACCTTTTTAGTAAGAACATGTAGGTTGTTTATTGGGAAAATTAAAAACACGGATGAAAACGATATTAAATTTATTTTTATAAATAAATTCGATAAAATAATCCGAAAGCCTGTGAAAAACAAATTTACTTATAAAGCAGTTTATGCAGAGCAAGTTAATATTCTCTACCCGTTTTAAATTACCCGTTACCGATAATCAATTCCGATGTTGCAGACAGTTTTTATTCAATTTCAATAATGTTATTTAAAAAGAAATATTTTTGCAGTGACGTCAATTCAAATAATTAGATTTAGAGAAAGGTCCCACCTACGCCATCGAGCATTGATGGACTTTTAAAATGATTATTTTACGCACACGTCTATCACAGAGTCGTAGATAAACACGATTCCATTTATTGGAGGGAAGTTGAAGTGGAAGAACAAGTTTTTTCCTCGTTGTCTTCTTTAAATCACTGCTTACAATATCTGTACGAGACATCTGAATAATCGCAGAATCGGTTTTCATTCTTTTGAATCTATCTTCGTTCGAGAATAGCCTCACTGGTTTTATATCGTAAATACGATTATATCCTTTCTGTTCTTACGTATTTTGTGGTTTAGGAATGAAATCCATCCGAGTAAATCGACAAATAAAAATATGATATTTATTTAATGGTTGTGGGCTTTATATGATTTATTCATGTACGAACGAATTTTAATGACAACTCAAATATTAATATAAATTTAAACCAACTACATTTTATTGCATTACCTGAGATAGGATTAGAGTTGCCTGCTTGGATTTAAATCGGTTTATAACTAACATAATTTTCAATTTGTGCAATAAAAAAAATTGTGTATTTAAATATATAAATGTTGCGACGAGTTTATAATAAAATTACGTTTGACGTGGTTCGCAAAGTATTTATTATATTAGAAGAAAAGCGGCATTTACTGTCTAGCAGCAGTAATTCCAATAAAACCCCTTGGTTCATGGAACTTTGTAAAACCGCAACTAAAACTGCTACCGAAGAGACCAGTCAGCATTTACAGTATTTGTGAATTATAGAAATGGAATTATTTTTAATCTCCTTAAATTTGTGACAGAAATAGATGTCGTCTTGTACCGTGTAAAATAAATGCTCTTTGATTTATATTAGCTGTTGCGCTTCCACCAAACAATTTTGTACCGTTTTCCGTTACCAGAGAGCTCACACACCTATACAATCGCTCCTACATTCAAGTATGAAGATAATGGGAATTAATATTACGCCATGTTCCAAATTCCAGAAGCAAATTTGTTCAAAAGTGCTCCGTGAACTGTGAAATACTCCTCAAGTTATTTAAACAATAAGTGAATTTAATTATCGAAAATTGTCTTCTTAACTCGTCATCGTGATTTAATTAGAAGGAACATATAACTAATAATATAAAAGCAAAATATATTTTCCAATATGGTAGATCTCGTAATTCTATTCTGAGAGAATACATGATCTGTTTCATTGTATCATTTTTAATATTCAGTTTTTCGTTTTTTTTTTGTTGGCTCGCGAACGGGGTATACCGTTCAAACAGGAAACGGAATGCAGTTTAGAACCGACCGCAAGTAACAACGCACAATTTGTTAACCGGTTTAATGGCGCTTATTAACATAAATGTATGCGCCTGCAGGCGCCACAGAACCAGATACAGTCCGATGTGAAGCTAGCACTGCGACACTCATAGTCGCATGTTTGGTTGTGCTTTCATTATTCGTACTGCAAAAACCAAAAGCGTTAGGCTTCAGCTTGCTCGTTGTTTGCCCATTCCGATTTGATGTACGACATTACGAATCGGGTGAAACGTGCGTTGTAATTCGCGGAAGATGCATGGCGCCAATAATAGCCGGCAAATGTGATACGATATTGTACTTAAAATATGTTCACATAACGAATTGCTGTTACGTTTAGTCATCTTCTATGAAATATACAGGAGAACCAACGCGCGTTCTTTAAGAGGAAACAAAAGCTTATTCTTTTGTAGTTTTCAACTTTTCCGCTCAATAAAATAATACAGTTTTTTTGTTGAAAAATAACATTACATTTAAATTTTTTTATTTAATCAATTAAATTGAATACATATGCATGTTAATTCATTACCTAATGCATATGTTGGTTACAAAAACGTACTCTGTGCAAATTACTCAAAACCAAAATAAAAGCAAACGCGGGGAAGGGTTATTTATAATGAAAATGTACTATTGTGAGAATTTTAGGGTTGGGGTAACAATCGAGTTTATTACAAACTTTAAACGTAAACAGTCATCCAATAAATGTTTTCTCTATAAATCACAAATTTTACTCGGGAATATTAAACATTACTTGGCTGACTTGTTGCAACACTTTAAAAATATATGTGGTAATTTCCGTTGATTTTATGAACAAATACATTGTTAAGCAAATTTTCACACAAAATTTGGTATTTCATGCGTTCGGTTTCGACAATACATCGTTTTACAAATATATATTGCTATATGAAATACGAACAGTCAAGTTCATTACAGATGAATATATCCGCAATGGTTTGCACTAAACTTTTTTATACGCATTTGGTTTAGATATTTTATACAAACATTTTGAGTAGTTTAACTCTAAAATGGACTTACTGCCCATAAATGGTGTGGAGCCTGTTAGTTTGCACTTTCAGACAAATTACGAAAACAATGGAGGTAGTTTTCGTAATTTATTTGAAAGTGCGTAAGCTCTGTCACCACGTCAAGGTCGGCTCCACTTCGACAGAGGCCTGAAAGATAAAACATCAGTGCAATAGTTTCATTTATAATTACTTTCAAACACACTTTGTCACAATGAATATTAATTAAAATATTCGCCACTTACATGCCACTTTATTTACGAGGCACTTTGTTTATATTATACACTTTCTTTATAAGACACATCCTTGTTTCTTTCTTCTTTTGACGTTGCCGGTGCTTGAAACAGCTTGCCCAGATACCGTTCAATCGTAACATTTAAACTAGAAATGCAGGTTCAACTATAGGTAGCCTCAATTGCAAAACCTTCCTCTCCTAGTCTATTTATAACCAGGATTTTGCTTACTAAGCTTAAATAGGGCTTTCCTCCAAAACTCTTCCCGTCAATGCTGTAAGGGCTGCAGAACAACAGCCTACATTTTTTTTTTACTATCCCGTTTCTTATAGAAGTAGCTTTAACAAAGATTTAGTTATTTGGAGTGGTGTCGTGTGCACCCGCCTAAATAACATGCACACGGCACCAATCCAGATAGCGCTTGGTGCCGTGTGCAGCCGGGTGAACGTCAGACTCATTTCAGGGAAGGTCAAAAGATATATTTCCGTTAAAATCTCGTGATCGAAATTTTTCATGATTACAATAATTACTTATACTGCGTATAAGAAAGTAAAAAGAAATTAATTTTTCTAAGATGAATTAAAAGAGGATGGAAATTTATTATTAATTTAGTATAGGTTTATTTTCTTTATAAAGGCGAGCGGTTGTTTCAAAACATTTGCAATCAACATTTAGTTAGAAACAAAATAAAATCTAAATTTATTCAAAGTTTAGTGTTAATAAACTTTGAATGAGAATCCATATAGTGAGATAGATGGAATGGGGGTAAAGTTTGAGCGCTCGGAATCCTGGATCAACTGTTTCTTCATGGTAAACTAGAGGATAAGAATGAGCTTTGCTCTGAAAAACTGTCGTAGGAACTGAAAGACATTTGGTGTCGTTCGTTCGTTCGTTCGTTTCGCCGTTTCGCCGTTTCGTCTCTTGAGTGATACAAATTACTGCTTCGTGTGTGACGTGACAAAAATGTGTGGTATTTTGTTTTTAAAGTACATTGTTTGTCCCAGGGTATTTTGATGTCACTGTTTTGCGTTATTCTTCTCAAATGGCCGTTAAAAAAACAAAAGACAGGAAAACAAGTTACCTACTTTATTTATTGTTTATATTCCTAAGATCTGAGAAGGATCAGGTTCTCATAAAAATTAATACAAAATAAATCCCAATGAAACACTAACACTATCGATGCAGCAGAGGAATAACGTGCGGAATTTTTAATCGGTATACTTTGATTTTAAATTGAACCAATAGGAGTTTCATATATCATCAGTTAATTTAGCTACAGTATGGATGACGACTACTATTTGACAACCTTTTTGAATAGTGAATATAAAATGAACTCTGTATGCAATTGCAGTTCTGCTAGTGGTTGTTCTTTGGTGGACATACTATATATAACTCATATATATATGCGATGTTCAATGAAATGCCCCTTTCACGCTAATGACAAAAGCATGTTTTGACTGATATACATGATTTAGACATTTAACGTTTTCAAAAGATTTTCTATCGCATTCGCATGCTGAATAAATTCGCTTTTATACAGATATGCACGGTAGGCTCATCAGGTATTTTTCTTTATTATGTGTATACCATAAACACGTTTGCGTAGATGACTTTCGATCACCTATTCTAACTATTTTTTGCTAGAGTGTAAATAAGATAACGAGAAAATTGAAATGAAAAAAAAAATTGTTGCACGTGTCATAAAAAATTACTTAATTACAAAGTATTACTAAAATTGGTATGTCACTTCTGGCAAAAAAAGCACGGGAATAGGGAAAGGTACACGGTAAATGCTGAGGGATATGTTATTCTTATGGCGAGAAACGGCGGCGTCTATATGTGTAGCTTAATTAAAAAAAAAATAAAAATATCCGTTAGTGGCAATTGAATAAGCTTCAAGATATTGTTTGCGAATAATGGTGCTATATTTTCAAATTGAAAATGCGTATTTATTTTGCGTTTGTTTTGTATCGTATTTTCGCATTTTATTTATTATGCGTTTCCTAATTCCCGCTCTGGTTTTTGCGCGTAGTTATGTATCTACTTTTCTCGTCTATAAAATATCATACAGCTTGTCGTTACACGGCTCCTGTGCCCCATAATTCCAATTAATATTAACGTAACACAAAATGCCTTATTTAGGTGTTGCGGGACTCGAACTCCAATAACTGTAACGATGTAGATGCAGTGGTGGCGGTAGAAGTCAGTGTTAGGTGGGGGCTGAACATTGGGTTAATTTAGTACACCTGGTGGTCGTACCGCCTCGCTAGAGAGACATCACGCACGTCGCGTGGTCTCTGTACGGTGCTGCCGTCGTCGACGCTGCCGGCAACTTTCTTAATTTACGCGATTCTACGACGTCTCTAAACCGACCTGGTTTACGATCCTACCCAGCTGGCTCTAAATGGCCATAGGGACGTGTGTTTTATATAATATACTTATATACAACTATATATGTAGATTTATATGCAGCTACCTTGATTATTATTAGTGGAAATTAATTTTCTAATTACCAACATGGTAGATGCGTAATTAAGTTCAAATATTCAAGAGTCATTTAATATTAATTTCTAATTTTGGTACTGCAATTGCATGATTTTGTGGTAAAACAATTGAATGGCAACCAACATACCTAAAATTATACCTACATATAAACTTTCACAATAAAATTTTTTTAAAAGAAATTATCATACCTTACGTTTTATTATTTATTTAAATAGTTAATTTAAACTTTATTATATTTTGTATTTAAATTTCCGTTCTTATTATATTCAAATTATACCTACTTATGTTCTTAATATTATTAACACAATAATAAATAAAAGGAATTTGCTAGCTTTTATGTTTTTTTTGAAAAATATTAGTAAATTCTTGTAGGAACGTCTTTTATTATTTCATGGGCCAATGAGTTTTTGCTTAATTCTGAAATAATATCTTCATATTTTAAATCAATGGTGGCTTTGAATCCCTGAAGGCTGGTCGCTAGATAACCAACCATGAAATTAAACCGGGTCCAGTGTTGTGCGTTGATTTAAGCCAGAGGTGTTATCGTATCGTCGCGTTGCAACGTGCCCTTCCGCCTATCTAACTTCGGGTTTAACACATACTAATAGAAAGCCCAGAGGCAAAATGTAACATCTATGCACATGAACGATATCAACATGCACTCAACTGCAACAGACTTTATGAAGAAGAGTTTATAATGTCTGCCTCGCGGTCAAAATTCTAAATCATTTTGCTCTGATTAGGACCAATCAATTTGCGTCGACGAATAGTGTTAATAAACTAAATTTTTTTGCACAATATATTCAATTTTTCCGAATCATATGCATCGATATTTTTTTAAAATGAAGACTGTATGAAAAATTTACATACTGCAACAATGGTATTATGATTAATAATCACTCTAGCTTTGCTATTACAAAGCCATTTTTATATATTTGAAATTCGTAAAAAAAATTTAAATTCTAGTAAATGAAGTATTTAGTATATCCTCTCGCACTTTCAAACACAGACACATTTTTTTATGCATAAATACTAAATAGTTTGTTAAATAATGGCTTAAATAGATATTTCAATTAGGATTTTCTACTCTTAATGTATATTTTTAAAAATGTTCTGCCTAGACATGTAAAATTTTCCCATTTAAAAGCATTTTAAATTATTATTAAATTAATATTAAAGTATTTTTTCTGTTAATCATTCATTCAAGATAGTATGAATAACTTAAGAGCGTACTTAAGTAACTCTTTCTGTAGTTACATTCTAAGATGGGCATTTTTCATGAATTTCTTTATAGAACAAATAAATCAGGATTCTAGGTAAGTGAAAATCAATTTCAACAAGGTACGCAGAACGCAAAACGATGTCACTGGCATCTTGTGCTATTCAGCGTTTTGTTCGCGTCTAAAGCGAAATTGGATAGCTGCGGATTGGTAAGGGAAGTGTGCTAGCCACTAGTCAAACGATAAAAATACAAACGATAAAGGACCACTGTGAAAAAGCGAAAAGATTCCGTTATCAAAGACACCACATACATAAAAGCATACAATAGTCGTCTTCCATCGTACATACATGAGAGAGATCACATACAGATATAGATTATGTTCGGAAACACGCAGGCTATGATCACGTGTTGGCACGCACTTTTGTGTTTTTGATGTCGACAAAACGCACTTTAGATTTACGTGACCATACACGAGAAATCACTCTCGCATGGAAGCTTGCTGTTTTAAGCGATTTCAAGCGATATTCTCTATAGTTTTTGTATATCTTCGTAGAAACTAATGTTTTCGCACTTAGATTTTGCTTAAAGAAAAATAAGCGACAAAACAGTTTCACAAATTATGTTCTTTTAAATTATAAATCCAAGATTTTAAGGCGATTGCTTTTTTATTGGTTTTATTTTTATTATTTATTGTAGTTCATTTTTATATAAATTATTTTTAACAATCAAATAAAATATTATAAATACAATGTTGATAATATTTTAAATATAATTAATTTAAAGACACATTCTGAGTTAATTGTTTTGTTTTGAAAATGTTTTTAGTTACTATATCTTTAAGTTCATTTAGAATTGCGCATGAATTGAAGTACAGGAAGTATTCGATCGTGTTTCTAATACGTTTTTTTCGTATGATTAAAATTTAATTGCTAATAAATTAAATATTAAACGACTGGGAAATATTTTGTTATATATGAAAACATTAAACTTTGTATACTGGAATCCTCGCTTTACTAGATTATAAATAAGAGGATCCACTTAGTTACATGCAGCTTAAATTGCATTTGATTATATTACAAATATTCCAAATTTAAAACTACATTGCCAGTGTTAAAAGTACTGTAATTGAAAATAATGAATTAGTACATTTCATGAAAATGAACTATCTTACAAATATTTCCAGTTATTTCAATAACTCACTAATATAATCGGAAGGTTTAACTTACTATATAGACATTTGCATTATTAAATCTGCTTGTAACGTAATTCCGTAGTTGTTGAAGTATATTGCATATACGGATGTGGAATAGAGAAAGAAGAATGAATATATTATTGTACAAGAGAGAAATAGAACGTTTTGCGCATCTGCATAGCAATATATACAAAATACATAGGTACATATACGTGTAATAGAAATGCGTTGCTGTATTTTATGCAATTATAAGTATCACCAACTCGTACAAGTGAATGACACAAATCCACTTAAGTGTATCTTCAAGTCTTTAGATTAAAGTCGTGCACATTTTCAATTTAAGTATCTATTAGGGGAATTTCATTTTTTATTGTAAAGAAGTTAAACTAGTTGGATGATTTAAAATGTGGTATTGTTCTTATACATATGAATCATCATGCTTTTTTTTCCATCAACGAGGTTGCAGAAAACCCTTTACATCTGAGGTGTACTGTAGGTGTTGATTTTCTTTTTATGTGTACATAATTATTTTGCTTAATTCATATTCGTAATTAACGCTATTATATTTCGCTTGCTCACAATTTTTCTTTCAAGCAATGCATTCTCAATTATATTTATCCACTTATTGCGATGATTACCTTCTGATTGCATCCTATATAATTATTGAGTTTCGAATTGCACATTGGTAGGGCAAGGGTTGCGATCCCAATTGGCATGCTTTCAAGTAGTGTTCCGATTTGAGACGGCACGAGTTGGTACCTGTAAGCTAAGAGGAATATTATTTATAATTATGAATATTATTTATCTTACATTATTCCAGAATAGTATATTCGCAATGCAATATTAATTTGTATAATTCCGATGTTGTTCATATTATTTTATTTCATGGTCTACTGCCGACTGTTCTTGAGTTGATATAATTGTTTATTATTAACTCATTTTAATTAATAATTATATTTGAACTCTTCACTAAGCTTAGCAGTTAATTAAATAACTTTTCCATGTATAATGATGAGATTTAATTAAATAGCGTGAAATTCTAGTTAGCATGAGACTGGGGAACTTTTTCTAGTCTGGTAAATATTAAAACGAACAAAAATCGGATTGTAATATTATCATCTACTGATATCATGAGCTCTTTGGAAAAGCCAAAAACTAAGTAATTAAATAAATCCAACGCAGATTAAATAATGTTTGATAGATGTAAATGATAGATCAAGGGTGTTGTTACAATATTGGTACTGAAGTAGAATGGCGAGTAGTGGAAAAGGGGTAAAAGTTTGTGATATAACAGCATGCGCGCAATAAACGATAATGTAATTGGTTTTACCGAAAACCATTTCCATAAAGGCTTGCAATTTTACGCCGTCATATAATATTTATTGCAATTAGTGAACGAATAGAAACAAATTTTATTCAACGCAATATTTTACAAAATTTTCATACATACATATGCACAATACATTTTTACCCATCTACCTTAAAATCTAGAAATAATAATCATTTTAATTTCCGAAAATACATAAAATTCTAATGTCTAATAATTTGCGAAAGGATTACTGTTTTTTTACTTTTTATACAAATGTACGCGCAAAAAGATTGTTTATTTTTTTATTTTTATCAACATTTTCGATTTTACCGGAAATATACCTTGTTTGGTTTATTACAGAGTACCACTTTAAAACAGGCATCATCCGTAAATGAACATGTTTTTCAAGCTGTTACAAAGTACATAGTAAAAATTTCAAATATTATATTGTCAGGACTAAAACAATGGTAATGCGAGAATATACCCTTTACGAACATTAGTATAATAATGCTGTAGCTGTTCGCTACGAAAAGGTTTCAAAGCCAGATGTGTGCTGCCTCGGGTTTTTGATGGCTTAAATTTAATTATGAAACCAGTACGTGTACGTGTACGTGGATATCGCGTTTCTTGTGCAAAACGACTTCCAATTACAGCAATTGATAACAAAATCATTTTGCTTAATTAAGGAAAAGACAGTCCAGTTTCAAAAATCTTTCGAGAAGATTGTCCGTAAGCCTTTGATAAGAGTGTCATCATCTATACACATATAATCTAAAGAAGATAATAACTTTGTCACCTATGCTTAATTATAATTATTTTCCGTGATCATATATTTATGGTTGATTGCGCAAGCTTGTCTGCAAGGTGTTTTATTTTCTGTATGGCTGAACGTGTCCTTGATACAATTCGTCGATTTTTCTGTTTCGCACACTTCTTGATAAGGTGTTTTTAATTTAAAACGAGTACGTTTGGTAATAAAGAGAGTAACGATTTCAAAGGGGTTTGAGTTTTCCTTAATGGCGAGACCGTCGAGAGTTGCTGCCGTTAGATAGGTGATGAAGCAGTAGTTAATTTGCAGATGGAATAATACAATTTACATTTTCATACGCAACCAACCGTCTGTGTTTGTTGGATATCAAACGAGTTGTGTCTGTAGCGTACTTTGGTCACAAAGAACAAAGTAATATTATACACAAACATGCTAGTGTTTTACTTACCACCCAGCATGTCAAAAGGATTTTTATTTAATTGTATCTACTTTGTATTTTATTTGACAAGCCCAATTAAAATATAATTGGTATCTTTGTCTTTGATTTGATGGAAATTTATGCTGTTAATATTAAATTCACTTTGCGAATATAATGATTCGAATCCCGAATAGCAGCGACTATCAACTAGATCAATTACTGAATTGTTAAAGGAAATAAAACAATTTTAATATCTCATCCCAAAAATTGTGCGATGGAAAGATCAATAGGTCTTTTTTCTTATAAAATCATTCTAGTATTTTTTTTCGTGAGAATAATGCCTACTAATTATTTTGTAAATGAACGTAAAACATATAAATATTCTCATGTTTTAATGTGTGATCTTAATAATGTGTTTGTAAGGTCAGTGGTTTGGGAAGTTAGTGTAAGTCAAGAATTTACAATGAAAGCATCGCCTTGATTGAAGAACCGTGGCGACTTAAGTGGTCGAGCTTTGACTCTTTCTACATAATGAACACAATACACGGTCACAGGACGCCACCTTTAATTATGCACACAACGACATGTCACACTAATTGCTGACGCTAAAGTTTGTTTTAATCCACGTAAGCTGCGGTAACTGACTTCACTTTGACACTTTAACTTGGTAATGGCTTTTAGTTTTGTATTGCTTGTTTATCGTCAACCGCAACCATGCGAATACTACTAGTTACTCGTACTCTATACAAACTATTCTATAAAACCTATACACACACATACTCTTCACTCTGCTGTCAAATATATTTGATACACATTTTCATCATCAGCGCAGACTACAATTATTACAATCGCAACTGACGATTCTTTTGTTCAACTCGAGATATTAGTAAAATATGAACGGTAAAATCTGTCGAACTCAAAATTCCACTGCGAAAGTTATTGATTGTGAAAAAAAGTCAAATAATAAAAACTCGGCACCAAACTGGAATGAAATATCTGAAAAAAAAAGAAATCATTTTTCCCCTACACTAGTCGATGCGAAATCATCACCAATTGCAATATAAATTGTAGCATGGGTACTCATTTCCACCGCATGGTTGCTAACCTAATGCACCGGAATTCCCTCGGTTATACGCATTTCGCCAAAATTGAAACTGAATATTTTACGAGGTGTCGAGTATTTTTCTACGCCAACTCTCACTTCGGTTACATCCCCACTTGGGTTCACCATTCCGCTACCGAGATTTTAAATATTACCAAATCTTGGTAGTCTATTCATACAATTAAAACAGCAGTGTAATATCCTGCGCTAAAAAAGCTTCGAGTTCAAATTACCGCATATTGCAACAAATAACAAAATATTAAAATTTAAAATCTTCTAAATTGTAAATTATGTATAATATTCTACTTGTAAATAACACATAATTTTGTTCGGTATTTTCATAAAATGTTTCATGCTGAGTATCACTGTAGGTATATCAAGAATGTAATTTGAACTGCGTAGATCAGAGTACCATTTCGCCAAGTGTATTCAATTACGTTTCCGGAGACACAATTACGCTTCAAGACGACATTTTCATATGCTTGGATAAACATAATTAAATATTTCATTTCTTCAATTCACTTTCGTGCTACTTCTACCTCTATCTTACATACATATATTTTCTGTTGATCTTTACTCTGCTATCTTCTTCATTCGTTCGCTTGCACTGCAACTAGATACATATAACCGACCCATCATCACCAGCATAAATATTATTACATTTAAATTGAAGCTCCTCATTTGTGTGTTGCATCTAAATTAATTACCAAAATTGACACACAATTATAAAATAGGCATATTGCTAGCGTCGACTGAGATGTAAGGTGATTTCCAGTTTGAAGATGGCTTCATTTGTTTACCAATCAAATTTGGTTATTCTCTTTCTGTTTATTTTGTTCATCTTTTACGCTTTACTACTATGTTATAAATTGTGTTTGTATTGACTGAAGTTAAACAAAAGCATTTTGAAATTACTTTTATTAACTTTTCAGTTAGTTATCAAGTTTTGTTCGTCGATGGAATTAAAAGCGGTTAATAGTTTACGATGTACGCAATACTGGATATTTTGAGATTCTCGTCTCTTAAATATAGAAATTATAATAGAATCATTCAATTAAAAAATAATGGCTGTTGAAATTTCTTCTTATATTCATTTTTACTAAATCGTATCATCTGCGTCTGTTAATTAAACAATAAAACAAAATACAAATAAAATTTTAAGTTTCATAATAAATTAAAGTAATTTTCTCAATCAATCGTATTATACTAAATTAATCTAATTAGACTATGTAGCCACTAGATCATCTTTGCATGGTGTATTTATTTTTATGTATTTATTAATATCTCGAAAATGGATAATGCATATTCTTAGGTTGCACTTACAGCAAAAATTGTTAGAATCAAAATTAGAGATTGCGAACAATTTTTTTTGGAAACTTTTTTCAAATGATTACCGATTACAATAAAATGGCTATTGAAATTTTTTATCGTACTTTTTTTTACATAAATCGTTTCATCTATCAATTGTTAAACAAAATAAAATCAATAATTTGGAATTTGATATTAAACTATTATTGTAAGTAATATATTTAGGCAAAAAGTGTTTCAAAGGTTTAGTACGAGGGAAATTTGATTTAATGATAAAATCGTTGAATGCATATACGTATATACATAAGAGAAACCAACATCATTAACTACAATTGCTTTTCGTCTGCCCAATGCGCACATATATATACATAGATACTATCTTCGCTTTTGCAATATATCACGGATGTATGCTTCAATTTAATCATCTTTTCAAGAACAGACAACACAAACTCTGTACACACATATATAGGTATAGCTATGTAGGTATTATGATATATTGGCAAATACGGGTATTTTTCTATAAACAGTATTTTTACGTTGTGAGTATTATTTGCAGAAACTGAGGCTCACAGTCTGTTTACGTAGAAACTACTTCGCTAATGAATCTAGATAATATTTTTAAAATCTTATAAACCAAGTATACATTATTTGAAAAGAAAAACGGTACTAGTTTAAATATTCTGTCACATACAAATACTTATTTATATTAAATTAAAAACACACTTGGTAGTTTCACAAATTTTCTTAATTACGACGCGTGTTGCGTCATCATCAGGAGTGAACATAAATATTACCAAAACATTGACGAAATGATTTAAGTGAGCGGGAGAAATGGTATGAGAATACGAGGTCGTCCTCGGAATAACTGGTTGAATATGATTGTGAATAAATTGCGTGAGAAAAAATTGATTTAAAAATCGGTGAAATTTGATTAAACGCAATTATTTACTCTACATTCCAACTGTGCAATTTATATTATTTTAGTTTTCGAGCAGTAAAATAAAAGAGTCAAATACTAGAATATGCTTTTATAATTATTGATTTTTGTCGATTTTAATTATATAGACAAATTCAATTTCAGGTCACAAACAACACTATTAAATGAAATAGTTGAAATTTTTTCGAAATTGTCGTCTATTCTCGATCACATGAACCTTTCACCATGTCATACGATATGAAACGTGCGTATGAATCAAATCGTGGATTTATTATTGAAAATATTCGAAAGATACCACTAACGTTTATTTACTTCAATAAACGATACCCTCCTTGGGATATGATTGAATATTACAGCAAAATCTATGTGACCTAGAATAGACCATGATTAAAAATTCGTTTGAGAATAAGTAAATGATTTTTATTTTGTAATAACAACTCATTCAAACAAAAAAAAGATTAGAATTTTGTTTTTCAATGCTTTCATGTAGTTTTTCACTCGTTATTCTGTTTGAATTAAACGTATACTCTATACTTTGTGGTATGAGCTTAAATTGATTATGAGATTAAGCATCGCGTGTACTGGTTTTGAAAGATAAGAGTTCCAACCGACGACGTTGTTAGTACAAGTAGCGAGGTTTTTAATTATGCCCGCATCTGTTTTATATAAATATATACGTGCTTAACAAGTACCAGAGTTGTGAATAAAAACAATCTTATAGGTACACACTCCTAGAGAAATATAAAAACCGACCAATAAAATGAGACTAAAAGTGTAGACGTTTTTTATAAATCTTACAAATAATGTTTGCATTAATCCCATTATTCTGATATGCTATGGTGAGAGCAATCTCTCTTATTTACCCATCAAAAGTAATTTTCTTAAATATTCGGAATGAATTGAAAATATCTGCACTGAACTTTCTTATACGCATTTTGGTTAGATCATATCATATTTTTATTATTTCTCTAATAAATAATATTTTACTCACATTTGGAACACTTTTTCACTAAATATATTTCTTAAAATAAACATTAAATATCAAACTCCAAATTATTTAAGTTTTTACTTACTTATACTGCGTATACGAAAGTAAACATTAGAAGTTCGTCTTCCATCGTCTTGAATTCAATAATATATATAACTCAAATGCTTAGAGTTTAGTTTTTGTTTGAGTAGTAAAATTAAAAAAATGTAACCATATTTTTTTCTGCACTCTATTTAATAAACTATGAACATATTTACTCTTAAAATAGTTAAAGTTTTATTTGAAAAAAGCTTGTTATTTTTCATGTCTACTCTAAAAATAACCAATCCATTTTCGATTAAAATTCACTCGAGTGGATTTTTTAAGTAATAGCATATTTTAATTGGAATTTTTAATAAATATTTAAATCAATATTATGATACACGAATAGGTTTTAATGAGTTAATTAACATCAAATGTGGTATATTCCTAATATTTCACTATTCGCGTATTTTTGAAAATCAACTGACAAACCAATTCACATGTTCATATTGAATTAATATACAGTAAATACTTTTAACATTTAGTTGTATTTGTAATATTGAACTTCATTAACATAATGATTTGTTCATTTCGAACCAAAATGAATGTTTATAATGCAATCAACCGGATCTATATTAATTTTTATACATAATTGAATGTTTTACTAAAACATTTGTCGGTCTAGATGTGTGAATTTTATCACAATTATTTTTATTTATTCATGTATAAAATATGTAAAGTAAAAGTTTTTATTCCACTAAATAATTGAGCTATTGAATATTCGAAATTCATAACTTGCTATTAAAATAAAATACATGTCTTACTATGTGCTTTTACATTTCGGTTCCACTTGGCCTAAAGAAGCCCCGAATAGAACTGAAATCTTGAAAGATATTGAGGCGTTGTTACTTTACCTGGTGAAGCGCCATTATCGTAACTTTCTGCACCATATATAAAATAAAATATTCTTATATGAGATTTGTATTCGCAATATATCGCTGAAGTTAATTTTATGGGAAAATAATGCGTCTTTGTCTACGAGGACTTTCGTGACTGGATCATATAGATTTATGAGTTATAGCTAGAACGCGGTCAAGTCTAAATTGTCAATTTTGGAAATGTAATAAAATAAGACATGTGAATATTTCAAGGTCGTATATATATATATATATATATATATATATATATATATAAATTTTATTAGATTGAAACAATATGGCTGGATCAATTTCATTACTTTCATTTGTATTGTTATCGGCAGTTAGAAATTTGTTCTCTTTTCAAAAGGCCATTTTTCCAAACCATTTACTCCATATTGGTTGGATGCTACCAATTTCATATCTCATCGAGCTTGCCAATGTTACCAAACCTTGTCACAACATAACTCTTCCCCTCCCTTTCGAATAGAGGGTACTGGTGATGTTGTTGATGTTACCCTTAATCAACCCCACATTCTACGCCCTTGGTACGTACAGAAAGCCAACCCTTACTGCCCATTTATATACCTCGATGTGTACGGCACTTAACTCTACTGTTTACGGCTATTTGTGTGTTGTTGCGAAATTCTATTGACGTATTTGTTTTTAAAAATTCTGTATATAGACAGTGATGGTTATTCGGTTCGAGTTGCATCCGCTATTTTTAAAAAATATATTCTTCAATACTTTTGATAGGTATTATGGTTGCGGTTGTTGATTCTATAAAAACTATTCAACAAGTTTTTAATAAAGCTATTTATGAAACGAAATACAAAATGAATAACTAAAATTTTGTGCGATATTTCAATACTATTCATTTGAAATACAGCTATTTTTACTGTCATAACCGTTTTATGAAAAACATGTACTCCAGTTTGAATATTCTTTCCAGCAGGATTTTTGCTTATTTCGAATAAGAAAGTAAAAACTGTCGTTGTTTACAAAAGAAATTATTTTATTCTAAAATGTGTTAGAAGATAATCTGTAGATATATTTCAAACATTTTAAAATTGAGATTCAGATTCTTTATCTGTCCAAGTGGGTCCAGTATATTCGCTATATATCACCCTAAAACACCATAGGACTGATTCCGTTTGTACGAAGTGGGGCGGTGGGTTAAAGTAGGGGTTAAATCGACGCCGAGTTACGAGATATCCCAAAACAACGTCTGTTCCTCTCCCGCCTTGTCGTTGGCTTCGTATTGTGACGTTGAAACATTGTAATAGTCCGGGCGTGAAGGCGCGGACTCTGCGACGTATGACGTCAATGATACGGTTCGTGTATGTAGCGATAGACTGACAAACGTTGAGGAAAGAGCGAATGGGACGAGGAGCGACGATCACAGTTAAAGTTATTTTGAGAGGAGGCGGACTACGTTTTCACATTAAATTGCTAACGGCCGTAGTACCGCAACGAGTTAACTGTCTATGAATAATACGATTTTCTACTGTACTTCTCAAATAAAATAATTAGGAAGATTAGATATATCATGTGGGGAAAAATGGACAATAAAATGATTTATTTAATTTAAAATAATAGATTTAGTTTAAAAGATGAGTAATATATTCTGTAAGATTTTTCATTTATTTAAAAATTAACAACAATGCATACTAATATATTATGGATATGTTATTATGTTTTTGCAATTCTAAATATTTGTATTTGATTATTATTTAAACTACGTAGAAGTTCAGTGCAAAACACTGCAAATTTTTGGTGATAAATAATTGTTGTGGAGATAAATAAAATCATATAATCGCAGCTACGTTGTTGAAAGAGTAAACTAATTAACATCGTAGTGTTTAAAAACAATGAATCATTTTGATACAATTAATGACTGTAAAAACTATGGATATGTATGGATACTTTTAGTATTATTATAAATGCTGTACAATTTTAGTAAATATGCTTCTATACTAGGTTCTTTATAAGTCTGAATAAATAAAGCTAATTATGTAATGAGTTTGGAAAAAGCTATGCTATTTATATAATATGTTCTTCAGAAATTTATTTTACAAATAATATTATCACTTTTCTTTTACCTATGTATGTGCAGCCATGCGATATTTCTATTGTTTCAAAAGTTGAAAGAAAGCGCTGCACTGTGTTGATTGTATTAAATAACGGTGAGTTTTCATTGTTAGTGAAAAGCTGAACAACGCTTGTACTTGTGCCTTTCTCTAACCCTTAGAAGGAACGTTATATACCATCCGAGGCTAATTGGAAAACTTGTACACTACTTCCTTTCTACACAAGCAGGAGAATACAGGTGTGTGTGTGTGTGTGAACTTGTTAATGTTTAACAAAAAGCAAGTGATGTTGGGCAGATTCATAGACAATAGTTTACCAACAGTTCATCGTAGTTACCGCTAACTTATGAATTGAAATTCAAGCTGAGCATAATGGATCGTTTTCAACACATGTTAACAATATTCACTAACTTGTTCAATTAATTTACTATGGGTTCTTCTTTCGTTTTGTTTTCTATGCAACTATGACCAATAAATGAGAAATAATGCGTACATTATTTAAAATTTGTTGTTGTTAATAAAGGCAAAATCAAACAACAGTATTCATTCATGAAACCGTGATGGTATGTTTGAATTAACAATAAGAAACTCGATAGACTATTTGCTGCTATGCATATTAGATAGTTATATATTTTAAGTCAATGTAAACTGTATTCTACCCCATTTGTTTTTTCCTACTCAAGAGTTGTATTTTATAGAGGTGTCTGCCGCAACACATACAGCTGTTGAATAATTCATAAAGAGTCATTAAATGCAGACACAATTAACATCAACACAGAATAACAATACAATCAGCATTAACTCTGACATTTCATGTACGTACGTATAATTTTCGGAATTTCAAAAACATTTCATTGGTGGATGGACAAAATTATCATTTTAAATTTATATTATTTCTAAAATATTGCGAAGCAATATTATACATTAATCGCATATGGACTTTTCAAATATATATCAAATTTAAAGTTGTTCGGCGAATAAAACTTGGTTGCGCTTGACGCAACACTTATTCCTAGCGCTTCGGGATAGTAAAGGCACGAATTTTGCCCATGGAATAGAAGGAAGAAGCGGTTAAAGTGAGTTATAAAAGTTAGAATAGCAGAGAAATCGTGATATGTTTTCTGACGTAGCAGGTACGAAACGCGAAAGAGCATAAAAGAACGAACAGGAAACGAACGAAGTAAGAAAAGAAAAAAATAACAGAATTTGTAGGTGAACAACAATTCGCGGAATGGCCTGAAAGTTTAAGCGAGACCACGACGGCGACTAGGGCAAACCATCTTGGCCTCGGCGTGCTTTTCTCCAATCGTCCCATCCGTGAACAATCCATACATGAAGGAGTGCGTGTGTGTGTAGAATGTCCCATGGGAAATGAACCAAAGTGACACAGACACAAACGCAATGGCAAATGTCGGTGTATGGTCATACCTGCGATCTTCACATTTTATCAGTGCTCATCAAACAACAAATTTTTGTTCTAAAATTCAATTCAACTCAATTTTAACTGAAGCAATATACATTTTCTGCACATATATCACTAGCATTTATGGAGTTCATATATGTTAGATACGTCATCATTTATTAGAATACTTCGAATATATGAATGTACGAGTATTATAAGTTGTTGATTTAGATACATATGTAGACATTCGCTATATAGTGGTATCCTTCTCAAATATAACTTTGTGTATCTTTTGAATGGTGGTAGAGAAATGTACGCTATCTTTGACTACACGTCAACTTCAGTGCAATTCTTTACATAAAGAGGCAGTAGATACTCTGCTACGTATGCAAATATAAGATTTCAAATTGAATTTATACTACAATATTGTCAGATGTTAAACAAGTAAGTAAGGGAAGACAATTGCAGTTTTCGAAATGCTATACATTTATAAAATTGAGCAATTTATTAAATGTGAAATAGCATTATTAAAATATGCAGACTTCAATAAAATTCACATCACTAACAATATAACATGATCTACTAAATTAATAAAAACAATTTTGCTCCAAAATTAACGTCACACAATGAGAAAGGTTTATTAAAATGCAATGAAAACCCAATTCCTAAAAATATAAATATTGTATTATTTAAGAGATCCAACCTAGAAGTTACTATTATTGAACGCCAAGAAAAAATCTATCAAAAACTGTTGATACTCTCTGGATGTCAGTTTTTTTGTAAGCAGGCAACGCTAGCTACTTTATAAAACATACAACAAACATTTGCATATCTGCTATTTGGGTCATAGGACGGTGTGCGTTGGCACGTATGTTTGCAAATCTAGCGAGATTCACAGTGTTATACCAATGTGAAGTTTACACCCTTATATCGTATAGAGTGAAACATGGCGTATATGAGAGCACTGTTCTCGAAAAAAGAACATGCATATATGAACAAAAACCCTCTACTGAACGCCATTAAAATTTTTAATTATTAATTTACCACACTGAAACACATTTGGCTTCTTTTCACTATATGTTCTTTGGTTTATTATGCAAAATTTAATTAAAATATTTTTGTAACACAAGCAATTGACGGTGAAATAGAAAATACCTAAACATATTTTAGATTATAAAAAAATCTGACACTTATTTTAAAACAAAATTTCTTGGATTTGAAATTTAGATTTATCTGTAGGTGTAAGTAACATTTGTGAAAGTAGAATTGTAAGATTGTGTAATTTAGTATCAAATGCTTATCATAGAAACATAAATATAAATGTTCAAAGTTTCTACGGTGGTATCTAGAAGGTTTTGTTTTTTTTTTATTTGCCCAGAACTAGCTGAAACTTATGTGTAGTTGTTAGGGTATTTAATAATGTACGAATAGTGATACGATTTGAAGTTGGAGCAGAAAACATCTTGTTATATTGATAATGAAGAATGATATCACAGAATCACAGAACGAGAAAGGAAAAACATGAGAAAAAAAATCCGATGAAATCGCGACATAAACAACATTGGGGAAAGATTTAGCAAACCAAAAATGAAATAAATTAAGAAGCGCACAGCAATGGCATGGGTTTGAAGCAAGATGGAGAAATGAAACTCATCAAATAGATTGAAATCAACACATTAAAAGTTGTCGGTGGAATTTGTGCGACCTCTAGACTGAGATCTGAAATGAAATCTTCGTAGAGGCGGACCAAACAATATGTCCGTCTTATCTTGTTCGTGTTAACAAGCCCGTAGGTTGGGGGTAATCGTTTCTGAAAACGGAGCGCGACTTGAATGTTTCTCTCTTTTACTGGTTTAGTTTGGTTGGTTGGCGTCGAATGCTACAGCCAGCATCCAAGTCAGGCCAACAGCAGCATCGCCACTGTTAGATGATACGTTGCCTATCTGGACGGTTCAATCTTTTAGGATGACTTAACAGTGCCACTTGTCAAGTGGACTGTAAGTCCTGCGGGATGATGCGAACCGGGTTACGCGCGTTTCCCGTTTGCGCGACGACGGATGTGACGTGTGACTGTCACCTCCCAACGGATTCCACCTGCAGGTGATTTTCGCACACGAATTTCTATCACGTGTCAAAATAAATTTATTCCATTTTCGTTGTAAGAGAAGACATTTGGTTTGACCATTGTATAATCATGACCGATTGGGAACAGACATTCAATTTGCGACTTTGCAATTGTATAAATTTAGCACATTGTCATGGACTAACAACAAATATATTTTTACGAATGGTTAATAATAGAAAATTGTAAATTTTCCTTCAAGAAAAGCAAACGTTGATGAAATATACACTTGCAATAAGTAAATTAAGTTTAATATAATTCAGCTATTCTGAATTTAATTTGAATCTTATTTCGATTTAAATTAAATCACGACGGAATTAATTTGCTCCAACTTGCTAATTCTTTGAAACATACACACAGGCGATTTTCTATTCTGCACCAAAACAAACATTATTTTGTTGATCTTCATGAGATTATGTAATAATAATGCATCCATAAATTCTTTTTGTGCATTGCAATAGAATTTGGCAATGAATACATGTTTATTATGTTTTGTTATTTTCTATTTTAAGAACAAAAAATAACAGTATTATTCATAAATTTCTATGGAAGTACCGTGTATAGAAGTCAAAATCAGCATGCGTTTCAAGTGCGTCACACAATACCCATAAATATAGAAAACAAGTGGTCTCTTCCACTTGTTCTAGTAAGCTACCAGCAGACAAAACCAATGGTAATCGTAGCACTTGTGTATAATATGGGTGTGTGCAAATGACACGTATGCACATGGTGTCGGGTGCGTCGGAATTCAAGTAGGCTTTATTATATATATATATATATATATATATATATATATATATATATATATATATATATATAAAATATATATAGAACACAATATGAGCCAAGGGTGAGCGAGATGAGGAATAGGGGTTTGTATAATAAGACCGTTGTGTTGCGGTGTTTGTAATTGTGTGTGCGTTTGTTGTATATCTGTTTTCTTATCAAGTGGCCTCATCCGAGCAACGAAACAAGAACCGTACTTCAAAACTCGCCTATCTCACAAACATCGTGAACGTGTATTATACGGGAACGATACTTCACGTTAGTTGTCATCAACACCAACTATATTCTGTTACAATGATATTTATGACAAAAAAAAAAAAAAATTTTGCAACACTAGGTCTTTCATGGAATGTTTTAAAAAGTAGACACTATATTAGCTCTCATATACTATATAATTTCAAAATAAGTAACAAGTGACATTTCTAAGGAGAATTTTTCTATAAACCGCAAAATTAATACTTTACTAAAATGACAAGAATATGATATGCAGTACAGGGAAATTATAAAATGTTAATATGTCTGTAATTTTTTTTGCTATTGTGTATTATTTACTCAAATACGAATTTTGATAAATGTATCTAATTTAAGCAATAAATAAACATAAAGCATGCAATTTTACGTTTACTACGAAAATAGTGAAAATGTGAATAGAATACGCACAAAGACAATAATGTGAAATATAGGTCCGTTTTAATAAACCCTAATGTACATATATGGATATTTGGTGTGTAATGTATATGGATTTTTAGTGTACCTAAGCCAAATTGAAAATTTAATTTGGTAAAATTTGATATATCAAAATATTTTGAAATAATTATGAAATACAAATAAAATTGGTCAACAACGAATTTCATAGGGCGTCAAATATTGATTTTAGTCGATTTACACGAATGAGTCCTAAATAAATAGTTGGCCATCAATATGTCACGGACAGTAATTCACAATCAGATATGACTGCCATATTATATACAAATATGTCAGTTTTATTAAATTTGTTTAACGATTTATATTTTCCATGACGAAATTTGAGTAGGGATGTGCGAAGGACAGTGAGCTCTATAACGCTCACCAATGGACATTAAAATAGGAGGACGATGAGTGTTTTGAGCAGTCTGCGATGTTTCCTGAAGCTATATATGTTACTCCGTAACGTTACACGATTTCACCATTATTGGTAAGCTGTTGATAGGGAAATAACCCAGCTGTTCATTCCTGACCCCGGAGTTAAAGGTACAAACGCATTGAAACACTACAGGCCATAACAGTGGCGGCGAAATATACAGACGAACATTTATCTCCGTTGCTTTAATAAATGTATTTGATCAAAAAATTTAAACACGAGTCTAAATTTTTAATCATTTGATCAATTGTATCAATACATATTTGTTGTGGTTTATTATAAGAAAAATTGTTGGAACGGTTCATTACTTTTGGTACAGAAAAAACGGTTTTGCTCAATATATTTGTAGTAGTTGATAAAAGAGGGAGGGTTAATAGAAACGTTTAAAATAATAATTTAAAAATTGTCTTGATCTTATTGTGTGGAAAACACCATAAATAAGTGAAAATATTGGTGTTATTCTAATACGGCGTATCGCCGTCTATGGTATATATTCCGGCGCTCGATTTAAGCTCTACAGGATAGAAACGTGGCACTAGCCGACAAGGGTTGTTCACATTGTGAAAGGCTTTGTGATAATGACCAATGTTGCTTTTAACTACGTCATGTACTTGCTATATTGAGTTACCCTGGATTTCGGCCATTTTTAAGAAAATACGCCTACAGTCTACCTATCAATAATGTTGTTAATTATTAATATGTGCTCATGATAGATATAATTTTACATAGGTATTATACTCAACATCATTAAATATATTACATATTCAAATTTAAATTATATATTCAGTGCTATTTCTTTTGTTTTGTACATAAATAAATTACACCACAAAATTAATATTTTATTTGAGTGCAATGGAGCATTAGATTGTTGATAACTTTTAAAAAACATTGAATATGTTACAGACATATATGTACTTTATGAGTTATATATAATTTAATAGCAAACAAGGTTTTTTTAACTGTGAAAATGCAAATTTATTGTGTTTATTGGCATTGTTAACAAGACAAAGTAATAATAGTATGAAAGAAAGCCAATGATAAAACGGTATCTGCGAAAGATAATCTTTGATTTATAAATAGTGGAATTGTTGTAGTGAAACGGCTGGACTTTTATCTGACAAATAGATCGTAGTGGGTGAGTGATGACCGTGTAATATCTGACTGGCAAAGAGCTGGGAATTTACTGGGCTTACCATGCGGGATTTATGCAGGGGTGCATTGCTAAATAATGCCATTCCCCACAAATGTAAACAAACCTGTAATTGCTACAAACGCAGTTTTCTCGCAACTATTTCGCATCTAAATTGGAAACGTTAGCCATACACACCAGAGGGAGTGAAACAATTATGTGTCCTGATATTTGTTTAGTCTAATCTAAAAACATTTCACATTCTATTTCACGGATGAGCAACATATTTTGTTTACTCGTTATGTATAATTATGTACTATCCCAATACTTTAATTATTAAAAAAATATATTTATCGGAATTATTAATTAAAATAAAAATATTAATTTAAATATTTCAAAATTGTAAGTTATTCGATGAATAATTTAATTAATATAAATAGGAATAATATGAAATAAATAATTAAGTGCCAATACGATTAAAAATTGAGAAAATGGTATTTTAATGTAAGCGACGAATCATGAATTCGTATTGAAAATGATATTTCAGTATTCGAATCTAACGTGCAATAATGTATGAAAGCAATTTGATTTTTATGCGCAATACGGGTCTGACTGGTCTTCCAATTTCAGAGCAACGCGACAGTTTGCAATATCCCAACCAGTTCTGATGTATTCTTCTTATTCTGATGCCAGTCTCATTTCAAAACCGATCTTTATACAAAACTGCAAGAAGGGACACTAGCTGTCCACTACCGGAAACAAATTACATGCAACGATTATAATCTGAGCAGATTTGGCTCTGGACTTTTCTGTTTTTCCATCGGCGGTTTGCATATGCGGCAATATTAAATTTACATATCTCTGTTTGGCTCTATATTATCCATAAATCCGACCCTACCATTAATCAAAAAGTAATTCGACGGTCATAATAGGAACGTACTGCCAACTTCTTAAACCCAAAATGTTTCTTATAATAGCTGTGTTTATTTATTTCGACACATAAATAGTATATTATAGCTGCATTTTTGAAAGAATTATTTATTAAAACTTCCTAGAAATTTGATTATAGCACATATAACAAAATTATCTTTGGTATTGTACGTCCATCGAATGAATGATTTAATTAATAAAAATTTGAACAATTACTACGTTTTTAGTTTCACTTTATTTGTTATATACACTTAGTGACTAGTTTCACCACACTGTGGCATCATCAGACTAATACAAAAATTTTAAAATTAAAACTATTTATACCAACGTAAACATAAGAATTATGTGCTAGGGTAACATTAATGGTTGAATGAGTGGGGATTTGTATAAGTCCGTTTGTTCATTAAAGGCATGTTTCAGATGGATTCTCCAGAGCTTTGTATATTTCCATCGTTTCTAGTAAGTTTAATTTAAATCCTTTTTCTGCTACATGTAAAATCGTCGGCTTGTTCAAAGGAGTAACTTGGTGTCCCGTAGCTAGTAAGTGGTTCGCGAAGGTTGAGTCTGTCTTATTATTGTTGTAGGACCGAATGTGATCTTGGAATCTCGTAAATACATAGTAAAGGCTTCAACTATTGATTTTTTGAATGATTTAATAATTAAAACCACTCTTTCGAAATAACTAACTTATCAGAAAATAATTCAATATTTTTTAAAACATAGCATCCACTTAATTATGTTCGTTAAAAATATTTTACGTCGTATGTAAGTAACAAAGTCCAAAATAATTCAATGAACAGACGCGCCAATTGGATGCTTATATGTTAAAATACTATTGATTCCTCGAGAATTATTTTGATTTCCCGACCAAAATTACTCATTCAACTAACCGTTACGGTAATTTGAAAACTTCCATTAATACTCGTTCTATATCTGTCTTATAGTAATTTAAAATCCAAAGTCTCAATAAACTCATGTTGGGAAAATGATCGACTATACTAGTATAGGCAACCGTTATCAGTACAGCACACATGATTCCGACACTTAATGTCAGATAATTACTGTTCAATCAACCTTAAGGCTTCATTAGAAGCTATCAGAGGCAACATGGCTTTAACAGCACTGAGTATGTTCATCTATGGAGTATGTGAGTATGTATTTGTGTTAGTGAGTGTACGATTCGCGATAACGCATCTGATTTTGGGTCGAACATGTTTAATCACTCTGCCTTATATTAACGGGCGCCAATGGAATGTTAATGTTCCCACTGAATAACTCGGGAATCAATTTAACCTAGGTACGCAAACATGTATTGAACCCATCAAACCATACAGTCATTTGATATCAAATCAATTTAAATCTACACTTATTAAATCCAAATATTACGTCGTGTTATTTTAAATATATTCTAAACCATAAGTTATTTATAAAGTTTAAAAAATATGTAATCCTTTTTAAGAATGTGACAAATGGCTTGGACATGTTTGTTTTTTTTTTAATGTAATGGGGTGAAACTTGAACGGTATTAGGTCTTGTATGTACATTACAGCGCGGAAATATGATGTACTAGTATTACGTGTAGTAAAGCGTTACAGCATACTACGTTACTTGCTTTATACCACGCTTTAAAATATTTATTGAAGGTTGAATTTTACCACTGAACTCACCAACAACTAGTTAATTCAATCAAATTTCGAAATGAACATTTTTCATACAAAATTTTTCGAAATAATAAAAGAAATTTTGTAAAATTTAATATAGTAGAATATCGTTAATAGTCAGCACATCAAAGAATCATTGAATTAAAGTAGCGTTGAACCGAAACTTGCATCGATCAAATCATATAGGACCACACGCACAAGTATACAATTTCAAACACAGTGACTGTATCAGTCTCACAGAGATACGCGACAGACGTACCAAATGCGTTATTAGCAACGTCGGGATTACGGCCAAAGCCTCAAAATTAGATCGTCGGATCATTCAATTCCAATCATTTCCGTACGAACGATTCATACGGATCCATCGTAACGCATCACGTATCACTACGCCGAGGCGCATTTACGTACACGCATGATCTACCACGTATGTACGTACATATGTGACATGCCATAAATATATTATTTCGGACAGACGACTATCAGCTCTGCTTTAGTAACAAATGCACAGCATTACATAATAATATCTTTTTTATTTACAATTTGCGGATCATACTTTTATTTTCGCCTCTTTAACTCTGCACTTGTGTTCAATAAGTTCACGTCCGTACAGAAAGGCCGATAGAGATTGATTAGGAGAGCATCGGTCATTTAAGATATATTTTGTCGTATACACAGAATGAAAATGAGAAAAGGTCTATATTTCATTTCATTGCCATTGATATTGGTTAACGCATTTGAGCGATACTAATTTATGAAACGATATTGTATTACATTATTTATTGCCAGCAATGGATTCATGATTGACGAAAGAGCTAATATAACATGAAATCTACTATAATTTTCTTTGAAAGTCATACATATGTTATTTTTTGTAGTAAAGGATATTGTTTTGGGGCTTTTATATTGTTGCAAAAACCAATATTCTAAAATATCCAATATCACAGAAATACTTCGTAAATCTATATTAATTTACGTTAGTTAAATTTAATTCATAACTCTATTTAAACAATTGAATCATATAGTACGTAAATTTATTGGACCCAAGATCAAGAATACTACTTGTTTTTATTTGAATATAATTCTAAAAAATACAACAAAATATATTTTGACTGAAATATTGAAATTGTCTTTGGCTGGATCGGTTTGAGAATAACGAATAACGGACCGTTAATAAAGTTTAATTCGTGCCATTTTTACAATTAGCCTTTTTCCAAATAGAGTTTTTACGACTTTTGCGGTTTCGCGTTCAACGCAAAATACCCGTTCATAAACAGCGGCCAGAAATTAAAACATAAATCAACTTTAATACACATAGTCTGGGTACAGTACGGACCGCGAATGAGAGATAACATCGACTTGCTGTAGTTCCGTCCAGGCACACATGGAGCCGCACATTGCCTACGTGGCGATACAATATAACAACAGGCCGCCATCTTGGAATTACAACAAATTATAAATAATGTTTCGTTTTGTGGCGGCACCAGTAAATCACACTTTGTTTTAATTCCCTTCAAGCCGCCATACATCTTTTCACCGGCTAAGAATTATGTTTTTACCCACATCATGTCAACTGGTTATCTCATATCTCACTCTGCCCCATGAACAAGCTGATATAAAATCAGATAATTTATCTCTTTCTAACGACATCGGAATACAAACATTGCCAAATGGACGAATGAATGCGAGCCCATTTTATATTTGTTCATTTCCTCAGCTTACATATAGATTTTGATACCATAATACTATATTTGTATTTTCAAGTTTTAGAATATTTTATTACTAAATACTTATAGAAATACGTACATACAATATAAAAATCCATCTGAAATTGTAGTTGGGCTTAACAATCACTATATAATTAATTTACAACTAAGAATCTTTACGGATTTATCAATAACTGACAAAAATATGAAATAGATGTTTTTTAAAAAATTAAGAAATATGTTTTTTAAGCTAATATAATAAATTTGTTATAAATATTCAAATTATATTCTACAATCAATAAAGACCTATTTATGTAGATATTTTATTAATATATGATTACTCTACAATGTACTACATCTAATAACATTAGATATACATAGATAAAGAACATTATGTTGATTCCCATCAAATTATATTATAAATTAATGAAATAATGCAAAAAAAATAACGATTTTTTTTTAATCAATATGATAACTTGGATCACATTATGATAAAACTTATATTTGAAAAGATAGTAAATATAGGTCACGTTTTAGAAAAATATAACCGCATAAGAATATTTTATTTAAATATTTTTTAATTCGTTAACATTTTATATCAATGTATAACGAGTGTTATAAATCTTCAGGAGTTTATGGAAATCTTTTAGGTCGTCCTACCGTCGTCGTGTTCATTACATTATTATAACTTTAATTATAATGCGGGAAACGTAGCTAGGACGTAACACGGAATTATCTAGTTATATGTCTAAATTAATACCCATGACTTGGAAACATCGTTAGTACGTGCGCGCGCATATTCCATCCAGTCAATCCAGCATGAATATTAGCTTAATTTGAATTAATGGAATATGAAAATCTCAAAAATTGTTCACATTTAAATACTTTATTGCGAAGTACTTACTATCAAAGTTGATTCAACTTAACCATTATTTCCATCATAGTGGATAAAACCTCTTTCAACGGATAACAAAGCACGATTCTGCTCTGAAAGAGGAGCAATACATGGCATATATTATATTAAATCATGTATTAGATAGGGAAAGATACAAGAAAGGAGAGATAAAAAATACTTATTTTTTGTATATATAAATACAGTATTTGATACAATATAAAGAGATGAAGTAAAACGAATGATAAACATACAAGACGGGACGAATAAATCAAAGACTTTGAAGATTGTAACTTTAAATATTTTACTACTGGTTTTAGAAATAATTAAAATATGTGCTAAAGTATCCAGGAGTAGATTGTCTATGTTAGTGTTAAGATTAGGACTTAGTTATTAGGGATATGTTTGTAATGAAATAAATAATTAAACAAACCCCATGCATTTTCGAGACTTTGGGTTACAATAGTAGCTGGTTCTATTTACAGTTCACGCAATAATTTATGTTTGCACAGTTTATTCGGATAGCATAAGCTGGAGCGGTTTGTCAAGCTAACCGCTGTATACACCGTACACCTGTATGCTGGTGAATTCCCTTAGAGAGCTGTTCATTATTAGTTACAACCCTAGTGCCATATTAGTACTAGTGCGGTTGACGTACAGGTGTAAATGAAGTTGCAATTCTTGCTCATTCACATACAGAATTTGAATAAACAGTTACGTTTAATATATAACACACACATACCAAACTCATACGTATATAATTGTATGGAGCCCGGTCACGATATATTTAAACTATGCCATGTTTACATTACGATTGTTTGCAAATATTTGATTGAACATTTCTCACTTGAATAATTGTGAATTTACAGTGTTTGCAGTACCTGATGTTCGAAAATGAAGCGAGTATTTATTTTAAAAGTTATCCTAAATAAATTCGGAATCATATCTAGCATTACACCAAATTCATTATATCACAGTCATATTCACTTTTTCGTTTAAGTCTAGTAAACGATATTTTTATCCGGTTTTGATTAAGATTTTAATAATTCCTAGATATTTTATCAAGAATCTGAAAACGAAGTCTAAGCATCTGTGATGAAATGTGACAATCTCCCACCGCACAATCCTCTTAGAGCATCATATTATAAACTTATAGCTATATTAGAGATTTTTATTCCTGGAACTAATATGAACCGTGGTTCGGTGCAGGACAAAGTGCATGTCGGTGTTTTAATAATATTATATTATAAAGACGTTCCCGTGCATAATTCAAAGTTAGTAGGTGCGCTTAGAGCAACAGTTACCAAACCACACAACGCTAGGTCATATTTCAAAGTTATGAGCGCGAGCGTCCGTCTTTTCCCCGCGTATTATATATACCGCAATAACTATGGCTTTTTCCAGTGTACGTACAAACAGTAACCCCGCCACCCGGATTCACCAACGCTGCTGTTATTAGGTCGCCGAGAAAGGATATGAGAATTGGTGAGATTTTAATCCCCATATTCGCTGTCCTCGCTTATAACACACTACCAGTTCGCTAGAACTTGCAAAAATCGACCGTATCGTCACATACACTACATAGTGTATGCGGAATTGCTTCACATTTATACTATGGCACAATAGAACTATAAAACTGAATATGCAGTAGTCCATCCAAACCAATTTTGCGGCAGAGTGCTTATTTGATAACAATTTCAGTATTATATATTTTCTCAGTATATATGTGCTTTTATTTTAATTTAATTATTTATTTAAAAAGTAACACTGGTTTTAAAAAAACGATTTCGTTATTATTAGTATTATTATACATGGTACTAGCAAAATCGTTAAGAAGCTTAAATATTATTTTTCCTAGAAAGAGTTTCGGTATTTTTAATCTTTGCAGTTCATTAAAATATAGCATAGATTAATATAAACAAGTACATCACGTGATTAGTTAAGCTGATGTTTTTTAACTATAGGAATACTTGTTTTAATTGAATATCTCGAGTATTATTATATATATCTAATATAATATGGCTCAAAATCTTTGTTCCTTCATCTAAAATTGCTCTTAAAGATACAATTCTGAAAATAAATGTATTAACTTATAAGTCGGCAGATCAGTTTAACATAATGAATATTTCACTAATTAACAACAAAGATGGTTGCATCCAAACATTGATGTTTTTGTTTTGAATCGAGAAGTCTATGTCTGATATGGCAAACCAAATAACATGGACCTTTATGTATTTGACTCTTGAATTGAAGCAATATTTACACCTCTCATTTTCTACCAAAGACACAACTAGAAACTGTTGAATAATTTCGAATATAACCCAGAAACCAATCGAATAATATAGTTCTATGCTCTATGTGGTTTATGCTTAGTAGTTTATTTATTCAGCCTTTCGAATCTGCGGCAGCTATGTTATTTTCTTCATAAATAAGAGAACACATGCTTACAAGAACGATCGAAACTAATCAATGATTTACGATTATTTGAAAATTACCGGTGAAATGCATACATTATCTGGATTACCTTCAAATAATTTTGCATGCAAATATACGAAAACAAAGTTTTGCCATAATATTTAAATATATGTTTTGATTAAACAGCAAAATAGAGTACAAAATATTTTACCATCCAATGTTAATCTAACAGTTGACCAATTCTCATAAACGAATAAAATAACAATTATTGTTTTAAAAATATTCATTTGAAATCAATTAACAATATGTTTTAATACTATTATTTATATAAAATAATAAATAAATAGATTAATTTTCAATAAATGCAAATGCATTTATGACGAATTTTATATGAAGATTTCCAGAGTCAAAATTTAATATAAAATTATAATAGTAATTAAATATTATTCTGAATACATTCGTATACAAAATATGAAAATATAAATTTTAAATTAATAAAAAAACTATTGGTTCCACATATTTACTGAACATTTTTCTGTCTCCAATGCGAATACACAATATATTTTCTTTTGTACTATTTTGCAATTGTTTCTGTGCATCATTGTACCTTTTGTCAAATAATTGTGAAAATAATGTAATATAACATACGAATAATGTAAATAATATGATTATTTATTTAATAACACGGTATTGTAAACATGTATAATTAAGTATATGAACATGCATGCATGATTTTATTTACAGATTTTATTTGTGCTCTGGTTTCGAATATACAAAAATATATTTTCATGATTCTTCTTTAACTACGGAGGCAAATAATGTAAATATATGTAGAATATTTTAAAATTTATAATTATCAAACTTTGAGTCAATTATATATATTTATGGGTGAAAATCTACAAATCTCCATTATATGCATCGTGTTTGTTGCAGTTGATAATAGTGAGTTAGATGTTAATTTAATTTTGATAACTTAGGATGTAGGAGCAGCTCTTTACCACTCTATTGCTATTAGACCTGAAGCTTGGTTTCTCTAAAGATGATTCAATTGGGGTGATGAAGTTGTTATTACATTAAACTAACCAAGTTTTAGGAATATTTAATTACGCAACCTAATTTCAGAAAATTAATAATACTTTTTGCTGAACATTTTCGTGTGATTAATAAATGGTTTAGTTGCTCGCATTAGCCATAAACTATAAACAATGTAAAAGCAAAATTGAAATGTATAATTATGCCAGAATATACTGGCATAAATTGCGTGAATTAGCGTGAGTAAAATTTAGTTTTTCCTATAAAATTACAGTGCTTATAGTAACCTCATTATGATGATCTAACAAAAGACAACGTTTAGTTCTTTGTTTGTAATTCTATATGTGTGCGCTGGCAGTCACGCGATATTCCTAAACGGTTTTCAACGGTTACCTGACTGATGTACACCGATTAAATCATGAATAACATTAACGTGCCCATATAGCTAAACGAAATGCGCTACATTTTCGTTTAATAAACATTTCACAATGTTTTAATAGAATTATGGAGGTAAACGTGAAATTATGAAACTATTTGTGGAACTTATGAGTGACATAATGAGGGAATATGAATATTTGACGTTGTGTTTGTAATCATAAAGCAGATTAGGCGACAATTTTGGAATGCATTTAGGGATTAGTAAAGCAATATTGTCGCCAGAGACACTTTTACAGATATTGTTCAAGGTATTTCATAAAGTTTACGCCCGGAGTGATAAATCGTAGTACGTTATTGTGTGAGTTAAGCTTCTAGATAAGACCCATAATACAGAAATGAAAATTATATGAAAAAGAATTCTCGCTCAAATTATTAATATCTTGTATATAAAATCAAATTTTTCATAATACATCTTGTATTAAAATTATAAATTTGAGAATTGAATTGTTTCTAACTTTAACAAACACGCGAGGTATTCTTTTTCAGAAGAACTACTAACACTGTTACATAAAACTATATCGCTTTTCTAGCGGCAGTAAATGATTACTAGTATGCCGGCAGCCATTCAGATGACGTGTTGCTCTCGTGAGATTTCCAACGCGTCACTCTTCATCAACATATATTTTTGCAAACCCGGCCATCAGAAAAGTAACTCCCCCCTATTTGCTTGCTCCCCAGGGGATATGCGAAAGGTGGAAAGATGGAGAACTTTATTATCAACATTGGACTCCGGTTATCCGGATCGAATAGTCCGAGAGAAGAATGGTCCTCCTTATCTGAGGGCGCATATACTCGATGAAATGTTATAAGCCAAATTTAGTTATAAGTGTTATCTATCAGGGGTCGATGTCGTTTTTTAACGCAAAGTCTTTGGAACGAAGTAAGATAGGCTCCGTAAATTTGAACCATTATTACAACTAGATAATTTTTTTCCAAATCCAAAAACACGCTATAGATTGAATATCGTTGTTTGGTTTGGAATCTTCAAAAAATGATTTTGATTTGTTTCAACTGGGCTGAATGACAGTGCAGTGTTAACATGTTTCCAGTTGTTTGTGAAGCGAAATGAGGTGATTGCTTTATGATGTAAACAAATATAATAGGAAATGAGCATGGTAACAGTCGTGAGTGACGTAGAAAGGAGTAAGAAGGAAGAAAAGTTAAAATGGCTTGGCAGTCAAACATTGCTGATGGCCTGATAACTCGCTTGGTCTCATTACCAAAGTTAAATTGTGGTCAAGCACATGGCCCCCATTTCGTGTTTGTTTTAGAACTAGTGCTAAAAGTATCCACAACCTCCTGTCACCCCGGAAAGTCCCCGCGTCGTTGAAGTCGGTCGTCGTTCGTCCGTAATTAAAAAAGTTTTGTTGCTTTTGTTGACGACGCCATTTTTCTTATCTTATCACCACGTCAGCAAATATATTTTTATAGCTTGGACTTATTAACTCATCGTGTAACTGACTACTTATAACACATGAAATTTTATGCCGTTTCTTGGTTCACAATCATATTTATTTATTTTTGTTTAAGAACTGCAATTGGCATACAAATTTCGAGTAACATATTTGAATACTGTAAAATGAAATAAATTTATATTTCAAATTTGTTGAGATATGAATAAATAATAATTTGTTTTGTGTTTTTGAATTTATTTTTACATGTATAAAATATTATTTCATATGTTCTCATTAAGTTGTTTTTCTGTATTTCGTGAAAGTTTTCATGCAATTAATAAACACAATTTGCAAACATATAAAACGAAAACAATTATTGGCGTTTGTCATACACGTATGACAAACGCAGTGTAACTTTATTAAAATTAATTACAGAACAAATTATTATGGAAAATATGCGAAAACAATTTCTGTATGAGTTGATATATTGTATTCAAACGTTATTAATTAAATTCAAAATATCAGAAACGATGATGTAATATGGAAAACTTGTCTAATTAGGAATTTAATTTAATTTTTTCTTAGTTTGTACCAACTAAACCTACTCTAAATTTGATTCAAATATGTATACATATATATATATATGTAACATATTTTCGAAAATGCCAACAAAAAGCATTAAAAGAATATTTTACATGAAATATTTTTATTTTAGATTCTAATAATATAATTTTTGAACAAAAACGAACATGAATAGAATAGTAAAGGTGCTTTGTGAGGCACATTCACAAAGCATTATTCGTGAATTTTTCATTTGCACATATTGATAAATAATGAAACTGATATTGGTATTTTGCTTTAATGTAAAATATTTTAATTTTGATTTACAAAGCAAATGCAAATTACAATTTTCTGCAAAATTAAATATGTGAAATCTAGATTATATAACAGATTATTTCTCGAATTAATATCAAACAAATAATAAATTAATTTTCCAATGCAATAACTAAATATATAAATTCTACAATATTAAATTTCGCACATATAATACCCAAACGACTATAACTATTATAACTAAAATAATAGAAGGTACAGACAATAATTGAAATTAATATTTACTAGAATTTTAATGCTGCTTGAAAATAATTTGATAGTTTTACAAAATACAAACTGTATTATATTATACTTATAGATACTTGGCAAACATATTACTAAGTATTGTATTATTACTGGAAGTCAAATAATTGGCTCTTGAATATTTGTATATTCAGGCAAAGTTCGATTTTATTGTAGTTTCTATTTGAACCGGACGGAAGACTTCAATACTAAAAAATGATAAAAAATCTCTCTTTAGTGAAGAAATAATATAATCAATATTTTTACATAATTATTTCAAAAATAGTGGTTTACGTGAATTTTAGTATGTTACAAATGTGTCTATTTTCATGCTGACTAACATCACGAACAAATTTAATGGCAGCAATTAAAATAATTGCTTTTATAGCAGAGGAAAATGGCGACCAATCAAAAGATAACATCACATTCACGTACTTATTATCAATTCTGTTTGTCCTAACATAAACTCAAGCATCAGAAAAATGTGTAATTATAGAATTGTAAGCACCGATACATCATAATGTAAAAATTATAATAAATTTACATACTAAAATTGATAGAATATTATTTGTTATGTAACGAAAATATTATTTTGTATTAATTTTAATAAAAAGGTCCTTATTGCTATATTTGAACTTGATATTCTAGATTTTGATTTTGCATGACGAATGTATACATATGAGCAAATGCAGTTTTTATAATTTCTGTAAAAAAAAACTGTAAAATTACAACGAATTTTATTTAGACTATAATGTTTTTATAGGTAGTAAACTAGCATATGTGGAGCAATAAAAGAATTTTTCGAAAAATAATGGTAATATCGGTTGGAACCGCTCGTGCGGTTGCTTATTTTCCGGTAGGCTTGTTATGTTACCGACCGCGATCCAGCGTAGCGCCAGCATAGAATTGAGCCCGAAACGAGCGAGTTTGACGGACTGTTGGACACGTTAGAGGGCTGCAGCCAAGAACATATTAAATTTGTTCTGTTAACTCGACGTCCATTTCCATAGCACGCTTGAATGGGAAACGATTTTTGGGGACACTTGTAAGGCATTACATCCACATGTCCTTTTCAAAAGATTGCATTATATACATAGATATTATCAGGATCTTTTCATTTTGTAATCATTGGTTAAATGTAATTTTTGTTATTGCTACAGAAACTATTTAAGCTAATTATTGATTTAAAATACTTTAATATGTAAGGGAAGGGTAAGAAATTTCCATAATTACTTTAAGGAATCGTAAAAATAATGGGCACGGAAGGAGGGTAATACGTTAGGAGAAAGGTTGGAAGAACGTTCTTGACATAACGATGTGCGTAAAGGGAGGTGATGATACCGCCCTCTCATTAAACGTCCTGTACAGGCGTTTGTGTGTTACTGACGAAGTACCAGTACCGGCCACTTATATTTGCATATCAACGTGGATGAACCACCGTAAATGATCATTGAGTACTAATTGAAAATCATCTTTTTTATCTCTTCTTCTTTTAATATCTCTTCTTGACATTTTTACACAAATACATTTTTTATTTAACACAATATCGATTTTGAAATAACTTGATAATTTATGTGACAGTGTTTTTCTTCAATTTTAATGTTCACTTCGGGGTAATTTCGTTGGTGACCGTACTAAGCGTAAGCATTATAATTATAAGCAAATATTAGCATTTGAAACGGGCGAAAATTGTGCGTTACATCAAAATCCGTGAATATATTTATTTTGATGAATCAGATACTTTCCACTTGGCAGGACGATGATTTCTCAGCCGAATTTTAATTGCTATGTAAATATTATGTTTCACTGACTCCGCAACTTTTTCCAATCTAAAAGTTGCAGCCCAGCATTTTCCAGATAATTTTGTATTTGAATAAACTTTTAAAAAGAAACTACCATTATTAGTAGTTTGATGAGAATTTTATTTTTTTCATATGCATTTCATTCGAAAATTTTTGTCTCAATATATTTAATTTTTACGAGACACGTAAACCATATTGCTTTAAATATTGCTTAAAAATTAAACGAAGTGTTTCTGCTTGCTCATAGCTGTATAATAATTTAGAGAAACTAAGCGGCACAATGTTCAACGAGGGATGAAATGCATATGAGAAGCCCCAGTGGTATAAATATTATAGTGGTGGTAAAATATTGGTCGAAACAAACGGTTGCATATGAAAAATGTAGGTAGTAAGGAAACGTAGAGTAGGAAGAATACTTATTTGTATTCTCCGCGTGAGACCATCGTAGTTGGCGACGCTTCCAGTCTTTTATTGCGTGTAGTGTGAAGCCTCGACACCATACTAGCGTAGCTCTCGTTCTAAATAAACAAAAACCCTGCGACTAGCACTGCAAGCGTCAACCCAGGATGCCTACAGAATTTAAAACTTAAAATTATAAAAATGAACGTTTGTCTTGTGCGAGAACTTCATATACATATTTCACCGAGCGCGTACACACATAACTTTTAAAAACAGTTTTTGTGCAAAAAAAATCTTTTCTCTACTTGCATATACTTGCTTTTGAACAGTATGCAAGTTATATTCATATTATGCTCCAGTTCTCACGAACCAAGTGATACACACTCGAAAACGTTATAAAACAAATGCCAACTATTGTGTATATAATTCGATATCATTGCAATCAAGGACGAAATAAAAAAAAATCATTCATCGTTTTTCTCTTCAAGACATAGCGCGAATTTGATGAAATAATTGAAGACACAAATTCAAAAATAAATTGGTTGTAATGTAAATAAAAATACATCAATACAACCCGAATGGGGATAGTTGAACATTAACTTCTAACAATTCTAATTGGGTGGAGCTGGTTGTGGTTGTTGTTGCAACCGTAACTGCGTAATACTCTGCGGTAGTCGGTGAATTGTTTGAGTAACAATTGCTAAATAATATTAGTTTAGTATCGAATGTTTGATGGTTTAACTAATGTATTAAATGTTTTAAATACATTCGTTAGTTATGATAAAAAAAAATTTTTAAAAACAGTATGCAGTGCAGATACAAATTATACTTTATATGCATGTGTCGCAAGTAACCGACAAAAAACATTTGAACACTTTTAACAAATTGGATTTTTTCTGCATAATAAAGAAACTTGTTCGTCCGAATAATTGGCTATTAGAATTATTGATGTACGTCAAATAAAGCGAATTCATTCGCAAGTTATTCAAGATGTGAGCTGGCGCATCGGGAAAAAGTCAGTTGATTGACGAAGGAAGTATATGAATAGAGAAAGAGCTACGATACAAATCTACAGATAACAATCAAGTAACCAAACATCCGACTTGCTTGTTAAAAATGAAAAATAAATCCAAATCTTTGAACGCTGTAATGAACGCAGATATCGCTCTGAAAAGAGAATTCTAGTACCAGCGAAGGAAGGGATGGCGATGGTAGACAGCGGTTGGTATAAAGTAATGATGTGCAAGAGATTGGTTAGCAGGAGACTTTGTCAACTGCCGCATCTCCAACAACAAGTAAATTTTTTACGTTTTCCCCCTTTTTTGTGAGTATTCCCAGCTTGCAATTAATTTTTTTAATACTAGATAATGATGTAGTATATACATTCAGATCATTATTTATGATTGTTCGGTAGAATTAATTGCAGAATTGTTGTATACTTGAAATAGCACTGGTTTCAGTTCAAATATTATTTTTATATTTATCCGTTTTCAGTGTTGTGTATGAGGTGGCCTATTTGACCTTTGCAATTTAATACTTGATTAATGCGATGCAGTGCGCATGCCGAATACATTTTAATGAGGATAGAGATGAAAATATTTTTTTCCGAAAACAATTATGTTGATGAAAATATAAAAGAAATTTAGTTCTGGCTTTTTGATAGACGTTTAAAATGTACAGAACAGTTCTGGAATGTGGCGTGTCAGCTGTTAAAGTAGAGTGGTTCTAGTTTGATTTCCGTTTCGGAAGTCATATTCATGTATTTTCAGCATACGAGGGGACGAATGCACAAATTTCGAATCAGCGTTGTGCTGCGCTCTGATAATTGCGTAAAAATAGGATTTTGTATCGGTGAGCGGGATCTGCATCTAGTTTTACGGATGCAGAAATTTAGTAACGCCTGGGGTTGTACGTGGCCGACGAGTGCTAGAAACTGTGGGATATTGCGTCGGGAAAAATATTCCGTCGGCAACGATGGGAAAATGCAGTTGAACACCAGACAGTACGCTTTACATACGTTGTGGTTCTTTTTGCACACTGTCTATAATGAAACTAGTACATTTGTATTTATAGTTACATATGAATCATTGCTATTTTGTATATGATTTAAATTATTAATTACTTTTTACTTGTGTTTATTTATCGTTAATTTTAAGACATCTAATCATTTGCTGAGTTACATTTGATGTTATCGATTTGTGTACATTGGTTTTGATAGATTTTTTTAAAATAATAACCCTAGCGTAGTACCGAGGAGCTCAAGCATTTGTGGCGTGTTTTAAAGTATATTGGATAGAAAAGTGTCGTTACAAGAAAATTCTTCTTCCATCATCTTGAGTCCAAAAATAAATAATTCATATACTTGGATAATAATCGTCACTCTTTCTCTTCTGAAGTTAATGCAGGGATTAACTAAATTTGTTAGACATAATCCCTGGGTGTACAATTCGTGTCGCTCGCTATCCACTAGACTATATAAATGCGGTGTTATGAGGCCCCAAAAATGGCAAAGACATTAGATATTTACTATAGAAGATTATTGTAAATATCAAATATTAACAATATATTCCAATGGTCGATTAAAAATGTTATTACTATTCATGGTTATTGAATATTTATTGTTATTAATACTGAAACCACTGTACCAAAAATTAAGCATTTCTTATTTCTACAAATTTCACAGTGTAGTATTAAAAGTTTCCTTATCGTGGGTTATTAAGGTTTACCAATCATGCATCGAAGAAGATTGAAATGAGTGATGTTGTCATTTCATATGAAATATATGAGCGTACAATATTAGATTTTCAGTTATTTATTGAGATATGAACGGTGATTTGATTAGAAATATTCTATGAATAGCTCACGAATAGAGAAAAATGATTTTTCCTTTAGAAAAAGTATTCAAATTATATATATGAAAATATAATTTAAATTAACTAGAATTTTATATATATATATATATATATATATATATATATATATATATTCTAATATGAAATAAACCGACACATAAGCCAAGAATCAGATTTGATAGTAAGAAAATCAATTTGCAATGTCTCAAAGACATACTATCTATATCAATGTTGAATAGAAATCGCATCTGTATTCACTTGCTGTCGAAAGAGTGCTCGTTTTTTCATTTGTCTTCTTTGGTTAGGTAGGTAGAAACAATATGAAACGTGTTTTACACGAGCGTCGTAAATCGCAAAAGAATCTCACCTGATGCACAGGTACTATATATCACCGTTGAATCTGGTATAAATTCTAATTGTTAGGCGAACCGTCCAAACTGGGTAGGCCAACCAAATAGGATAAACCCATACGGGCTTATTCTGTTCAAATCCTTTGCTTATAAATCCTCATATTCGGACATTACTACGCGAAGTCGCGCCGCACAGTAGCCATGGCGAGCGATTCTATCAGGACCGAACTCTTTCGAGACATTTATATTTTCTTCATTATTGAAATTAATAAGGCAATTATTTGAAAAATATTTTATTCGCCTTAATTGACTGCATTCCTAAGAATTTTATCCCACTCAACCAGTTAATAAAAACAAAAACTATTTTTGAAATTATTTAGCAAAAGTACATGTAACAAAATATTAAATATTTTTAAGTATATTTAAGATGCTGTTTTGTACCTTTCGAAGCATACAGTTCATAAATGTGTTATGCATATCAATAATCAGAATAATTTGAACTGAATTTCTATTTAATGCGAGCTAATATATTATATTTAAATCAAACGAATAATATTTACTGCCATAGATGATGGCAGAATAAAAATGTGGCTTTTTTATATCACATGCGGCTCTGGTATTCGAGAAATAGCAAATTTTTATAGGTGAATGCAAGCGAAGTGCTAACGAATAATATGAAGTTCGGTTGACTGGTGTTGTATGGAACTAGTGTGCGGTGATCTACAACCGTCATGGGTATTCCCTGGAATTAGTCGGTTATCCTCGACACGCGTTGCTAATGGACGCATGGGACCCGACCAGGCAAAAACATTTCAATACTCAGAATCCCACATCGCATGTGCCATGGAATGGTCCAGCCGAGTCGTGGCATGCTTCTACGTGCTTCACCGAGTCTAATAAAAAAGAAGAAAAAAACAACACTGCCTGTAAATCTTTAAGCTACTGCGTTGCTTACGTGATGATGGGCAGGGTAAATCTTTAATTGACAAGCCACTAAAATTATTTTAAATATTTATTGAACAAGGGTTGCTACCATGGTTCAAAATTAATGCCTAGCTAATTAGGATACCACCTGGATCAATTAAATAATATTATAAGTATAAGAAAATAATGCCCAAGCCCATAAAATGGGGTGGCAGAAAACCTTTTTTCATTTATTCAGTACTATCTTCACAAACTTCATTTTCAGTTTGGTCAACTTCTTCATATCACTTGTTCACAACTTTTTATTCGCGAGACTCATTCTCTATCATATTAATTTACACTTATTATTATTATTATTATTGCGTGCGCCGCCGTCGCAGGGAATGTTTCCTCTTCAGCGTGTTGTGTGACGTCAAAGTGCGTGGCTGATATTTGTCGTGATTTACTCATTTATTTTGAGGACGACCCCGCATTCCTACATTATTCTCCTCGCCAGCGTCAATCTTTCATTCGACATTTTCTCAATAATACCATACCATCTCATCTGTCTTACATTATCATCGAAAACTAGAAAGAATGTCATTGTTACATGGACAAGAGTACGCTCTAAATTCCGAAAAATAATACGTATTTATTAGTGTTAAAATAATAACACCATTTCATATAATGGTTCAATAAAATAGTCGCACATTTACATCGTATAATTATTCACTTTTTTCGGTAATACCCCTATTAAAATTTACAATAGGTGTGTTATCCCATATTCATGAAATATCCATATAAATACACAACTCACTAAAAAACGCAATATTATGCACACATTCTTCTTACACACATACATATACAAACACATTGCGCAAAGCCAGTGACATTGTATTGCAATGGCAATTTCCACTTTTCATGTTTATTACTCGGCACGTTTTGTTACTTGTAACCAAATTCTAGTTCGGTTTGTATAAATATTTATTGGAATATTTGCAACCGTACGGCTATATACCAAATGAAAAATTTAGGTACATATAGCAAAATGAAAAAAGGAAACGAATGCAATACAGAAAATCGTATTTAAATTTATGCAGGAATTTTAACGAACTTTTATACGTGAAATGTGTTGGAATGGACATGCGTTGATTGAGATGAAATTATTCAACCATTAATATTCATCGAACTCAAGATGGTCACACGGATTTATTGTGCAAATGTATTTCGATTTTTATAAACTTAACAAAATATCAGTGGCAAATATGTAGATTCATACTCGCTAAATTGCGAAGTTCATTTAAATATATACATATTTACAATATGTATTCAATTCTGCAATCATGGTATAGAATATGCAGAACGGTTTATAAGTATCCGAGAATAATTACTGTTATTTAATAGCAACTTGGACAATAATTATTTTTTCTTTTGAACCAGACAAGTTTATAAATGGAAATATTAATGCACCAATGTTTCAATCATAATTATTTCTTCTTTTATATTGGTTTCATTGCTTTGGTAAGACATGTCTATCCAAGAGTATTAAAAACATATTTGATGTTGTCTGAACTTTCTTATACGTATTTTGTTTAAACAGGAAGGATATTAAAATATAAAATACTTGACGGTAGAGATTTATTAAATATAATCCTCCACACCCACGTATTTATTTAAACAAAAGCTTTCCAAATATGGTTAGACTCAATTCAGATAAGGTCAAAAGATATATTTCCGTTAAAATCTCGAGAATATTTCATGATTATACTTTATTATTGCTTCGTAGAATACTTTAAAAACTAGCGAAATTAGTATCGTAATATGTTCTGTAAACCATGACTACATACTTAGTAAGCCATATTAGGTAGTTGAACGTGTTAGCAATGGGATTACCAGACATTATAGGCATATTTTGATGTTGATATGTGGATTACTGAAGAGCAAGTTGAATACATTGGGGTGGTGGAAGTATGGGAATGCAGTAATCCAGACAATATTAGACAAATTTCTGCTATTAATTTATGAAGCGTTAGAAGATTGATATTTTAGAGATATTTTATTTGTATTACATTTATCGTCGATAGCACTCACATTAATTTTAACTATAGATTTAAATTTCTTTGAGAATTTGACAGAAATACACGTCTTGGTCTTCCTTAAATGTGTAAGCGCTTTTCAGCCAAAACTGTTGACGGTAAAATTATGAAACTTTTAACATAAGATTTGTATACAGTTAGCAAACACTCCTAGTTTTTAAAAGAAGTTTCGAACTGGAAGTGCATGTTTACTCAATACATTTCTTGCGGTTTCTGCAATATCTCCAAAACGGAAAAATCAAATAATTTTCAATTTAAAATCGATGGTATTTAATTTATTTGAAAATTTACAAATTCGTAGTTATATTTATTATTATATAATAAATAAATATACGTTTATCATTGAATATTATTAATTAATATATTATTATCATTTCTATCCAAACGTTAATATCTACTATGTATACAAAACGGTCAGTGTAAAACACTGCAAATTTGTTTAATGTTTGCTGCAAAGTTGAAATAAATAATATTTGTTCTGAATCATAATAAGCAAATAATCCATAATATGATGGACATTTATGTAAAAAAGAACAATATTTCAAATAATAATGGATTTTATGTTAAATATACGAAGTAATTGCATCACGGAATATTTGATCTGTAAAATATTATTTTTGAATTACAGTAAATATTTAGTATATTATTGATGAAAAATGAATGGAATTTAAGCTACGATTTAGATTTTCGAATTATTTTTATCCAAATATAAAATAATATTCAAAATTACTCTAATGAGAATATTGGTTTTCAGGTATTAAGAGCAATAGATATGTACATTGAAAGTTATATTACAGACTAATTGGCAAAAAAAAATTAATTATAATGATTTGCTTTAGCGAACCAAGATCAATAAAGTTCGTATACTTTCGACATCCTATCGACATTATATAGGTTTGTGTGAGGCAATCTGGATAAGATAAGGAAGATGAGTTGATTCACTGTTTAGTAAGTGATAGTGACAATATTTTACATAAAATAATCAATGCTCAAAATTTGGACCGGTGAAAAACAATGAAATAATATACGATTTTATTTTGTCAAGTCAGTGTTTTACTGCACAGTTAAGTAGCGATCACATAACATAACTTTTTAAGAAGAATGGCTTTATTTTGTACAATGATTGTACGTTTACGTCAAATGGAAACGGAAAAAATAAGGAAATAAATTCAACCGTTTATTGCGTTACGTGATGAAATACGAAGAAAATATATATTTCTATAATAACTTTAAATTGTACGTTCAGACAACTTTATGGTTTTTTCTCCATTTAATTTATTGTATAGCCGTAATTATATAGATTTAAGAAGCTAATGTTCTCATTTAACAATCATTACTATACGGGTCGGATGAAAGAGATATTATGTACATACTTACATAGCACAAGTTTTGAGGAAGGTTTGATTACTTTATATGATAAAAAAATTAGAAATAAAAATCAATGCGAAAAAAAAAATATCTAACGTGTTAAGACGTGTAAATGAAAAGGAGGTCAAGTCATGCAATATTGAGTAGCAATTTGTGACATTCAAAACCTCATTTACACCGTCTACAGATACTTGCAAAAGTATATATACAGTGAAATACCAAAGTACTATTCAGGTGATCTATAACTAAAATCCCACATGAGCACATACAGACACCTTCGGTGTTGCTCGGTGACTTTGGATGGAAATAGCCCTTTGCATTAGAAATCCGCAAGAGAGAGGAAAGTGGGAGTGAAGGATAAGGATGAGAAGTAGTAGTAAGAGTGAAGTTAACCGCAACCGAACTCAGCTGACGTTCGCTCAAACGCTGAGATTTACTGTTAAATTATTTAGCATTTGCAAGCAAGTAGAAGACGGTTTAGATGGACGGTACATTGTTGTTCTTGTTCGTGGTTTGACGGTTGATGGACGTGGATTGCAAACCTCTGAGGCAGGCGTAGAAAAATATATTTTTAAATAGAGCTGCCACCAAATTGTATAAATAATTTATACATCACACACGTATATAATATAATTCAATCAAGGCTTGCACGATTTGTTCTGTATGTGAAGCTTTTCTCATTTATGTTGTGAGAGTGATTTTTTATGTAATATGAATATTGATATTTAACGACATTAAGTTCATATATATGAAAAACTGAAAATTACTTATTGATTAAAAATTTTATTTCATAATAAATAAATGTTCTTGGAATCTAGATTTTTTAATTTAGTAGTAGTAGTTTAGTAGTTATATTAATATATTAGACATATTGTACTGCATCAATAGTATTTATATAATTAATTAACGAGGTTGCGAGAAAACCTTTTATCCAAATTTCAATATTCAGCGAAATAAATGCGAATATATTCAAACATTAATTAATGCACACGAACAAAACGTACTGTGCATGATTGTATGGTTGCTTTTTGATATACACAAGCCAAATCCATGATTTTATTTGATAATTATAAAATAGAAATTATGTAATTCTGTCACCAATAATCATATCAAAAATTAGACACAAATCAATGGCGTATGAACACACACTGTTTGTACACATGCTCATATATTTAGGAAAAATTATTTAATGAACGATTTTAGCTGTATATTAATATATTGTCACAATGATATTGTTATTATTTTCATGCATGTTATCGAACGCACGATGCATTCTACATTTTCTTTCTATACAAACTCTACCTAGCGTTACTAAATGCTCAATCATATTATATTACAATTATTAAACTAGAAATTGCACTCATGCATTAGAATTTGTTGGCAACATCTCAATATTTCTTTATGTTATACAAATTTTAATTTGTGAATTATGATTGTAATCCGCTACAAATCGATTGATTTGAACAAAACGATAAGACGAAAACGCCAAAAAGTCGTATAAAGCGGCGGCAGGGAAAAAATAAAATATGTAAATTTTTCTCGTATATTTCGATTTTCCACTTACTTACATTGTAATGGAGTGATTTTTATTCCGTATTCAGAAAACACGGTTCAATAAGAGCTTCTTTCATATAGTAGAATCCAATATCGCGTGAAATTATAACATTTTTCATATTTGCAAAATGAAAGAAAAAAGAACGCAAGAAGAAAATATGAAGAAGCCAATAAATAGCATATCGTAGCTGTGCGTATAATATACGCTGCTGTTGCGTTCACAATTGCTTGTGGCTCTTATGCCCCACTCTTGCAACTAATATTCGCAATATATGAATATATTTGTATGTACATATATTTCTGGTATATTGTCATTATTGATAAATTGGAAAAAATAGGAAATTTTGTTTCTGTTTGTTGTCAGCATTAGGTTATGCATGAACTAATAACATTTTGATGATATTGTATTTGCATTGTAAATACTATAAAATAGTCATGAAAACCTATATTTCGGTTAAAATGTAATATGTAAGAAAATTGGAGAATTTAATATGTACGCATCACTCATAATATTACAAAATGCAATATGCTAGAATTTTATTTTTTGAAGTACTAGTTGTATACTTTTTACATTTTGATGCACATTCATATAATGTCTGTATATGGGATTAATATTTTCGAAGTGCTACTCGAACAAAATTGGTACGAACAGTATAATCATGAATAAATGGCAAATTTTGATGATTATGCATTTTTCATATGCAAGTACATACTACAAAATATTTAAAAAAACTATATTTTTCTGCAAAATGCAATATGTAGACATAGTGGAGAATTTAATATGTAGGCCAAGCTCATAGTATTACGAAATGCAATTGCCTTAATTCGGTTTTTTGAAGTACTAGTTGTATACTTTTTGCATTTTCGTTGTACATTTTTAATAAAAAATATAATGTATGAATATAAGATTTTAAGTTAATTTTAAGAGCTATTAAAACGAAATTGGTAAAAATAATTTTATAATAAAAATAACAATTCGCTAATAAGTACATTAGTAATAATTTAAAAATTAAATAATGTATGACGACATTATAGAAATTTTGTAAGAAGAATTAGCACAGGTTCTTTAAATATATTAATTGCGTAGTTTTCGATGTTTTTCTTTAATGATGTTAAGGTTTAATTGTATTTTACCCTGGACGTGATTATCACACACCTTGTTAAATAACTTTCCGGTTTCGTGCATTGGATGGTGTCAGTGAGGACATAGAGTGCTAGTTTATCTGGCAGCAGTAAATTACTGCGCGACCGCTGACAGCAAGGGCAGACCGCGTGGCTGGTTGGGTGCAAGAAATTATTCTCATTCGCATCTCATTACCCAGGCGGGCACTAGAACGCCATTCATTTTTTCCTTCTTCTCTCTCATGTTCGTGCGCTCGTTTTTCCAGTGTTCCATTTTCAGTAGCAGGGCTCCCTTATCGGTAAATTACGATCTGGGACCAATAAATGGTAGGCAACAGCGTTGCGCTGGCTTTATTACGAGATCATCTTCAAAACAATGCAATTCATTCGAGATTATTTATTGCAAATGAGCTGCGGCCTGTTTTAAGGGATGAGAAACACTGTACATTTTCGTTCCTTGTTCCTGATTGTGCGTGTGTATTATTGCTTGAAAAGCAAATTATAATTTTCTATATCCACTACACTTTACACTTCGTGTGTATGTAATTTTTTAGCCGAGAGATTTAATTCTATTTTTGAAAAATTAAGGCTGTAATTCATATCGGAATTTGTTTCTTTTCAACACAAGACATTCTCGATATTACAAATGTCCAAAGTAGTCTTTATGTTACATTAAATTATCGTTAATATCGAGAATGTTTTTTAAAATCAGTACAAAATTACAATAAGTGTAATTGATACATAAAATATACATAATACTTTTAATTCAAAAGTGGTTGATTTTAAAATAGCAGGGGTTAATTTAAGGTTACTATATGTTAAAACTGGTCCCTCCTGAGTAAAAACTAATCGTTTCTGTGCTAAAAATAATAGCTTCTGGAGTGGACCTTAGTGTCTGCAATGTTGCTGGTCACGCATACCATAGGGTTGAAGTACAGTTTTCAGTAATAACAAATTTTGCCACATGTAGCATATATGAGGTGCAAGTAATACTCTTCATACCTCCCTTCTCCTCGATGTCCCTGTGCTGCTCTTAACACCCGTATCCGCACCTGTCCCTGTATAAACTAATTACCCCCAAACCAGAACACGTTTGATTGATTACAACGTCGACAGACCGGGCCTCTGTTATATTGGAACAATACACCATCAGGATCTCTGTATGTGTTTGTTATATCCTCTTGTTCTGCTCTTCGGTTACTGTTCGTACCATAGAGTCTATATAGTACGAGAAGGCGATGTAATGAACACGTGAGTAGATTTTCCAAATAATTATAGCTATTGATCTTAAAATCAACTAATTTATGCCATTGGTTTCGTATTGAACATACATAATCAGATGTAACTATAAGCACCATTTGTAAAAAAAAAATCAAATCATAAATGTAGATCTGCCATGGACATTAATAGTTCAAAGATTTAAACTTGTGTCTCATCCTCTAGGTGGTTAAGTTCTATGGTTGTTACATTCATATCTGTAATGTGAACACAGGCCGGACTATGTGTGCTGGGGTCCTTCTGGAAAAGGAAATGGTGGTCTGCGTAACATATCGTTTGATGAAGATGTACCATCCTTCTTTAGGATATGATGGAATATGCTGGCTAACCTATGTCATGAGGTTTATTTTCAACCAAAACGTATATTCATATAATAAATCTTAACGTATATTAAAGTACATGAAACCGAAATTTGATTAATAAAAGTACACGAAAATTGGATTTTCGAATTCTTAATTAATATTAAAATAGTAAATATTTTTGCTGCAAATGCCATATGGTCATAAGGTATCCATAAAAATTAATGTTTAATGATTTTTTCTTAATGTATTTGATATATGGATAAGATAAAAATTATATTTGTTTATTATGTGATTAGACTAAGTTTATCAAGTAATTACAAATAATGTACATAGTTCTCTATACTATTTCCCTAAGGGTTAGTAATACTTTGTGCAGTAACTCCTACCCTGACGCACGCATTGAGACGAACCGGACATGCCATTATACATGTATATCATTTTCTGATATTAACTCGACCGCATATATATCCGAGTTTGATGATATTAGTTGTTTAATGGACTAGGAAACTAATGAACATATTTTGTTTTCTTTTTGATGGCTCTAGGCTACAACATATTTAATGTAGTTATAGAATATAGTCTGATTTAACGTATTACTTCGTCATTACTTGTAATACGATTACTATATATATATACGATTATTTATATATAGAAACAGGCCAGTTGTAAATTAAATATTAACAAAATATATATATATATATAATTATGAATATGTGTGAAAATAGCATGATGAATAATTATATGATTCTGAATTTTTTTAAAAAAATCGTATTTAATATCCATCCTTTTTATCAAATTACGTAGAAGAAAATCCATGGAATGTAACTGCATAAGGGCCGAATTAGTTTTGGAACTGAATTAGAAGACCTTGTAATTTAAGTGTTGATTTGTCCCCGTTTGTAATTAAAGCGTACTACTTAGTTTACTATTCTAATTGTTGACTCGGCTAGCCTGTTTTTAGATATGCAAATGTATGGCGTACAAGCGTTAAATGTAAGACGAATTGTCGTTAGAAGAAGACAGAAGTAGAACTACTGTTAAACTTTGCACTACAAATCAATTCCGTTTTCCAGTCAACTTCACTCTCCTAGGACCACGACAAAGGGATCTAGGTCTAACTTCAATACAAATGAAACTTCCAAGGAAATTTCGTATATATATTATATATAATAGTATTGAAACGGAAGATTGTGAAACAGAAAATCGAACTATATTACATCATTACCATTACCTTTGGACCAAACACCAACTGCATAATACCATCGAGTTGTACGTTATTAACATGTATATGAAATTATATAATTGATTCCGTAAGCAAAGTATTATTTGTTACTCAAATAAGAGGTAAATGCAAAAAATACGTTTGGAGATTTATTATTTTTGATAAATATCAGAAAGATTTAGACCTAAATCATTGTGCTCATATTGTATAACATATTTCATTGCTGATATACACTACGCTGTGACATTTATTCGCACCTAATAAAAAACAAAATACACACAGAAATTTAGTGTCAATCATTAGGGCACCCTTGGTAGTTGCACCCCTATTTAGCGCCCTATGGGCACATTCATTGCGTATTTCTATTCAGTTGCTCATAGCAAGCACTACTATCAACCACTGCATTGCATTATTGTCCACGGGTGCAAACGGATTGGTTGACTGTTTCGTCCAAACTTATTGGTAATATAAGAACGGACCCCTTATTGCTTTTTAATATTAGTACTTCGCTCTTGTGATGAACTCGAACATGAAAATATTTAAAAAGCGATATCTGGAGTTTTTATATTTTCAAAAAACGATTTCATCAATTTTCTTGGCGATATTGAAAAGACATTTTATGAGAAAATGATTTAATTATATTCATGAAATTATACCATGAATCATATGTAATAACAAATACGTCACATTTGATGTAAATAAATATTTTTATTGGTGATTAATAGTATTTTAGAAAATTATAAAAATTTTAATTTGTATTTTGCGATATATTCACTTCGAAATGAACAATATTGTGTCGACATGAAATTCCAATCAATACGATAAAATTGATGTGCGGGTAATGTTTAGCATTGTATACGTTGTATAAATTGCGCGGTTGGTTGTTTGTAGCTGGGAGTGATAGAGATAGAAACGCGAGTTTAAAACCAGGTAATTCTGTTTGCGTAACCGCGTAACACGAGGCGACATTGCGTGCCGGATGTTTCGCGCTTACAGCTCGCTAATAATCGTGCGAAATTTGACATACAACGTCGCTTTTGGCGCCGCATAACGTACCAGCAGAAATACGGGTTACTGATTTCCCATGCGAATCACTAAAATCGAATTAATACGTAACTACATATGGATAATGTTTTCCCTATATATTTGTTTCCAAATATTCCATATGTTTATTATAAATTTACTGGGCTGTGAATTTATAAAAGATACATAATTATGAAATTCTCGCAATTTTCAACCGTAATAAAATCATTATTTCCTATTACTCAAATTATATACCAGAAAACAATGTCTTACGGTGGAACGTGCATACTTACGCATCCAGAGTAGTTTGAATACTCTTTTCAAAAATAAGAAATTTCCTTGCGAACCAAATACAAATCTTAAATTTAAAGGACCATAATTTTACATTCAAAAGATTAAAACATACACAAACATTCCAGAAAATAACCATAATCAGTTCAGGGAAGGTCAAAAGATGTATTTCCGTTAAAATCTCCAGATCTAAGTTTTTCATGTTTCCAACTTATTAATACACCATATGAAATGTGAACCGCAAGAATACTTGTAAGTTTTGTCATTAACTTTGATTAGTTTTGAAACCTACTCTTAACCAATTATTGGAAAACTTTTTATATTGAAAACAAGAGCAAGTAAACCAATTAGAAAATTGATTATTCTCGGTACGTGACTAATGCAATATTAGTTCCAAGATGTCACAATCACAATGCGTTGACGGTAACCGTCCCTTGTGAGCGCTCAGAGGTGTGCACCGAATCGATAGACGGCTGATATGAAATTAATAATGAATTAGTATTCTGCAAGGTTCATTAATATTAATGATTAAAATTCGCGAACGTTTTGTCCACAAACGCGAATGATGGACGATATTTTAAATACTAATTTAAATTAACAGAATCCCATTAATTTCTCATATCTCGACTATTTCCAATATATCTCTCTGATATATTTGATTCATTCAAATCTTACTAGTGGACTACTTATGCTCACTTTTAGCTTACTATTCGCCATAAAATAATGAAGTATTTGTGAATTGGTACAATTGTATGTAATTTTGATTTAATTTAAATATTTTAAAATAAATATTAATGAAAAAGAGTATTATTTTTATTCAAATATAATTCAATGTGCTGTTATTTTTGTGTACTTTGATTTCATTGTTTTGATTAGTAAATATAAACTTATGAAAATAATATTGTTGAAAAAGAAAATATGAAAAAAAATGGAACATGCATTTTAACTTTAAATCAATATTAGTCTGCATAAATATGAATTTTTAACTTTTATATATATATATATATATATATATATATATATATATATATTTATATAAATAAATTGCAATTAGCCTTTGAGAGATATGCGGTTCGCAAAATAATAAATAATGATATCGTATACAACTAGAAAATAGCGAGAATTGAGAGGCAGTTATGAAGCAAGTGCATACTCAGTGATCCCTATAGACAGTGCATATCTAACAATCCCCAGTGCACTCTTATGCCAGTGGCGTTGTTAAATTTAGATGCGATAATAAATGTGGAGGCACGTTTATTGTATTATATTTTAAAAGCATGATTTGTAAACTATGGTACATCATCAAACAATTGTTGAAAAGTAAGCTGAGAATGAATGATAAACAAATTTGTATATCTTTATTTAAATGACGTACGTTTATGGTGAGTGAAAATACTGGCATCGGTATCTCTGTATTGGTTTTGAAAACCTGGCCGGCGCTTTTGGCTTTGAGTTATGTGCCAGCGCAGTATCATACACCGACATATCTATGAATTAAAACTTGAATTTACTGTTCGTACGTGCGGTCACATAAATATAAAATAATATTTCCCATACAGACGCATTCACATATCAATTTCGTATTCATACACGAGTTCGCATATTGTGATACACAAACATGTATATGGTGTGAAAGAGATTTTTACATTTTCAGAATGTATGAACCCGGAGAATATTGTTTACCGAAAATTTAATCTGGACTTTTGCGTTTTCTATACTTTACGCTGGCACAAACAAATTTATACCTTACAAAAGTTTATTTACGACTACAGGTATGTTTCTAAACAAATATGCACATTTTCTGAAAGGTTTTTTAATTGAATTTACTTAAATTTTAAAATGCTATCACATACTCTTTTATTCCGTTTGCTCATTTCGTCGTTGAACACATCTTCAATCATGTTCATCCATTTATTCCAGGGGCTTAATACATTTGCATAGCCTATATAAATACTTTTATCCACCTGTTCATCCAACATTCAAAGTGAACAAATCATTAAAGTCAACGATGATATTTTAATGAATATGCTATCCGTATGCATTCAAGCATTCATAAGTAAATCTGAATATAGTATACTGCAACTGGTATGTTATAGAAATTGAATAGTCAATTGAAAATTATATATTATACACTAACATAGTCTTGGCGAATTTCTGATGCATGATATGCTAGTATAGATTAATGATTGTTAATAGAATTATTGTAGCATGCGAATTGGATTGACTTTATGCGGGATAGTGGTTTGTAATAGATGAGGCATGCGCATGCGTATCAACGGTATAAGTCAGTGTACTGTATGGTTTATGAGACCCTTGGGTTTGAAGATACCCATCTCTCATGTAATACATATTAAATGTTTACAGACGGTGGCGCAATGCAGCCTTAATTAGAAAACGGATGGCGTCAAAAATGAAATCAAAACTCGGGCACATTTCTATGTACATACATAAAGTGTATAGGGAATATGGCGAAATTAAATGTAATAAATAATAAATCGAGCGGAAAAATAACAAATTTCATCGACATAGACTTGTGCCTCTCTGGGGCTTACGTTATGATGTCAAATAATTAAATTCATGTATGTATCACTTTTCCTAAATTAATAACTTATTTTACGAGTCCAATTTATTTATAATAATATTTGTTTGAAACAAAGCAAAAGTAAACTTTGAATATTCATATGTAATACCATAAGTAGTCAAAGTTATGTCGATTATTTTTCATGGTGTATTACGAATGTCTCTTGTGCTTTAGTATGAATATTACGAGTGCGCAGCACGAGTGATATTCTAAAGCACAAGAGACATGAGTAATACACCATCAAAAATAATCTAAGATATTTTTCCAATGTTTAGCGTTCGTACTCTGATAGTGCGGTGGGTCGTTCACAAGTACTTCGCAACAAGTAACAGGACTTGCTATTATTAACGGCAACGTTTGAGATCTCCAGAGATATGTTTCTCTCGTTTTTAATAATAAAACCTTAATTAAACTTTTAATGAAACTGGTCGTACGACATGGCACAAAAATACAGAAGATAATGCATATTTGAGTTGAAATTATTTTTATTTTTCTGCTATGTATGTACGTATATGTAGTTGGAGAAATAGTCAGGATATTGTCGTACACAAAGTTAACAGTAATTATATTTTTAATTGTGGTTTTATTTAAAATGTAGATATTTTTGCAACAGAATATAGTTTAGTTCAGAATTTCTGAACAATAAAATATGTGGTTTCTGAATCAGATATCACATATCCACATGATTTCCGTTTTTTATTTTTGTTTTGTTTTTCGAAAACGAAAAGTTTTAAAAGTTACGATAACTTATCTATTATAATATTCATTAATATAATATGAAAGAGCTCTATCGTTGGATACTTAGAATAAACGAATTTTAAAATAATATAAAAATACTTTATGTAACAGATATCAAATGTGTCTATTGGCATGCATATCGTTGTAAATTGGTATCGATTGATAACAAAGCTACTCCTAATATGAGCGTATTAAATTACTATACAGAATAGCAAGACAAAGGCATTTTTCAAATTATCCATCGGAGCCGTCATGCGATCCACCTGTTACTAATATTAATAATATCACTTGATCTCCCCGAGGTTTGACAATCATTATTGTCCAGTTTAACAATGAGGACGGTTTGTGCCCTTGAGCATCAAAACATCATATTCAATGACGCATTGTTGCCGGAATCCTAGTGTTCTCATTATTTCCTTTATCATCCGTTATCCTACCTATATATTGACCGCTCGCCTGACAAACATATACAGCGAGAATCTATAGTATTTACGGCTACCATTGTGTGATTAACAATAATCACCGATGCACCAGGCCCCAACCGAGACATTATGCTAATTATTTGAGCCAATTTATGAGCCACAAATTTTCAACGCTACCGTTTCTCCTGGGGCAAATTGGAAATGTCAATGGACAATTTGTGGCATTTCACTAGACTTTTTATATAGGTCTTTCGCTTTCTGTGTATTAGCTGGTGTGGAACTCGTTAAGTCATTCGCTGGAGTATCTACTTTGAGAGCTGACAGTGAATTACTTGGTATTTTCTTCTGTGACATTTCAAAAATGACATGTCATGGAACATTGTACTCACTTAAGCGACCTTTTCATCATCGAGAATGAATTTAATGAATAAACTCCGTAAATATGTAATTTCGGTGATCGAAATTGAATAAAAATATATCGATACATATAATTTTAAATATTTTTTTTTTACACTGCGAAATATTTACGTATAAAAATGGCAGATCGACTTTTTAGCAGTATGAATGCTAGTGATAGGTAACATTCATGTTGTTGCAATACCTTTGGAACCCAATGCCACTAGTTAAACGCTAAACATGTAGACAGGTAATTTCCACCTTGCAAACGCTAACCTCTTGAAATCGTAAACCACCTCTCATCCTTCTTCACGTTTAATCATTCAGCTGCCATGTTACAAGTACAGACCCGACATACAACCTTACCACATTTTCTCTGCTGTTCGCGCCTTTACTTAACGGCAGTGGTTGTTTCGCTTGGCGCATGCAAATTGTTACGTATCTGATTTCGATTGAACGGCATCTGCTACGGTTAAAGACGAAATGACGATGTGTGGAACGATAACACCGACATATTAACTAAAGAGTAACGCAATACTCTTTCGATCGACGAGAGTAGCGTGGTGTAATGTGAAACTGTACGTGGTACCATCTATACCTTTCAACTGGCACAGTAGCGTATGCAGCAATTTTGCTATAATCGCGCTATAGAAGTACTCATGACTAATGGGTTGACGATAGAGATTCCACGTTTTAGATTTTGTGGTTTTATGTCAACTATAATGTCAAAGCAGGGTGCAGGACCGCAACGCATTTGGATGAAGTAGATAATCATGTTGTATATATTCGTTGATTTTTATTAAAACTTATTTATATCACGATTTGGTCATGAAACGATATTTATTTCAAGTAAAAAGTGATTCTTAGTTAAGAATTAAAAATATAAAAAACTGTATGAGATATAATTTTGTCATCTGCTAAATAATTTTATTAAAAAAATATATAAATGCAAGAACATCATGAATGGACAAGATTTATATATTTTTGATAAAAAAAGGTGGTGTTCCGCCACTGGCAGGCCCATAGATAGACGATCATCCCTCGGGGTACCACTTATCTTGAAGAAGCTCCTCCACCTTTTTATGCGCCAACATCGTAACTCTAACCATTATGTACAGTGCTTGTTCCACTGTTCATTTGATAATCGATAATGAAGGCAACCCCCCAGAGCAAGCAAGAGTCGAAGAGATATGTGATACGCCCACCAGAACCAACACCAGGATACCAAACTTGGTAAAAAGTGCACTTCGATAGCTGCCCTGTCATAATTATACCTCTCCGGAGCGAGCCTTAGTAGAAACGGCTAAGGGTTTCACTAATAATTATCGATCACGGTCTTTTCTTCAACGACTAATGAACGGCGACCGACGTAATATCTCTAGTATTTATTTCTTATTTGATTGTGAAACTGCTGAAATCAATATGTAATACCATTAACTTCACTATCGATAATTTTATTTCACCGTACGTAATACTGAAGAGCTATAGCATTCAAGGATGAAAACAATTTTTAGCAAAAAGTTAACCTTTCAAAGCCATGTCCCAAAATCTATATTACTCAAATAAATGGATGAACGTCGACGCTAGGTCGACAAAAATTTGTAATTCCTTCTTCTGTGAAGATACTGAACGGATTTACACTATTTTTTAGTGAAAATTATCTATAAGTGAATAATTCGTGCCATTCACATTGTAAATCCTCTAGGCATTGGTGGTTGGTACCAAATCTAAGCAACTTACCGACGGTAAACTCTGAGCATTGGTCATGCTGATTTAATTAAATTCTCTATCAACTTTAAAGATAATGGTGTTTTATGATTTAATTATCTTTCGATACTGATTTTCAGCCAAATATATTGCAGAGTAATTTTTCGAAACGAAATCTAAACTAAATATTTTTCCAAATATGCTGTTATTTGTTTAAATATAATGCGGTTTTGGTCCAGTACTAATTTGAGCTTATTAATTTAATTGAAATAAGCCATAGTAAATATTTCTTTCATGGAATAGTTACATTTATTAGAATAATAGGAATTTACAGGTTCAAAGCTAACACATACCATATTGAGTAGATTATTCGCTAATTACACAACGAATTACATATCCTGCTATTGAATTGCATAATACATTTCTAAAGCTCACCAACACAATAATCGTATTCGCAGGAAATCAAAAGCGGCTTTAAACCAAATTACCTATACTTTGCATTGGCGATCTCGCATTCATATATTGTATTGTCACTATAAAACAACATTGCATAAAAGCACTTTGAAATCAGTATTAATCTGACAGAAAATTTAATTGTTTTTTTTATATAATTTCGTTAATTTAGTGCATATGAAAACGTTTTCTAAATATAATTTATAGAATTTATAGAATTATTTTGTAGCCTCATTGTTTTTTATTGTGAAATATGTGGAAAATCTCTGGAGATTTATATAATAATGCGTTAATTTGAAGAATAGATAACCTTATCTTTTGGTCCCAATTGTGCCTGGTTGTATTACTCGAAGGAACTGTTGAGTGGTTTATAAGCACAATTATGGTCTGTTATGTTTGGAATTCCTCGCGGTAAAACAATTCCCCCTATCTTCTCTATTATGCATCCTTTGTGCACACCCCGTACTTCCTTTTTCTTTATACACATTAATAGGTTTCTCTTATATTTCGTGACTCCATACATACTCACCGATGAATGATCTCAGTGCAATAAAGATAATTGAAAGCCATTTGAGATTACAGATAGTGCACAAAAATGAATAGTCATCTTTTAATTTTAATCATCCGCAGTGCGATAGAATTATAATAATTACTAAATAACTAAAGTTAGAAACTAATGGCTTTTAATAAAAGTAATTGCGTTAATCATTATTTTTATGTAGGTGTTTATGCGAGACATTATTTAAAAGTATTTATTTTAGTAGTACCTGCGTAATAGCAACAGCTCCTAAATTTGTAAGTTCTTGGTAATCGAGCAATGTTCTGTCACACTGTATTCCGTTTATCTGGTGTTCTCCGCCATCGTCTAGATTAATTAGTGCACTCGTCAAGGGACCATGGATATTCTATTCTGTGCTTGGGAGGTTGTTTGTTTAGTTTGCACAGGGTGAAACGTAAGGGATTTGCAAGCTTTAGCCATTCGCGCGTGTATCACCTCGCACCATCTCAACCAGCTATCGCCCGACCATTCCATCCCGTTCGCTGTGCTGCTTGAAGAACGTTTCGGCCAGAAGCTTGTTGTTGATTTTCAGAGCCATTGTACTTGTTAAATTATCAGCCGCCCGCCCAACACTAACAGATACTGATTAGGCAAAAATATGTCAGTCTATTCAAAATAAAATATATTTTCAAATATTACTGTTTGTTTGCAACATTTTGAATTTAGTACTAATGCTGATAGCTTAGTTGTAATTCGTATTAAGCTTTTTCAAATATTGTTTGTTGATATGGTGCTTTATATTATTATTTTAAGTCTACACTCCCGGACTCAAAGTTTATTAAATGAATTGTCGTGTAATAAAACGCATTTTAAAGTATTATGGTTTCATTTATTTTCTTGTGTAATTGGATATTAAGTAAAATTATATTTACTGTTCAATAAGTGCAACGATAGTTTGTGTTATAGCTTGGGGATACGTAGTAAATAATGATAGAGTATTATTACTACTACAGTAATACTTTGCGATGCCATGAAATAGCAATTATGAGTTTATGGGCAAATTAATTGCTAGTTCTGAAGATAAGAAAGTAATTGAAAAAATATCACCATGCTATATTGGTTGTGATGGCATATACATATATATATATATATATATTTTTTGTAACTTTTATATTTTGTCCCACTTATAAGAACAGTTATAGCATTCCCCAGCCACATATAAACGGCATTCCAAACCATTCCAATAAACTTACTATCTAAAGTTTTGTAAACTTTTTATTGTTATCGTTTCATATCTACTTAAATATTTCTTTTCTCCGCCGTCGAGTTTTTTCTCACTTCGTATACGATTGCATGGAATTGACAATAGCCATGTTCTTACTGTCGTATATCCTACTGATCGTAGATCACTTCTATGATTCTTCTAGTTATTACATTTAGATTCTGATTCGGTTACCGGAAGAATTTTCTTATTTTAACAGTAAAATGCAATCGAAAACATTACTGAATCATGTTATTTAATATAATGCGGAAAACATTTATAGACGAATTGGTATTGTGTATTAAAAGTACGACTAGATAAAATAGACTTATTTCCACCTAGACAACATGAAAACGAATACAGAAAAAAAAAACAGTGTGTAGCTGAAGGAAACAGTATTTCTCTTTACAATGTAGGTATAAAATCTCGCGGAAACTTTTATTTCCGTACAACCGGCATAGAAAAAAACAAATCCCATTGTTTCGATAGTCGGTACTCGCTGTCCTCCTTTTAAAACCTATTCACGTGCACTGCTTTGAGAATCAAAGGTCTGCACATTTCCGGAATCAAAGACAAAGTTTATATAACCCCACAAAGACATTCACCCACATGATGAGCGTATTTCTCTGACTACGTGGAGGTAGTGTTTACGTAAGCGAGGAGATCGAGTTGCGTCAATGTTTGTCGACGGGAGCTAGCTGCCATGATATACCCAATCGGTATGCATATGTTAGTTCCACAGGTATATGTATATATATATTTTTGGTATCTGAAATAAGCTGACCGATCACGCATACCAAAAGGTTAAATTTGTGTAAATATTTCCTTAGGCTATACCTGTTTTCACCGAATACAAACTATGATTAAATATTACTTAGTTAATTTGTAATTACATTAATTTTCAAACAAAAACAAAACAATATTTATTTTCTATCCTGTACACTCATAGTCTAAATTTATGTACTACGGTAGCTGTAAAAATGAACAGTACTACTAAACGCGGAAGATATAATAAACAAGAACTGTTTGTTTTCGTATCGAAATGGATACCAGAATAACACTTTTTAATAAATATTCTTCCTAAGAAATTTACAATCTTAAAATATAATTATATTTAATTAATTTAATACTTTCGTTGGTAGGCACTTGAGGAAACATTTTTTTAAAATTTTTATTTTAATTTTTTAATAAATAGCTTCATTAACTTGTACACTGGATTTGTATACGCAGAATAATCTCGAAAGAAAGACGGACGCACATTTATAAATTAGAAAATATTTTATTCTGCTGTTACATATGATATAACAGTGCACTCAAGGGGTGTTATAATTATGTGTTACGAGTATATGATGACATATCTTGACGCGGAAGTCATTGTTTCTAGGTTGTCTATTGTTTGGAACTCGTTGCCCGCCGCAAACAGAAATGGTGGCGCTCCGGCTGAGCTCTCTAGCGGCCACTCAACGAGAAATCCTTCTGGCAAGTCGTGCACACGCACGTATATACTCTTTTTTCCCCGTCATCCCGACGGTAATGTGATGTATACAATTTTCACCACCACCAGTTTTCGCAACAACAAAAGAAAACCACAAGATGTGAGGGTTGCTATGTGCTGTTTGTTCGTCGTTATGTATGTGTGACATACTCAAGAGTTTTGTGACACGTAGCAGAACGGTGCTCCTTGACACAGTTGCTATTTAACTTATATTAGACATTCTTAGCAAATAAAATTGGTTTTTCGTGGGCGTTTATTTAAAATATATAAATACGAAAATGTTCTATATTGTTTGAAATTTGATATTGAACTTTAATTAATATTTTATACAATTCAAATTAATAACATTGGTTTTTCTGTTCACTGGAAACGAAATGATATATTTAGAATTAAAAATTGAATACGGCATTTGGAATATTATTTTTTTGAATATTCTTCGCGGTGGTTTGCGGAATTTTGAAATGCGTTTGCTGGGTATTCTAGTAAACTTTAATAAAAGTACAATTCGCCCCCTTTTCACGGTCCGATTAGACAGATAAACAACGGCATGAATTTTTCATGACGCAAATACTCAATCGTGCACGAATTGTTTTTATATAGATTTCAACCTGATAGTGTCAACAATGAATGTTTGCACGGTGGTACCAAGTTTGTGTCACAAAAATAACAAAAGCCATCGGTTGATGATATACACAATATTTTGTTTTGTATTGCTTTTTTTTTGCAGGATTTTTGTCGTTGACAGTTTGGAAAATTGGATGAGTTTTTACAATACGTGTTTTTGAGGTTTTTACTCCATTTGTTTTTTTTTTTATTATGTCAATGCTAGTTGTTCCCTCTGTCCATGATCAACCACTGGGGATTTAGCTTTTGTGTGGTCGATATTTCACTTTAAACGATATTTTTAATTTGTTGATACACATAGCTATTAAATAAACAAATTTACAAATAATTGAGTGCTTTTATTATCACATTTGGTGCATTAAATGCGTATGCATTGTGTGAATTTAGTTTTTCCCATCGAGTTTAGGATCCATTAAAAACAAATACTGTACCATTGTTCTAAGTTCATAATATTAGGATTCAAATTTTCACATACATTTATATAAGTAGAATGATCTAAATTTTATGATACGCATTCGAACTAATATTCAATGAGATATTATTTGAAAAGTGCTTCATCAATGAACCTGTTGCTGAACTGATAATAATTTCAATGACATCTTAGTAGAGAGACTACACAATATAATCACACTTGAGTTGTCCATTTCCGTAAAACAACAGAAGACTTGTTGGTTTTGTTGGTGTTTGGTAATATTCCTACCATCTAAAACATTTCCAAACTCGTAGTACCCTCAACTGAAGCATGTGTACGTGTATAAGATTTAATATAATGATGTGAAAACTATGACTGTAAATGCTTACATCAAATTATTTTTATTTCTGAAATATAACTTAAATGTACAATAAATAAAAGCTTAATATAATTAATAGCTTTTTGTTGCATTTATACATATACATCTTCAATCATGAGTGCTGCCACTCACCCGTATTTTGTTTTTAAACAGCTACCAAATAAGATAAGACCAAATGTTCTACGTATGGTGAGACAGAATGCTTTTTATTTTTTATTATCGTGCTCATCAAAAATATTATAAGTATAATAAAATTGCTAAAATCCGATATTATGCAAAGCATAGAAAATCGGTGAAATGAGTCTATTATAATATACATAGGTGCATTGAAAAGCCACTTGGGGCGCAAGAAGGTTGAAGGAATGAGTAGTCTATTCATTTTTATAACAATAAAACTCATTTTCAAGTTCTTTACAAGTATCACGCTCGTGAGTCGAAGTATGAAAAAAACTATAAATGTATCCGCGACAAACCAAGCACATAGGAAGGAAGCGAGAATTTTCACACATTTGACCTGAGTCAAAATCATAATCTTATCTAAGTTAGGATGATTGATGGACGACTCATCTGTCAGTGGAGCGCCTTGCGCGCACGTTTCCATTATACAGGCAATTCGTGCCGCACCCCATGAATACACGTTGCCAAGGAATCACATTACACTTGCTTATAATGACACTAAATGAACAATACAAAAACATTGTCGGAAACGCTGAAATTGATAGCATTACTTCTTGCGATGGAATGCAATGAATATAATGGATTACAAATACTCTCAACTGTTTTTTCTTCTTACACAAGCCTTAACAACGCACTCAGCATAAATAAGTATTTCAATTAAAGATTTATCTTTGCTACGTTAATTTTCTATTACTAAATAATACACGAGCCATTCTGCTATAAGAAGTGAACATGAATTGATTGACTGGAAAATGGCTTAAAGAATTTAATTAAGATTTTTGGTTTCATCTAAAATGACTCTACCTAACAGTAGAAAACTGATGCAAATTGCATGCCAGGATTAAATAAAATCTTGTTATTCCATCTTTCCCAAATGCGTAAATGTAATAAATCTTAAGAAAATACAAATTCAGTATCTTTTCTTACTTTGCTACAATTTGGAAACTGACATTAAAATTGAAAATTTATTGGTGATATTTGTAACGATATCTAACAATATGTGTTTGTAAGAAATTGTGCCTTCTTGCAACATACTCCAGTAATTTAACAATGTCCGACTCAATGTCACATTTTGGCATTACTAAACAAGTAATGGGTTTTAAAATTAATTAAAACCAGAGGCGCATAGAAACTTTGAACTATGTTTAATGCAAAAATGCTTACGCTATTCTGACGCATGTCAAGGCTTTGATGTGTATTCATTGTGTGTGCCTTTTATTCAAAGTGTGCGCTTTTCTTTGACTATTTGCGCCAGTTGTTTTCAATGTCCATGAGGCACTTTGCCTAATTCTGCTCACCACCGAGTCGGTATACAATATACATATATACACCGCGGCACTGGCATGTAATGACCGATTCTTATTGTGTTCCTTCGCAACCGGGAACTATTATCTCGTCTTTCACGCTCGACTGGTCTACTACGCCAAGGCAACAATAGAATATTCTGTTCTATGTGATGCTCCTATATATGTATACTCTACCTATACTCTATCTCATCATAATTTTGCACCTACACTTACTATATTTAACGCAGTACTACAAAACAACATAAAACAACAAATTTTAGTAATGTGATTATTTGATTATCTTGCGGAGTATAGTATAATAAACATATATTTTCTTTGTTAAATTTATCTATATGAAGTAAAATAAAGATGGAATTTACAATAACCATTTGGTGTGTGGTTTACCTCGTTCGCGCCACGTCCATTCGTCCGTCGAATAGCGTCATCGTTGTCGCGTTGTACTTTGTAACAGTGTTCTTCGATTCTGCATGTGTTGTGCCTGGAGACGGATGCAAAGGACCCGGTCGAGCTGGTGTTCAAAGTCAAGCACCAGCCTAGCCTCTGATGCCTTTTGTCTGGAATCGCCGTTATTATTATGAGGAAGCGAGCGGGTGAGCTCTATACACCATCAGAGACGGTTAAAGGGCCCAACGGTTTAATAACGCTCAATGGAGAGACGCAAGGTATTAAGTACGGTTTCCATTGTTTTCAAAACTAAAGAACTTCATATGGATTGCGTACCCTACTGCAATTAAAAGGAGATCTGCGCAGTTCGTCACTAAGCTTCCATTATGTTCTTATCATTTTCAGTCATATTACTTGAAATATACTCAAGTATCGTTTACTCGTCTTTCATATAACAAATATCATTCTTCATCATTGATTTCAAATATATGAAAATATATGGTAATTATGAAATATAAGATGTAAAGTTTTTTTTAAAACTTTTCTACTCCTTGCTAGAATTATTTGATCTTTATTTCAGTACAGGAAATCATATGAAATTTTAGTAGAATTTAATAATAATTATTCGCGAATAATAATGTTATACCATATCATGTTTTTATTTTTGAATATTTGAAAATACCATATCATCGTCTCAGTAGTTATTATTCAATATACTCGAAAATAACATTTTTTCCTTATTTTTATTTTTATTCGTCTGCTGTCGCTTTTCGTTGTACATACATTCCAAATGCATTTTAAAATCCCATGTGATATGAATGAAACCCAACCGGCCTGGTTTTCTAGCATACCGGAGAAGCACGGAATAAAAATGAAAAAGTAAGAGAATCGTCTGTTGAATGGTTGCTGCTCGTCAAGTGATACATATGTATATCGATATATACCACCAAACAGATTGTGGTTGAGTATGCGATTATTGCCTGCATTTTTCAATATACGAGTATATATGCTACAGAAGAATCTCAGTCATCCATAATGCCCAAGTTATATTCCAGTTGATCGCCCTGCACGCAAAGCTGTTGGTTCTTTTTAGTAAACCAATATTTGCTGCTAGAGAATTTCGAAGAAATTTTATTACTAGAAAAAATATAATAGTTATAATGCAAAAATATATATAAAAAGCATTGATTTATTTGCACTAATAAATAAATATAAATTGACAATGGAAAAAGTTTCCAAGTCAAACAATTGTAATTTCATTTGTATAAGCTCCAAAATGGAAATAGAAAATATGACATCAGATTTTATTGAACTATCTATGAAAGCAAAATGAAACAATAAGAGCAGGGCACCACAACGTAATCATTTCTGTCGACTGAAAGTAATAAAATAATAAATTTGCTGGTTGGAAAATTGTTGATTGCTGTGGCCTTGCTATTAAACATAACTGGTCGTTTGGTAAGTCGCGAAGTCAACCCAATTCCGACGACCATGTCATTTAGTCGACCACGGCGCGTTCGTGCTCAATCAGTTGTCGACATTCTCCGCTAGGCCAATCGACTTTTTAAGTCCCCGAATGGTCGTCCTGTAAATTCAGGACTACGCACACATACAGCCATGAAGACTTAGCAAGTTTTCTCATTCGCTGTGTGCGTTACTTGCTGGTACTAAGAGAAATATGAGTTCTTCATCAGGCGGAGAAGAGATGCCAGCTATAAATTTGTCATGAGAAGGGATGTAAGAGAAGTGGTATGGGTTAGCATTCGAGGTCGTGCCTTCGGCAAAATAAAGTGTTGAATGGTTAAATGAGTCCCTTGTGCGCCTTCGCGAAAATGACGTCACAGACTGACTCGCATATATATATATATATATATATATATATATATATATATATATATATATATATATATATTTATATAATAAAAATCCCTTGGTTATTTTCACGAAATCTTACTTTATTTAAAAATTGACGAGTTTCGATTTTTCAGTCATCGTCAGGTGTTAAAATTGTTACACCTGAAGATGATTGAAAAGTTGAAACGCGTAGATAAATAATAAACTAAAAATTCGTGAAAATTATCAAGTGTATTTATTATTTAATTAATTTTAATTAACTTCACCAAGTGCCAATCACAAATTCATTTAATAATAATTGTACATTTAAAAAAAATGAAATATACTAAAATATTGATTTAGTATAGCAGTAATGTAGGCATTTAAATTTATAATGTCTAAATAAAATGTATGTGTAAAATATTATTAAATTAGTTCAAATACACAAAAAAAAAATTCTATAGTCAAAAATTCTGTATATACAACACAAAAGTGTGATTATTTGATAAAAAAGAAATGTCTATACAGTATTAGATTAAAATCGAATCTTTCGTTCCAAGTCATTTACCGATGGGTGTAGTTTATAGCGACACAAAATCCGTACGTTTCTCAATCTCATCTGTTTAGTGGCATCTTTAGTGGTTCACTTAACACCTTCCAATTTCTGGAAATCGGTATCAATCCAACGGAATTCTGCTGCCTCTGTAGATGTAACGACAGCGTGCCCGTTAGTATAATATGTCGTCGAATACCTACATATATAGAGTAAGAGTAGTGGCGGTATAGTAGGTGTTCGCAATAGGGTAACGGGCAGAGGCATGGGGTGGGTTTAACACTGCAAGCATCGGCTATTTTCTACAGGGACTTCGCGCCCCTGAGCAGGAATGCTAAGATTTACGGGGCCACATTTCCTCCGGCCATAGCGCGTTTGCCAGACGAGAACGCTCGATAGCCGAACCATCTGACCGACAAAAAAGTAACTGTCTTCTAAAGTATTACCCATGATACAAATTATTGTTTTACTTCAGTTTTTGTTCGTCTTTACACATCTCGGCTTATTGGAACACAAGTTGCTGTTTGAAAATTTCCTCGAATGTAATTATAAATCAAAACGCTGAAGAACCAATGAGCTTAAATGATTATATACGTCAGTTTTGTTAATATACCAAACTAGAGTAAGAGAAAAACAAAACTATCTGAGCTTGCACTCTGAAGATCAGGCTTTATTCTATATAGACTTATATATTCTCTTTGCTATATAATTCAACGATATAAGCTGATCAAATGAACGGACATACTTTCTCAGATTAATTTCGCCCGTAATGGGGAAATCTCATCTGTTGTCCATTTGTTTCGACGAAAGTGAAAAATTATTTCATTACGAAATAATTTGGTCCTGATCATAATAACAGTCAAATTGCCAATCTATCAAAAAATTAAATTTGTTTTTATCTTTAAAACATTCATTCGTGGAAATAGCATTGAATTTAAAATATCAAACAAAATTGAAATTTTGTTCGTTAATCTTTTGCTTCTGGAAAACTAGTGCATCCAATTTTCACCTCTTTGATGTTTCATCTAGTGGATGGCATGATTTCTAATTTTTCTCACTGCATCAGCATATTACTGTGATGCTTGTATTATAAGCTTTATATTATCCACTCTTTGAAGTTTTATCAATTTCCGTTAGATGCAATTGCCTTCTGTTTCTGTAGCCTGAATTTGACATCATAAACTATTTTCATCAGTTTTGTTCAATAAATCAACAAAACAATGAAAAAAACCAATGAGTTCAAAAGAAGATTCATAAGTTTTAAAACTATGTAGCAGGAAAATGCAATGGAGTTAGTATATTAAAATGTTAATCAAGTAGACAATTAGTTTGTAAATCAATATATGCAAGGCTTTACTAGTAAATTGCAAAAAATAAAGAATAGAAGTATTCTAGTTGAGAGGACCTGTGCTATTATTTGCATTTTAGTAGCAAAAGTTGAAGGATGTCAAATTATAATGTCAATGTGATGAAGAAAAAGATCTAAAGGTGTCAATAAAATTTTCGAAATCAGCAAAAGAGTTATTATATCGTTTAATAAGCATTTTATACTGGAGTATAAATAAATACAAATCTTCTCATTTAAAATGTTAAAGAGTATTTGAAATGTTATGATCATAAATTGTATATTAAATATTATCAATATTAACCCTAGACCTATATATACATGTTTCCGAGTTCGTAATAGGATACCCTGCGCGTCATCCGATAAAATAATATTCATATATTTTCGATGTAAAATTGAAAATCTCAAAAAAATATCAACCCTTCTAAATTTCACATCGACCTCGCGCAATATATATATATTTTTTTCCTAACCGCAATGGTTTTCTCCCTGCACTCTGCACTTGCCCTTCGGCGGTCCATGAATGTGTAGGCCTTTTGCACCCATCCTGTTATTTATTACGTCTATCAGATGCGTACGAGAGATAGAATTTTATGCCAGTATTTAATTAAAAACGAACGAGATTCGAATGACGTACAACACTCTATCCTATTACACACGGTCAAAATCAGGGTCGTTCCCATTTTTTTTGCTATTTCAACTAGTTATATGTTGTCAAACATGTAAAATGTATAAAGTAAAACAAAAATAATGATGATTTTATTTCAGAATTACTGTCGGTTCCCGTTTCAAACAAAATTAATTTAAATCAAAATAGTCATCACAAATAGAAATACCATTTATATACTGCCGTTAATGACTGTTATTATAAGTAGAACATATTGCTTATAATGAACGGTGACATAAAAACATACACAAAGAGCATTGTTTTTGTTTAAGAATATATATAGATTTTGAAATTGCTACGTTTCATTTCACGGGCTTATAAGCTCACATATAACAGATATGAGTTTCACTGAGAATGATTGATATTCATTACTAGAAATATCGATTTATAGAGGTCAGTATTATTATTTGAGTAAGAGTTTCCCAAGTGTGCTACTGATTTACACAAGGTCTTCGGATTTTGTTCAAAATTCATATTTAGGTAGATCTTATGAATAAAACTTAGGTTCTGAAAATATTTTGGAAAAAAAATATTTAATTTTTGAGTTATAAGCTATTGAATATTTTTGAGTTAATCAATTAAATAATTAATATCTCAGATAGTAGTTGATAGAAATTTATGAAATTTTGATAAAATTTAGTTAATTAATAGACTTATCTAAATATATTTAAAAAAATTAATTTACGTTTAATTTATATATGTAAAATTAAGTTTTTAATAAACAAATTAATTTTTCTTCATGTTCTCCATGTGATACATGAATTTTAATTTATTCACAAGATTGTAAAAGTCTTCTTCTTCAAAATGGAAAAATAAAATTTACGAGGCCGGAATTAGTAACCGAGTTATAGTAACTCTCGCGAGTCACTAACGTCTAGGCGCAAGGAAACTACCGCGCGCGATGTATATGTTATTCAAGTGTTTGGGGTTCAAAGGATTGTGATATAAGCAAATATGATATGTTTATTGAAATCAACAAATAAATTAATAAATGCAATTTAATAATTAGGTGCTTTATACATTTATTAACGATGCATCAGCAGTCCATTTATTTAATTCTAAGCTTATCGCTTATCTATAACTCGGTTACTAATTCCGACCCCGTAAATTTTATTTTTTCATTTTGAAGAAGAAGACTTTTACAATCTTGTGGATAAATTAAAATTCATGTATCACATGGAGAACATGAAAAAAAATTAATTATTTTATTAAAAACTTAATTTTTCAAATATAAATTAAACGTAAATTAATTTTTTAAAATATATTTTGATAGGTCTATCTATTAGCTACATTTTACTTAAATTTCATAAATTTCTATCAACTACTATCTGAGATATTAATTATTTAATTGATTAACTCAAAAATATTCAATAGCTTATAACTCAAAAATTAAATTTTTTTCCCAAAATATTTTCAGAACTTAATTTTTATTCATTAGATCTACCTAAATATGAATTTTGAACAAAATCCGAAAACCTTGTGTAAATCAGTAGCACACTTGAGAAACTCTTACTCTTTTGCTATATCGAAAGTATATGAGTGAATTTGTTTCAAATAAATTGCAATAAACAGGCATTACGTTATTTGTAATAATGAGTTGATTTAAAATAATAATTACCAGAAACGCGTGTATTCATTGAGAAAATAACCAATACGAAAATAGTACTGAAGTACCACGCACTAATTACATTGAAATCCGGACTCCGCCATATTATAAATATGTAGTTAAAAATGAAAAATATTGGGGTTCCAAAATACATATCTGGCAATAAAATTAAACAAAAATTGTTCACCAGTTACATCTGAAGGTGTACATCTTGATGTTTACTACTATTACGTTGTCATCATTAGTTGCAAAAATAATTAGACCGTATTACGTGACATTTCTTGGAAAGGTAAAACCTAAGAAAACATACTCTCTACTATGATAATATTCATAGTATTTACCTTAGCTAGTTATATAACATTCTATTATCTCCTTTTCGCTCGTATGATGACTTTGTTGTTGAAATAGATATTCAGCTTATTCATATACTTAGAAGTTAATGGTTTTACATTGTTATTCTCTGAAACGATGTTATAGGTAAAGTATTATTTCACTAAAAACTCTCATAGCAGAAAGAATATGGCGTCTTAGTTGTATTATATTCCCAATGATGGTAACAAAAATAAAATGTTTTCTACGGCAATCTGATCGATTTGTTAACCGTTTTTGTTGTTAAGTTAAGCTTTGTTGAAGAGTGAGTGTAAAAATTATATATTTATGAAGCTTTTTTTTAAAAATTTGATATCATCAAAAAGAAAATTAAATTTTGAGGCAGTCAAGTTCGTGTAAAATACAATCTAAATATCATATATCATACCATATGGAAGTCAAGGGCTAATGTTGAAATTATCAACGTTAAAAAATCAGCCCTTATAATATATAGCGACCCCTTCTACGTTATACATACAAAGTAACCAATTATATACGTGCGGAAACTAATATTTGTTCGGGGTTATTCCACCGCCTCCAACTCCCAACTGTAGACTACACCCCTGACCATAATTTTCTATATATCCGTATAAGTCTGTATGTTACATGTGCACCTATTATGTGAACTCACTCATGTGTGACATCGTGACATGTCTGACTCTGAGTACTGACATATCATAGGCGTACACTGATCGATCTTATTAGCAAATTCACATATGTATTAAATATTTGTCACAATTATAAAACGTTTAATTGAAAATTACGATTAAAATATGGTATAAGCAAAAGTATTTCTTGTTAGAGTTAATTGAGTTTTATTTATATTTTACAGTTAAAAAGTGTTTTATATCAAATATGATCTTAACTTGAGTAATCAATGTAATATAAATATCTTTTCTAACTTCCACAGTTGAAATAAATGTCAAAACGTTTTTTTAAGTATTGGTTTCTTTGAATAGGATGGTTATAATTTAAGAATGTTAAAAGGATTTTATCATGGCGTTAAGAATTCATTGATTTTTGGGACTTTTGAGCGCCGCCGCTGTTTTTTTGTTATATATTTTTCCCCTTATAGTGTACCTTCGCAGTTGCAATTAAGGACTATGACATACCTAGCTGCAATGTACGCTATGGAACCCTCTGGGGGTTCCACGGCCCTCAACTGCTGCGCCAAGTAACGTTATTGCGATAGACGCTCGCTCGGTTAGGTGTGCGTCATGTGTGCATCATGGCGGCATGCCTGAAATAATACTGATACTGCAGCTGCAAGTAGGTACTATTATGCCTCCGGACACATCATTATAAGATATTCAATCCATACCTAGTTTAATCACTATACCACTGCTTACAATACCATTTTGCCGTCGGGCATATTATTATAAGATATTTAATCCAAAGCTATGCAAATCACATATACGTATATAACCATTGCGTTTTCTATTCCATATATACTTGTTGCAGTTTGCATAGAAAAAAATATTATCCACCAAAAATACATTACTATTCAATTTATTTTTACTTTTACGAAGTATAAGTATTGTTATCAGGAAAAAATTCAATCTCGAGATTTAAACGGATACTTATATATCGTTTGGATTTCTCTGAATTGAGTTATACAAAAATGTAAAAAAAAAAAATCAGTGCAAGCTATTCCGGATATATTAAGCTGTAGGTAACTCATCTGGTAAACGTGGCATAAAATATTACTTTATGAAATTATCCATCATTAATTCAATTAATAATAAATTACAATTGCATATAATTTGCAAATCTAAATTCATCTAATTTGTGAGGATTTTTAGATATGTAAAAAACAGAAGGATTGTTCTCATATACATCAGTTAAATGACAATTCGATCCAATAAATGTGAGACATTATATTGTATTATACAAATCTAATGATGTAATCATTAAATCATGTATAAAATACCTAATGTTTATTCGTTTAATTTTATTTATCTAGTTCGAGAAAATCTATTTGTGATTTGACCGGTAATGATACTACTCACTGATTTTTAATGAACATAATTTCACTACTGATGTATGTAGGTCGTTATTTAAACTCTCTTAAAAAAAAAAAATGATAAAACCAATATGGTACATTGTTTGCCATCTCTGTTTATTTGCATGCATTATTTACATTTATGTCATGTTCCATCATCATTTATTCACGTCTCGCAACTAAAGTAATTTTCTTTCGATTTATAAATAATGATCAGTCTAATGATACGTGCACTAAGGAACTAATGTCTTTCTTTACATGCACAGATATTATATAACCAGGTCCATTTACCACTGAAACTATCGTGCGTAATGACCGAGGAGTTTATTTTGGTGTAAAAAGTGTTTATTTTTAGAAAGTTTCTGATCTCGTTGCCCAGCTCATGTGTGGATTCCTCTCGAATGAAAACTCTTGAATCAAAGATCATTCGTTATGGATAAAAGCAAGATTGAATCAGCCATCACTTTGATCTTCAAGATTATACTGAGATACCAGAGGGATTTGTTTCGTAACGTATTTGGCTACAAATTGGAGATGTTTGAAAGAAAAATTAGATTGATTGTATTTATTTGCGGTGGCCAACGATTTACGTAGTAGCCCATATGATTAGATGAGTTTCGTGGTGGGCTATATAGGGACGCGCGTGTGTGATATCGTAACATGTCTGTCCGATATTCAATTGGCTCATTAACAATACATGCATCCTGCTGCGGTTTACACTTAAGGTAAGCCGACGGTTTTAGGCTTACGTACGCAGGCGAATCTGATCATTCGTCACGAAATGGCACCACCTGTCTGTACGCGGTCGAAGAGCGCATGAGCGAGGCGGTGCAATTGCTCGCGCCGGCGCCCTTTTATACCGCGTTCTCGGGAAACCTCCGCATCTCCCGACCCTCTCTGCATCGATTAGTGACCGCGCAGTACTCGGACTTGTGTCAGAGTATAAATCGGCGTGGCACGCATTTGATGCTTCAGTCTTGCTTCGCTACTGGCTCTGACAACACAGCTTACAGTACGATCTCGCGCGCTCGTTCTATCGATACAAATTATTTACTCCTCGACAGTTTAGAAAATTAAAAACAAAATTATTTGGTAAACTTTTACCGATAACATTTTCGAACGCGTAAATGTGATTGAATAAAAACAATTCGGCCTACTGGAGATACTAAATATCCAAATCTCCGTTTCCGTGTTGTTTTTGTCCAGTTTTAATGGTACCGTTCGTGTTGGCCTGTAAAAGCGGTTGAACATTTTAAAGCTAGCTCGTTTTGATTATTCTACGGACTGCTGCCACCACTTTTTTGCTTGCTGTATTGCGTGTTCCCTTCCAAATTCTCCACGGGCACTAGATTGAACCATTGTCAGTACAAGAGGTATCGTAGGTATCTCTTTCCGGTACGATTTACGGAAGCAACAAGTCAAGCTGTGTCGGTCAGCCGAGCGATTGTGTGTATTTTAAAGCAAACTCTTCGCTAACGAACTTAACTTTTTCAACCAACAATCTTCTACCATCTCCAAATCTCTAAGAGGGTTCGGCGTCCTTTCTTCATTGACCGAAATTCCATACTGTTTGTTGCACCATTGATGTTCTGAGCGCCAAGACATGGACTTGGTCAGCTTCGGATGCTGTCTGCTTGCCTTCGTGCTCTACTACAACTCCTTAGAAGCAGAATTCGTTTACGATGATCGGTGAGTTGAAAATTCTTGCAGATCCAGGTGTTTAATTTTTGTCAATACAAAAATCTAGTTGTAAAGTAACTGTTTGCACTAAAGAGAAAGATACTCATAGCTAAGAAACTTGCTTTTGATGTATACAGGGACATATTTTCGATCTGGAAAACATGTATTAGAGCAATGAAATAAACACACACATAAATGGTGTGCACAGATCTTGCATGACAATCAATTTTACACGTGAAAGTAAAACACACGCGGCCAAGCCATGATATTTATGTTCAAGTATTCATTGTAAGTTATCCGGATGAGTTTATGCACCAGCAGTGAGATTACTTCTAAGAGTCTGTTCGTATACGTGTATATATACTAACGTTACGTTATCTCTGTCTGTGTGTGTCTGTGTGTGTCTGTGTGTGTGTGTGTAATTCAACTTCGCAAATATTTGTCGTTTCTACCCCACAGCTTTTAAACGTGTTTAGCGTATCCCATGCGACGGAGTAATAAAGTATATTCAGAGACGTATATTTGTATAAAATTTTAATAAAATATGAGCAGTGCGCACCGAATATAAAGTGGCAAATTTCGAACGAGAACATATTGTGTCGTACATTGCCAGCAGAAAATTAACATCAGAAAACCAATATTAGCACAGTTAGATACTTCTTATTACTTACGTTGCTTTTCAAATCTGATATACATATATGTTTACGCAAATAACACAACACTGCTTGATGAAGTAAAAATTTCAAATATTTGAACCATATAGAGAAGGAAAGACCAGAATTCAAAAATGAAATATATTAAAATAAATGTTTGCTAATATTTATCTCAACGTTTAATATTATTAATGTATGTCGGTAAAACTGTCACATAATTATGTCTAAAAGAGTATTAGAAATTGATTTTCTATAATAAAGAATAAATATGTAATTAGATTAGGTGCATTAAAATATGTAAGGTGTATTAAATTATAATGACAGAAGAAAATGATAATCTGTTGCATTTGGTTATTTAAATGAGAATATAAATCGAAGAGAAATGTAATCGCATGCACCAGAAAATGATCTTGAATCTGTTCAATTTCCTCGTATTAAGTGAATGCAAGCTCATGACGGGAAAATGTAATTTGAAATCAAATAAATGTAAAATTTTAATACGTTTGATATCTTTGGGTGATAAGCCATTAGCACTTTAGAAATGTAATATTTTATGGATGCATTTCGCTCTGTATGGAGCTGGAAGATTTGCATTTAAAACCGGGTGTATGAGAATTTTAATATCCTGGTGACGCCGACTGATGAGGAGGAAACGAAAGACGCACCGGCACCGTAGCTGATTGATTAACAATAATTTGATTACATGGCGGGCCGCGATTAGTAACCTTTTGTATGATTTATGTATTTTAGTATGATTGATCGTGTCTTCGCACGGTAGCTGCATTAAAATAGCGGTTGGGTTGTGCCGCGCGTATTTTGGTATATGTATCGTACAAGCAAAATCACTCTCGATACCGATCGCAATAACCGCGTCTCGGTTTCCTGCTTTTAATGTTTACTCATGTTATTAACTTAATGCGTTGCCATGTGGTTTTAATCTTTTTAAAATGATAGTTTTTAATACATCTGACGTCAGGCGGTAAATTATTATTTCGGCTGATAGCATCGATGTAGTTATTTTTTTTTATTTACCTAATGGCAGTTTTCACTCAGGTTAAATGGTACGTCGGAACATGTTCAAAAAATGATGAGTTACTCTCTATTGATCGATGCAGTCCATTGATGGGGGATATTATAATTAATAAATTATCGTAAAACAGTATCAATAATTCACATTAAGCTATCCAATCAATACATATGATTGCATAGTAAAAGTACTGAATAATGCATTAGATGCTTCTCAAATTTTACGAACATATCTACTTTAACTTTCATTTTGAGAAATATTTTATTTCGTTCCCACTCGAAAAAGCACCAATTACGATTTTCACTAAATTTCAGCGAATGAACATGAATTATGATCGGTGAACACGCGAAACTCACCTTACAACTAAATATTATCAAGTTGGTTCCAAGCGCTGCTACGCCGATATATTTTAATTGCTTGCGTTTTTAACTGTTTGGTCACTTTTAACCAACAGATGCAAGCGACACTAATTAAAAATGATTTTATATGGAAATGAGCGACTTAGCATTCATCGTAAATAAAAAATGAGATGAACTGATTATAAATAATTAATCTATACCGTTTTGTTTGTATTTATGAATAACTTTACCGAATCATTTGATATGCAAAGAGTTTTTTTTTAAAAATTTTTTTTTGGGGTGATTTTATAAAAATCTATGATAAAATGTTTTAAGTTGCTTTAAATTATTTATCGGGTTAGTATTACGGTAAAATCGATGTCACAGGCGTTTTACTGTAATATTTGTAAATTGGCTAGGCAGAAAGTTGGAATTTGTAGAAAAGTTTATTGAAGAAGTGAACAAATAAACGACGAAAACAATTATGATGGTAGACTAGTGCTTGCAGTTCAAGTGTGAAATTATATTGGTTTGAGTTTTCATGGCACAACACTGATGACTTTTAGTTCCCGTAAAGTTTGCCTTAGTTGCAACAGTTAAACATTAAGGCGGATGCGGATTCTACCGTATATTTTAAGCGCATTCTCTGTTTTTATAAGACTCTTTTTATAATTTGTTCTCGTAAACATTCAGCAGAGAATAATTGTACTAAAGCTCATATGAGAATTAAATGCCTGACATTTTATAGCATATTACAAATTACAGCCTACTGACATACGTTTTCAATACATTGACAATTTTCCTGTTTATAGCTCAAAAATGTACAATGGTACACAAACATAACACAAATTCTGGCTTCAAAATCATTTTAAAATATCATTTATACAATTGTATCAAACTATAATAGATTGAAATATTTATTTACACTCTGATTACAGCAATTATTATAATTATAATAGTTGAAAAATCATTGATTTCTGGTAGAAAGTTAGACATTAATTTATAGTTTTATAAATCATATTTCAAGATTTTTTTTATATTTTAATAAACTTTATGAACTATTTTTATTTATTTTACATCCTTTTCAAATTGTTTATTCCATATTCCTTTAATTCCCATAAATCTCCTTTTAGTCCAAATAAAAATTATTATTTTTGATGATATAGATTTTAGTCAAATGAGAGAATATTGATAGTAACTCTCTGAAATGACCCCACGTATATCTATTTCGTGAAACGTAATTTATAATTATATCTAGCACGAAAGGGTCGTAGTATGAGCTGCCGAAACGTCGCTGGATACCCTGATAGATATATTCAAATTTCGGTGTGAATGTTATTACAGATAACTGGTTTGGGGTCGACTATCATTTTGATACTAATTTAACAGGAAAAAAGTGTAATCGGGTTAGTGATATCAAAAGGGGGTATGCCTACCCGTTACTTAGTATATATTCGTACGTTCAAATTGGGGGTGACAAAAATAGACTTCAAATATGCGTGGTGCGAATAATGAACTATAGCAGAAAGTTACACCGGTACAGGCGGGTTTCCATAACATATAATTGCATCATAAAAACTATAATAAAAGTATGTTTTTGTTCAGTTGTGATTTTAATATTTTATTTATGGTAAAATATTCAAAATTAAGATGGTAAAATTTAAATGATTTAATAATATTTGATGGGAAAAAGTACATTTCCTGTGCATTTATTTTCTGCACTGTAATAACAATATTATCTGAAATAATTCGATATGTGGTTCGGACTATTCTGATATACATGTACTACTAGAAATTGGCTTAAATTCAACTCCCAGTTTAAATTGAACCGGATATCCGGTGTCTTATAATAATTCGTAAAGTAGAGATATACGACAGAAGTAATATTTAAATTGAATCTTTACATTATTCTACAAATGTATTTTTTAGTTACACAAAACTAGATTGATAATGAAAACGTACATATTCCAAATTCCTAAGTGACGAATTAATTCGATAAAGAGAGTAATTATCTTTATAGTAATTAATTATCATAAGTGACAGAAAATGTATTGTCTGAGTCGACAGTTCTGCTGGTGTTTACTTATATGGTTTTATTAACAACGCTTCGCGGTGGGCGCGCTAAATTATCTCTATTAATTGATGAGTCAGCGGGGTTATTTTAGTATCAATTGATATGACGTTCCCTCATATTACGCAGATGTACCGTATGAAACACAGCTGTGCTGCACTAGGGTCAATAAAATGCGCCGGATATAAGAGGAATGTATAGGAATTAGTTAATTTTCGTATAAAAATTGATTAAATATGTATGCCACATTTGAAACCATTTAATAATCATAAAAGTACGGATAACAAGTATGATTTGTAAAAGAAACTAGAATTGAATAATAAGCCATGAAATTGAGAACACAGAAATTTGATCTCAAACAATTGATAGTCTACAAATTTTATATAATTCACAAAATCTTATAATTGCAAAAGTTTTGATCCATTGTTCACAAGAGAGACTATGTATGCTGAAAGTTGAATTTTCTAGACAAAGGAAAATGAAAAATGGTAAAGTTGTAAGATTCGAAAAGTGTATTTACTTAAATGGGCCTTCATTAGTTCTTAGTCTTTCGGCTGCTGACGCCAGTATCGTTAACAAATATAAACTAACTGTAACTGTAAAGTATCATTGCTGTAATGTGCTCTCCATGACGAAACTTCTATTCTACTACTACTTAGGTAAGTTATTTTATTTTATTTTTTAGTTTTCTATCTTTAACAATACTATTAAAAGATTAGCAACATCTTTCACATTGCTACTATATTAAAATTCGGCCAATCGGTTTAATTTAAATGAAAATGTTTGAGTGGATTATAAAATTTAGAGTTGGAAGAAAAATATAAATATAATTTTGAAACATTCAAATTAAAATTTACGCAGGAAACTATTTAACCACCAAACTGTCAAGATTTGTATATTTAATTACTGAAAGTTATTTTTAGCTCTAATGTGCGTGATTCATTTGCCATATTTGGCTCGCGAACTTCCCTGTATGGTTGCATTACATAACCGCACCAACATCTTGATGTTCCGACATGCTTTACAGTGAAAACGAAGTGAGTTTGTAATCCAGTTACCTGATTAAAAGGCTACCAAACAACAATGTTCACTTTTTTCAGCGTGAATTTATTTACCATTCATTTTTTATCAATTAATTTCACTTACATTTTAATAAATTGACTTATAAAATCTCGTAAACTATCTAAAGAGCAAAATAGTTTTACCGTTTAGAATTCTGAAGTTCTTAATGCAAATACAAATGTTCAATATGGACTCATGATCAAATAACAGACCGATTGCTTCACAAGTAATATAAGAGCTTTTGGTACACTTGAAAGTTTGTTGATGTGCATTGCAATATTTTCTGTTTGAAGAGAGTAAATTATATTTTATTGACTTGAAGTTAGTCTGCTTATCACATATTGGTACATAGTACTTCATATATGATTCCATTGTTTCAACAATTGAACAAAGCTGGAAACCATGCGCATCAAAGTCCATATAAAGTTCGGAGAAATCTCTTGCACAATTTGAATGATTTTCCACAACGCAGATAGACTGTCTGCATCGTACAGCTTACGTGTTGAAGCGTTCACTTAATTAAAACCCACAGGTGAAACAAGAAGCACCAAACTAAATAGTGGTGAACACTGCAATGAGCTATATATGTATATACCGCGTAATTCTATTCGTTACGAAATTTGGTAGCGTTTATCTAAGAATTGAATTGCAAAATAGAAATTTGCAATTATATTTCTAAAAGAATCCCTCAAATAATATTTCATTTTAAAATACGGCTGAGCAAGAGTGAAATAGAAAGATCGTTAGTTGATGAGTGGGTGAGAATATGGGAATTGGATTTAATTTACCTAACTAACTGGCCTTATGTAAATGCTACAAACTTGTGTTTACATTTAATACCAAATGCCAATTCCATAGTAAAACAATGCATTAGGTCTTGTTTGATCTATTCGTGATTTTGCTATTAATTTAGTAAATAACATACTTGAAAGCATAGCAAACAAATATAATTCAAATAGTTCGAAATTTGCAATAGTAATGACATGTCTAAATTCATCATAACTGTTTACTGTAGTACACAAATATTAATTGTGGAAATACACATTTGTTGAGCAGAAGATCATAATTCTTCTGATTTATCTTTTATTCTATAGTATTTTATGTATAAGGAAATTGAAATGTATTATTTTGAACCAATTTTAATTCGTCAGTTGTCTCAGTTGCAAAGTAATATATGGGAAATATTTAGTTATAATAGCGTTTTGTGAGCAATTCGTAAGAGCTGTTTATTATACTAATGGAGGAAGCTAACTCGAAATAATTTTAACCGAATGTTAACCAAAGCTCGTTTACAGTTGCTAACAAACAGAGGGGAAAACTAGAGGCGGTGGAGTCTCTTATCCTCTGAATACATTGTAAATTATGGGGGTGGTCGTTTCAGCAGTGTCCAAACCTAGGCAACGGCCTTTGAGGTTGGACATCGGTTCCGATATGCAGATTGGAACACAGAATGAGATATTATGTGGAAGAGCAAAATTGATTACAACCATACTATACTACCATATACCGGAGCGTAAAGTAACCGTACCAACGCCCCCAAACAAAATAGACGAGCATTCGCTTTATCTACCCCTGTCTCTCTTCGTCTTTTGGATTCATTCCAAACACTCTGTTGTTTACTGTCGTTGAAAAGGAAATTGAAACAAACAAGGAATGAGATCACTTGTTTTCAATTCTAAGGTACTCATTCTCAGCTACATTATGAATGGAGTTTGAATGAAAATGGTTTTTTAATTTTACTCTCCTATACACAGTAATAAGTAAGCATTGTGTATAAAAACTATAATTATGAAACTTTTATAAAAAATTCTGCAATGTCTTGCATTGGACTAATTTGTTTATGTAGGAAGTATATTAAAATACAAACACAGACACACGTGCACAGATTTACTAGATTAAAATGCACAAGAAAATAATAAAAGTGTAGTCAATTGCAGGTTGAAGGAATTTAGCAAATTTTACCGAAACGTATCTGGGAGAGAAGCAATCACTTGACAAATTTAAATCTCCATCAACATCACTTTTAAAAGTGTAACTTTTAATATATATCCAACGCCAACGCATATACCGACCCAGTGCTATCTGGTGATTAATTTTGTACGTTCTTATTTTGCCAAATGTGTAGGTGACAGATTGAGTGCATTAGTTTGTCAGAAAACGCCGCGGATGAAAAGCCAAATAATTTTCTCTTTATAACATTAAAGTTTCAAGTGTGGAAGTCTATACGGGGAAATCTGGTTCTGACATATTTCAGATTTTTTTCACAACTTAACAAATTGAAATATGATTCTAAAAATACATTTCTTACATATTTTTTCACGTAAACAATTTCTTTTGAGTTTCTTAATTTTAAAGGGAAATATATAATGGAACGCATATATAATGGGTACTGATTTACGAAATATTGATTGTAATTTCCTTTATGATTGAAATTCGTGTCATGAAATGAACACACACTATTTCTCTGTTGTGTTTGTTCCGTCGAAATGACCATAAATTAAAAATAATGCAATAATGAAATATTACCGGTGGTCGGGTGAACTGTATGTTATATCTATATATGTCCCAGTAGGAATAAAAACAATATTTCATGTCATTTGGCATTAATCAAACGCATTTATTATTGATACGAGTTTCTATATATGTATTCCGGAATATAATCGATTTATGAATATTTACATTATCACATGGAAAATCATTTTTAAACAAAAATTATCAATCATATGTGTAATGCACCCTAACCCATTATATAATAATAATGTTTCTGGAGCAGTCAGTACTGGTTCATTAATATAAACAACTTCCTATATTATTCATCTACTTTAAAATTTAATTATTTTTTATAATTAAGTGTTTAACTAAGTCGTGCTCGCTAAAAATTCGTCCTATATACTCTAAAATTTCCAATCTATTGCGTTTAAAAAAAAATCTGATCGTGATTTACTTAATTTATTTCACTACTCACCAATGGTTCAACATCACTCACAGCGAAAATCAATATGAAATTCAACCATTGCGAGAGTAAACATTTTAACGTAACTAAATTTAGTTTTTCATGATTAAATTGGTATATACTTTTCATCAGAACTAAATCAAGAAGAGTAACGTTGTGAGAAACTATTAATTTAATTTATGCCAAGATTACTTACATTGAGTAAGTAAATATTGTAATCATGACAAGAAACGAACTCTGGAATTTAACGGAAATATAACTTTACCTTCCCTGAAACGAGCTTATTTTCGAAAGAACGATAGAAAATTATAAAACTTTAAACTTATGATTTGTAGATACCTGACTGAAGAAAACTTTCTATTTTTTAAAAGCAGAAATGCATGTTTACTCTAGCAATTTTTAGCGATTTCTGTAATATGGCTGCATTTATATTAAAAATAGTTCTTGTTCAAATTTAAAATAATATACTTTGATCAAAGTTTAGTACCATAGATTGCAGGTATTTTAAATTTGTTTTCTTACCAAGCGTGTTTTTCATCAACTTTAGTCGTTTTGATTAAACGCAATATGGATTTTCTTTAAATTTTGCTTACGAATTTAGTCTCTTATGAACAAAGGCGTTAAATTTTCTTTGATAAAATTAATTACGATATGAAGTACGAAAGTTTATTAATAGATTGGTTTTTAAATATGGAAAGTAGTAAGTGGTGTTCGCTATGTGATATTTTCTTGCCAGCGTATATATTAAAAAGTAAAATATAGAAAAATAAATGTTGAACACGTACTGCGAGGAAAAATGTCGGGAGTCTTTTGTTTTCCTTTGGAAGAGCATAGTGATCGGGTTACTAATGGTTCTCTCACTTATAGAAGTATTGTTTATTGACATAGCAAATGTACGTTTCTCCTGGATCGGACCACTTTTGCTACCTAACCCACCCTTTCTCATAGTATTTTAACCTAACGTCCTTAACCTGACGATATTATGTGTTTCACGACCATGGCTGCCTCAAGCGTTCTCCAAACACTGTACAAAAAAAAATCCTAACAAAGTAAAAAGAAAGCCCTCGGAAATTTTTAAACTTTTAGCAGTGAACCAGCAACGTATGTCCGGCGTATTGTACACACACGCATACAAATATATATATATATATATATATATATATATATATATATATATATATTTTCCGTTTTAAGTTTTTCTTTAAAAATTGCGCCGCATGCAAACTTTATAATTTATGTTTTGGTGGGAGTAAAAATAAAATATTAAAACACGGGAAGTATTTGATCTTTTATACGGTAATGGTTTTGTTGAAAGAGTCTTTTTGGCTTCGGTTTAGAAGTGGACATTTATTACCGGTAATTAAATTTGTAAACCTTTTTTCTATTCTACATTAATTAAAAGCCCCGTAAAATAGAAAAGTTGCTTTGTATTAATTTTATAATCATATTACACCTAGAACGATCTTCAATAACCAAGTATTAAAACAGTTAAAAATCGTGTATTATATTTATTTATTTATTGCTTTTTCCTTTATTTTTTATATCCATTTTAAAAGCAATATTTAGATGTTATTCAATATAAAATGAAATTTAATTTATTTATAATTGAGTAGCATAGGATGTATTAGACCAGTAATTAGAGAAATCCAGAATTAGTACTTTTGTTGTTTTATACAAGACATAAAAAAATATCGAAATCGATAATCACGAACTATTTTCATGGTTCTCATTATACGATAATTATTATGTAATTTGTTATCTTTATAATGGTGTCTCATTTACATATGAAAATCATATCACTTTTAGGCATGAAAATGCTTATATAGGTCTGTTAAAGAAATACGTGAGTCAGATTTAGGGGTAGTACAAATAAAAAATTGCTCAATAATATGCTGAATTATTGAATGTGTTTGATATCGTAAATAAATATTACCAATCAGATAATAAATTACGAATGCAATAACAGGAATGGTTTAACAAAAACATGAAACCATATAATTTCTAGGATGACTAATGTCCGTTGTTCGATTTTCATTAGTTAAAAGCTTCATTTGTGGAAACAAACATTGCAGACTCGTTGCTAACAAAAACTTTTAAATGCAATTTGTTTTAAAACTAAACATTTCATGGTTGAGCGAAAACACGGCAAAGCGGGTTTGCAAGATCAAAAAAGATAAAATACTAAATCGTAGCAAAAAAGAAAAAATAAACTGCAATCGAACAACCGACTGTAATACGGAATTGCCGAAACCCTGCAAAATACTTGTAATAAAATCGTGGTTGGCTATGAAATGCTCAGAGGTTAAGAACTATTCCCTCGATGTATTGAAAGTAGTATAAACAAGGAAATTGTATTACTAAAATAACAATTGAAACAGCTATTAAACTGTTTTACAAGCAATACAAAACACTGAATTATAAAATGTTTCGAATTCAGTGCTACTCTAAATTTTTAATTTTCTTTCAAAAGTTTGAAAACGTATTTAATTAGTCAATTAGATAAACGTAATTAAATGTTATTCGATACACGTTATTTGTTTCTATTTGCCTAAAATAATTATAGGAAGAGCATTGAAAATATTTTAAAGCTAGCATTAAAATAGAAAGAATTCCCAACTAAAATATAAACTTCCAATAAAATCATTCTAAAACTAAATACATATTATATCGGCAGGTAATATTATCAATATTTATTGATTTATGTATTAGTAATAAAAATATCTGCCGTTTGATGTTTCACGAATGGCATGATGACTAAACGATACCGATATGTACGAAAACTTCTGGCTTGTTTATTAAATTTTTATTTATTTTGAAATGTGGTTTTATTTTCATAATGTTATTTGCCACAATATATAAAATTAATAATGCAATTTAATGTAAAATTAATAATGTGTGGTAATGTTGGCAACATTATGAATTATATTAAATATTAATTTAGAAAAATAAACCATTTTTAATTAATTATTTACCAACATTTTATAAACATAACATATTTAGTAAAAGTTTATTTTTAAAAGTATTGTGATAGAAATATATTATTTCAATCAGTTTTCCATTACTGAACGGCATACTGATTTAAAAGGTGTGACAAATTATTAATATCGAAATATTTCTCTCATCGATCAAATCTTTCATAGCAATGCAAGAGAATGTATTGCATGACAGTACATGGTGTGTTAGTGGATAAAGATGTTCAATAAGTATGCAGAGCATACAGTACAGGACATTAAAGTTTATTGGTCTACCGAGTGAATGGTCAAACATAATGGGTAAGTGAGGGTTACCACTTCCGAGTCAGATCCGTGTTACGATAACGACTCATGGTTTGCTCTCTCCTAAGATACTATCGCGGACAATGCAAACTTCTCCTCATCCACATACATACACACATATAACATAAAAAAGCCCATAAATTATGCATAATATTTCTAAATATATTATTCTATGATCAAATCTGCAAACAACAAAATAATGCTGCTTTTAAATAAACTTTATTTATTTTTTATATTGTTAAATAAAACAATAAGAGCATTATGTATTTGGACACATTGTATATTTATACTTATGTTTACATATATACCAACACATACACAAATTCTAATGTAGCCGTTCATATATCTAGCAAAGGATAGCAAGTTTCTATAGGGTATGTGTAGCTTGTAGCATATTCGGAGCTGAATAGCAATTGTGGTCCTTAGGTGTGTGAAGAGACAGACGACTATGCTGTTGATAACATTCATACACCTATACATATATTCTAAACACAGTACCTAGGCTACAGTGAACGTGATAATAGGTAACAGGTAAAGGTCTGATAAGGGGTGATGAAGGGTGTGTATTGAAAGCAACTCCGAGCCGGTGGTGAAGTGTTTGTACTTGGGGGATATAATGGTAACGATGAAATTTAAGTACAAGGCCACCTTTCAATGCATGTGATAGCACACGTCTTTTCGCTGTTTCCACCGAGTACACTTAGCTGAGTGTTTACTGGGGTGTAAAGCAATACCATCATCTTAGACGCTAGCAATCATTTTAAATTTGAGTTTCTCAAAGTTAGATCAAAGAATATTATTCCAATTATGTTTGTTGAAAGATAAAATAAATCAATCAAGTCATTGTTTAATATTTTTCAAAATTACAATCTGCATGCTTTTAGATTCATATACAAAGTTTTGTTGATAGATACCAGATAGATGTAAGATTCTTGAATAAGATACATTAGAAGCGTCGTTTCAATAGATTACTCTGTGTAATGTATTTTGTTATTGAAATGATTCAAACCTTCGTTTTGCCCATCAACGTAATTTAAAATAATAAAACACGAATGCAAATGTAAAATGCATGCATTTCATCTTGATTAACTAACAGCAAAAGCTAATGGATTCAGTATACATCAGGAAAGGCAGAGAAGATTTATTAATGAAAGTTCTTCAACTGATGAAGGACGATGTAGAAGATCAAAGTATTCCTTTACGAAGAAATAAAAAGCTTACAGTAATCAAAAATGTCATCTATACTTCTTCCTCGTTTGATACAAACAGTCGCGTTTTTCACGTACTACTCGAACATGAATCTAGATGTGATGATGGAAATACTAAGAATCTAACTTTTATATTAAGCAAGTAAGAGGCGATGACTGTAACTGATTTGATCAGTGATGTGAATATATAATCAAAAGGATCTTTTGATACGAGAAACTAATATTAAAGTTACATTTTACCATAATGTGTGAGATGATAGAAGTATCATTTCATTTGTACTGTAATTCAAATTCGAAATTATACAGGTATCATATTTTCCAATTTATTCCAATTTTTTTCCACATTATTCAAAATTCACTATGAAGTTAATATTTATTGTAATCTGTTATATTAGTATTATAATAAGGATCATTCGTTTTATGCATTATATACTACGAAATAGATTCATTTTATTGCATAATTGTATCGTTTAAAAAATTGTTCAATACTATGCAACAGATCTCTTAATCGAATCCTATGACAAGTGTATCATTATTTATGATTACGCGATATATGAATTTACTGTGTGCAATAATACCTTGGGAATACTATGTTTGGAGTAACCCAAGACATGTGGATTATTTTGTACTGAATGTGCTATAAATTTGAACTGAATGTATAAATGTCAGGTTTTTAATCCACATGTGTTCCATTTTTTGATTAATCACCGTTGATAATACTGGGTACAGAATAACAATAGGATCAGCAATTTCAAGAAAATATCCGATAAATGCAGAATTACATTAGATACATACAGTATATGTTGTAAATGAAACCCAAATTTATTTTGCATTCCTTTCAATGTTATGTTATATTAAACATTCTAAAGCTTTACTCTATCACTGGTAATTCCTTTTAACGATCAGATATTTCCTGTAACTTAGTTTATGTTGGTACTGGAATATAAAAATGGGGTCCAGGATTTTGGAAATGGAGGCAACAGTTGTTGCATTTTAATAACAGGCTAAAATCAAATTACCGTATAAGGGAGATAGAGATAGGGTGTTGGATATAGGGGTAAAAGAGAAGAAAAGCAATTCCCCTGCGGGCGCAGGGTTGGGTCCTCTAGACGCGGAGAGAATAGTACAAGCGAGAATGACATCAGAGAGCACAAGGGCAGAGAGCAACAGATGTGGCGGTTCGTCGCAGATGCGCCACTCACACACATACGTACACCCGCATTTCTAGCATAGAACTAGATATTGCCGCAATGTCAGCCATACTCGGTAACCTTTGTCCAGATCTGATGAAGCGCTTGAAACATTACAAAAATATTTTTTTAAATGGTACATTAAATTTTAAGTGATGATTTGAATATATTTGATAAAATTATCAAACTGGGAAATTTCGTTAAGTCTGCTAATTATTATTTAGACTTAAATATTAGATACAAAATGAAATTCAGTACAGATACACAAAACAAGGATTTGGTGTCTGAAATACTCCAAAATACTTGAAACATGCAAACAAATAGATAAAACACAAAACATATCTTTACAAAACTTTTAATAATACAGTAGCAAAAATATATTATTGCTGATGCAAGTCTGGGAAATATGAATCATGAATACGAAAAAAAGTCAGTTGAATTCACAATAATGCTGATATTAGATATATATCAATGTGTAAGTAATACTGATCATACATAGAAACGCTGAAGAGCCCTTATTTGAAAAATACGTTATTGGAATAATCTGCAAGATATATAAAGGAATATCGATACAGAAATTGTTGAAAGCTAAGCACGACTCACAGGGAAGCAGATATTGGGTTCGTTGCGGTACAAAAGATTTCCATCTATCCTTGGTGCTGTACCAGTGCACCTCTTACTTCCAGAAATAGGCAGAGCAGGAGGGGTGAAACGAGCGAATAAAGAGGGGAAACGAATGAAATAAATGAGAAATCTGCACAGATGCGTTATGCATGGAGAATGGAATGATAAACAGTTTTTTCATAAGACACTGATTTTGAATTGTTTTAATCATTCCACTCCCGGCTTTTGTGTTCTTGTAAGATTACTTTCCTCCTTTCATATCATCATACCCCGGAACCCTCTTAGATATCACGTTACCAATTTTGGTTTCGTTTTAATAATGAACGTGAATGTTACATTGTCCTACCCTTGTTATTTATAGGCAACATTTTTCATCCTTTGATGTAGCCACAATTTTTTACATGGTGTTTAATATTGAGGGGGAAATGATCGCATAACACAGCGTAGTTTTATCTTTAGGCATTTTTTTCTATTAGTATATTGATTCAATCAAATATTGACTGTACCCAGAATTTTTATTTTACGAACTTTATTGTTTAGGTATCCATTATAGATTAATTATATTTTTATAGCTTTGACAGAAATGTTAAATGGTTCCAATGGAAGTTAAATTTATTTGAAAAAACACAGTTTTAAAAATATTGATAATTTTGAAAAAAAATTAAGCTTCTGAAAATTATTACTAAAAAAATCAAATAAAATATCTAAATATTAATAATTTGTTATCTATTTTTGTAACAATTAACATTTTTTATATAAAAAAAAAGCTAGTGATTTATATATGAAAATTCAAAACATTAAATTTTATACCCATATTGGAATTTCAAACAAAATGTCTGTGTTGACTGCTGATAATTGTGTTAATAGCCAACGCGTTAATTGCTACACGAAAATATCGATTGTCTCACTTCATCGGCACAACATTAACAATACACTCCACTTGGTCAGTGTTCGTGTTTCTTTTTTTAACATCGAACATTTCAACGAACGAATTGTGGTAGAATACGTGTGTGTATGTCCGCCTATAGTTTCAATTCATGTCGAACTAAACCACAAGCGTTCTCATTTTCCATTTCACGAATGCTGTAAATAAACAATTTGCTGGATAATTATTTCAAATTATTGACTACAATAATTAATTAAACATATTTCACATTTTTGCATTTCATAATAAAAACTTTATAGCAATATGTTACTAATTCATATATGAATCTCATTCAATACATCGTTATGTGGTTTACGGTTTCTTTGGTGAAAAATAAATGCGAATAGAAATGGAGAAATACGGACAATGGATGAAAATAAAAGAAATTGAACGTGGAAATCAAAGAATTCACTGGATTTACGTATATGTGTGTATGTGCGTGTGAAATTGATTCTGATTTCAGCTTCTATTACACAGATTCAACTATGCGATTTTCCATTCTCTATTTCCTTGTGTCTGGGGCAAACTGTCCTGCAGTTTTCTTTTGTGGTTCATTTTCGAACTTTCCCTCTTTTGATCTTCAAATAAATTTGACGTCTTACTATTCAATTTAGTTTTCCGAAACGAATTTTATCGTAAAGGTATTTTGTTATATTAAACCACTCTAAATACGACCGAATTATTTCAAGATTTATATATATGACATGACACTTTTCTTGTTATAATGAAACAGAGTTATGTTATCAAAACAAAATCGTTAAATTTTAAGTTAGAATTAAATCTGTGCAATGGTGAAATAAAAATATAATATCTGATTCAAAGTTAAATTTGGTTTAATTTTATCAGCTATGTAATTTTTGCTACAAAACTCATTTGGATTCGATTTAAAGTTTGAAGTTGCAAAATAATTTCCTGCCCATAGATTTACGGGCTAAATAAACTCATTGCATCGCAATGAGATTATAGTTATTAGATATTGATTGGATGTTCCGAATGGTTAAAATTATTCAGGATAAAAGTAAAATATTAATTAAATTACTCATTTGCATGATCGAATTGTGTGTATAGGCGAAGTTTGCCGAAGCACAAGTAGCTATGGTAATATTATACATAACTGATGCAGTTTTCCTATTTCCATTAGTAATAAGATTATCCTTATTACCATAGCGAGTGCGGAGGCACTGGCTTACCTGTCGCTTCAGCAAAATTGAACAGTGAGGTAGTCACCGGATTCATACGCTATTGTTATTAGCTACGTGCTAATGTAATCGTATCAAATAACTAAAAATAATAAATGCATTCTCATATACTGGTAGTATTTGGACATAGAATACATTACATTTAAACAACAGCTCTGAACTGATCAATATTTTGAGGTAGTTTTGTTTACGTTGTTTGAAGATTTTGATTTTTTGTTTAAATTTTATGAAATTAAAAATAATTTCACGATGGGTCTTTTATTATTTGTAATGAATCATAATTTTGTATGTAGTATCGTAAGTTACTTTCAGTAACGTACGAACACCTGGCTTTTCTAACTCATATATAACGTTAAATGATAGCATCTGAAACAGTTCTCAACGTCGACTATATATTACGCGAGAGAAACAGCGAAGATCGTACTGTTAACCTTTGGGTCATGGTTGCGTTTTTTTACTGGTAATAATCTCAACATTTTCGGTGTCGTCTCTTCTTATCGACTTGTCAAGTAAATGAACGGGCACACCGACTACTGTATCCGCTATTTTTTAGACTTTTTCCCAACGACAACTCCGTAGTTACTTCGGCAACACGAGGTATCGACGCACGACTGCTAAATCGACTTGGATTTTTTACAAATAGTACAGCATTTTTGTTCCAAGCTATACTAGCACCTCGAATTTCACGGACGGCAACTACGTTAACCTACCGTGTGCTTCGTCATATCCTGGATATTGGTACAATCAATATATGCCGAAAGATGGCCGCCTAAATTTTTCTAACATTCTGTTGTAACTAATAGTGGCCATTTTTACTTTTGCGACGCACAATCTAACTTTACGACCTACATATTACGAATTTTGATGATAAACCTATTTATTTGTCGCTACGTTAACGTAAAAAGATTTGATTAATGACTGTATATATTTCACCAACATTTCCTTATAACTTGTATGGTAGTACCCATTTGAATTATTGAGTCTGATATATATATATATATATATATATATATATATATATATATATATATATATATATATATATATATATATATTCATTTCTTATGAAGAAGTTAAAGAATTTAACGTTCTTTTCAAAAAATATTTAAGAGTTGTTATAGCTCATTTTATAAATATCTTGTCGAGCTGAGTCGTTATAGAAGAAGCAATAAGAAAAGAAACTAGATGAGAATAAACATGCAAAAAAAGTTTCTTTGTAGTAAAGTAAACAAAATTAAATTAGAAGCAGGTAAAAGAAACTCGAGTTTATTTCATGAAAACCCAAAGACACAAGATAAAAGGAAATTGCTCACTATTTGCAGCATTTGTTGGTTTTATTGCCATAAATAAGCAGAAGAAATAAAGAAAATTTTGTTTATAAAAAACGACTAAATTGACAGTCAACATCAACGAGTCAAATTCAAATAATCGAACCATTATTTCTAAAGCATCCGTCAATTGTGTATCTGTATGGAAAATCCGACTAGATGAAACGTCAGCCAAATAATTATCTATGTTGATTTAAACAAACGCAGCAATTTTCACCCCCAATTCGTATAACTAAAAGCAAGATCGTTAATTACAGCAGGTTTTGCAGCCTCTCTGGCAAACCAACGAAGGGGAAAAGACTACAGAAAAATCTTTCCCTTAAGGTTTCTTTTTTTTTATCAGCATTTGACCAGGTTTCCTTAACGCTATCGTACCATAATTCTGACATTTTATCCTTTAGAAGATGCGGGTTGCCGTGGGAGTCGTGTCAGTTGTTATCGTAGCGGTGTGTGTGTCCTCTATGAAAGTGCCGCGTCCTGCCTGGATCTAGGATCGGATTCCGGCTTTAGTGTTTCTAGTAATCCGCTCAAGGTGTACTCTGCACATGGCTCACCCCTACTCTCATGCAACCCAAATATAAACCTCTATACTAGAAACAAAATATTAGGGGTGTATAGATAAGGAGACTGAATTTTATTTTATATTAATTAGAAATTATAATACATAAACGAGAAGTTAAATTAAAGTACCAAGCAAAAAATTGTACAGTGAAAGGACATTTGTAACATATAAAACTATTTCATCCTGATTTCTTTCGCATAAGAAGTATCTCACTGCTGTAGTAACACTCACGTCAGAGCGTGCCATCGTTGTGATATATGTGATTGTGTTTTCTTCAGATGCATCGATTACTAGAATATACACAGGGTAATGGAATCGGCCACACTCTGATATTTTATTCATTGCGGCTTAAAACGATCTTACTTTAAGCCTTTTGCATAGCATTAGATATTCTGTACGGTGTACAGAATATATGATGCGGCAAGGAAACTTAATAATTCTATTCACCGAACTGAACAACATTGTGGCTGATTTGGATTTGTATGTCTAATTTAAGATGAAAATTACTAATTAAATTAAACTAATTTATCTATCTATCCTATAAATAATTTATTATATGTAGTGGAATGCAAGGTTTTCCTTATGAATTAATTCGTACGATAAATGGAAATTTGACTTTGACCCTGACTACCCGGATGCGACAAAATCTATTCAAAACAATAAATGTTCATGTATGTATATTTCTAAATGCATCTCGTATAATTTCTATTCAAATGAATATTGTGCATAATGATTAAAATCTAAAAGGAAATTCTCCAATTTATATTCAGTCCTAGATGTGTAAAAATAAACAAAATAAGATCCATTCTACACTCTATTAAACAAGAAGTCAACGTTGTACAGACAGAAGCCAGCTAGCAAGGTTGACTGGAAAAGTGGGAAAGGGTGTGAAACAGAGCGAGCATCACAATGTGCCAGCAGTAGGGTGGCGCTAGTGGTCCGACGCCGTCACTCCAAGTTCCGAGATTGATTTCAGCTTTTTGTTCCTTCCGAGAAAAAGAACCCTAATCGTCTTCTAATGTTAATCACAGAAATTTCTGACTTCTTACATCTTTGGTTTGGTGATTATTTTAACATGGTTTTATCGTTCTATTTTTTCAATTTTAATTAACCAGTTATAGCTCATGTAAATTTATTTATTCTGATAAAAAAAACATAAGGTTTTAGCCCACGATACATTGCATTATCGTTGCGTATCACGAGTGTTCACAGTGAAATTATATTGGTACGGATATTAGTTTCATTTTAGTTTCACTTTCTAAATTGTTTGTACATATACAAAGTGTAAAGTCAAGAATTTGCTGTGCGGTGAAAAGCATTCGTCATGCTGGCGAACGTGTTCATAATTCGCGTTTAACATTCTCGCTTTCTTCATCGCCTTATGTCAACATTTACCAAGACCAATTCGACATCACGCGGAAAACTAGACACTGTCGGCATACTTTTTACTGACACAGGCGCATTCAACCTGAAATTTTCAGTGTTTACAATCCATAACTTTGCAGAGATCTCAGGTTATATTTTACCGAAGTCTTTGTTAAAATTTTTTCACTTTTATTTCATCTTTGTTTTCTTATTATCTCGTCTCTTTCTCGGTTGGTTTATGTATTTAATGAGACATCGTGTTCTTCTTGGCAGTCTTATGTTCGAATTTGTTTGCGTTTCTTGGGCCCCGGCTGGATTGCAATTCGTGCGTTCTTTGTTACGTTATTGTAACGATTTGTTTTCGAGATTCCTCCATTGTTAGTTATGATTATAATTAGTTTGAGAATGCATCAGACATATTTTCAATTCTTTGTTTGCTCATGATATTATTTATCGTCTTTATATAGGATACACCAAATATTGCGTTTCCAATTGAAATATAACGTACATACGCAGCCACATATATTTTAAAACAAATTTATCTCTAAAATTCAATTTAATTCTCCATCCGTGTTACGTGAATAAAATACAATTGAATAACGGAGCGCTGTTTTAAGGCTTTTCGCCACCAATATATAAACATGTTTGGTCAGCAATGGCAGAGTAGAATACTCAGAAAATGGGACAAATACATTATCCAGTAACGGCGACGGCGCGTGAACAATATTGGATTATCAGAAGCCACACTATGCGTACTGCCAAAATATGTACATTCCCAAAAATATCATAAAACATGCAACGGTTATAAATATGTTTGCAGAAGCTATGGCAGTCATTTTAGGTATTTTCCGTTTTATTTGCGATGATGTATAAAATAAGTGGCGAGCTGAGGTTGATTTTCTAATACAGTTTAAAAAGAAATACGTGAATAAAAGCAGAATTTCAAATATAATAAAGGAAAGTTGCTTATACAAGAGTTGTTTGTACAAAGTTTATAACAATTTTAAAATGATTTCCGAGCACTGCATAAATTGAATGTTTACTTTTTACCGCTGCAATGCATCCAACCTTGTTCCTTTATTTTTATGTTTACCAATCATTTTGAAAAATACTATCAAATCATCCTGTTACTGCAATATGGCATTAAAAGAAAATCAATTTAATAACACTCATATCGAATCATAGTCGCGCATACGGTATTCTTATCATGTCGCCCGCACTGAATTTCTCGTAAATCGAATTCAGTGATTTGGCGTTTAAAGCGGACTTAAACCCCTTTCATGTGACCATCCATTTACGGGGTTGAATGCATGCGCATACCCGCTTGATTTCTTTCCAAGGCGTGGTGTGTGCGGGTTTATGTAGAGCCCGGAACAACCTCATTCCTTTCCAGAGCTTTAGTGGGTAACTTGGAAGTTCCGGTAAAAAGAACAGTTGACCAAAATGCATACCGAGCTTGAAGATTTTCATATGAGAGTGTGACAAGGACAGGTCCGTTATAGCTTTGGGTGATTGTACGTTCGCCACAACTGTGTCCTTTATAGTTCGCAGCAGTATGGTTACAATGGTTATCCTTGCCCGCATTACCTCTTAGGTAGCTACATGCGGATATTGTTCCCGGTCATGCGAGTACTGAGTTCTCTCATTTAACACCGCGAAACGGGTTTATTAGTGGATGTTCAACGACTCTTGATCAAACTTCCCTATTAGTAATTTCAATTGCAAATAAATGATTTAATTGATGGATGGTTAAATTATAACAACTGAGGTTGCTGTTGAAATAATTGATGCTTTAACTATTGCACATTTTGTCTTATTTGAACTACAATTTATTTTAAGCAATTACCTTTCTTTTTATAATATATTATTAAAGATGTTTTTGCAAATAAATTGTTCTTATCCAGTATACTTATATATTAATAAACAGTTATAATGACAAGATTTCGTAAATATATAAACCCAGCGAGACCCACATAGCGGTACTCACTAAATAACTAAATAACTAAATAACTAAATATACCAATATATGGTACATATATGGTGTAGATATAGCGTATATATGTATGAAATAATGAGTTATATGTAGTACAGTAGCACTATAACCGTTTATATTTATTTAGTATGATAACATTTGTACGGCAGTCGAATTGGCAGAAATTCATTCGCGTATTCCCATCGGCATGATCCGTGGCTCCAGCTAGAGTACCTAGAATGGGTAGTTATGGAAATTACACACTGTGTAGAGCATGGCGCTGGAGTAAACGAAATACTTCGGAAACTGAAGGCTTATGATAGTAACAGCGCCAGCGGATACTCTATACATCGGCGCTGCACTGCAGTTTAATGGGCAACTTCATTTTTAGAGTATGCGGTAACGAACATGCAGAGCGCAATACTTTTCAATTTCCGCATACAAACCAATGAAAAGTTTACTAATAAGCTACTTTAGTTTATTTATATATTATATATATATATATATATATATATATATATATATATATATATATATATATATATAAATTTGGCAAATCGTGAACGTAGCCAATGATGCTAGGAAATTCCATTAGTAAAAGTATTCATAATTTAAATTCAATTTTCGACTCCTAAACAAAGATTTGTATTGATAAATCATGAAAAAAATAGAATGGAGTTTTTATCATACATCGCTACACAAAAAACAAAATGTGAAAAAATGTCCTAATTGAAGAAAAAAGAAAAATATTGTGAAGTATGTATGCTTTAAAATATAATTGCAATTTTTTTGGTCTTCAAACTACAATTAAATGTGTTTCATCACTGGAAGTATTAACGGCTTTTGTTTGTACGTTGTTGTATTGAACGAGTAATTATTTTTAATGATACATGACCTATAGTTGACAAATATAGTAAATGCCGGTGTAAATTAGAGATTAAAACAACTACAAGTACCTACATGGATAAATAAGAAAATGGAAATAATTGTCATATTGGATGTACAAATTTTTGAAAATTATAAATATTAAACTGTTTTTTAAAAATATTTTATCATTTGAAATTTTCTTATTTTATCGAATAAAAAGCTTCATTTTACAGTTGAAAATAAATAAGGTTAATAAAAAGTCAAACATTAATATTAAAGAATCAAGAAATAAAAATTATTTGTAGTATTGGTTTGACAGTGGGGTGGAAGAGAATGGTTTTGAGAGCGAGGCTCGAAATGAAGTTAAAAATAACATTTCTTTTACGTCGTCATTCGACTGGAATAGAACCTATACCCCCACTAACCAATATTCGTCGTTTCTTACTTTCCTGCTTCTGGTTTTCAATTAAAAACGAAATGAAAAGTAAATAAGCGTTTATGGATATTTTTGTTGGAGCAGCCACAGCAACGGTGCACCTACTCGCACGACACTCTGTCTCACTTGGTTTAACACTTTTCACATAGAACTTCCAGAACGTAGAAATTTAATATGTTCTTCAGCAAAACAGCGGCAAACAAACGGACGGGAAACTGTTCTTTATTTGAAATTTCTTTTCCTCTTCCGCAATTATTTAAGAGATTCAATACATAATGCATGGTTCTACTCTATTTCAAGAAACTTCAGTGGTAGTTCTTTGTTTTTCAGCAACGCTTTATTTACACTATCGGATGTGGTATTGGCTAGAATATGTCAATAAATATTATTCCAATTGCAAAATTTTTGAATAACGTATTCCTAGAAAAATGTAGTATTCATTTATGTTTATATTTTTCATTGAATGTCTTTTGTAGTATTCAGTAAAATAATAGTGTATTCCTACTTTTGTATTCGTAATTAATATGAATTTAATTTTTTCCGGATTAATGATAAGTTCTACTCGTAGTTTCGAGAGTTTCGTGCCGATAACTTTACGAGTTTATAATACCGATTTAGTGTATTTCCGTACATTTGAGTCAAAGAGAATGGAGTCATGTACACAAGCTGGTAAAATAAACCGCTTACAATTAATCGTATTCAAAGTTTGTTTCTCCATGTTGTCCATTTGAGAAATTTGCGCGTTCGTATACCCGTTTTGCTCATTTGTAACGTAAACCTCAGCAGTTGCTATGCCATCTCGTATTCTAACGAGTTTCCTTTTCAAACGTATACTATAATTTCATTTGCTTTGGTTTTTATTAAAATGAACGCTCATTCCGCTGTTTTCTTCATTTCTATTTTCGTGTGTGAGTCAAGTTTCAGTCACTGAATTGTTGCTGGTATATAATGTCAAGCACCGGATAGCTTCATTGTATGAGCTTAAGTTTCATCGTATTTAAATTGAAATTTATCTGCCAGAGACTTGTGAATTTCTCGGATGTTTCAGTATTAATACTTGCGGATTAATGGTTGTTTGTCTTAGTTACTCTGCTTTTCTCTCTGGTGGAAGAGATAGACGCGCTGGCTCAGTGAAACGAAATGGAAATTCTAATGAATATTAAGATATTTTCATTGGCAAATTCTTAAGATGCATTTAAAGGAATTTTGCGCTCTACCAAATGAAAAGGCATGGACTATATAATTGTAGATTTACTTTTTTGCTTGAATGAATATCTTTGATCCTACATTATTAAAATGCATAAAGGAATTCGTATACATAGAATAAAGCAGTTTCAAGAGGAAGTTGAAGTTGTTTATAATGAATCTGCCATACATACTCAATAATGGATAGATGTTTTATATGAATTATGGTATGGTTTTGTCAATGGACTTATTTACTCTTTTTGTTTTATACATACTCTCTTCGTATATGCTAAGTATATCGAGTTTTTGTAGGTGGTCTGCTTGGATGCTGATCTTAGAATTTTCATTGTATCTACTGCGCAGCTTTGTAAATATTTTTTATGACCTTATTTCAAGAAAGAAAAAAAAAAACATTTACCATAAACATATAACAAAGTAATGTTCATGTATCATCATAAAATCTCTTACATGGCAGGTAAAATACGACGGGCATAACAAATAAAGCAAAAATAACGGCAAAAGTGGTAGACGAGAAACCGTTCTGCGGTGAAAAAGCTAAAAGTGTCGAAAGCCATCCATGACATTACATTGGATGGGAGATCAGGGTGTTATTCACCCGAAGACACCATAAGCAAGAGTATGTTGTGGAAAACTGCATGCTGGAAAACTGAAAGCAGACGCCCCTGAGAGTGAGGTCGGTACATATCGTTCATCACTTTTTACGATGCGAAAACCGGTTGCTCTGCGGCGTAGACCGCTAGGTGATAAAGGACATAAATAGAATGAGGAACATCTACGACCAAGAGATATAGAAAAATGGTTTAAACTGATACAAAATCTCAGTAGTTCATGGTTCGATTGTAGTAGACTTTTTTTTTTAAACCTGAGTCATCAGATTTTCGTAATTGAATTGATATTTTTAAAGTAATCGTTGGTAATGTTCAAAAAACATGAACTATACTTATGAAAGAAATAATTCGTTAAAACTAAGTGGAATCTTGCTTGATAGATTCTGTGAATCTAGAGTTTGATTTGCTATTAAATAATAAAATAAATCTATAAAATAAAGTAAAAATCAAGACTATAGAAAAAGAAATCCATCATCAGTGTTAAAATTATTTTTTGTTGATCTGTTTTAAATTTGACACTTTTTTCTCCGATATGAGGTTATCAAAAGCGGAAGCTGAAATGTAGTGATTTGGGTTCGTGCATCCAAGATTACCTGCAATTTTCAAACTCTCGTTAACTCGTAAGCCTATAATTCTGGGACGTGCTTTATCTGCTCTAGATTATCTACCCAAACGGCGTAGTTATGAAATATAATTTAAGTTTGTATACTGTAACTAACCTTACGGAACTCTTACAGCAGCTTTCCTGAATTTCCTTGAAATTCCTAGATTTTATTTTGGAATTTACCTATATAAACCAAAGTTTTCATATTAAATTACATTTCAAGTTAAGATGCATATTTTTGCTTAAGTTTTCATAGTCAAGTCGTTCTATTAATATTACCGCCATGCTATATCAAATGATTTATTAAATTCTTCTCTAATTCGAATTATTCAACTATTTACTCAATGTATATTAAGAAATTACTTAAAAATACATTAAAATCTACATTCTTTTGATCATGAAAGCACAATTACTTTTTAATAAATTACGTTGTGACGTATAGCTGTGTAGCTGACACTGGCATGCATATTTTATGCGATTTTTACGTTCGTTTCTAAAAATTCACAAGTCAATTTTTATCGCTTATTATTGTTATTGATTTTGTTTTCTATACCAGGTCGTTGGTAATAAAAGCACAGAATACAGTCGATCGAAGCATAATAACGATTTGCTGTTTGCTTACAAATAAAATTCGTTTTTATGACGCTGAAGATTACACTCGTATTGCTGCCAAACCCATTAGTTTATACATTCGGTATATGGACAGTTCTTATCTCGAAGACACTTTTAATTTCACAAGTAATTGAATTGCAAATTAATTCTTTATTTTTATGTCACAGCCTAGATATTTAATGGGGTATCGAAAACTTTTTCCCAAACTCTTACTTTGGTGAAACAGAATATGTCTATTATAGGTATATGCCAACGACCCATTTATAGAAGATAACTTTATAGAGAGGTACAGCGGTACACGTTATAGTTATATTTGACTTTTTCATCTGTATTCCATGGAAACATTTAAATCGTTGTATTCTCGACACAATTTAATATAATAATCAAATTGTTACGAAGTTGGAAAACTATTTCGTAATGTAAATTACGAGTACCACTTCGTTGAATTATGTAAATGCTTGAATAAGTACAAAAGCTATGAGTATCTATTAAATGCAAATAAATAAAATTTTAAACGTATACATTTATATTTTTGAAGTGAGACAAAATGTTTATAAAACAAAGTTAAAAGCATCATCCATTAATTTTATTAACTAGATGTGCATTTTTAGATTAATTTTCCTTTCGTTTGGCAATAAACTGCATGGAATTACTAATAAACAAACGTATTCTTTATGTTTGCAGGAGAGCGATCCTAACTAACCCTGATATGGTGCCGACGAATTCATGGATGAATATATTTTGGAACGACTTCTGGGGTACTCCATTGAGTGACACTGGATCTCATGGCTCGTATCGACCGTTATGCGTCCTATCTTTCCGTCTTAATCATCTACTCGGCGGTTTTCAACCATGGGGCTATCATTTTGTCAACGTGCTCCTCCATTCCTTCGCCACCGGGCTTGTAGTCCGTGTTGCTCGAAAAATATTTCCACCACCATGCATCCCCGTTGGAGCAACCGTAACTGGACTTCTCTTCGCAACTCACCCAATTCACACGGAAGCAGTTGCAGGCATTGTAGGACGAGCAGATCTGGCAGCTTGCAACTTCTACTTACTATCATTTCTCGCTTATGTGGCCCATTTGAAATACAGGGAACAGCGTTGTGTGGCACAGGACAACTCCACGCTTGCCAATGAATCTTGCGTTTGTTGCAAAAGTCATCACAATCGTGTCGAGAAGAAACGCAGAGACAAACAACGACTGTCTGTGGCCGCTCCAGGTAATTCTAATTTGACGTATCAAAACATCACCGTCAACATACCGCAGCCAGGGGCTAATCGTAACTGGCGAAATCGCATCATTAGGTGTAATGTTGTAGTTCGCGGTGGTAACATGTTCACGAATATGTTTAGATCTGGCGCCGTGCGGGTCGGTAGTGATAACGTTCCGAGCAGTGTTAATAACGGTGTCGCGAGTGAATTTGCAAGCGTCTGTGCATGCAAGAGTAATGGCGAGCGGTGCGGTTGGAGTCGTTTCAAACAGTGGATGGCTATGATGGCTTGCGTTGCATTAGCGTTCGCCGCTTTACTATGCAAAGAAACTGGCATTACGGTTCTCGTCGTTTGCGCAGTGTATGACGTCTCACATATATCACTAGTTAGCATTCGCAAGGTAAGGTATTTTTCAATACACTAATGCAATAATCACTTGTTGTTTTCTGATTAAAAACATATGTTTCATTTGAGTTATCGATACAATCATTTAATTACAATCACATGAATTTTTTTATTAATGAGATTAGTTTACAATTTGTTGCTTTTTATATATTTACCAATCCTAAATTAGTGCAAGCTTTCTACCAATATTGATTCTTTTTATAGTTGTAATACATAAATTTATCAAGTTTTTAACTATTCCAATTCTATGTTGCATTTTCTTCATTTTATTTTAGAGCCTTTAAGCTGAAGTATTCGCATTGACTTTCGTTTTCCTTCTGCAATTTCAATTCATTTCTGCACGTTTTGCACATTATACACACTTTCGCTGCCTCACTGTGACTTTTCCTTTTTTATTTTCACCTCCGTCGCTGTGAGAGGGTTCGAGTCAGTGTACGTGATAATGTGTCACGTTCACGCGTTGTTAGCTTGTCGGTGGAATCTTCACAAACATTGAACACCCTAACCACACAGACCGATGGTCTAAGATTGGAAAAGTTTGTTCAAATGAAAATAAAAAATGCAACTATTTTGCTATTACAACCAACTGGATTCGGTCCAGCTACTTATCTTTTTTGTTCAATGCTTGGTCAAGTAGTGATTTAGGTTTCATAAATAATCCAAAATAAAACTTGATCGGTTTTGTTTTACTCCTAAAGCAATATTATTTCCAGGAAGTAAGTAACGATATTTTTCTAGCTACTCTATAATTATATTTATCGCCTCAACACATTTCGTTAATCACAAATGTATTTTCTCCTATATAAAGTTGATGTAAGCAGCTTTAATTGCTATGTAGGTTTATGAGGCATGTACTGATAAAATTTTATTCGTGAATTATCGACTAAAAATAATTTATTGGATTGTTAATGTTGGAAAAAGATTCAGTCGTATCCATACAATTATTCGAAAATATGTTATATTTATTCACAATTGTAATCCCAAATTATTTAAAAGTAGAAGTATATGAGAAATCTAAATATAGAATACAGCCATATCAAGGTTTTTGTTTATTTACCAATTGGCTATTTAAGCAGACTCATGTAAAAAGCGTTTCAATTTTAACTTCTATTTGGAGAAAAAAGTTCTTACGTTTACCTATTAAATAATTACGAAAGTGTTTTCTATGTAAGCAATTTATTGAAACATTTACTTTATTGCTATAACTAACTTTACGCGATAAAACATATACAGATCCAATATCATTTAATGATGACTGCAAAGTTAATATAAAAATAAAAAAGCTTATAATGAAGCAACTCTTGATGTTTGAAACATTTTTAATATCGTTTTGTTTGTTTTGTTAGAAGTGTACATCGTAACGGGTACCAATTATATTTAATAAACATATTTATTAGGTTCGTTTACGTAAAATGATAAATTTAAGTATAATTGTGTTTATTTAAAAAAAAGTAGCAACAAAATATGATTTAAAAAAGTTTACCTAGTACCCTTGTTCCAATTTATCCATTTCATCTTTGTTTTAAATGGGAGTGCTTGTGGATTGTGGTACGAACTCCCACTTTTCTTTTGCTTTGTACTCTTTCTTGCGTTGGCTGAATGCCCAACCGGTGTCCTTATAAGATTTTCCTCCTTTTTTATATAACTACCTCACTACCCTTATTCTTTATATGCCACATATGGATCCTGGCACCAATTTCATGTTTTTGTGTTAACCAAGATTCTCCCTCTACTGAAGGAATAGCATGGCTTGTACAATATGGTTGTACATCTTGTTGATTTAGCAGGGAAATTAAACGACAAATAATCATCTCACCTAAAAGTGCTTTGCGCTGGGCTTTCTTATTTGTAGTAGATATATTTTGTTCAAATAGGTAAGGAATAAAAATACTAGTTTTGAAAAGTTCAAGAAAATATTATTCTTTATACTAAGCATTTGTTCTTGCCAGAAAGTTTGTAGCATCTAAATAAAATTATTGTTTATTAAATTCAAAATCATCCATATCGAATGGTTGAATCTGCTCTAATGTAGAAATTCTAATTTTGATATTTGATTAGATATTTGATACAGATCGGTAAGGAACTAACATTGTTAGAGCTTGTGTAATTAACACGAATCATTACTAATGCAAATTGGAAGTTATACACAATAAAACACTAGTAGTTATAGTTTGTTTGAATATTTGTATGGCATACAGGTACATATCCCAGCTCGCTTGCTTTCTAGTAAATAATGTATGATAATCATTTATAAATCTGAACAAGCCCTACAATTCAGGGGAAATATAGCTGCACAGAATTAGATTTGAATTAGTTATATTTATATCAACAAACAATCAGGCAGCAGAAATCCCATATTTTTCATTATTAGTTGAAGTATATTAATTTGGAGTGAGTAAAGGGATCACATTTTTATTCATAACTATATTAAAATGTCAAGATAAAATCCTACTTCAAATATAAATTTTGCTTTTACATCAACTTTGCTAGTGATGAAAACTCTCAAGTGATCACTAACTTGCTTTTCAAGCATTGCAAACATTGACTTTAATTTACATTTTGTGAGTGGTACTATTTTAAACAAAACTTTATCTTTTATGCCACTAAGCGGAATAAAAAATGCGCAAATGATTTTGACGCAGCAATCAAAAGTATGATAAAGAACAAATAGAATAGAAATGAAATTCATCATTAAATAATATTTTCTATGTATCTTTGATGATGGTTTAGCTAATTTTAATGGCAACTACGTTATCCTTTGCTAAGTAATTGAAAGCTATTCAAAGTAAATATTAGGAAATTTGTGATGACTCCATGGTTAAGACAAGTATAATACCATGGATAACATTGAATATTGATGCTAGTTTTAGATGGAGTTCGTCTGAAATAACACATTGCAAATTTCCTCTATAAATTATATTCAGTTTATATCCGGGATTTGTGTGCGAGTACTGCACCACGATTTCAAATACACGACGAATGATTAATGCGCATGCCCTATAATGCCAAATTGCATCGTATCCGATTACAAATTAATGGTATGGTGATCCAGATCAACCGCTTTCGATATCACTCATATATGTATATATACCGCCGATACTGCTCTCTTTGTTGGCGGTCAATGATTTGAATTCAATAATGCTTACGAGCCACAGCAATATATCCGAAATGTGTTTTAAATTTACTTGATTAAAATTCACTGGCGAATTTAAAAATAAATATCGAATATTTAATTTTGGTTTATACACCATATGGTGAATCAATAAACTATTGCAGCATAAATGTGTTTTGACACTTAATAAATTTGAAAAGTTTGTCGAAAAAGGAATATTGTTTATCCGTAAAAAATCTATAATTCTATATAATCCACCGCCACGGTGAGACGGAAACGCGGATTTGAATTCAGTGGTTTGCTACATTCAAAAGCATCTGTGTACTGTACCGAATGCCATTATCCCGTATATAAGATTTCATCCCGTGAAACGGTATAATTTTATTAAGCAGCGGATTCGTTTGATGTTTGCAGAGAAAGTCAATCCAGGCGGTGCGATTTGTATAACATATCGTATATATATATTAGAAATATGCTACCTACGAGATTACGATTTTTATTCATTAAATGGATAATAAAAAAGATTCCATCACAAAGCCTTCTGCCGCTCAGACAAATCATTTTTGAAAATGTCTTCAGAAGTCAAAGGAATACTGCAAAATCTGTTAGTATTCATCTAATTTAATTTTGATAAACTATATTTATCATCGTGTTGACTTAAACTTGTGGATTTTGATGAAATTTAAATAATACGTAAATAGATTTGACGTTGAAGCGATGAAGACGTCTGCTCATAGAAATGACCGGTGATTTGTACTTTTACCTTGCAGCAAATAGTAGCAGAGATTTAATCTTTTTAAAATTCTAAACGAGTCTATTAAATCACTCTGATTTTATCAATGCGTTTCACATCTCAGATTTTATATTTATTATCGTGTTGACTAGCTCGCTGATTTTGATGAAGTTTAAATTATTCGTAAGTAGATTAGGTGATAAAAGACGTCTGCTAACGGAAATGGTTGGTACTGTGAATTTTTACTTTTGACTTGTAGCAAAAAGTTGCAGATTTAATTTTTTTTAAATTATAAACGAGTCTATTAAATCACTTTAATTTTATTAGAACTCTACTTCTTAGATTTTAAACTAATACATAGGATGTTTTCAACGGTTGTAAATTTTTCCAAAAAAAATATAATTTATTAGAGCTTTTTTTAGACATTTTATGAAACAAGGTGTATTAAATTACGAAATTACTATTGTTTGTAAAAGTATTTCTATTTAGAAAGTTTGTCCAAAACAAATTGAAATGAATTTGAAATGCTAATCCACAGGAAATTAAATATATTTACGCAAAACAACCGTAAATATAAACTGAAGCTCGAGTAATTTGTACAAATACAGCGAATCAATTTTACTATGCTATAAATAATCTTGCTACAATGCCAAACTGAGTTCATTACATTTCATTAGAATTGAAGGAGAATTGTGTATGTCTGGTAGGCTCAGATGCACTACTTACACTAGAGTCGGTTGGAGGATCGTTCATATACGCGAGTAAACATTCAGTTGCCTGTCTCATTCTACGTACGCTTTTGTTCACAATCTTATACATACGTCAGTTGTGGCATTGTTGTTGTACTGTACGACGTTCTGCTTCGTATTTGAAATGCACGGTTGATGGAATGGAAGAATAAAAAAGTATAAGAAGCGTATGCAAATTTTTATTCGTGAACTGTTCTCACTGTTCCCGGCAAAGTTTTTAATACGCTTGTGTTGCCACTACTTCTGCACACATGCATCTTATACACCGTGAAACTTTCAAACGAAATCTTATAAACATGTTGGAAGTTTTACCCGCCTACGTCAGTGGAATGCTTCTATTTGGAACTGCAATTTTTATGGCCTTTATAAAAATTATTTATTCGATCCTTTAAAAATATTATTTATATGAATAACTGATTTTAATGGTGTGGAGCTTACCATTAAATTTGATCAAGATTCATTGTGTTTTGAGATCATTTTTCTAAATTCATTATTGAAAATAATTTACGAATTTCTGTTAACGTATCTGTTGTAGTTTGAAACCAAATTTATTTGTTAGATATTGCAAATTCATCTTCTAGTAAAGAAATCAAAATAAACAATAATTTCGTATTTATATTCACAATTAATATTATTTGGGAGTGTGGTTCAATAATTTTTATGAATTATTGTAACGTTATTTTTAATCAATTTTCTCATATTTGCAAAGAATATCAATACATAGAGGAGTGTCATGCGCGTTAAATATCAAAATAGTCTTGATCACGATATGCTATAAATATGTTCAAGTTATGATTATATTAAATATAGCTCATAAATATTGCATGTTTATATCGATAAGGTATACTTGCTAACTACTTTACCAAAAACACTTCCTCTGTCATAAACATTTCATACGAAGCAAATATATGTAGTACCTATATACAGTCCGTGATCCATAATTTATATAATCTGACATAAAACAGAACATTAATATATAAAATAATGTTCTATTTATACCGAAAATATCAACGTTATTATCTTGAAACCATTACCTATTTCATCTTTACATTTCAACAAATAAATTGAACGTCTTTCAACAATGTTTGTTCATTGTAAATAGAAATGCATGTGTAAGGAGAAATTAGGTCACGGAAGTAATTTGTTTTATAGACGCTATTCTTTTATACGAAAGTATGAAATTTAAGACTATTTTGTAATCTCGTTTATTGAAACAGCACAGAATTTTTTACGGGCTTGTTTGATTTTCGGATTTTAATTTTACTTTTCTTAAAGAAATATTTGTTTGCAACCAAACAAATGTAGAAAATATAAAATGAACGTTAGTGGCACTGTTCATTTTTATGTCTATACATTTAGTATTCTTGAATAAAGATGTGAATATTGGAAATATTAACCAAAAAGAGTTTTTCATGTATACAAAACGTAACAAAAACGAGTTTGTTTTATGTTGGTTTAAATAGCGGTTTGTGACCAGATTTCAATGTCCATTATTTAAAGCCCTCTATTCTGAGCCACTATTTTGTATAAAACGAAACAATTAAATGATTTGTATTCAAATCGAATTCAACTGACACCATAAAATGTTTGGGTGATACTTTTATTGAAAATTAAATCCACGGCTTCTATAATGCCCAAAGTGTTTTACTAACGAAAAAAAAGTTGGACAAGAAATCAACGAGAAAATTCGGAAAGCGAAGTGAAATCAAGCGACGACAGCGGTGGTTGCGACCTCAAAGAAACTCAAACAAAAACAGTCGATGACGGTTTGTCGTTAGCAGGATCAGATGCGGTGAAGAGTAAACGGGAATGAAAGGGTAAAAATAGCTTGAATGGTAAATGGTAACATGGCCAGTGGTTGAAAGCACACATAGCCACAAGTTACCAAGTTGAGTTCCGTATGCCTATCGACCACTAGGGTTTGCTGATTGGGCAATCTGTGCCTCGAGAAATGAGAACATGGGTCACGGGAATTCTTACTCATTCTATTCAGATAAAACAGGGTCGTATTTTATCCAAACTTGAAAATACTCAAATAAAATATATTTAAATGGTGGTTTTTATTGTTCTTTTAAATGTTTATATTATTAATTACATGTCATGATGATCTTAACCTTTTCTGCTAGTACCACTCAAAATAATGAAATATTGGAAGAAAAACTGAAAAAAAAACTTTCTATACATTAGATTAATTCATATACATTAGATTAATTCATAACGTTTTTCAGTACTGTTTATTCGTATTAAAAACATCTTTCTATTGAAATTTTAAGTTTCCCAATAGAAATTGTATAAAACTTGTTCATCTGAAAGATACCTTTCAGTAACTATACAATTTCGTTCAGTACCAAAAAGAAAACTAAATAAATCTTTAAAGTATATAATACAAAACTATGTACTTAGAGCTTACCTTAACCTATCTAGGATTTTTCTCAACCAGTCCTGCTGCAGTCTAACATTGGACATATCGCCTGTCTGAAAGCAATCCGACCGCTGTTGCGGCTGAACTCCAGCAACGACCCCAGACCCGTACGATCAGATCACATATCCACTCTCCTCTTTCTCACTTACTCGCGTACCGTTTTTAGTTCGTATTATGGGTTAGCAACCCCAGAGCGCTGCCTGTGCTACTATTGCTTCCGTCGTTATCTCCGTCACTAGGCACGATTGACGGGAACCAATATGAGACCTCGCGTTGCTATCCATTCATTATAGTTGGGACCACAGTTTCGTCGTACTCGGCTCGACCAAGGTGTTACAATTCACTACCACCGAGGAATGAACGTATTACGGGAACCCGACGCGACCAATTTTAAAGAGTAGATTATAGTTAATGCGTTCAATTTTCTACTTAAATGATATTGCAGATTATTTCGATTAGATTTCTCAGCTGTGTTTATCGTTCTATTTACAGCGTTAACTTTTTATTATATCAAATTTTGTAGATAGCATGAATTTTGCTGTACGTAACTGGCATACATACCCACATCTCAATTAATTTGTATTTAAAAGTCAACATGATAGTGGTGATAATTTTTATATATACCTATCCAAATAAAAAAATATTTAGTATTTGTAACAGCTGATGAATGATAAATACTCTTTTCTCGGCCACAATAGGAGAACCAGAAAAAAAAACTTAACGTGATAAACTGTTCAATTGTTCTGTTAACAGAAAGTGACAACGAGAATGACTGGTGGTATAGGTTGCTGATTGAGACGAAACGGATATTAGAAACGACAAATGACAAATAACTTAACACCTAGTGACACAGAAAACAGCACTTCATCGTAGCTGCACGTTTGTTACCTGTTGTGTTACAAACAGATAGACAGAGAAGGAAAAAATAAACAAAAATGAATAGCTAGAAAAGAGCCAAGTAAATATACAGGCGCAGCACACTGAATCAATACTCCCTGAAACACAACAACGCGCTTTCGTCGGCGAAAATATGAACAATTGACATGAACAAAAAACAAGCGATTTATCTTTTTTGTTTTACCAGTCGTAAATAAAGACAAAATGACATGCATCCACTCACTGATAAGACAGAGACGCATATATATATTTCGTAAAATAGACACCGGAGATATATTGGCGTGTTAGTGAAATTTACATATTTCTTCTGTTTTTGTTTTGTTTCTTATTCCTGTCTCAATTTCGAAATGTTGAAAAATATCTTGTACTTCATATGCCATAATTCAACTTTGCTCAAATTTTTAGAACTTGCTAAACAATTGATTTCTCCCTACTATGTTGTTTTCTCATATATTTGGGGAAATAGAATTATAAATTTATGATCAAAATTACACATTTTGCGATACGTATTTGTTGCAACAAATATGAATAATATAAATCGAGAAAGAATTTTTCCCTGTAAATATGAAAAGGTAACGAGTGGTTGTGCACTTAACAACTCATTCAATATTTGTGTTATTTTACAAATGAAAACAATTTTAATTTGTGCATTTATAGAACATGCATGAATGGAACATTCAATACAAAACGCAAACGCGGAATTGTAAATCGATGATTAATACATAAATGTATTCATATATTTGGACAATGTAACAAGAATAGCATTGAAAACAGTAAATTTGATTCAATTTATCGACATTTTGCGAAAGAAATTTAAAACGGATTCGATTTGATATTGCAGCTATTCTTCTAAAAGTAAATGCAAAGCTTAAGTATAGGAAAGCCATTAACGCGAAAACACTATATTTTGGTTTTAACAAAAAACAAATCATGATAGACATTGATGAATTTCCACTGCATCTTTTTAGATAATCTAAATCGTTTGTCTATAGACCTTTGTGTGTAATTTCAATTGAAATTCTCAAGCAAGAATAATTGTACCAATATACCCAGAAGGAATACTATTGAAAGGTTTCATCAAAAGGAATGTCTAGTATGTCTAAACTAGAAGCAATTCTCAATTCATGAAATAACTATTATCTTAGTAGACGGTGAATAGTAATTTCAAAACAAAATTAATTCAAATGATATGTAATATGTGTTGATAATGCATAGAACGTTTATTAATAATTACAATGTAGATTTATCAATTTGAGAACATATACGGTTACCGCAAAGCTCCGCCTTTTAATTGATTCGATTTCAACTAGACAAAGACCTTTCACTGGTTGCGCTGTCGAATATGTTCGAATGTATGCTCCGTATTTACATTAACACGCATCGTATAATCACTAGCATACATATTCAACATCTGTCGATTGGATTGTCTCCATTAGCACACCGCAAGATCAGAGCAAACAGAACAGAGCAGAGTAATATGTTGGAATGGATGAAAGCACTAGGGCACAAGTGCTGTATATTTCATGAAAAATGCTGGAGCGAAATATGTGGATTCTCCAGCAGAACAGTCTCGTTTATATGAGAGAAAGAATCCCGTTGTTGGAGGGTGAAAATATTGCTTTGAAATGCTGCAACTGATGGTCTTTCAATAAAGACATAATAGCACTTTGGATTTTCTTTTCTCCAAGTAGGCGCATGCGCAAGTGCTTCTTTCTCTTGTCTTCTACAGCCAGAGTTGATTCATGGGGGTCAAACCTCATTCACTTTCCATCTCCATATTATTTATATATCTTTCGCTCTGGCTGACTTGGTTGGAAAGCACAGAACGAAAATATCGACCTTTACGATTTCATACCGGCAAATGGGGCTGGTGGTACGCATAAAAGTGGCACTACTCTATGATTACTAGACTTTTCCATCCATAATTTTTCTATTTACATAAAGAGTAGACGAACACACCATCGTGGTCCCGGTACCGCATAAAATATACATTGCCTAAAAATTCTCTTGTTAAGGAAGGTTGAATTGAGGCATGTTGAGCCATCAAATATAGCTAGGCACGCCCATCAAGATCCCTTTATTTGACATAGAACTACTTAATCATTTGGCAACGATCATATTCTACTTTCACAGTAGGTAATAAAATTGAATTAAATACTATTAGAAATGTACAAATTCCTATAAATATTTCATGCCTTGAGGACAAAATATAAATATAGTTGTCATACTTAAGAATAACGCTGGTTTATTATTTCCCCCAATTAAAATTGAATGAAGCCTCCACCTGCAATTTACATTTCAAACTTTGAAAGTTTATCAACTTCTAAATCAAAATCCATTTAAAATGCAAAGTTAATTGCTTCAAAATCTTGTAAGACTCATTGCATATCTGAATAAGAGCAGATACATAAGTTACAATAACTTCAATTAATATAAATTTTACACAACTGGTTCACCCCAGTGGCGTCTAAAAACCTCATACAGTTATTGTCAAAACCAAATATGCATACTTGATTTGCTGCGAATATATTTGTAAAGTAATTTAAACATCATATATTACATATAATAGAATACATTTATTTCTTATGTCAAATATTTTACTGCATTTTAAAATATAAAATTGCAATGCACGAACTATACAGATTTGAAAAGTATGTTATAGTGTTGTTGACGTGTTGAATTTCCGGTGACAACTTATTCCAAAGAACATTCATTTGTTCCTTGAAAGAAATCCAATTGCCGAGGCACGGGCGCTCAAATTGTAAACCAGCAGGATCACGCGTTGACTTGGCAATGTTAATATAGCTGCAGAGTTTTATGTAGCATTTGTCAAATATCCGGCAGCAAACATACTTGAAATTCTAGAGGAAATAACCTCATAAAACTTTTGCATGATGTGATGTTCTGCAGCGCCACCATCATCACCCGGTGCTGCCATTGTCATCTCGTGCGTGACTTAGACGGCGAGCGCGTGAATTTTACGAGAAACGTGAAGTGATGCGAGGTCAACGTAAAAATCAATTCGACGCCCTCTCTTTTGGATATAGGTGTAAAGAGATAAGCTTCTCAGTGAAAGACGCTTGTATAGTAGGTGGTTTTCGAGTTCTCGTCATCATTTTTCTATTCGCAAAACTGCTTGCCCGGTGGTATACAGAAAAACATATTTCCGGATCTCTATTCCATTTCACGGAATTCAATCAGGTCTCAGCCAATCTATTTCCGGTACTAGTGCCAATACTTAAGACATATTTACACCAAACGTACGCTAGAATTCTTTTCAATTCCAGAGAACTTCAAGATCATCATATTTGATTAAATAGCAGTCTGGTCTTAAACAATATTTTACTGATAGTCGTGATATTTTTTTTACGATCTCTGTATTTTAAAATATTGAAGAGAAAGATCAACACTCAAAGTATATGAAACATTAGTTTGTTTTGTAATTTTGTTGATGGACTGTTAATGTAACGCGTTTTGCGAAAGGATTAGACTTATCTTGCTGTTGCGAAAGTCGAGTGAGTTTTCTTTTGTCGTTTACAATTTGTAAAGGAGTGTTTTTTATAACCAAGTAGAAGAATGGGGACTCATGAGTAGTTCACGGGGCCATACATCGACCCTACTGTGTAGACGTCGCCTGGAATCGCTCCACCAAGAAAATACGAGGTCGTTTCGCCAACTAGATGTGCCATTGCATCAGGAAGCTCAGTTACACACACACACAAAGGCACTCACACATATAATTCCATACATATACATTTACAAATACATATATTTACAGAATCCTAGTACCCATACATAGTTACAACCGCTGGTATGGATCGCTACGTTGGGTACAGAAATGAATTCCGAGCTAAGAATCAGGAGCGTTAAAATTGCTTTCTTTCGTTTTATTTCCCGCATTGAATATGTCTTACTTTGATAGAGGATGTCTTTTTTATTGCCCATGTTTCGTTTAATCATGGTGAAAGATCGTTACCTCAACAATCATAACAAAGGACGTGATATGTATGATATAGTAGTAGCATGTTGCTTCATACACACGTACGCTTTTTATAATTGAAAGAGAGACAGTGTTTCCAAAAGAGACATATGTTTGTACTTTAGGAAAGTAGTGAGTTTTAAATTGAATTAAAACATATTTTAAGTTTTGTTTTATTATATGCTATCTTACAACTTCTTGAACAACAATTTTAAGCAATAAAAGAAGAAATACGTACTCGCATGCATTAATCACAATTAAATCTATAACTTTGCGTTCATTGAATAATATTTGAAGTTAGCACAATGAAAATTAATTACATCTTGTGTAAATCTCGTTTAGTTATAGAATATGGGCGAACAAGGGTAAATAGGGATCTTTGTAGAACTTGGACCGTTAGTAGATCAGAAATTGTGTATGCAGTGTCCACTATTAGGGAGTTCAGAGTATTTCGTGCACCATTACGCCACAGTGTTACGCCACCAACAGACTGATAAATCCGAGGACGTTGTTGGTTAGGAGAAACCCGGGCGTAAACGAGTCTATGCCATATACGCCAGGCCGCCCTTGCAGTTGTCGGTTCGCTCGATAAACATGTAAATACTACGCGTATGGGATGCTGTACGAGATTTGCATGCAATATCCGAGACGAAACGTTTGCTGTTTGTTTAATGTTCCTAAATGCAATTGCCTCCAAGAAACTGTTTTATATTATATCTATCCAGCGTGTTTCAATAAAATAATAATAACAATAGAGAACGCACGGTTCAGTTCATCATATTATAATATGTATGAAAGGATTTGGCTCTCTGACAGTGAAAATGGAGGCCGTTTTCCTTGGGTTTTTATTCGTCTGTTTAACAATTGTACGGGGAGGAAATAACAGTTTTTTTTATCCTCGGGCATAATTTTGTTACTGGAGAGAAAATTGCTTTCGTAACAAACGACACACTTTTTAAATTGTTTACAAATGTCTGTCAAATTGGCGTTTAATTTTCAACATACGAATTGCGGAAATTGGGATAGAAAACGAAGTTATCGTATTTCATAACAATTCAAAATTACTTTTTCGTTGCCATATATAGCTCCATGTTTATTTTAGAATCGTTGTTAAAATGAAATACAATTATTAAAGATAAGTAAATATTAAGAAAGAAATTTATTCAAAAAAACTAATACGTAATGAAGAAAGCTATTAGATCGGTGCAATAGGTGATTTAAAATTGATATTTTCATTATTCCACTTATTTCATATTAAATTAAATAACATTTTGGTTAAAATTTTTATCAAAACTGCAAATGGATTTTTTCCTATTTAATAATAGAAAAGCATACGGATCAGCGCTAAAGTAACAATAAGCTGGTATGCGTAGATTGTTACATTAAAGTGTTGCTTTTAACGTGTCTGAAACGATACGTAGCACTAGTGCTCTTCTCCACTCACTTCCAATTTACATATGGTGCATTTTTTATGCAACTGCTGCCTGAGACTGAAACACATTAAGCAAGAGCTTATGCGAGTGATAGTACACTATGACCTAAATAACATTGGGAGAGATGGAATTGCGTAAAACATACATTCGGTCGTTGTACGAGGAATGGTAGTTCACAATGGAGTTGTTTCAGAGCCTCATGCATATCTCGTGATGCTCATTGTCAGTATGCCATTGTCATGTTTTGTTTTTTGTACTTTCGAAAATGCTACTTATATTGCTTGACGTTTGGTAAATAGTACAAAGTTGCAATTGTAGAAAACTTTTCATTGTATTTTAATTTCGTTAATCTATTGGATAAACATGATCACGCAAGATCTATGTCACATTCAGTTTTTTAATCATTTTATAGGCAACTTAAAATAATAGTGAATGACATATAAGCCAGGATATGATCAATTTAGACTAAGTGTTTTAAAGATGGTTTTAAAAGCATTATTTTAAAGAACAACCGCGACTTAATTTAGCTATAGCTACATAGGTGTTGTGACACAATGAAGGAAGAATGTCTTTCTTGTTTGAAAAAGCAAATTACTTCCGTATCACACTCACGCATTTGTTTTATTTATTGTTTACTTCTATCTCCGTTACATTCAATATTTAATAAAGATTGTTATCTTTGTTTGTTACAGAGGCAGCTGCGAAGCGTAATGATGCTTGGAGTGGCGCTGTGTACCATGTTGCTTCTGAGACTGAAAATAGCTGGGGGCACCACACCCTCGTTCGCCGCGGCAGATAATCCAACAGCTCGAGAAAGCCTACTCCTCACTCGCTTCCTCACCTTTTCGTATCTACCAACATTTAATTTTCAACTGCTTCTATGCCCGGTGACACTAAGCTTTGACTGGTCAATGGATGCTTTGCCTCGCATCACCACAATTTGGGACATTCGGAATTGTAGCTCGTTGATTTTCTACTTCTTCTTATTTAGAGCAATCATACTCAGTCTGAAAAAAATATATCAGCGTCAAATGAGCGAAAAGAAATCATCACAAAGATCCAAACGAGTTCGTAGGAAGAGATCGAACACTACCGAGTTAAAATCATCAGTAGGGAAAAGTGGTTACTGGCATTGTCCAGTTTGCCACCATGTTATGCTGGAGAGTCACTCAGTCTCATGTCGTGTGAGCAACAATAATAACTTGCGGAACTCGCGCTACAAGTGCATTTGCAAACCGACACAGGCAACATCCCCAACTACATTAATTGATACTAGTCTGAAAGGAAAGCCATGTACATTGTATGTGACAATATTGATCTCATTGGCGTTTCTAACGCTGCCGTTTCTACCAGCAACAAATTTATTCTTCTATGTTGGATTCGTGGTGGCGGAACGCGTATTATACTTGCCTAGTGTTGGCTACTGTTTACTGCTAGGACTTGGATTTAGCAGAATTCATATACACAGATACCACTTGCGAATTGCTTATTTTGGATTGATTTTGGTCCTGTTGTCATTCAGTCTAAGGACAATCAAGCGCAACGAAGACTGGTTGAATGAAGAAAACTTATATGCATCTGCCGTTACGGTTAACCCACCTAAAGGTAAGCTTCCTTATATCATTTATTTAATAAATTGTGTAAACAAACGCATAGAATCAATAGAACCACCATTGTGAAATTGTATTAGAACATTATTCCGTAGTCTCGAAAAATATCAAATATGCTATCTTCGTTTAGAAAATTAATTTCTAAAGATGAAATTTATCAGAACGAATTTATATAAAGTAAGTTCCGACATGAAATTCTACTTGCGTTGAGTATTGATCAAAGAAGCAAAAGATGAGGAAAAGGTCAGTAGATTATAGCAGAGGGGTTAGACTGTAAATAACGAATCCGAAACAGTATAATTACACAAGTCGTAGGGTAGTACTTTGCCAGTCTAAATTCACGACGACCATGCCATGTTGTTTTGTAGAACCGCGCCGTGCTTACTGCCTCACCGGTGTGGCATCCATATGAAGTGGTTGCGTGCCACACGAATGGCGTCCGTCGCTCTCACTGTGTTAGATATCTTGCAATTTGCAGAACTTTCAACAACGTGCCACCTCGTAGTAGATTTATAGTTTAGTTTACCCTCTCACTTTTGATTTTTATTTCTTCACTCATCATAGCGAACGCTAGCTAATCGGTCTTATTTTTCCTTAAATCCATAAATAATAAAGTCAACGTCACAATAACTTGAATTGTTACAATTTAAGAATTAGTTCAACTTGACCTACATTGAGACTACTCTGAAGAATACTAAACAGTCTTTTCCAAAGCTCCACCTTTTCATAGAAACAGTACAATATATAATATAAAATTATACAAGTACATCCATTTTTTGAAAATTATTTTTATTTAAATGTCCAATATATCACCAGCAACGTTTTTGATATGTTGTAAATAATTTCAATGACTTCTTGTTGTTTCTGTTGAAATAACATATCTATGAAATTCAAATAGAGTAATTAATGCTTAAAAATTCAACTGAATTTTATTGGCAAACAAATGAAATTTTTATTATAAACCGTTTTGTAATTTATAGTTAGTCAAATAAGTAACAATAAAAAGTTTGTTACTGGACAATATTACTACGAGATAAACACGGTCAATGACGTTGAATTAATGCAAGTTATCTGTGCTGACCACAATGCTACATCTAAAATCCAAAGCGAACACGATAACATTTTATTTTTGTGCTGATGAAGCCCCGTGAGAATTGCGCTTGCGAGACGTGCACATTTACTACTGCCGTCACTATGTATAGACATAAAAATACCAACCAGTTTCTTGTTAAAATTGTTCTAGTTTTTATTTGAAAAAAGAGCAGACGAGCTATTCATTTCCAACTTTTTAAATTTGTAATTTCAAAACTATAAATAAATACCGATGGTATCTTCATTCTAGTTTTCAAATATAAAATATAAATCATTTTAAATTCAGTTTTAAAAAAAATGAATATGTTAGAAATTATTTGCAGGATATTTTTCTACGCACTTCTTTTTTTCTGAAATAAATATAAAAACCGATGCATTTATTTTCCTGCAAATATACTGCCAAAATATTAATTTAACATTTCAAAACTAATATGGCGCTTAAATAAAATCTGCTATATGGATAAAAGGTAAGTCACTTTTGTAAAAGAATTTAAAATCATATTAGACTAATTTAATGAAATTACTAGTTAAATATATATATTTGTTTATTAAACACATAATGGTATAAGAAAAAATATCGTGATTTTTTATATGGATTGTAGAAGTGCTTTTCAGAAGAATAGAAGTGTATATTTCTTGAAGTTCTATAATCCGGGTGCAGAAAACTAATCACAATTAAATTGCAATTTACACTCTCAGAGCTAAAGTTGAAGTGCAAAAATATTATAAAGTATTATCCAATATAACGTATCTTCATTAAATTAAATTCAAAAGTTGTTCAGAAACTAAACATATTTGAGTTAAATTGAAACATACTTGATTTAAAATAACTTTATTCTTTGAAGTACTACATTTTTAATTGTATTTAGAAGAACATAAAAGGAAGTAGACAGAAATTTCTACAAAATAATAAATAAACAGAGAATTTTAGAATATAGTAACAGTCGTGAATAAATCGATGCTATTTATTACCATTTATGGCAGAATTTCCTATATCTCATGATAATGTTTGTTAAGCGGAGGAACCCCAATTCTCACTCGATTTAATCAATAAGCAAAAAGAGTAACTCATGCATAAGTAACATATTGAATGAATCAGACGTTGATGATGCCGAATGTGAAATTTATACTGGATTCGCGAAACAGTAAATAATACTGAGAAGAATTCATCTATAGTATATCGAGATGTCACTAAGTTAGGATAGGATGCGCATATACACTCACATAGAAATTCACAATCATGGAAACCGATGAGTCGTGGGGCACATTCAAAAACGCGGCAGAATGGTCGCTATAAATTATTCATATCAACCAATATAAATTACAATAAGAGAAGCGGAATATAGCGCCCGATACATAGCACACGAACGCCATTATTCCATCGGTTCGCTGTGCCAACCAGAAAACGAAGGAATCTTCTACACTAAGCTAGACATCGGCGTTCGGAAAAGTTCAAAGCCATATATACAACCACGAAAGGTAGAGCTTTGATTTAGCAACAGATTGCTTTGAAATATTAATGATCACGAATTTATAACTAATGATTTATTTATAATTATTACTAATTTAATCAGCTCTAAATTACTGCCAAAATATTATATTTTACCGCCTGAAATAAGATCACGTATAATATTCTCAAAAAGGGATTCATTATTTTTATCTTTGAATAAAAGTAATTATAATAGGTGTATGTTTTAATATTGACAATTTCCGAAAATTATTATGTGTTTTTTTTTATATAATAGACTTTATTGTCGAGTTATGAAAACCATATTATAAATCAGAGCTAGACTTATATAACTTCGCTTCAAATTTATTTTTGATTTAATACGTCACAAATAAAGTTTATTCCAAAGTAAGGGACTAGATCAATCTAAGTCAAATGCGAAAACTAAAAGTAGATATAACTTTCCATGATATATTTATCAATAAACATTGATATGATCTATTGAAACTTATTTAAGCTAGTGTGCAATTTAATTCGCGAAGTGTAGTTAAGTTGTGGAAACTTTTAATACTTGCTGGTAAATCTCTTGCGATGAAGTTGTATCGTGTGCGATTGGCTTCACATACTACGAAAGTAAAAACCAACAACAGATGATTCTTGTCGGTCGCCATGCTACCGCATCCGTGGTCGCGTAAAAAAAAACATTCCACGACTTTTCGTGTTGTATAATTCATGAGTTTGGACGATCTGGCAATCGCCTACAAATTAGCTCCACGATTCCAGTAGACAAGAAGTCACAGCAAAACCAGTCAAACAAGGATAAAATTGGTTCGAGTTGATGTTAATGTGGATGCAGTTGCATCAGCATGTGGGTACTAAATGAGTTTCAATAGTTTGTAATAGGTCAACGTACCCGAAGTTCAGCTAAGCATATAAAACTCATCGACTTGTGCTGCATCAGTTTGCTGAAGTAAAACTATTTGTGATTGTTTTGTAAGAAAATCAAATTGTAAATTCTGATTGTTCAAATTAAATGAATTTGTTTCGTTTCAAATTAAAACACTTGTGCAAGATATATTGAACCGAACTATTTGATATTGCTTTTAAACTTTTAGAATTCCTTGCTATTATACTGGTATAATTTTCGAAGAATTTGCATTCTGTACGTTTAATAAAACGAAATATGTGTGAACATTTTAAAAATAATTATATCTTTATTAAACAAGTTTTTTAGATAAAAAATGAAGTTTTTTTTTTTTAATAATAATGTTTAATAAATATAAAACATATTCTCAGCATCCATTATTTTCTCTAATCAATATTAAAATATCTAAGCGGAAAACAAATGCATACTTCTATATTAGATTTTACATAAATACAAAATACGAACAGGAGAAATGATTTGGTGAATAAAATAAAGAAAGTTTCCGCCTGCTATAAACATGGAAACAATAAATATAACACAACAACGGAAAAGAATGTTTTACGCACGTAAAACAAATGTGTTCAAGTCGGATTTCCAGTGGCAGTATGATGTTGCGTTTACACCAACTTCTTATTCACGTTTAATATACAGCGACATGTCCGACTGATTTTATGAGTGTTCAGTTCCGCTTCGACGCGCATTTTTCCCTTTTTTACGACATGTTAGATCTGATTAAATTTACTTACGACATCGCACACCATGCCGCCAACGTCACGTGTTAAATGCGAATTTTGTGTCGCTAGATTAACCACATTAGTGTGTTGACATGCAAAAACTATTTGCACTAGGGCGCCTTATATGTATGAACATTGCCAAGACAATCTATCGTTGGCAGTACATATTCTCACACTTATTTTTATCATACCATATTTGTAGAAAATGCTATTTTTTGTTCTATATACGTGTACTGTATTGAAAAACGAAAGTATTTGGTTGCTTGTCTAAGAATCGTTTCACATTATTTGTAAGAACAATTATCCAATTAGATTAACTTGAGTTTGCAACGAGAAATTCTAAAAACCGGAAATTACAAAATTTTCCATTTGTTAGTTAAATGTAAAGGTATATCACGTTCTTCTGACAGAGCTGACAAGCTGCATCTGCAAAGTCACTAATTTAAAAAGTAATGCACTCAGTTGTTCGAAATGTATATTTACTTGTTTTTTAAAAGTATGACAATTTAAAAATTTAATACAGTAATGCACCGGAGCAGTTGTGCATGCGGCTTCGTATTATAAAATGAAATATTGCAGTTCCTACTATTTTGTACCAGATTAAAGTGGGGAACTTTAATCTGGGAATATATAAGAAACGAATATGAAGATGCAAAAATGTTTATTCATTATAAAGTTTTGGTGTTTAGCTTTTGTATGCTAATGAAAGCATTCTTGGTAAGCATGAGTTCTGCAGGTGAAGAGAGAATTAAGGAATTTGCAAGTAATATTGGTTAAGCTTGAAATCGTTACTTAATTTGGTAGAAACTCATTCGTTCCGAGTCATTCATCATTTTACGGCTAACAGCACGGCATATTCAAGCACAAACGGGATTCTATTCATACAACTTTGTTTTCATCTCAAATATTTCCTGATTCCATGCAAAAGACGGCTATACTTATTTTCATTTTCTAAGACGACGCGTAGTTACTTCTAACGTAAAATTAACCAAGTTTCAGAACATATGACTTTTAATAACATTACTGCAAGTTTTATCATTTTAACAGTTCCTAACTTTGTTGTTGTGGTCCACATGGATTTCTAACAAATTAAAATTTTTTTGCACCACTTTGCATATATATATATATATATATATATATATATATATATATATATATATATATATATATATATATATATATATATATATATATATATATATATATCATAGAAGCTTGTATAACAATTTTCAATAAATTCATTATGATACAGATTTTAATTTTGTTCAATTCTTTATATATATATATATATATATATATATATATATATATATATATATATATGTATATATAAAATATAATTTGGTAAAGGCATGCGATTCCTGGCATTCTTGGTCTTTTACTCCGTCGTTCTGTTCGACATTGTTTGCAAACGCAAACCTAGCTCGCTCGCAGGAAGACATTGACTTTGTTACGAGACCGAAAACGCCCGTTTCGTGTCCTTCGATAGCTCCCCAGACTCTCATCGGAAGCTGCGGTCCGCGAGAGCGTGCAAAGGCTTCAGCATAAAGTTTCAAACGCCTAGCAAGGCATGACCCGACCATCGTCTATCTAGTATATAGAATAGCAACCTCCATCCTTCTCTCAAACTTCATTTTTCTATGCATATATGTTATCGCCGAATTACTGCTGTCATAAATACTACATATAGGATTTGAGCGACCTAATTTATTTAACATTGCATATCCTTTAGAACTAGAGCTTAGGAAGGTTCAACTTGAAATTGAAAATTTAACAGCGGTGTTCATTATTCACTCAGCTGTAGTTTACTAGCCTACAGTAAAGGTATAATTATTATTATATAGGATTAGCCGGTATAATTTAATGGAGCGTAAAACGTATGCCTCTGTTAGTACGTTCAATTGATACATAAGCTGATCTCAGAAAAACGTAACTTTCATAAATTGTAAAAAATATTCTAAAATTAGGAAAAGTGGGACAGTTTATCGAAAAGTTGCGTTCGATACACAAATGTATTCAAAGCTTGTAATACATTTTTAATAACTCGTAGCTAAAGTATACAGCTAAGATTATTTATAATCTAAGTGGAAATTAAGTGCTGCCGTATATTTTTGATAATTAATAAAGAAAATATGTACAAATTATGTGTCTCCATGGTTAATTTCCTGAACAAAACTATCGTTAAGAACATAAATGTTTTAATAACGAGCAATATGGTGAAAATGTCTGATACAAAGTAACGAGTTGCAAATGAAAACAATTCCGACAAAACGCGTCTTCAGTAATTCTAATAATGCCTTGTAAAATCGAGCCAAGGCAAAATTGTTTGAAATTTTCTAATTACGTTATCTAATTAAAATTAAACACAATTACGGAAACGAAAGGGTTGTAATTATATACACATAAAATTTCTAGCTCACCAAACTTGTACAGCACAGTATAACACGACCAAAAGACCCAAACGATGAGAGCGTATGCATCCTCCCAAGATAGAGGTCTTTGCTACTCTCCTCTCTTATCTGTAAAGTTCTCTTACCATAAAGGATTATTAAATTCCCAACGAAATTCCAGAGCTGCGCACGCAGCCACTTCACCAATTTACTCGATATCTGTTTTCGCGTTTATTCTACACCGTCCTGGCTATGTAGTCCCAAACTATTAGAGTATATATGCAAAACATGAGCAAAACAAAGTATGATTTGTGATTGAAAAATAGTTTTCATTCTACAATGAAACCACAGACGAGTTTTCTTTTTTGAAGCAGGAAATCGTGTACTCGGAATGTGACAATTTTTTTTTTTTGGCATTCCAACTTTTTTTTATTTTTGGATTTTATGAGAGCTTTACGTGTTATACATATAAAATATAGAATATTTATTTACCGTTTAATTGCATAGCAATGGCTGCAGCTTATGTTAGTATCTCTATTTTCATATGTTAGGAGTCACGTACTTGAACTATTATATGTAAAAACCACTAAAGAAAAATTTATTTAATACTTATTTCAAAATAGTTTCCATAAAATTACTTTTAGGTTCAAAAACATTAAACCGAATTATTAGCTCGGAAGCATTTTGTGTATTGAAGAACGATGTCTGCGGTGCATACAATACTATTGTAGTATTGGGAAATATTAATTTAATTTATATATATATATATATATATATATATATATATATATATATATATATATATATATATATATATATATATATATATATATATATATATATATATATATATATATATATATATATATATATATATATATATATATATATATATATATATATATATATATATATATATATATATATATATATATATATATATATATATATATAAAGATATTTCACTAGTCTATGAAATTAAAAATATGGCTTATAAACAAGTCCTTATTATTACCATTTGGATACAAAAAAAGTATGAGTAACGATTTATGGGTAATGCAAATAATCCAACTTTAAAATAATTTCAATTTGAAGTTATTCGTCAATATTGTGTTTCTAATATGAGACATATACATAACATCACTAAATTCAGCTTTGCATGTCATATGGTATTGGAAATAAAATAAATATTGTTTTTGCGTTTAAATTTAATCATTTTTAATAATTTATAACCATACGGTATAAACAGCTAGTTTTTTGTTGTAAAAAACTTCAAATCCAATCACACAAACCGGTAGTGTGTTAAGAAGAGCTGTTGTATTTGGTTACTGGCAATGTCCGGCGGCGTCATCCGATTATGTAGTTGTACGATTGTGGCATATATTTGTCTTGCAATAACGTCCTTGCTAATATACGCATCTGCAAATCGCCCCAAGGCGTAATATGTAGTTTACATCCTAGTTTACATGGTCTGTTTGTGTTGTCCACAGCCTACGGAAATTTGGGAACCATACTAAGCGACCAAGGACGCGTTGAAGAAGCCGAGTGGGCCTACAAGCAAGCGCTAGTACATCGAGAAAACATGGCAGAGGTCCACTATAACTTGTAAGTAAATTTTATATTATTAATCTAGATTATTTCAAGCTTTGACGCGCATTTTATGTGGTAGCACTATTAAAGTGTGCATATTTACAGTTGTACGTTCTTGCAATGCGATATTTGAAAGCACATAATTTCAAGGAGATGTGACAAAAGTTAAATAATTGTCACCTAGTGCTTAAACTTGTTTGCATAACTTCATTGCATCCGGTTTGAAAATATTGACCAGTCAGTGCACGAGATGGCGGGTGCAGGTGAGTGTTCTGCTCCATTAACACAGAATGTTGCCCTGCAGCAGTTAGTCGCAGCCCGGTGCTCGAATCGTATTTTCCTCGCTCCCGTCTGTCGCCTTCGTTCGAGCACTTGCCCAGAAAGCAAACCCAATGCCCCAGCAAGTAATCATGCCTCACCCGCTCCATAATCGAGAGTGTAGGTACTGCTGAGCTTGAGGTTAAAATTGAATTTGAGTAAATTTATTCGATCCTATCTGACAATCTGGAATTGGATTCGGGAATTAGACTGCTTTTCAACAGTACTGCCTTCGTCGGTGGTATGTCTTTGTAATCTAAGTTTTCTTTTTTTACTCCTTCTGCATTCTTCCCACAAAAATGTGATTTATTCCTTTGTCAATGATATCGACACGACGTAGGAACTCCTATGATATTATATATCTTCCGTAGCTTGATAGTTAAGGAAGAATTCGAATCCATATTTTGTAACTCTTTTCACCACTATTGGCTGCATGTACACATACGTCTTTGGTTATGCGGGAAACCGAATAACATTATTTGGTTCACTTAAAAATTCTAAATCTATTAATTTAGGCAATTTATATTTCCAATAAAAAAAATATTAGCTTATGTTATGAAACGAATACCGACTTTTATATATGATTTTTTGTTAGAAAAATATTACTTGAACAAACGGTGTAGAGTATAGACATATAAAAAACATGCAAAAAAACATGTTTATTGTTTCATTCAAACAGAAATATCAATGTACATGTATACGTCAAATAACAACAGAGCCCCATGCCCTCGGCAGTTTGAATATGTTTTAACTCTGAAATGCTTATATTTTTTATTTTATATCAATAGTAAACAATATCCATAAATATGTACACAGCGACTGTTGGACTCATGAAAAATGCTTGTTGTGTGTGCATATAATGTTGCACGGGAAAATTGAAAAGGTACATACATTCTAACGCAAGCCACGATTTTTCAAGCGAGATAACATTCACTGGAGTACGTTCTTTTAAACGTTTTCTCAATAGCGTGTGCTCAACTTTGTTTTCATGAAATTTTCATCAAATTCACAAACAGTAACCGGTTACTTAACGTGCTAGAATTTCACAAGTGGCTCAAATTGCTAAGATTGTTATTCGATTGCTTTTTTTATTATACGCTATTTCTCTTCCTGTATATGTTTATTGTGGTGTTTTTAATTCGTTCCTCTTTCCTCTTTATCCACATGGCGCTTTGGTTTCTCTGCGCGTGTTTCTTCTGCTATGGATAGCTGCGGGCACTGAATCTTGACGATAAGCTCAGGCGCCCTCTCCTGCTCACAGGCATTCGTGTGGAAGTTGATTCTTTTGCAAGGTTAGCCTTGCTCTTTCAAAGAATTGAATTTTACCCAAACATTTCATTGGTCACGTATGACATTTTACGTATCATATGACACAACAAAATCTTTAGAATTGGATATCATTGAAATTCTGTCATACCAACAAGCCATATAAAATATCGATTATTTTTAATAATTTGTCTCTCGTTCACTATTTTGTATTTATATATGTTTATTATTTTGTATTTATATATGGATATAGTATATGGATGTAGTAATTACAAAAAACTTCAAATAATAGAAATTTATAAGTTGTCAATGCGTTAATTATATATGGTCATCATAGACATATCAAAATCCAATTTATTTTTTTGTTAAAAAACATCATGGGATCTGGTATGTTTGTTTTAAGATATAGAATGAATATTTTATAATACAACGAAAGATTGTTTCAATGTATAATTATTTAATTTTCGTGAGAGTTGATACTTTAGTATAAGTATGATTCTTTGTTCAAATTAATTTTGGAGAACATTATGTTTCTTGCTTAGACAGAAAATAATTATCGAACTTGAAAGATAAGCATATCATTTTAAGGTTTCTCTTATAATGAAGCCTCAACCATAAGCAGCTTAATGTATTATGAAATTAACGCAAGAATATGCTTACCGACAATATATAAAGTATGAAAAAAATTATAATGCACTCGACAAATATGGCTCAAGTACTTTTTTGAGTCACTAATTTTGCTTAATTACATTAGTGAGTGGCATTATTGTCGATTAGTAAATTGCAAATTATGAACATCATAAAATGTTACAGAATCCGCGATGATGGAAAATTTAAATTGAAATAAATTTAAATTGAAATAAAATTAAATTTACCATAGTGTTAATACACTAAATACATATAATGTTATATAAATTGATATTGATATTACGATTTAAATATATGTGCTGAAAATTTAGTGTAAACAGTTAATAACATGTTCATCAATCACTTTGCTAAATTGATCTAATTTTAGTAAGATATTCACAGGTCTCAGCCAATTCAAAGATAATTGAAGCAGTATTAATAACAGCACGCGTGAATGCATGCTTGCAATATATATTCACATACTCACTGCACGAATATTACCAAGTTTAACAATCTTAAACGAACCCTTCTTGCATTCCACTAACTTCCCTATATGCGTTCCACAAATTATTTCTCGTGTATACGCTTCGGTAAACTCAGTTTTACACTCCGATGCACGAAAGTCAACGACGCAATGTTACTTCTCACATTTACATACAAAATTGTTTATTTTTGTCCATTGTGTATTTTGTTTTTGATTTACTGTGTGGAAGAACGTAATGTTTTATATTAAGCAAAGTTAGTGTAAAAAACTATATTGTTAGCTAAATGTAGTTTAATATAAATTTATGTTTGTGTCTGAGCAGTGCTTTACTTCATCGATCAGGGAATGGCAGGCGCCTTCACCGCTGTCAGGCCTGAAGCGAATTCAATCTCGAACCAGTGTTCCATTAAAACCAAACAATTTCAATTGATTACGTTATTTGATCTTGTAAGCTTGTGAAACAAATTATACTAAAATATACAACATACATTCAAGGATATTTGTACAATGCTGTACGCATCACAAATTCCTTCATCTTCTGCATTAATTCGTGTCATATTTTATGTATTTGCAAGTGTCTTATTTTATATGCACTGTATGTACGAAACTTCTTGAATATTAAGCTACGAGTATTAGTATAAATGACAATTTTACACTACAAAGTGAAGTTTATGTAAAATTTTAGGGAATAATTTATACGGTGTAATAGAGAAAAAGTTTCATGTTAGGTTTATTAGGTTTACAACTTCATGTAAGAATTTACCACATCTGACGACATGTATAACTTTCTCATTAGAATTGAGGAGTTTTCAAAATGAATTTCCATATTATGCAGGTCTTACAAGTTATATAGCTAGTTGTGGTTTATATATCAAGTTTAACGTAGTTAAAACATAATCTTGTATAAGTCTTTGCTGCACCAAAGATTGGAGGGTTAGAAATTTACTGAAGAGTGTCTGTGAAAATTATTTTCGGATCTCCAACCAACATCTTATAAATATATTACATCGTCTGCTTCACCAAACAAAGCACAGAAACTGATACGAAGTTAATTCAAGTGCAAAGATATAAAAAATATAAAAGAGAGGCAACGGATCATCAAAAGTTCATACGTTACGCACAAAGAAGAAGCTACAATAGAAAAATAAATTTGATGATATTAAAAATATATATTTTGTTTTTTATATCATTTTTATCTCGAAACACTTTTCTCTGTTTGAACATCTTCTTTGTTCGTTTCACGTTTGCATTAGTTGTTTATGAAACGAATGCATTTTAGTACCATTCAAATCAAAAAACTGCCAAAAGCTAAATAACAAAAAGATATATCTAGCGCAGCAACAGCAGTATCCCTGCGGACCATATGGTGTCCGGGTGTATCCCGAAGACGGTAAATTAGAAGACCTTATTGCCGACACATTCGCCAAGATATAAAGATAAATAACATTTTTGCCGCACCCGCGACGTAGCGATATACTGTTACCGATTTAATCGATGAAATAGTGTCGAATGATTTCCCCTTTCACCACCAACAGCCCCAACCAACCCGGAAACCCCAAGATTAAATCATCAACGAATCTTTCTTCGCGTTCCCTGTTCCTGACATTTACGATCTAATGAATTAACTCGAGTTTATTATAATGACAATTTGACGAGTTACCCACAATTCTTTTTAATATTTTCTCAGCGATTTCTCAGGGAGAAAATTGTTTTTTTTTTGCTTTTCTCAGTTTATATATTTTTACCATTATTTGGTATCTGCAACGAATTTGTATATAAATCAATAATGATGCTGTGTTATTCGTTTCTAATTTCAAATGAACATATAATATTTATTCCAAAAATATTTTACGGATGAATGATGAGCCTATTAATTTGTTCTTTTTTATTTTCATAAATTTCGACTATACGGATATTAATATTCATGAATTATTTTTTCATATCAATTGAGTTTTGATTTTGTATTAACAGTTTTATAGAATTTTAAAATAAAATCCTCGATATTATATATTTATGTATTTTACCTGCAGATAAAATTCATTTCAAATGTAAATTTCACTAATGTGACAGATGAAACTGCCGATATGCTAATGATGCTTCATTTCATTATACTAATAATAATTAAATATGAAATTTCATTGTTGTCCAACATATGACATTTGTATAAATTATTTTATGCTTTTTATTTTGCATATGCATTAATGCTTTATGCGTCATCAAATAAATTTCATCATTTTTATAAATAACTGCATGAGTAAGTAATTTGGATTCTATTGCTTTCAAATTTGTTTAAAGGCATTAAAATATATGTAGAAATTATATTTTGTTTTGATACATGATTCAACTAATTAAATTTAAGTTACATTAGATTGGATCCATGTCGGAAACAGATAATCTTTTTATAATTATCTGATCGGTGTGTTCATTTGTTACTTAATCGATGGCGTTTGAAGAAGGTTGAAGATTGTAAAGTCTATTATTTATTTATCTAATTAAAATCGTGTTCAATCAATTTCCGTTTTCATCAATCATGGTAACATAATTGTTCCATTAACTTTTCCCATTAATATACTTCATGCGCGAGTATCTTGAAGCAGTGCTGCGTGGGTACGTCGATATCGAAACCTATCGACGCCTCCTATCAAAACCACTGACTTCTAACAATAACATGTTTATTTTTTTAAATGAGAATAAAGTCTGCTTTAATTTACTTTTTGGTACATTGCTGTTCGCATCATTTGTGTAAATTACAAGTATTTTCAAACATTAACATATATATATATTGATAATGATAAGAGCAAATTTGATTCGATTTTAATTCATATAATTATTAAAATTAGGAAACCAATCCTTTGAAAATTAACTTGAGAATACCGCAATGCTTTCAATTTACATATTTTATTACCATCATTATATAGAAAAGAATATCTAATTTTATAGCCATCATCAAAGGCTTTTAAAGACACTTTTATGTGCATGAGTTCGATATCGACTCGCAAAATACAGTAGGATACCGAATCCCATCATACCATTGCAGAACAGAGGCAAGCTTATCTTTTACTTCTGTTACGATCCAATTTCGATTCAGGTCAAATTAACGAAATGTTTGGCTCGTTAGAGACGGTAGTACAAAAAATCAACAGTAAAAAAATTGGCTTTTACTTATTTTATTATTCCACTGTATTTAGGAGCACGCTTCATTAGGCATTTTACCAATGCAAATTATTTACAAATTTGTAATACGAATTTATACATTTAGGGAAGAAAAGAAGATAAAAGTAATAAATAGGTTCAAAGAACCAAAATTGCGGATTATTAATCAGTTAGCTGTGGATTTGATGCAACTCGGACTGATTGATTATTTTCAATTGTTATTTCTTACATGTAAATTTGATATATAGCGAAATAAAATGTAACCGAATTCATTTATTAATTAATTATTTGAAGTAGTCAAAATTTGCCTGAAAAGTAAAGAAATTATAAAAAAATATTTGAACAAATAATATAAATACTTCAGTTAAGTTCAAGAAAGTGTACGTTTTAAAAATTTATTTTAATTTATTCCAATTGCAGTTCAAATTCCTCGCCGATGAACCTCACCGAAATGGCGAGAGAATTAGAAGCAAATGACGCAGAACTTTCGTTCAAAATTCGAAATTTAACTACTTGATTTCAGCAACAGACGGTGTGAATTCAAGTTAAAGACTTTTGTCTCCTAATTAGTATTACTGCACATGTAATCAATGATCTACATATACGTTATAGCAACTAATATACACATATCTACTATATAGGAAAATCCGGTATCAGATTTCTAGGAGCATTTTCAAACTACGAAATATTTTAAATATACCACTACAGAAAATAGACTGAAGACAACATTACTTCAATATTAACTTAATAATGAATGTGCTTCTAGGTTTTTAATTTGTAGTTAAAATACGGTCAAACTTAAATCATTTTGCAGTTTTGTGCTTCCCAAAAGAACATTTTTGTTCTTAAAACTTGAGTTATTGCTTACATTGAAACTTTTCATGAGTGAAATATTTTAAAATGGGTTCATACTCAATGTTTCTAGGCCGCTGAACAACCGTTTCTAACTTTTCACGTTAACGATCAATATCGTATAGTTATAACAACGACATTCTTAACACAAACGCAAACTTGAGCATACATCAGTTCCAATGAGTACACGAAGAAGAGTTCACGCTTTGTTCAATCACATAGTATACGTGTCATAAGAGTTTTGTCAGTATCAAACGCCACAAGCATGATAACCGCAATAACCACTCTTCTTCGTCTTCCGCCTTACACCCTTTTCTCCATAGTAGTTTTACGGTTGTGCCATGTACTCGTTGAGCGTAAACTGTTGATTAAATTACGTAGCAGTTAAGGTTGCGGCGTAAATAAGTTATTGTTTTCACGAGAACTTACGCTATTCGAAAATACGGTTACACCTGCACGGTAATTATTAGCATAAATAGTAACAAATTTTCTTACTTTGTTAGTAAACGCAAAACTTCTCTAAGTTTTTTAAAAAGAAATTCCCACTGTCTAATACGTATAAGCAAACTAATACCTCAACGAATATGAGTTCTGCTGGACAAAATGTACAATATTTTTGTCGAAAATAAATATTTATAAATTTATAGATTTTTGATAAATATTTATTTAACAAATTTCTAACAATTATTTTCTCATACCATATGATTTTAATTACATATTAATCTAAAAAATAATGAAATTTTTGCTTATGCTAAATTCATAAAATACACCATATTGAATTTCAGCTCGTTTATATATTTGAAAATGAAATTATTTTGCAATCTATATTCCAATATCAGCAGTTCTATTATAAAATTTATTTTCCCTCCTCTTTTGTGTACATGTGTTTTGTTTTGCATTATAATATTTTGTGTATAACCATAAAGAAAATTGAATTTTCCTTTAGAAAAGATTTTCATATCTTTCTGCCCATAATTCTCTGTGGAAATTTCCCCTTCACTTCGTTTTTATTACAACAGTGCGTCAACAATTAATACTCTTTTATAAATGGACGAATTTTTTACGCCAGCTTTGCGAAAATGATATTAACTTTTCAGTAACAATTTTTACCACCAACAACTTTCCGAGAAATATAATTTCGTTTTCTTCTGGTTCTTTCTGCGTTGTTAAATTAATGTGACACTATTTGAGGAATTTTAATTATAAAACTGGTTTATCTGTGTGCGTTATGAAGGTCTAACCGAAAAAATGATGAGGGTTGCTAAAGGTAGGAAGGAGCATTGTTTTCAATTCTCGTTTTGTAGTTCGAGTTGGGTGGGACGAGTTCAAACCACTTCAGCCGTTGAGTTGATAAATCTTCGTGACTTGTAACTTCTTATTCCGTTCGTTTCTTAATGAAGGAAATTATGAAACTTTCTCATTCTTAGGTTTTCAGGATATTTGCACTTATTTTTCACTGTTCCTTTACTGCTGCCCCTTACTTCTCACTCACTCTAACTCGTTCATTTCAACTTATTTCATCATTTAAATTGTGTCTACTTCATCCATTTTTTATTCCGTCTTTTCCAACAAATTTCTTCAGTTTACTTTTTTCTACATTTAATTAAGTTTAGTTTTTTATTTTCGATTTGTCTTTTTAGTCAAAAGCAAATTTTACGTTGTTAGTTGAATTTCGGTAGTCCTATTTGTTCAAAAAATACATATAATTTAATTTAGTTACTTTTCTTCAATAAAAAATAAAATGCCGTAGCGAATTCAAAATTACGAAGAATAGAGAAAAGCTACTTTTTGTCCCAGTAGCAAACAAAATGGATGGATGCTTGTATTGAAACAAACCTGTCACAAATACGTTAAAACCAGCAGATTTCTTTCCGTCTTAAACAGCCGTCTATTTTCCGAAGCGCCAACGGGTATTTGCACCATTTTAATTAAGACGACAACCGGAAGTGATCCGTCACAGCACCTTTCCTTAACTTTCCTTCAGATTGGGTCAACTTCCGCTACAAGATGACGTTAGAGCGACCTCGTATATCATCAATGTTATTTGTTTCAACAAGAAACCGTGGAGACCCCAAGAATTTATTTACTCAACGCGAATTATATCGCTCATTTTCGTCAACACCCTCAAGTGCATAGATTCCTGAGACATGGAAGTGTAGAACAGTTAAATAACTGAACAATTAAATATTTAATTTTGAATGCGTTTAAAATTTTTCACTAGGTATTGAATTCTATGATGAATAAGGGTCTATTTTCTTATTACATTTTAATTTGGATTCGCGATTTTTTAGACTTTTTATAGTTTAAAAATAGCACATTAAACCTGGTTGGATAATGCAAGCTATATATTCTTGTAATAAGGATAAATAGCTATTTAATAGCGTCCAATTTTCGTGCTAATATTGTATTAATAATTTCGTTCAGAATATTGATTTTATGAGGAGTTCTCTTCACGAGATTCATCGCTTACAATCATGAACAGGTCACACAAACGGTTAATTCTCTATTTAATAGAAAATCGACTTTAAAAATATTTTGCATTTCATATTGAATACATTGATGACATAAGATTCCCTATAATGGTTTTAACATATCAATTGTAAAGATACTTGAAAGTTCTGTAATAGCTACACCAGATTCTGCAAATTGAGTAAATAGTAAATATCTTGGCGATAAAGTTTGAAGAAATGATGTATGCAAAAGACGATTGATTATTGATATGTATCTATAGGTACATTAGAAGCCGTTCTTTGGAAGTTCTACCACGTAAACAAGAAGTGAAATATAGGAGAAGCTTTATCCTAAAACTTAATTTCCGCTCGAAGAATTTTCCTGACAAGATATATTTATCTTAGCATCCTCAGCTCTTTCGACATTATTATTACATCGCACCATACATGACAACTATTTGACAGCCTCAGACATGCTTAATATTGTGTATTTTAATATTAATATATGAGACAACAATTAAATTTGTCATCGAAACGCCTAAACTGTAGCTTACATGGTTTTCTTTGTTGCAGTTTTATTCTACTTATAAGAAATAATAATATATGTTTATCAGACTCTGAGTTATTTGTAATATCAGAATAATTTGATTCTGAGAATATTTGATAGATGCAATTTTTTTTAATTTTACGTACTGCAGGGTTTCAAAATATATAGCATAGATATATGTATATAATAAATTTCATGAGAAGTAATAGTAATTACAGGATATGCATATAGATTCGAATCATATGAACAAATATCGCATATATATATATATATATATATATATATATATATATATATATATATATATATATATATAATGTTTTTTACAATGGATATTTTTGTAACTGTATTGAAATATGCTTGAATATAAAAATAAATGTACGGATATTCGAACAAAAGCCAAGCAAAAAAGTACTACAAATGAAAAATTCCCCTTTTTGCGAAATATGACCACAGATGCTTTTACTAATTATTGTGACATTGCATACAATTCGCCATGAAATCCAACTTCGACTCGGGCGCGTTAGGTATTACAGGATCAATCAGTAATGTGTCAGGATGCACATCTACTATTTCAAAATCTCCAATGCCATGAATTGCATAGAAATACAGAACACTGACAAATATTGATGTGGAATTACACAACTGTCCATTATACAAACTGTCGCAGTGAAGATATTCTGGTTTGCACATATATTTTAGTAATATGTAGTGTAATTCAAGTTATTAAACATACTAAGTTAATTAATAAAATAAACAATTTCTCAATTATCTGACTTTTTAGAGAATTAATGGTACCTTACTAATTAGTGTAATTTAATATTCATTAATCAATACCATATACTTTTATCGGATATGCATGTAAAATAAGACTAATAACATATTCTACCAATTGCGTGATATGTTTGCTGTATTATATAAATAAAAATGAAAGTTAGACGCTTTGTGAATATTCGAATAGCAAATAAGAAAAATATTCAGAATGTATTATGATTCAACAATCGAATGACTGATATTTCGAAAGTAAACACTACGAACATCGATTCCATTCGGTCGCATTTCATAGCGCATACACATACTGAATATGCTTGGCAGGTGACCGCAAAGCTAACGGGACATCGTGTACGATGTGGACAATGCGAAAGAATGATCAGATGAAATAGAAGATCACCAATGTTCACAAATAGGAAGGAGAGAACGAATAAGGCTTGGAATATCGATTGTGCCAACCCCGCCCTACACTCAATGGGCCAAAACGTTGCTCTGCTAGTAGGCAACGGTGGCGACGTCGGCAAGCGATGGTGGCGGTAGAATGAAAGCAAAAGTGAGAAGTGAAGATAACGCGAGTATGTATTAAAGTGAACATTAAAGGGATAACGTCATTATAGACGAAGGAAGAAAAATATGCGAACACTCAGCGCTCGATAATCTTCTTTTATGACTTGTAGGAGTAGATCGTGTTTTGATGGATTTGTAAATGGATTTTGAATTTTCAAGTGCTAGGATCATATTAAATATTTCGTACCACCAGATTATGTTTTATCTATTTTAATCTTTAATTCGCATTGCACAGCTCAAAATCTGTGTAATTTGTCCATGATATCCTCGAAATCCAAAAACATCTTTCACAGATCTTCATTTCGTCTGGATTACAATTGATTATACCGTAAGATTTGTTTCTAATATCTTGTCATACTGTACAGACAAATAAGAAATTACCAAAATGTATATTAAGCCAAAATAAACATGACAGAAAGTAGATATCAATAGAACAATGGATGCTACCGCACTATATAAATTCTGGTGTACTTTTGCGTTGGAAAAATCTTATGCCGGATGGCGTTTATCAAAATTTCAAATTAATTAAAGAGAACAGAAACAAAACGAATACCGTGGTGTTAGGAATACCAACGGAATGAAAGACAAAGAGAGAGGATGGATATACCAGTGGCGAGTCACAACAGCGAGCTGGTTGGTTCATTATGGTATAATATGATACAAGGGATACTTTAATGAGAGCGGTAAGTGGTGGGCCGGAATAAATATGCACAGTTGAATGTGTATTAATTATAAAGTACGTTGTTCCGACAAACGCACCCTGCCACCGCCATACACTGACCCTTTATCGGAATAATAACTCTTGGTTAGTATTCGCCCAGTAGGACCTTTATAATATAGTACGCAGAGTATTCTAATTTATCATAACAGTGCTGGATACGAATAAACGAGTTTTGTGGTGAACAAATTGGGAAAATTGTTCATGTTTGAGTTTTGCATCATGTTTTTATAATAAAATTTCAATTTTATTTTTAATGATATATCTGTTTTTGAAAAAATATATTTTATAAGTAGCGAGATGTATGGATTCAATAAAGTTGTTCAAAATATTTTATTTGAATACAGTTCGCTGATAAAAAGAGAAAAATTGTTGATATTACAAAATAATGGTCAATTAGAAAGAATGTATTTTTTTTATATATTTTATTTTTGCAACATGGATAAGATTCTGAAAAGGAATAATTACTAAAAACAAGTTTCGCCCGCTTTTTGGTGTGAAATGCGCGCAACTATATTACCAGAGATTGTTTGTTAAAGAATCTGTGATTAATATACCTTTAGTAGTAATTTGTCGGAAGCGATCTTATTTCGCGAATACCCCTGACAGTTTCTTGTTCTTTTTCCACTGTGTACACAAGTTGCTGATGTGATTGAATGCCAGGAAGATATATAGTAAACATTGGAATATCTCTTTTTCACATTTATCAAAAGTTTTCCGATTTATGCAGTGGCTAAAATAGCATGGCCACTACCAGCCTGCGAGTTATCAGGATCCTTCTTTACTCCTAAATATTCAAACGTCATGAAATCTATTCGTGCGACATTGTGAGTTATAGCCAACGGGTTTTTACAAAAAATTCAATATCATTACATTTTTATCTTCTGATTTATTGGTTTCAGTGTAGCTAGCTATTAATTCCTATGAATACAAAATGCTTTAACGATTATCCTTCTCTTCGCTTTTCATCCCATGCCTATGTTGAAATGTTGATAAAAATTCTCGTGTTACTTGGAACATAGTTTTAATAAATGGAAACATGTGCATTTTAGAATTTTTGGACTGTGCAAAATGAAACGTTATTTTTTTTTTCCTTTTTTGGTTTACTGAATCTAGAGGAAACTTCGTCACAGCATATTGCATAATTTGGTGTACACCACAAAAGTTATTTTACCAGAATAATACATAAACTTTGTCATAGTCTTAAAATTAGTTTTCAACATATGTACCACGATTGTTTAATAATAAATTAAATTGAAACTTTAATCAACGTTCGTTAATTTTAATGATTAAGCAACGACTCGAAAATTTTTGTTTTGGTTCGTATTTGAATTCTATAGTGAAATTTTGATGAATTGAAAATATTTATCGCTCACCGATTTAAAATTCAACACAATCTAATGAATTATGCTTCTGCCGGAAGGATCTCTTCAAAGTTTATACTCATTAAATAAATCCGTTATCGACCACACGTCTGCTTTATAGTGAATTCTCCATCAGGTGACTAAAAATTTAATTTCCATTGAAAATTTATAAGTTGACAAACTAAATTGTGGATATGACCTTGTGAGTTTCATAACTCTTTTTATTCATTGACGATATAAAATAGTAATCGTAATAAACTTCTAGATGAATAAAAAATATTTATTTATTTGCAGCAAATGAGTTCTGCTTACACATTTCTCTTCTTTATATTGTATAGACCAAATCTGACTCAATATTTTCAGTTCTATAACATATAATATGTTGCAATTTAATGCAATATAAGACAATAAACATTTTGAAAGACAACTTTAGCTAGTATCTTAACCAGGTATTGTATCACTAGTTGTAGTGGACAAAGTTATTATTTTGTCTTATTTGTCATGTGTCGTGCAAGATATCTGCGACTTGAATACAATTTAAGTTCATAGCAAAAGTGCATGTTACAGTATAGTATTTCGTTCTTTTTCTCTTATTCGGTGCACACTTAATGATTTCCTGTCATATTTTTCCTTATCTCAAACGGCACGTTTAATGTATCGTGCTCTGTGTTTACATGGAAGAGCTCACATGGAAATTAGCGATATGGAGACGCTCGTATATTTATTCAATATTAATGCACGTTCATATGTAGTTTTATACGTAAAGAACTATATATTTCGTAAGCTTAAGCTAAGCAAATATGTTTTATTATTTATTATATATCCTATACCATGATTATTATTTGATGAATAAACAATTTATATTAAATAGGCCAATTTTAAACATAATAAAACTAATCTTAAGGTTGTTAATTCAGAATCAATAACAAAATTTTATTTGTTTTCTATTATCTATTGATATTTATTATATGAGTATCACGTGAATGATTATGGAAATAATATATGTAACTGTTAATGAATGAATTAATCACCTATGCTGATAATGCGTAGGAGTATTGATTTTATATGCATATAATTTCATAAGTGAAACTATTACCGTTTGCTGAACACAGACGAATTGTTTCTGATATCTACATTAGCAAGGCTTCCCCATCAATCCTAATGTTAATGCAATAACTAGCGCTGTGAATATAAACTCCTTTCATCTACGCAACCTGAAAGACAAAGTACGCAAGACACAAATAGGCAACCGTTTTCTATGGCACTTCTATCTGCATTTATGCACAGCGTTATAATTGCTGTGGGAGTAGTTTGGCAGGCGAGCGCATAATCATCCTCAACGAGCACATTGCGAATATACGACGCGCGTCTTGATCAGTTAAATGACTTGTTATGCCATTCAGCGGTAATTTACGAATAATTGAATCCAATCAAACAGACAATCCTGGCCAAATTAATAATCGCCTTGTCTAGTTATTGCGTTGGCCCAACACAAATGAACGACAATGTACGTCAAGCATGTAAAGATGGATCTGTGTAGTTAGACAATTCCCCTGATAGAACCGCCGATTCACGACCAACCTATTTCTAGTACTAATTTTCATTGTTCTGTTGTAGAACCAAATATTTTAAACCTACCTATTATTGTTCATTTCATTATGAATATCTAGAGATACGATAAATATAGCATATTATTTTGATTCAAGTACTTATATCGTATTAGAGAATTTTAGAAAATTCAAATAATTCTAGAATGATTTATATGGAAGCTTTAGTATTTATTTGTAAAGCATAATAAAATTTGACATACAAATAATTATTATCATAAGTAAATAGTTTCATAATCCATTCGAGTTTATAAAGGATATGAATGTGAATAGGAGATGTAGAAATAGGAAAGCAGGGGAATTGTTCATTTGCTGACATAGTATTGACCATTCTTTGTTTGTTAAAGTGATTTGTTCCGTTGCTTCATTGTCATTCGTTCGGTCATCCCTTTTCAGAGTACAGGACACTATTCTACTGACATTTCTAATAAACTCTGACAATCGTAGATGTGAGCTTCGGCGGAATTCTCACTCAAATAAATGCAAATCTAGGACAATAGAACGTCGGCTATTATTGAGCACCATGTTAGATTTATGTTCTACATTAGCTCCTAGTTTGCGTTCTGTATACCTTCGCAGTGCAAGGCAAACCTAGAATTTCTCACTAACTGGCCAAGTGCTCGTACACAGATAACAGGATTGCGCGTTCCTTTGTTCGAATCTGTTCAATTAATTTATCGTACGATTTGTTCTTAATCTAAGGAATGGTTTGTATTCCTGAGGCGATTTAGGGTTTTATTGTAACCTCTAATGTGAGTCTGTTTCACCAAAAGTTTTCTACGGTTGCTCTGCTTAACTCGGTTAATGGAACGTCCTAATAGCGTTGTGCTTCATTCTTTTCTACATTTTGCAGATATTTCCTTACGGTTTCTACTTATCAAACGTCCCTTATTATAAATATTTTATATACTTTTCCAGAAAAACGTATTAAGTTTTGTAAACTTCTTGGCTATCCTCAAGAGAATCTGTCTTCATTGCTTTCAATATAATTATTCAAAAAAAAAAAGAAACTTCAAAACGAAAGAATATTTCATCATCAATCATAATTTAATACCTTAATCAATTTCAAAAATATAACCGCGTATTTGTAAATGCAAATAAGCTTGACCGAAATTAACCATGCGGCAGTAAATTATATTCATTAAAATTATATTTTGAGTCATTTATGACTTCCTTTTAATATATGGGATAGATTGATAAACATTTTTGAAAATAGCACTTTCTGGAAAAGTCAAGGGGGAAATACTTTTTTTACTGTTCAGAAAACCAAATGACGAAATCATACAATCGGAAATGTAATAGCTTCCCGTAAGAATCTAAATCACCGAGAGTTTAAGGAGTGGAGCTCTGTCAACACCTGTAGGTAATTGCCGAAGGTGCGACTAACAAACACTGTAGGTATAGCACATTTTGTAGTATCAAAACTTCAGTTTCCCCTGATTAGGTGATTGGTGGGTAGCCAAGACGAACTTGGGGGTATGAGACTACATGTCATATATGACGTATGAGCAAATAGCGTGTGAGGCTCAAATTCGATTCCCTATCGCTGCTGTCTGTTCCTTTCTGACTGGTTGACATGACTCATTGCCTGTGAATTTTTCATAGAACCATCAAATTATCTGCGTATTTTGATACAACGAGATCGATATTCTTCATGGCGTAATATGAATCAAATATTTCATTTTCTAAATTTCCGAACAATACATTAATATTAAGGATAATTAATTATATTTCAAAGTTTATTCCCATCTTTAAAATTATCAGAATTTTTTACTATATGTCGATAAAAGAATAAATCAACAGTTCAGCAATTAAATAAATAATAGTAATATTAAATATTTTCAAGAAAGAACCATTAATTTTAATATTATATTATTCTGTATTACAAATGATATAAATAAATATGTGAAGAGAATAATGATATATATTATATTTTATATGTAGAAAATGTGTATTTGTATAAAAAAGTTAATTCATTTCAGAGTAACTTGACGTATTTCAATGCTAATGTTGTCGACTTGAAAAAAGATAATTGTAACTTATAAAACGTGACGAAAGTCTGCCAAACAGTCATTATAGTTTTTCACTTTCGTTTTCCACTTGGAGCAGCGCAATCTATTTTGCGGTATGTACCAATTATCAGACAGAATTTGTGGTAATTACCGTCATAGCATGGCCACATGTTGTTCTACGAGGGCGCACGCCAACTTTAACGCCATCACCATTGGCAAGGAGAGAGATAGGGGCAAACGCGAGGTTTTACAAGACCTCAACAAAGTTGATTTATACTGTGCCAGGTTCACTTCTGTATAACACCAATCGTAAATCACGTAGAAGCTACGTCTTTTCGTGCAGTTTTTGTTACGCCACCGATGACCTTGATGACGTCAACGTTATAGTTTTCGTTCCACAGGAAGACGAAGAAGTAGAAGAAGCAAGAATAGAAGAAGTAAACTAGCACGACTCGTGTCATTGTACTCTTTCATTATTGCGTGATAGTTTAGTGCATGAAATTGTTGCGGTGATTTTATAAAATTGAAGTGTTGAATATCAAATTCTAATTAGATTAGAATTTAATTAAACTGTATTTATATCACTGTATACAGAACTTGTTGTAAATTCCATGAAAGTATTTTTAGTGAGAAATAAAAAATTTTAATCAAAATTACCGAAATTCAAAGTTTGATCATTGTAAATGTAAAATACTTTTACCAATTGAATTGAAGAACTATGCTTTTTAATTAAAAGATGTATAAGCTAATAAAACATAATTTTGTCATATTAGAGATTTTGGTCAATTATGGTTGTATTTATCTCCTGGTTTTGTAACTCATTGCCCAGCGTCTCAGTAGCGTTCAGTTTATTTCAGTGGCAACGTGGTGTTTGGAGAACGAGCACGTGATAATGTTTCCCGTCTATCTGTAATGGATCACTTTTACAATCAATAAAGTTTATCGTCTTCGGGGCGGCCGATTGATTGAAAGTGATTCCGTGTTTTGCTGCGATACACACGCACGCTATATAGCCTCTTCTGTTAACACTTTGGTTCCACGTATCCGTGTCTGTAGGGTTATGTTCACTTAGAATCGTTTCTGTTTGCTTTAACTTCACTTACTGTACGCCAGGCAGTGGTTGCAACTCATGTTTATGATGGTATTTACTGTTGAAAATAAAATGACTAAATGTGTATTTAAACTTTGTAAACATTGGATTACATCCATTTAAATATGCAGCGAGTAAATAATGAAATGGAATTATTTCCTTTTAAAGTTGCATTAATTCAACCCCCAAAAAATATAACTCAATAGATAATTGTTAATAATTTTTATAACGTTTGAATAAGAAAAAAATTAAGCACTTGGCTGGTTTCACATTTCGTATTTTTGATGATGATCAAAAGGTCGAAACGTACTGCAAATAAATATATGTGAAGCTGATCAAGTGTTTAAATTACTTTTTATTTATATAAATAAAATTACGATATATTTTAAACTCATTCTAAACGTATGCCATATTATTAAAATGAAATTCTAACATAAATCAATTATATTGGTAAAGATAACTGATACAAAATGTAGAGGAACAATTTTAAAATTTTATACAAGTAGACGCTGCTGTGTAATTGAAGTTAGTTATAATATTGTTAGCAGTTTCTTAAATAAGTGATTGGTAGAATTTCTTGAAATTAATTGTATACTTAAGAGACAAAGGATAGTTAATTTAAAATTAATTTTCGAATTAATTTTGCAAATAGTTCAGTAGCAATAGTTAAAAGTTATTTTCGTGATTAAATATAAATGTAAGCTATTCCTGGCATAAAAATTAAACAATGATATTATTTTCGATGGCGATATAAAATTATTAAATTGAAATAGTTTTCCAATTTTTGTATGATATTTTTGAAAGAATCATATTTGAATGTTACATATAATTCGTTTTGAACGTTATTTTTTAAACTCACGAGGTAATTAAGCTAAAAGCATCATTTCCTATATAAGCACCTACCGCACTTTTCGCCGATATGGCATTCTCCGCATATAAACACTAATGGTTGGCACTGGTAACGTTATTCGAGAAACCGGCGACACTGTATATCTACGTTACTTAATACGCTCGTTGCAATTCGTTATTTTCTTCGTTACAGTGCTTATTTGGTTTTATATTTAGTGAGAATAGCCGTTGCCTGCTCTCATCTTCTAGACGAATTAGACTGATTACTGTTTGCTTTTAATTTTCCAAGTTAAACTCAAATTCATTTGCCAAGTGCTTCTTGAGAGATTATATATATATATATATATATATATATATATATATATATATATATATATATATTGTTACATTATTTTGAATTTTTGGGTGTCAATGAAAAAAAAGAAGGGAGCTTTTTGTTTTTTTCTCAAATTGACAACAAGAAATCATCGTGTCGAGATAAAAAGTCTACCTTTTCGTTCGTGTGTTTCTTTTTGCTTTTCATGCCATTATAATATCGTTTTCTTTTCGTGTTCTTTTAATTCACATTAATTTTTCGTTGGATTAGCTACAAAAGTGGTTCCTGCAATAAAAGGGAGAATTAAAGGAAGAAGTCGAAAAACTTTACTAGTCTATTAATTCTCCAAATTGTACCAATGATCATAACGTCATTAGAAATGCGTACAGTACACGAATAAAGATTAACAGATACTTTCATATGATTACAAAAATATTGCAGGGAAAGCACCTATGTATTTTAAATTGCTTTTACGAATGCATTTTTTTGGGAAAGCAATGAAAACATAACTATTCACAAAATATCTGTATTGATGTATTGTGTGAAACAAATCAGGGAGAATGTGTCATGTATGAAAATACTTGAATGCTGAAATAGCCAACAATGTAACCACATCCCAATCAAACTAGGTGTACCACAAACACCAATTTATAAAACTTGAAAGCTAATCGAATTCTGATTCGTGTTTTGTGTTTTGGTACGTGTTCATGCGGTTTTCTATGCTAATGACTTAGCGGCAGAACAGGCGACAGTAGGGGTGGCGGGAAGTGTTTGGTAGTTTCCGAAAACAGCGATTGCAGAATTTAAGCGGCCATGTTTATTGGTAATTAGCGAGAAAATTTCATATATTCATCCTTCTCCATCTCTGATTTCTCTCAGGAAATTGAGATGTATTTCGAAAATGATTTTAATGCAGGATTGAACTCACGGAATTGATTTCAATAATGGATTTTAGAGAAATTCTTCATTTAAAATATTTTATTGGCATGTAAATGAAAGACCTAGTAAATATGTAGCATATTTATTGTATTAAAATAATACTTATGAATTTTTTTTATAAGTCCATCTAAAGATGCATTGGAAGCTCCAAATTTTATAGTAATCTTTACATAAAAATGAGTTAGGGCTCGTTACTTTTTTAGTTTGGCTATATTAAAATTTCAGTAGGCTACTACGGATTTCTTCAAATTAGTAGCAAATTCTACCCTAAACCTAGAAGCACCTTTATTAAAAGCACATTCATACAGTCCCATTACGTTATAACGACTCACATTGTGGTCGCCCTATTTACTGAAGCACCCATTCTCTAAAGACCCTAAACGTGCATGTTTGAATCTAGTAACAAAGTACACGATACTGATATTCAGCGATCTTATTAATAGGTTCCATGTTGCCTATGAACCTTCTGCTGATGCCGTTTGCTTTGCTAAACGTGAGCGCCCAACGTGCGTGGTTACAACCCACAACTTATTGTGTCCTTAATGTAATTACGAAATTTCTATTTTATAAGCTTCTTTGTGTATTTAATTGATTACTCAGGATGTTTTAATCAGCAGGTGCGATATCTTACATATATAATCATATATGATATATCTTATTTTCCCTGCGATAAAATCTATGTAAGATACTTCGAGGAAGTATTTGAGTTAATTTTGTGGCCTAAATTTCTTGCGGGAATACAGGTTTACCCATAGCACAACCACATAACTTCAGCGAGTGTGTTCTTATATCGTGCGTCCTCGACATTATCTTGCCGTCAATCTTCCGCTTGTTAACTCACTCGATGACGTCATGTCCTGTTCACGATACACGAAACGCAAGCGCTCGGTTTGTTGTTTTCCTAGATTCACAAAAGTACATCATCGCGTTCATGGCAATTTCTGCCAGTTATTGTTGAAGCCCAATCAATAGACCGCAGCACTTGATTAGTGAAAATGACGTTAATATTTACGACAAGCAAATTGATTTCAATATGCAATGAGATCTATTTCTATTATGTAACTAAGTAAAGTCTTTTAATATTTTTTCAATTATCTGAACATTAACAATTTCTGGAAAATTATAAATTACATATTACATTCTGCATAAATTTTTATCGGCCGATATCAGTGAATTTAATTTGTGTACGTCTTTACATTACATAACTTGAAAATTAATAAAAATTATTTATTATCGATATTAGATTTGATAAGCATTGAATTATTTTCTTTTTTATAACACTGAACGATCGATATGCTGCTGTAATTGTACAGTTTAATAAATCAATATCTATATTTAATGACAAAGTATTCTATAGAAAAATATGTTACTCATAAAAAAATTTAAATACAAAATTGCTCGTTAATCATAAGTATTCTGATATTTTAGTATATAATGCATTTACGGCAAAGTGATCGAGTATACGTTAGTATCGTGTTTGCAGTTATGTGAAATTGAATCCAAGACACCACGGGTATTCCCTGAGAGGAAATCCGGCCGGGTTATGTCAGATTCTCGGCTGATGCAACATGCAAGCATGCATACATGCAAACAGTAACTTCGCTTCTTCGTTCACAGGATGTCACGTCAATCATTAAATCCTCTACTTGCCTACGGTTATGAACATCAAAATTATCGTCTCGAACTATTCATAATTGCATTTTCTGATTATGAAGTATGATCGATGCTCTATATTTAAACTAAAGGAAGGAAATTTGAAATGAAATCCAGATTTATTTAAAATTGGTCAATAAGCATCAAATTTACATTTCAGAAAAACAAAGTCAACTCGATTCAAAAGGAAAATTGTTTATCATAAAATTATGTTGCGTATCCAATTATAGAGCTTGGATATTTTGGGAGCTCTATCTTGAAACGTGCAACAACCCATTACAGTGATATTGGATTCTTGAGTTATCACCTAGTTAATATACTTTTCGTAGTATAGGATCAAGCTGTTTGATGGCGAAAATTGTGTGTTGGGTATTATTTTTCCCATTTATTTTAGGTCTATATGACTTCAATCCCATTTGATTTATATCAAACTACCTATTCCCTAATTCACTAGTTTATTCTTTTGGATTGCTATGAGAAGTATTTGAACACACGCTACTCGAAAAACAAATTGTATTTGTGCTACAAACAACCACGTGCATATATAATTTGATTCATTTGCACAGCTACATCGAAATTCGTGATTTCCCAATTCTCGATATGATATAAAAGTTGCCGGCGGCAGCAGACGATATTGCGTGTCTAAAAGCAATAACCATTTCCTACTTTCTTAATCTTGTTTTAAACAATTCAGTTATCTGAAACAGAATCTTTCGATAATAGTAAAATCTATACCACTTAAGCAATAAAAGCACGTCAAACGATATTACTACAACAAAGCATTTGAATCGATACTAATGATTGCCTCTGGGTGTAAATAAAACTTGCAATGCGAATTTGCTCGTTCTTCATGCTATGCATTAATCAGCTCTTGAGCTAACATTTCCAAGTATTTTCGCACAGGAAAATAACATATATTTAGTACATTTCCAGAGTGTTACTCAAATATTTTTGTATATAATATATATATATATATTATATACAAAAATATTTGAGTAACACTCTGGAAATGTACTAAATATATGTTATTTTCCTGTGGGAAAATACTTGAAAATGTTAGCTCTAGAGCTGATTAAACTTCTGACCAAGTATGCTAAAACAATTTTAATTTAAAATGCCGTACAGAAGTTGTGGATCTTTTTTTATGCTCCGCTTTTCATTTTTCCGTTGTGTTCTTTTTACTTTATTTACATTTTTGCAACCTAAAAGTTTAAATTAATTTTTTCTACATGTATACTTAAAGATACTTAAAGCAACATTATAAAATTATATATTTCATCCAAGCTTTTATATAATTAAAATTCACCGAATAATATTCAATTTACTTTTTATTCATTTCTGTGACACTTTTTTGATTTTTTGAAAATGATAGATAGAAATTTTGAATAATTTTCTGGCTTGGACGTCCATTTGTTTCAAAATGAACCAAAACTTTTCAATTGGAAGATTACAGAGTGTGTTAAATAGATGTTCTGGTCAGCGCCAGCAAAATGTTTAATAGCCGAAGTAATAGAAGTTCTAATTTTCATCTAGCTGGTTACTCGCACCATTTGAACCTTTCCTAGTAACTGTGAGTGTCGTGCCGATTCCACATGAGGTTGGTTTCAGTGTGCTAAGACCCTGAGTCTTTTGCGCTGATGAGATCTGTGCCAATGACATATAGCTAGTGATTTGGCTAGAATCCAAATAAGTCGTTTGGGTCTGCTTTGTTTCAAAGCAGACAAGGAGCATTCATCGAGTTTGCAAATATTATAGAATAAAGCATTTAATGATAAAATACTCATGTGTTCTATTAATGTGTAAATGTTTCTAATACATTGAATTTTTAAATCTCTGTAAATTAAATAGTCATTAGCTTCAGTATGTATGGGTAATGGAATCTTCCAAATAGTTCTAGCTTATTAATTTTTGACAAAGGATATCGTATCTATAGCATTGTTAGTAATTGGAGTGTACCATTCAGTGGAGAAAGAAAATCAGATGTGAGTCAATATGATTGAAACTGATATGAAATGTGAATAATATATGAAAACTGGGTTGCACGAAATGGTAAATGGAATAGAAAGAAATGGTTTCATATTAGATTCCGTTTCCCTTGATATGACGGTCGTTGGTTCCGAGTTTTGTTGATTTGTTCCTTCTTCTCTGGCAGCTCTCTTCTATTTTCTTTCATTCTGGGCGTTCTTAGTAATGTCGTTGCCGAAGATGATGTCATGACTATTTAGCAGCCGTTGACAGCATGGTATGTCCGTGTAAATCTTCGACCGCTTTTAACCAAATGGCGCACGATTCGCTGACGTCGGCTCATTTCAAGTTTAAAGATTTAGCTCTCTCATTGCACATCATGAAAACTAATTAAGCCGAAGGTGTTCTCCCGCGGTGATGTTCGCTCTTATAATTGGCTTTGCATATTTAATGGTAATAGTTTGAGTTGTACGCGGTAGACGGTAGCTCACATGTCTTGTGATGTCGACGTTCACTGAAAGTATATGTCGTCATCATGAACGTTGTTGGCAAGTTTAGTTACCGGTATAATAATTAACAGCAAATTTAAGCGTTGACAAGATTTCATCGGGTACGTTTTTCTCTTGCAAATATGATTGATTTGAAATATGCATTATTTTAAAAGAGTGACTCACTTCTTCAGTCAAATAAAATATTTTAATACATGAACCAGCAAGAATGCAAGAGAATATTTTTTTGAAATTTATTTAATACTTTTGCAAAATTTTATTTTTTTTATGCAACTGCAACTACATTATTTTATGGTTTTATGAGATTAACTTACTACGGGTATAATATGTTGAAATGAAAATTAGCATTCCGTCTACTAAATATTAAACTAGCTAGGTATGTTGATAAATATAATCGAGTTACTATGCTCAACCATAGCATACTATCTTTACATGTTCCACGACCGTTATTAATATGTAAAATAGTATGTTTGCCGACTGGTATTCTAACGTTCACGTGTTCCGATGAGTACACTAACTCATATGAAGTTCAGTAATTGAGTAGGTAATATGTGTCCACTTCTAGTTATCATCTCTTCACTTATTCATAGGTAGCACCACACGTTATGCTGTTATTGTTACCATTCACTGGACACGTACATGGTCCAGCACCTTCCACATTGAATATTAATTTCGTTCAGCAACAATATAATATCATCTTTTATGTACATATCAGATCTCATACATACATAAATATGACGTACTGGATAACACGGTATTCTTTGTTTCCTTGATATCAGAATATAATATTGTGCATACTCCTTCGAAAAATTCAAAATTGTTAGTACTTCTATCGTTTCGCTAGTTGCATTAAGCAGTATAAAATGAATTCAACCTTGATCAGACTATTGAGTAAATGTAATAAGTTAGAGAAAAGAAAATGAAGATAATTTATTACAAAATATATGTTTAGCGCATTTGTGACTGGAGGTGTTTACGTGTAAAAAGCAGCGTAGAGAAATATGTCAGAGAAATGGTTGGTGGATTTAAACAGTGTATTGCAGTTTCTCAGAATTTAAAGCCACAAATCCGTCTGAACATCGATAAAATCTGGTACTCGAAAACGGTTCTCGTTCGAGATCTTTCACGGATTTTCAAATGTTACCACACACACACACACACACAGCCAAATACAAGTATGTACAATTCCACAGTTGGTTTTGTGAAAAGCATTTAAATCAAATAGACGGGAATGGATTACCATTTTATTTAAATTCTAATGCAATTCTCAATGTCCTATCGATTTTTATGTACAACGTACATGAAATTACCTTTTTCCTCTACCTTCGTATGAAAATTGTCTTCAGTTTATAGAGTTAATGCACTACTTGTATGCATTAGCACAAATGGATTCTCGCAAAAACTCTCTTCCAAGTGATGTAATTCTACTACTGCTTTTAATGAAATTTTTCGACAATTGTTGGTTTTCATTTCGTGCTAATGCATTCTAGAATTTGCAAATAATACTTTAAAATTTAATTAACTATCCATTCCACAATACATGCTACATGTAGTAGCTGAAATATAAATTATTAAGTAATGCAATAACTAAAAACTGTGTACATTGTTTATTAATAATAGAGATTTTCCAATTCAATCGATATTTGCAACATTATTGGTTAAGAAAACTAATTATGTAATAAGTTATTATATTGTATTGAAGTATAAATTTTACTTTTTGTTACAGGGGGAATCTACTGCAGGGCAGCCAAAAATACGGGGAAGCCATTGACAGCTATAATAAGGCAATACAATTTCGGCCGTCATTAGCACGTAAGTTGGCTATATGTATTTATCAAATTACTACTCGGTAAACAAATAATACGCAGTTATAATGCATCGTGTAATTGTATTACATGTAAGAAATTGATATAATTTTTAATCAAATTACAACGCATATATATTTTCATTATTGCATTTATAATGTGAACTCTTAAGCGCATTTAGTTTATTTATTGAATATGCATTTAATGAATTTGAAATACATATTCGTGAGAGACATGTGATAATTTTTAATTCATAAATGTTTCATTAGTTAATGGAAAGTATAGAATTTATTTTTTATTTAATTTATTAAGGAACAAATATCACAATTGTTGAATAAAATTATCATCTAATTAATCAATTTAAGGAACATCACAAAAGATGTACGTTTGATTGCTAATTGATGTGAATAATAAGCACGATATATATTTTAATAACATCGTTGATGTGTGTAAAGTATTCCCCGTTTAATTAAAGCGAACTTAGCAAATTCTCCATATTATCGTCTTCATCATTATTATTATGAATTTTCGACGTCTTCTACGACGATGCCAACCAGCCATGTATTTAAGCAAGTACTCACTCTACTTCTACCGAAAACCAGCGCAGCGGTGACAACTTCACGTCTTTGTATAAGATGGCGTGTGGTTTGTTAGTTGCCAGCTGACGCGAGCACACTCTGTACAAGACAAGTTGCCTTGCGACGACATAAAACTCACAAACTATGGCGCCATCATCTGGCTCAGATATTCTCGCGAAACTCAAAAAAGAAATGTAAAGGCATACTTACAGAAGTTTCGAAATTTGATAAAATCAATCGTCACAACCAAGAATAAGTTTTTACGATTCATCGTTTCAAGATCGAGATATTTTCCACTCATCATTCTGGGTTGAAATTTGTTTCATTATATTTCATTGATGTGGGAATGCTTGATTTAAAACGTTCGTTAACATGTATCAAAATTTCTACGACTGGACAAAAAGAAGCACTTTTTTGTCGGAAGAAAAATTTGGTGATGATGCAAAGAGGGGTGTATATATATACATACCCCTTTCAAATAACAGGAAGGGACTTCACGAACAAAAACAAACAGAATATTGTAGACTGACTAAATATATGCATAACCCGAACGTTGGTTCGATAAAGCTTGATGCATTGCGTCCCTTTCCGTTGGCCAATAAAAACAGTGAGAAAATAAAATATTGCCTCTTCCTTTTTCCGAGCGCTTCCTGTTTTTTGTGTGGTTTAATGTACGTCACCTTCGCATTGTACTGAAAAACGGTTTCTGCTTCATTAAACGAGGGGCGGACTTAGCGATTTTCATTTTTACAAAAACAGTGCAAGCGCGCGAAACAAAAAACGCAAAGAAAAAAAGTATTGGCGAACATTGGCAGACATATCCCCTGGTCATGGCTCGACTTAATTTAAATGTACTAATTATATTCTCTTGTTAATTAGAGTTTTATCTTTTTATCTAGTACTAGACTAATAGTTTTATTTTATTTTGGAAGTATATACCTTAAACTACTTTTGTAGAAAAGTCTGTTCTTATAAACAACAAAATAAAACTATACAATCGTTTGTAAATTGTATGAGAAGGTTAATTGAGATGCAAAAAGGTACAAGCTGGGAGTCATGATGAATAGAAATTCTTGAAAAGTTTGCTATCCTATTTACGAGAAAAGGAGGAAGCATACTATAATAAATTGTAACAATTAAACACGTTGTTTGAGATACAGTGAAACGCAGAAAGGTTTTCATCTGTGAGATACAGTCATTATTATGAAAGTACCTACAGTGTTAGCACAGTTACATAAACTAAGAGGAAGAATTAAATTCCATACTACGTTTTAACAATTACTCGTTGGGCACTAGACAGAGAGAAGAAAATCATACATATTCCTTGTTCTTCTACCGGTAGGGTACGTCTCTCAATATGGTGCGTGCATTATATATATATACATGCCTACTGCTTTTACAAAGGCAGTGAATAGTAAACGTTACAGAGAGAATATCACACTGTAATAACACCCGAAGCCATGGGGCTATATGAAGGGCTCTTTACTTGGTTGATAGTTTCGCCATTCAGCGTGAAAATTCAACCCGCTGGGGTTAGCACAAGTTTTCAACGAGCTCCCGAAATTATATTGCGTATTAGTCTATGTTGCCTCCAATGATATGCGAATGGCTTTTAATAAGTTGAGAACAATGTTACGATCTTCTCCAGAATCAGCTTCGGAGGTATTACGCGGTTTCCATAATTACAGAATCACTTTCATCATTATCTCTGCCTTTGCTAATTCAAGTATAATATGATTAATTTTACTTAACGAAATACCTCACATAAGAAAATGTTATCAATTACACTAAATAATAAACTAAAATGTCACTTTCACTTTTGAATATTCAACTAACGTGGTAGATTTAGTATTTAATTCAGTGCAGAGATTATTGAAAAAAACTTATTTAATTAATGTGCAAAAGTAATTTAAATATTTAATCATCCATGCTCAGGTGCTTGAGAACAAAGTAATAATCTCAAGAAATATTGTAACAACAAAGTATGGTGACTTTTTTCATTATTTAAACTTCGTCGCTTACTTCCAAGAACGATTGTTATACATAGAGGCAGGAGGCACCCTACGTGAGCAATGTTATTATTTGTTTGCGATACTCGAAACAATAACAAAGCTATTATTATTTCCCACTGCATGCTGTGATTTTTATCTTATATGCCAGTAATAACTATACAGAAATATGGTGATAATGTTACCTTGCATTGTACCAACTTTTCCCTTTATTATTATTTTGTTTGCATTTTCATGTTGGTGTATCAAATTACATTTTATTATTACCTATACAAGTTGATTCAGATCTCATTTCTCATTTTAATAATAAACGAAAATATGTAACAATAAAATTTAAATAATCCTGGTATTTAATTAAATAAAGCATATTATTTGTAACGTAGCACTCAAATTCAAAATTGTCAGCAAGTTCAAAGCATTTCATTGTTTCATTCGTGTAGAATTATATTTATAATCACTTCAAAGGAAGTAATTCCTACCCTAGTCGACACTGAATCTAACTATAGAACTATATTTTTTCAAGTAATTTGTGGATGCAAAAAGTAAGAAGTTAATTTAAGATATAGTAAAATCAATCAAGTCGAGAGAGTAATAAGGGCAGTTATGAATATACAACGTTCCACTTCAATCTAACGAGATACGAACATGAGTACAAGATTGAAAACAGAATAGACTACCTCTAGAAAATGCATTTTTAGTACAAGAGTACGTATGTAGGTACCTCCTTCACAGTAAAAATGATCCCGGGCTCTCGCGAAGTGTAAGAGAGTGAAGTGACGTCACTGGTTGCCTGTTGTTTTATTGATCGGCTATTTGCGAAGGTTGCTCACCCAATTACACAGGGAAATTGTGTGCGATAGCTGTGTGGAAACGAAACGAAACGAAGGAACTGCTGGTGGTAGTGTAGTATTCGTACGACAGAGTGAGTTCGATTCGGTCGACATACTAGCTTTGATTTCCACCAGGACATTTGTCTTGTGTCACGTGAAACGGACAGGAAACCACTATTTTATGGAACGTCGGATCATCGGGTCACCGAGTCGCTTTCCCGGCAGCACAAACGCTTGCCGTGATACGGGTCCTGTTCTAATTTCAGGAAACGCACAACCGAATGAGAGGAGGTTAAAGGAAGTCTCAAGTAACAGTTCATGTTCAGCTTATGATCGATGGATTGCTGGAATTAATCTCATTTCACAACAAACAAATCCAAAAATTGAATTACATTAGTTAAATACATGTGTTTATTGTAAATCGAAAATTTATTGAAAAATCTGACTATATTGCAAATCTTTGTGAGAAATATGCAATGTTGATATAAGAAACGAGAAAGAATAATATCTAATTTATAAGACAGTAGCTTTTTTATAAAGCAGATATATTTCGTAGTCATATGTTTTCTGAGATATAATGTTTAGATATCATTTCGAGAGACGTAAAAATCTAAAATTGATATTCGTTATTCCCTCGATATTACAAAAATATTCAATGAAGCACAATTCAGCCTAACATTTCTTCCAAATAGAAGACTCGTATAAATATGAAATCATACAAACACAGGCATCTCAAACGCTCTCCACAAATCTCGGTTGGCCATTTCTCTCAATAGCAGTTTTGATTGCCATCATTTGGAACGAAAATATTAGAGAATGTTTCGAACGAAACGGATACACCAGGCTTGCTCGCTTTTTTATATTGTTTATGGCAAAGTTAGTCCGTGTGATTGTCAACATTTTTGTGGGATGGACATAATTCAGTAGACGCACACACGTTTAAATGGAATGTGTGTGACGGGAATGGTCCGACAGAATTTTTTATGTTATTGTGTAGTTTTATGGCAGAGGAAAGCAATGGTGCATTCGGCTGTTATGCAAGATTTATTTTAAACTAGCCACTTCATGTATAAATAGTGGTATCCCGGCGAACTGGTCAAACGAAATGTCTGGACAGAACTCAAATGCTCGCAATGCTATTGATGCATGACTGCGTCACAACTCGACCAACCTGTAACTTTCATAGCAAACTTATCATGGACGTCCCAATATGTAAACCAGAAATATTTTCGAGTTTCAGAATTTAGAACGTTTTTTTTTCACAACTCATCAAAAAATCAGTGGTCGTATGCATAAAAAAAAATTAAATTTACTTAACCATCTCTGCCGCCTAGTAAATTGAAGTAATTTTTTTCAAACCCCTACTTGCTCTTTATAAAATGAAATATACCAACCATTGAATTCAGTCATTTGATTTTTTACTAAATATATTTCATATTTGTGTGTTGAAATGATTTCGGTTAAAATGATCTCGAACGCAGTGTTTGAAAACCGGAAGCTTATTGTGCCATTTCGAGAAGAGATCCTACCATTGTTTGTATGCTGCTACGTATAAGTATAGTAGAGTGCAAAAAATCGAAGTTTATGAATTATGACGATTGGAATATGCGAAAAATGTGTCTACCCCGGAAGCAGAGACCGTGACTCGGTTTTAGATTCTATTTCCTCTTAAATGTTTTATTGTTGTTTCGTGACAAGAACGGCACAGCTCCAGCTCCAGCGCCAGTACTCAAATAAAAACGCGAGAAACTTGAACATTATTTATTCTGCCGCCTGGGTTTCAGTTGTCTTCCATTTCTGCTCAAGTCGACGGAAAACGAAACATCATCGACCCAACTTTCCACTGCGCACGATCGTCGACAACAACAGCTACCGATGACTTGACTATGTCGTGCAGACTATTCACATTTCGGCATTTCCCTGTCATTTGTTTCATTTCACACGCTGCCAATGCTTACCTGCTAAACACAAAAAAATAAACGAAAAAGTAAATAAACAAAGAAAAGCGTATTCTTTTACGGTGTTTCAAAACTTAGTAAATACTTGTGTTCACAGATTTACTTTTTTAAATATCACTAAAAACTTTTCTGGCTTTATTTCTCATTTATCTTGTGCGTGATTAAATCTTTAAAACACTTAAAGTAGGTACATAAGAAAAAGAACAACTCTGATGGAATGATACATTTTAGCATATTTATTATTTTTTCTTACCACAACAAATGAAATGTGTAATTGTTAATATAGAAGCGAAATCGTTTATATTATACATGGTTTAATGTTTCTTGTATTTATTTTGTTACTTTGGTATAAATATATAATTATATTCACCAAATGATAATTGACATATATATGAATAAACTTTTTAAATATTAAACTGCATTATATGTTTGTGCGTACTATTAATTTGTCTTTGCTTATTTATTTCAGTTGCTTACGTAAACTTAGGCGTAGTGCTAGTGGCAGTTGACAGATTTCAAGAAGCTGAAATGATTCTGCAAAAGGGCACAGCTCTTGACGGCACTGGGCTTAAGGATAAACGAACACATGTGAACGCAAGATTATCAGCCTTCATACATCTAGCAGCTCTATACACTGGGCAAGGTAATCTACATAAAGCTTTGACAACCTATGAAGATGCAGTGAAAATTATACCACCTTATTATCCTCCTCAGGTGAGTGAAAAACATTTTGACTTATTTAATTTGAAAGCTACTGCAATTGATTAAGCGCTTTTAAATTTACTTATAAAAAAGTACGCTTTGGTTTCACACGCCAGTAGCATCTAGTAAAAGCAATTTCAATATTTAATAAACACGATAGGATTTGGCGGCTTCATTACAAGTCGGTGCTCAAATTTTAATCAAATTTTAATTACATTTTAATATATTTCGTAACAAATTGCAACGTAAATCAAAGTTATGGCTTTATTAGATTCTGCCTTTAGAGAATAACACACTCGTTTGGGGCATGGGCCCTACTAGAGTGGGAAACATCCGAGCCGAGGCCCGAACGAACAATGGCTTGCCGGGAATTGATTTTCTGGAGCAATCCGGCTTGGTCTCCCTTGATTTATACTGTTTCCGCTCGCTTATTAATAAAGGATATTCTGATTGTCTTCCTCAAGTTGTATCCATCGGCTGTATTTCAGGCTAACTAACGTAAACACGCAAAAGTATCATCTTTTCGAAAGCAACTTCAGCTGTTCGTACTACTTCACTCATATACCATTTTTATCAAGATAAAGCTTATGGAATATAAAGAACATTGATAGTAAGTGTTGAATACAATCAGAAATGGGGCTTTTGTTCTTTTCCAGCGTAGAGCTTATTCTATCTAGTATAATCACATCTGATTAAACGAAAAAGACTGACAGTAATTATAATCCCATTGTTGTTCTTTCCGTAGTTAGTTTGAATATTTGGCGCATTTTTCGCTAATACAATTACCAATTGGAATGCAATGGCTGATGGTGCAACAGCGTAGTATTTGTATTGGTACTTCGAATCTTCTCTCGTGAAAAAGTCTTTTTTAATTAGCCTTCATGTCTGTGACAAATTAGTTGTGCGTCCAGTTCTGTTCACTTCATTCGTTAGCCGTGAAATTGGCCTGTCAAGTTGAGTCAATACTCCAACCCATTCACCGACTGTGGTAAAAACCGGCTTGTTTTCTAGTTCGCTACTGCCACTGCATCACCAATTTTCGTGATTTCCCTAGTGATAATATTGACTAATTAGTGTACTCAAATATCACGATATTTTAATAAATAATCACAAACAAACACCAATTCTATTAATAAAACATTTTGTGTTCTGGTGTGCGAATGAAAATAGAATGTTTTAATTTCTTGTACTCTAATGAATGTAACTTACGTTGACAACGAAATACAAACAAATTAAATAAAATAATATATAAAGTGCTAATAAAATAATTACGAAATGTTTATTTTTTAATTTTTTCACAACAAAGAAAGGCTAACTTGGCATGTGAGAGAACACAGAATATTCCGTTCAAATAAAAGCACTAAGGGTTGACACTGAACATGTTGGGGTGATTCAGCTACATTGATAACACAACCAAAACACTGACCCGTTCATTGTTGTTTAATGTAGCTGTGTTACCTACCCCTACTGATTGATGAGTAAGATAACAGCAAATCGGATAGTCAAGAATAAAAAGGTCACAGTAATTGTAGACCTGGATTTTATTTGGGTCACTAAGCTATGAAAATGAAATATAATAAACATAAAAACTCTGTTTTTATTTGCAAAGGAAATTATAATACATGATTTTAATTAAAGATATCGCCAACGTGTATTTATTATGGAAGAAACTTTTATTTTTCACCAAAAATTTTAATTTCATTCCATGTTTTATGTTAATGTAATTTTTTATGACATTTGTTGAAGATAATTGAACGAACACGAATGTAATGTAAGTTGAAGGTAACAAAGCGATTGTTAATTTCACGAGGCAAGCAATTGATAGAATGATAAATGTATTACATTCAATGGGCCTTCAACCGATATTTGTTTCGTACAAGCAGCATCCGAATCGGTTGGAAGACACATGGGCTGTGCTACAAATCTAACGCCAGTCGAACCGTTCTCGTTTCGGTTCAAAACCGATACAAACCTCGAGTCATTTAATCTTTCTCTTCACTGTATTTATTACACTCTACGCATTCGTCAAGGTACAAAATGAGGGAACCCAAACGAATGTTTCTCGTGAAAAACGTATTCAATTCGATTTTTATTTCAGCAATATACATACATATCATCAATAAGGTGGCAGAAAATCCATTACATTTTTATCACATCTTGCCAATCTATTTCATATATGTATATTTATTATTAATTGATTATGATATGGACTATACAGTGTTTAAAAGAATGACTGATGTAAAATTAGTTTTGTTTCAAGGAAAATAATATGGTTGACCTTTTGGTACAAATGTGGATAATGTTTTTGAATCCTATATAAGATTAATGTTGTCCGCTCTCCTTTTGCTCGTGGTGACACTAGATGCTCGCATGCATCGCTCGCTGAACAATGCAAACAATGCTCGCCGTTGCTCTATTCACCTCTGACACTCGTTTCTTACCTTTTGCCGTCCGTGTACGGTGTACCATCCCATAACAGCAGTAGTTGTCGTCGTTGGATGCCGTAAATGTTGGTTGGCCGTGCGAAACCTAGTTCGTTGCACGTTCTATAAATATGACGATGATAAAGTTGTTTTTGCATGCGCCATTCTATTTCCCTGTCGTTTCATTTTTCCATTTTGTTATTTTCCCAACCGATGTCACTGTTTTCAAATGGAAAGCACATGCTGCTATGAAAGCTTATTCAAATTGTTGGCTACATCAAAATTTCACATTTAACCTTGAAGCCTAAAAATAATAGTCGAATACGGTAGAATAAAATATTATGATTGTCCGTTTTCATATATTGTTTGTAATAAATCACTAACAAATAATTTTTTTTTATATAATTTGATGTTAAATTGAAAACATCAAGAAATAAATTTAAAATGAAAATATATTCCAGAGAAAAAACAAAAAAATAAGATTGTGCGAAATTATGACCATCGATTTCATGAAGTTTTAATAAATGCTGTTATTTTAAAAAACATTCACGAAGTATTTATAACGTATAATTAATTTGAAATATGTGCTTCTGTTGCAGAATTTGTTTAACCTAATTGGAGAGACTCTAACTGGTCTACAGCGGTTTGAAGATGCAGAAGCATGGTTCCGAGCAGCCCTAGAAGCAGAACCTAATCATGTCCCGGCTCATATCACTTACGGAAAACTTTTAGCAAAAAATGTAAGTGTCTTACAACTCGCAAGATTATCAGCAATATTGGAAAAAAGCAATGAAATAATTCAGAGAAGTTTAACAATTAATGTAGTTTCAAGTTTTTTTTTTTTTAATAAATAAAAATACTTGGTATATATCACGAAAATTACCAAGTGTTTTTATTTACTAAAAAAAAATTAAATATGTCACTAACTGCCAACCACATAATTAAGTGAATATTTAAGATTTAACCATACTTAATTTTAGGAATAATTTATTTAATTTAAACTTTTTTTGAACTGTTTGAATCGAGACGAAAGTTGGTTTTTAAGCTACGTGCAGTGCCCCGAAGGGAGTATGTATTAACATTAATGTGCTTATAGATTGAAGATGGTAGTCTTTTGTAAAATAAATTTTTATCTAGAATTATTTATACTACCTCTAGAAATTATGACTAGTATGTATGTTGGAGTTCCTTGAATTGTTCACAGTAATACCGCAATTTGTGAAATATTTGTTGAATCAACCAATTAAGTGGGAATTTAATTTCTATATAATATTGATTAAATTATATATATTTGAAGCACTCACAGAAATAAAAATGTATATTTTACACAATAAAACATGCAAATGTTTAATCATATTTGTACTTTTCCAATATTGTTTTTTAACATGTCCTAACAATGTCTGCCTTTTGATAGAATAGCAGAATCGCTGAAGCAGAGCATTGGTTTCGTCGCGCTCAAAAATTGGCACCATCAGATCCAAGTGTTTACTATCATTACGGTAAGTAAATTTATCGCTGTAATGCTGCGATGTAAAATTTTACGGCCGTGAAAATATCATTGGAGCGATACCTGTTAGTGCACAGAAAGTCATTGTAAGACAATTTATAAAGTTTTAGTCGTAACTTGGCTCTCCATTGCCGCTGGGACATGTTTTCTTGCGCAACTTGATAGTCCGAGTACAATTCTTGTCACACCAAGGGATTGGTTATGTTAACAGTTACCAGTCCCGTGAAACACAAACTTACAATCTTAATGCCACCAAGTTATAATTTGTAGGCAACAGTCATTTAATAATCCACAAGTACATCACATTTTTTGATGATAACAGCAAAGCTTTTGCGTTAAAAGTTCAAAATAACATGTGGAAAGAAACATTTAACATAGTTTACGTTACTTTATTTATGCTATAATTTCAAATTGCTGACCGAGGTCGAGATATATTATAATGAGGACCAAAATAGAGATTGATTGTATATTTATGGGCATGTCAAGTGCATTTGGGCAAAAGAGCTTTTAGAATTGGTTGAGACTGTCATCTTAAATGGTGCATTTGAAAGCAACGGGGCAATTTGCATCGCAATTTTAATGCACGACCACGCTTGTGGAATGTCATAAAATTCGTTTTATTTATAGGCGAACTTTATCAAACAACACGATTAAAAGTTGTCGAGGTCTCTTGTAAAACTTTTAAATGTTCATGATTTTGTTTAGTGCTCGGTCGTGGCACATACCACCGCCCTCTTGATTTATACTAGGCTAGAACTAATTCGGATCACTTGTACTTCAAACGTGGCATTCGTGCGTGCCACAATTTTAATTCAACTCTTCGAGATAAACACAGTTTTTAAGTTATTGGCGTGTCTGCTTAGAAATGCATTGGTGTAATGAAATTTCCAGTTGTTTGCCAGTATTCGTAAAGCTGTTCTGAAAGTTTGAATGAATAAACAAATTGCAATTGATTACAAAGGAATGTTTTGCTTTCATGCGGTGCATCGCAATTCATTCTATGTTCTATTTTCCACTTGACTTCTTATGGTGCAATTTTGCACTTAGCTGCGCATCAGGTCAACTGTTATAATGTTGGAATATCAATAAATGCCTAAATAGTACAACAAATATTTTTACAATCTGAAACATTGATCATCATATAAAACTCTTTATCAAGATGAAAAATCCAAATTCTAATTAAAGTACGCACGTAAAAATGTTTGATTTAGGGGAAAGATGGTAGAATTAATTGTCGAAAATGTCAAAATCAAAATGAAATATTTTAATATTGTAAATGCGTTTTAGATAGAATACGTGTATAATGTATATGGTGTGTATGTATGTGTGTGTGTGTGTGTGTGCGACGGCTAGGGTAATATATCGTTGGGACGAGACAGAAAATCCACAGTACAGTAAGCAAATAAATCACATTTGGGCGACGCACGACAGCCCACCAGGACGAGAATTGAATTGTGTCACACAACGAAAGTAAGAAGATGGTTTGGGAGGAAACGAGGTGAAGGATAAGAACGGCGAACGATGTAGGACAGTTATCCCTGGTGGCCATATCTATGAAAAGCTGGTTGAAAATTTCATTCCACACGCAATCTAGAAATGGCCATTGGAATCTACGGAATCAAATTGGACTTTAATATTATTTCAGAGCAGTTTAAATATTTATTAAGCAAAGTAATCTCCGTATAAAATTTCACATATACAAAATCTGATATTTGTTGGTCAATATGCATATTTCTGAATTTGCACAGTTTTATACAATGTAGTATTTGAATTCGATTGACATACGAATTGTATCAGAATTGTTTAATTGTGTGCTTACTTTTACGATATTATTATGATAACGCTCGTTGATCCGTAATTCTGTACGAAAACAGCAATCGCTAAGATTGTTCATACAAGTCGATTATTTGTATAAATCTGATAGCACCCAAAACCATCGTATCAAAATAATCAATTATCAAAATGTACTGTTATTAATAAGAAGGATAATGTAACCATGGTCCCAAGTCTATAAGTTAGTTTTCCTAATGTCATGGTAAATTAGAATATAGAGTTGAATGATAATTAAGTTTTCCACTATATATGTATGTTTTCGCTTTGCATTGATAAACTAAGCGCATCCATCCACATGAATAAATAATATCTAGTATTATTTAGTATGTTTATGTGCTTTGGTATGAATCGCTAAACTTATTTGTGTCTAGTGAGAACTGTCTTACAGAATATTTAACTATGAATGAATGGAATAAGTTAGGCAGCGAATGAGCATGTTCATCCAGATTGGAGTTTATATGTAACTATATTCTGCATTATGATGATACATTTTTAATATCCCTATATAAATTATATCGTTTCTTCAAAGAGATTAATTTTGCTTGAAAATGGTTCGTTTAGAAAGCTATTTCATACGCAAACTTGCCAAAGTTCTAAATTGCACTTTATATACAAATTTTAGGGCGGAATATGGCATCGCAGTTAAACTAATAAAATACTACTCATACCTAGAAACCAGCGAACATAATCATCAATTATTCATATTAAAGTTCAAAATATGTTTCTAGATTATGTAAATCATATATCAGCTATTGAATGTATGAATGCGATATAAATTGATATTCAATAAAAAACGCGGATAATATTTCTAAATTTTTTGTGGAAGGCGTTGTCGATGGTGTTTGGCAGACTTTGGCGGAACGATAAACATTCATTTTAGTATGTGTAACTTGGTGGCACTTCGATCCCATGTGGCTTAAAATGATGAAGAGAGAGCACAGTTTATTTATTTGCATTTCACCGGAATGTCGACACTTTTACCTACCGTCTTCGTATCCTTTCCGTTCCTGATTGAATTACGAACATATCTGTGCTGTAAAAAGTAAACATGCTATATATATATTGGTAAAGACGATATTGGTATTGCCTTCGCATTGCAACTTAAATACGTAAATTTATAGTATCTTACATAAAAATATCGTGTAACATTAATGATAAATTTAAAAAATATAAAACAAAAATTCCCATCAAAGAAAAAGGCAGAAAATCCTTTATATACATTCGCGTCTTCACAATTTTTCACCGTTCGCTCATAATTTTATTTCACGTAACATTTTCTGAATCAAATTTATCCTTTTATGCCGAGAACTACCACGCATTCTCACAGACTTCTATAAAAAAATTTATGAATTAATATTTAGAAGAACAAAAAACTCATATATTATTTCTGAAATAAGACTAGCGAATGCATATGTCAACAAGCAAATGTTAAACTAACATAAAATAATCCACTTTTATATATTAGCCAAGTTCATTTCTTTGTAGAGTAGGCAGTTCTGGAAACTGTGGAAAAGTTGAAAAACAATGATATCAAAGTTTGTTTTAGAACTAGTCGACTTATAAGCAATGTTTTAAATCAATATTGACCCAAAGGAAATTAACTTGACATTTTCAATTCGTGCAACTTTTACAATATCGATCTAGCTAATAGTGCAATGAAAATGAAAAATAAAATAATTGAAAATCATATCCAAGTTTAACTTATACGTTCTCTACTTTACACCAGAGTTATTTTGATGTTGGTTAGTGATACCTTGAGCACGCTCTACAGGGACTAAAGTAAAAAAGGAAACATTCTCTTCAGCAAATAAAGGTGAACAAACAACAGGAGATGTAGTGTTACAGGAACTCGAAATCTTGTCTCACTTACCTGCAAAACATGTTCGCTCTCCCTCTCATACCCTCACAAAGTCAATCTATTGGTCTTTATTCAAGAAGGTTCAACGACCGTCTTCCGCTTTTCTTCTTGTCCATGAAAAATGTATTTTTCTAATGGACTTAACTAAGGTACAACTATAACACACTCGCTATAATTCATTTTTACACGTTTCGCGATATATTTTATATTATTACCAATATTTATTTATTTTAATCGTATTGCTCATGAAATTACCTCACAACTTTTTATATTAATAAAAAGTTGATATTAATTATTTAAATTATATTTTCCATAAATATTTTTACCTATTGTCCATGGCCATCTATTTATAAGGCAAACTATTGTATTTTAATATAAAATTGATTTATTTCGGTTCATATTCAAATTATTGTGCGTGTGATAAAATACGCTTTGTGAAAGTATAGATTTTCAAATCAATAAATAATTAAATAACGAAGTTTTATAAGAAAAGAAAATCTAATTACTAGTTATTCGAAACCCAATTTTTTGTAACTTCAATTTGTATTAAAATGATTAATTGAAAAAGCTTGTTGGTTTTGCAAGTATTTTTTTCCATTTATTTTGTAAATCAATCCGCGATTGTTATGCATATAAAAACCAGGAATGAATTTCACTCGTAATGAGAACCGGCCTGGTTAGTTGCAGTGGATGACTCAAAATGAAGGGAACAAGGGGACAAAAGTTTCATTTGATTTTATCTGGGCCGCCAGATTCCAGTTCAGCGAAAAACCTATCTTTAAAACATTAATCCTGTATCATGCAAATTGCGTATTTTTTATGTAAAATAAATGCAAATTTCACGGATCTGTTTCTTCAGACCCTAAACATATTTATGAATATTAATATGGGATTTATGAATGCTTAATCTGACGTTACACGGTAGCTTCGCCTTTGTGTTTACCACGACAATGAATTGTTGCGACGCAATTCCTAATTTATTACCGATTTTTTTTTTGTGCTTTCTTGAAGGGTACCTCATAATTTTTTTAATTTAATATTATGTTTCATACTGTCAACAGTCAAGAGTATTTCAAACAACTTCAGCCAAGGAGTAACATATTTAGTTCATACAAGTACTATACCAATAATTACTTAGAGCAAAAATTATAAATTTAAAGTATTTTTTGAAGATTGAAGAGTACCAGCAATTTATAATTTGTAACTGATACGCAAGAACATTAAATATGGTTTATATCATTAAAGACTATTCAATATAATAATTAATTTATGTATTACTTTATAGTTAGTATTTTGTTTTACCCTTTTAAGCAAAACATTTGTACCAAATCTATATATAAATTCTTATCGACAAGGTGCCAAATATCTGGTATCGATTCTTGAGTAATTAATACTATATCGAAAGTACATGATAAAAAGTGAATTGTCATGTTTGACTTCATGTATTCAATTGAACTCTTTTTGTTGATCAAGGAGAATTTCTAGTACGTCAGCGGCGACATACCGAAGCAGCTGTTCAATATGTACGCGCTGCCGAACTAGATTCCAAAAATTTTGACTTGACAGTAGCTGCTGCAACAGCATTACGGGAAGCGGACGAAAAGGATAAAGCGGAAGAATGGTATAGAAGAGCATCTAAAATAAGCCCATTGGTAAGTGTTTGAACTATATATGTAGTACATACAATTTGAAATTGGGACCAAATTATGAAAGCATTATATGTTTGTGTGTGTGTGTGCGTGTGTGTGTGTACGTGTAAATTTTAGGATCCAAGAGGTTATACGAATCTTGGCGCTATGCTACACATTAACCTTAAGTACAAAGAAGCAGCAGAATGTTACCGCGAAGCCCTTCGTCTGGAACCGGATGATGTAACCACAGTTACTAACTTGCATAAACTAAACAATGCGATGGCGCGACATCTGTAAATAAATACGCATAGTGATTTTTAACTTATTTTTCAATGTATAGTATTTTTCGTCGTCAGAAATTGTTCTTATATGGTTCTCACTATTTGTAACGTTAGTTTAACTAACACCACAAAATGCATAAAGGTTTTCTATCAACGAAATGCTGTAAAAGAAGTTTATGTAACTCAATGTGCTAAACAAAACCAAAATTTGTAAAATTGTCGCCGAAGGTATTTATTATAAAAAAAAGTAAGAATTCTGGGACCAGATTCTCGTGGCAAAAAAAGTGAATCGGCAAAACACTAACGAACATTTCACTGATGGAAAAGAAGATGACAATATATATTTATTATATATAAGAAATTGATTGATAAATTAAATAGTGATATTTTTGTAATTGGAATTATCTATTATAACAGAAAATTATATATAAACATGTCTTGAAAATCGTAGCATGTTTATCTTTTTTTTTTTTTTATTATATATATATATATATATATATATATATATATATATATATATAACTATAATGAAACTAATATATCAATGTTATCAAAATGGTAAAAGATTTTAACAGATATTCAACTGGCTACGTTTGCTGCTTTCGGAAAAGTATAGTACTTAGCAGATTGTGATGTAAGAAAGACTTAAAATGGAATGATTTAAAATTAATATTGCTGTAGTCTTTGTACGAACTAATCAAATATTTTAGAGCTAGAATTAAAATTTAGATTAGGTATTGCAGAGAATCTAGTTCATAACTACAGCTGTTAGTATGGAAAATAATTATATAGTTAGATTTACCGGTTTATGTTTAAAATGTATCCTGACCCATAGCTGTATACCCAATATTGGAGAGCTGATAACGACCATTTGGCGAATGAATTTATACGGGCTTCTCAACGGCGCATATGGTTACTATTTATAAGTAGCCGCGTAACGTTTTGAAGAACTGCAGGTTGGGATTGTTATTTCGCATGACATTCGTCACTGATGCTATCAGCCTGATAACTGTTTAAAATAAATATAACTAAATATTTGTATTTGATGTATATTGTATATCATTGTCAAAACATTTATCAAAATAGCATTTTAAATGATGTAACCCTTGGAGTCAAGAGACTATCTCTATTCCTATATTGAAAATCCTGCAGAATAAATCATAAATCAATATGATCTATTATGTGTGTTCTTTTGTCAACGTGACGAATTTGTTTTGTTGCATTTTTATATGATAAATTACTTTCACGATGAAAATAGCTTATGCTTTGTTCAACCAAGAGACACGCGGATCGCGTTACTAATTTGATTGTTAGATAAAAATCAATATATAAACATTCATAAAAAAAAAAAATGATTATCATGAAATAACGATGCTTTTTTTGCGCTATTTCAAATATTTCTATATGAATATGCTTTCACACTTTATTTGGCAAGACCACCATGACATAACTAAAGAACACATATAAAAGATCGCATGACGCTTCTACTTTCTACACTTTGTGGTCCAACTATTTCCAACTTCATATAACTGTCAAATACTGGATAAATGTAACAAAATATATAATTACTAACATATCATTAAATGATATTCCATATATTATCTTTGTAAACAATTTCGCCTTGTTCTCGACCCGAAACAGTATATTTCTATTTAACTCACATATAAACATGCTTTAGAATTATATAATGGAAATGATATATTTTAACTAGGCCTGATGTAAGTTTATTGTGAGCAAGGCGATATTCAATATCACGGCTCCCAACTGTGTGTGAGCCGATCATCATTCGTATATTTAGTCTTAAAATAAAAATATAAAGTACTATACGTTAAATAACTGTGTTGGCTTTTTGTGATTATCTCTGTATAATGACTGTAAAACTATGTAAAATCCATCTTCATATTCCATTTACTGAATAAAGCTTATATGATATTTTGTGTACCAACAACATTGCGTTTCATTTCATGTAATCTTTCATGCTTTACAGATCAACTAACTCCAATATTGATTGTTCTTCAATATGTAAGTATGCATGACTTATCTAAATAATAAATATGATATATAAGGAATGTTAATTACAAGAGCGTGTATGCAGAATTTGATGTATTTAAATGAAATGAAATAAGTGTGTAAGGATAGATGGGCGAAAGGTTGTCAAGAAGAGACAGAATGTTAAGGCTTTTCTGCCACCCTGTTTGATAAGGAATGGACAGTTTTAGCACAAAATAATAACTTTGGAAAAGAATTCCAGTCACAATATTGACAAATCAACGAATATTGGTTCAATTTTCAGGCTGGGCTTCAATCGCCTTTAATGGGCGACTATTCACTATTTTACACGCTAGGCGAAATACTGTGAATATCCGTAATGCTCGGAGTATTACAGCAGTAGCGCTGGCGACCAAATGGCTAGCACCCTCTTTATTTATCACACTTGTCTGTTTATCTCGACCCTGCAACCTATAAACTCCAACACCAAACCAGCATATACACATCACCAGTTCTACAGAACCAGACTAACATAGATTTGGAACAGACAAACTGGATTGCGTTGGGTATATTGTGAAAAATATTTCGACAGTAGAAAAATGGCTCAATGTTGAGTGAAAGATTTCATAAGTATCGTCATTATAGCTTTGAAATATTCCTACAGTTTGCAACTCTGTACTTGTCTAGAAGTTTATTTATTTAAGTAGTACACATTATATAATTAGTATATTTGTTTAAACATTTTCAAAGATTTTACAAGAAAATCTTTCATATACCTAATTATAATACGATTTATTTTTAGTTTTATCATAAGAAAATATCAGTATTAATGATTTATCATTCGCTATAAAATGTTTTACGATACTTAAAAGTTAATTTATATTTGACTTGCAAGTTATATCCTTAACGATAATATTATTGGATTCGCCATAAAATGTAACTGCACATACTGCATTCAAGAAATAAAATATCTCCGCAAATATGATTGTAAAAATAAAAAGTTATCGTGCAATTTAAAATAAATATGATACGATTTTTTGTTTATTTTAAATTACACAAAACCTTTTATTTTTACAATCATATTTGCGGAGATATCTAATTTCTTGAATGCAGTATTTGCAATTACATTTTAAATTTGCTGTATAGTAAAAAAGTAATTTTTTCAAAAAAAAAGTATAATTTGGAATATTCTTCTAATGAAAATATATCAGTTGTATGTTTTCTGTTTTACGGTTATGCGTATAACTGAATTCTACATCCAACTCGGGTAACACAACAAAACGCCAACAAAAACGTTTACGTCGTCACAAGAGTTGCTTGGGTTTTGCCCCGATAAATAGAGCGCTTGCGCCACTGCTCCTGTAGAGTTTTGTTTTTGTCTTCAGTTATGTTTAATTAAATTTAGCTTATAAATGTTCGTGTTTATTGGCGCTGGCTATCAACACGGACCTATCCGCAAGTTTTTATTGTTTAATTAGTTCTGGATTATATATTACCAAGTTGTTTTGCAATCGGGATTAATGAAAAACCATGTTCTAAATACATTGAATGTCAGCATAGAAATTTTTTAAGGAATAAAAAACACATTTTATATTAGGATACTATATAATAATAATAATAAGGAGATTTCTGTAACAAATATGCCAGTCAGGAAATAAAGGAATTTTTAATGTTTACGGGGAATGTGTTGTACTACTAGTGTCTCTGGGAGGATATTTTACCAGATTTTATAATTTTACCCTATAAAGTGTCGGATATGTGCCGAATGAATTCATAGCAAATTACGAAATCTGCAACTGGACATGAACATGATCCTCTCCAAAAGCTATTCCATGCCGACTACCTATCAAAAATAAAATTGAAATCAATTTAAATTTTATAATATGTTTAGGGGCTTAAGTGCAGAAGCCAATTTTGAATTTATTGTTTAATAAAACGTAAATCAAATAACAAATGCTGCTGAAATAGAGTGGTTTCATAAATAGATATGATTTATTCTATTTTGTTGCAGGAAGTCGGTGGTTGTTTCTATTTCCGTTTATTAGCTTATAGCCCGAATATTTTTATTATTTGTTTGAAATTTTTTTTATAAATAAAAATATGAAATTCATTAAAAAAACATTTTATGTGGAAATAAGTAAAATCAATCCACTTCTAAATTCATAATAGATAATATAAAAATGACAGCTAGATATAGTTATTATATATTTTCATAAAATACAAAAAACCTTAAATTATTTTAGCTATGCCATGCTCAAATAGTAAAACAGTACGAGAATTAAGCGTTTTACATACAACCAAACTAAATAGTACAATTCAACAACCATTATCACAACCAGACATTAAAACAAAACAGAGTAAATTAATATAACAAAAAGCAAGGCATAATTAAATGTTGTTAGTTTATAATAAACAGAATTTGATAGAGCTTCACTGTTGAGATAAAACTTGACCAAACATTACAGCTTGAATTTCATATCTGAATATGTATAGTATTGCATTTATTTATATTATTTAAAATAACATCTTACGAATAGTTTCACACGTATATTAGAAGAAAACAAATCATTATTTACTTTTAGTTAACGTGTGAGGAAGTAAAATATCATTTAGAGTCACAAATTTTCGTGTATCAGAATAATTTGATACTGAAAATGTGAATTTATAAACTGGATAATCGTGGTTCGATGAAAATTAGCTCAAATCTAAGGACAAAGCAATGAAGTTGTATGAATGTAAAATTGCTGTAACAAATTCCATGTTTTAAGTGAACTGTTTCATTAGCCCAAAATCAACCTTGCTTTTGGGTGAGGGTCAGTATCTTTTGTCTTTCTGTATGTTCTCGAAAGACTATACATATATACGGAGTATACCGTAATTTCTGCACTAATAAAACACATGCGGCACCCTTGCACAGTTGTACTGCTGTGTATGGTGTTGTGTGAAAGCATCAGCTCGCACGTGTAAGCCAAAGCTTTAATTAGATCTTTTTTGCTCTCTTCCTCTCGTGTATTCACTATCCCTTTGTTGGTAGTTAAAATAAATGTACTCATAAATGTAGGTATGTCGTTATATTTGTTCATATTACAACTGTGGATTATGATTTTAAACAATGCAATACAAAACGATAAAAACTCCGAGGTAGGTACTAGTTTTTAAATTGCCTGGATTATTGTCCATTATTTTATTTTTTACCTATTTATGCGTTTATAAGCATATATGAGTAGTATTAATGGATTTGTCAGAGTTAGATGAGTGGGTATTTATGAAATGTGATAATTTGTATACTATTCTGATATCCGTTGTTCAATTTCGGTTTACAAATTATGTACTTCGTAAGCTTTTTTTTTAAAAGTGGAACAGTGTTTATAAGTAATTTCCTGTGTGTAAATTTTATTCACATTGAATATATTGTTTCTGTTTGGTGTGGATGGAGATAGTGCTTTGTTTATTATCATTATAAAATAACGAGAATTTTTATTGGTAAATCGTATAAAAGTTATGGGCAATGTATTATTCTATAATAGAAAACAATTTTTGTTTATAATTTGAAAAAATATTAAACAGATTATTTTATCATAATAATTAAGAAATAAGAACTTCCATCATGCAAAAAATAAATTAATGAACTATGTAGTACTACTATAAGTATAAAAGTATTAGAATTTTGTGTCTTTTTTAGTTTCTTAACGCAGGTTAGTAAAATATTATAAATTTGCAGAATAATAAAAATATGATATGATCTATACAAAATGTGTAAGACATTGCAGACATCTTTTTACACAGTCTTACAAATCTTTGAGAATGTTCCATATGTAAAATATGACAACATTTATTAAAGAATGTCGAGGGTAAAATATAGGTCAAATATTTATTATCGACACGTTATGTTCGATTAATCAAACTCATATTAGACTAATGAATGGAATTAATATTTCATTGGATATGGTCTGGCTGCAAATGAATGCATCATAATTTGATAGATATCGGACTATGTATATGGTGTGAAAACCTACAACTGTTTTCAGTCAATCAAAAATCGTAAATTACTCGTTAGGAGCAGCTAAATATATATTTAGTAAATAAATATTATAATGGCAACATTTTAAGTAATAAATATATTCTACAATAAATGCTATTTTACTGATTTATTATTTCAAGTTTACACAAAAAAATAATTGAAATTGGAAATTGATTTTTAAATTGTATTTATAACGCAAATGATTTTCGTGTTTCATGAGCAATCTATTTCTATACTACTTTGTCGGTCAAATAATAGATTTTTAGAAATACATGCTTGTCTTTTCTATAGAGTAAACTGAAATTGACATTTATGATTGAAAATTCCACTTTGCCGAAGTCTATCAATCGGTTGATCGTCTGTTCCCGTTTGAAATTCCAAGTTAATAATTGAAAAAGGCCGTTCGTTCGTTTTCACGCTCGTTGGGCACATTAGAGATATTCTTGCTTGCATCTTTGAATTGGATATTCATTAAAATTTCTTTCTACATTTTACTTTTTCTTTTCTATCATCTCTACTTACTCTTGTTATTCTTCTGCACGGACAAATTCTGTTTAAACAGACATTTTTTTCTTACTGTGTCCGCAAAAATAAAGATTTTAGTTAATTACTTATTAGACAAATTCGACCAGAAAATCAACTAAATTAAGAATTTTTTTCAATATTGATACCATCAACAATAAAATACAAGCTGTTATATTTAATATGAATTTGAAAATATTTATAATATGTTATTTTATGTACATATGTATTTTAATTATAACTTTGTGCATAGCAAGAATGCTTTTACCACAAAAATGCTAATTAAAATATATGTTAAAATATGTTTCTATTATTGCAATTATATAGAAATATAACGTATATATGTTTGGAATGTTTATTTGGTGAAACGCAAAAATTCCATTATGGTTAGTGATTAGTTATTTGCGTCAGTAAATAATTACTGATAAAAATTGGTCGTATATATTTATAGAAAAATATTAACAATTAATATATTTTTAATACATAAAATGGTTCTGAGACTTATGACTGTGCTTATTTGAAAGTTAAATCCTTAGTTTCGAAAATAGCAAATCCACCAGAGGTAATTGCTTACCGAAGTGGAACAAATCTAAAAATATATGTTTCATCTTGCAAAATGTCAAAATCAACAACCTTTTCTGACATTCAATTAATAAAATATCACTTCATTTCTATTAAATTATGTAATCGTGTAAATAATTTCAAATGCAGCTGTTAAAGCAAATTTCTAGAATTTACTTTTCTCTTACGTATACATATATACAGTAACATGAGAAATAAGACGCGCACGCGCTTTATATGCTATCGCAAGGCCACAGATGTGCGCATAATAACTTGGGATACTAAACGCAGTAATGCGCTGAACGTAAAAGAAAATTAACTACGGTTAAAGAGGAGCAGAGTGCAAACCAGACTATTCATTACCAGTACCCCAGTATCGTGATCGAGGAGATCATGAATAAGTAACAAAATGGCTGAACTCAGCTGCCATCACAGAACGCAATCACAGACTTAATGGACTTTCATGTTGTTAATATTTTACTTCATTTTATTAGCACGAAGCATTTTCTGAATTTCATTCAGAAAAACGAAATTCAGATTTTGTATCTTATTTTTAGAGAATATCCGCAAATAATTGACCAAATTGCAAAAACTATTAAAAATTCTAAGAATTCATACTTTAAAAATCTTTATTGCCTACAAATGAGTTTTAAGCATTCACATATTTTTCCAATCTTCAATCTTTGTTGCCAAGATAACTAATATATAAAATAAATTTCGTGATATAAAAAAATGATCCTATTCTGCAATACGGAAATGTTTAGGAATACTTTCGTAATGTGTATAGAAGAGTTGAAGAAACGAAATATAATAAGCCGTTCAGCAGTGTAGTGTTTCAGTATGTTTTCTGTGGACTGTAATAACAGTAATTTTTTGAGGGTATAGTAACTCGAACCAAACGTGTGGTATTTATTGTAAGTGTATGTTTGTTCTGAATGGAATCGTTCGTTTGTTGCTGTAACCCTCGTGTTCCACCGACATTACTCGATTGTCTTCGCGTGCGTATACGGCCATTTTGGAAATGAAGAATGTCCTCGTTATCACAACATGTAATTTTCTTATCAAATCTTATCATATTTCTGTATTGTAATAACGGGAACATCGAGCTTATATATAGTACAACTAGAGATATAATTTTGAATGGTGTTTTATTAATACTAAAATAGTATATTTACCATTTGGTAATATATAATTTTCAGTTTTCGTATATACATATATATGTAGGATACTACGTAATGTGCATCGTTTATTTCTTTTCGATTTAATTGAGCTATCCAACCGTATCTTAAGATCTCAACCGATTAACATGCGTGTTTGGTTACGTCAGATATTTAAAAAATAAAGTTTACTGACCTCAAACATTATATATAAATCAGCTATCAAATAATTTGGAAGTAAACCTTTAATTATAGAACGTATATCTCTATATACGTTAACAGCCCCCTTTCGTAACAATAACCTATGTTAAACATCACTAATGATAGACTTTATAACGATTATTTTTACCTGTAAGGTATAATTTATGAGTACATTATATCAAGCTTACGTAAATAAAACAAGGATGAAAATAATAAATATTGTCCGCTGGTAGCAATTTGAATTATTATTTATTTTGTCATTATGTTGCATGATCCTGTTTGTTCGTAGATAGCAAAGTTATATCTGGGACGGAATCCGATTTAAAAATGAAAATATACCAGAAGGCATCATTAAAATCATGCAGTTTTATAGAAATTCATTCGATACAATTCGCATTTATATGTATATATAAAAATGATATTGACAAGTATCAATATGCAGCGTACTTTATACGATTGAAGCCAACCAATTATGAGCAAAATGTATTCAGTTTTCCACAAGATATTCAATATACCTCTAAAAATGATTTTACTGACATGTAAGTATGCTCCACCATCAAGTGCCTACTCAACAGGTAAGTTGAAAACGTTATAAGACAACAAATCAGAAAATAATGGAAAATTTTCTATTAGTCGAATTGGTTGTGCTGAGCTTAATTTTTAATGGGACGTTTTTTGTGAAAATATTCCGCAAACATTTTTGTGGCAAGCATTGCGAAGTTTTTTTTTTCCTAAAAGAAGACTTTAACGAGTGACATATAAATTGATGTTCAATATATGAAATATTCACTACATGTAGTAGACATTTCTAAACCATCAAAAGCATTAGTAAAAAGCCCACGTAACACACAGCTTATATAGCAATTATAGCTATCGAAGGATAAGCCCATAACTATGAAATTTTAATGTGTTGTATCGTCACTAGGATACATCGTCCAATATCTCTTATTCGGGCAACGTTGTAGTTTAAATTTGATGTCTATTGGGAACGAATGAGTTAGACAAAGATCCTTCGAGAAATACGGGTGCCATTATGTCCAGCAGCGGGCATCGCAGTAGGACCTCAATTTCTTACCGCGTGTGGCCAGTGGGAGGGCGGGGAGTCGGTTATATTGAGAAGAGCGCAGTGACAAAAAATCATCACACTGGCATGCTGACTTTCGCCGGGCCTTATCTCACCGGACCAAAAGCTATTTTTCTTTCTTGAGCTATGAAATTGGATTCGCCGTTTCTGTCGTCATATTGCTTTTTCATCACCGCCCGCTCGCGCACTGAAAACCTTTGGCTTTTTTTCCTTGTCGTTTTCGTTCATTCGTTTCTCCTCATATACGCGCGGCATCTCGTCATCATCGTGTGTTTTCTTCTTTTCGCACTTCGCCCATCAACTTTTCGCTTTGTCGTGCCAGAGTGTGAGTTTGTCATCTGTGGTCCGTCTTGTCGTCGCATCCCATTTATCTTCTGTCATTAGCGCCTTTGAAAAAATCTACACTTGCCATTGTATTGAATGTTTAATGATAATTCATTTAGACGGAAATTTTATTATTATATTACTAATATATTATATGTATGAATATACTACATACTAATGGGTGATATTTAATAATTCCATTGTTTAAATTGATTTCTTGTCAACATTGTAAAAGTGCTTAGCCAATTGAATTTATTTGTTGTGTTTACCATCAGTATTCCAATAAAACTGTTGCGCATATAATCTACGTTTGTTCGAAAAATGTTCACCATTTATGCGCTTAAACACATGTCACTTTATACCATTGAAATTTTTTGGGACATAGGTGATAAAACCTGAACTATTTATACCAGCGAAATCTCCGCTCGAATATGCAACACACCACCATTAACATCGTCAAACAAATAAATATTTAAACTATAAAATAAATCAGTTAAAATCGCTTCGTACACTAATTTCCACTGGTGGAAATGCAAATATTACGCGTTGGTTGCGTGCTTCACGCTCACCATCACCAGTGGACCAAACCTGAAGCACATTGAAATGAGAGAGGACAGTTGTTTGCATATACGCACATCACCCCGATCTCTGTCACTAGCCTGCAGTTGTGTAAACGGTAGCCATCATGTGACACAGAAACGATAATTGTACATATCGTATATATGATCGGCTATATACACACACATACACACACACATTTACGTACGTGCATTTGCACATATACTCGAACAGAAACGTTGTACACTAAATCACACTGTTAATTTATGTGGCGTCACGCGCATCCGTCCGTCTGTCCATTTTCGCTCGTTGCGTTGCGTCGCCCAGTTCGTATGATTGTTCGCGTATTGGTATGCGTGGAATATGATACGTATGAGTAACTGTGGCAAAATGGGTATATGTGCGTATCACCGAAATAATGTCAAGTCGATCAAATTGAAATCGGTATGGTCCAGACGATCTGGACCCAATTTTCCAGAATACTACAGATGGTAATCAAAAACCTACATATACACTACTGGTATTTTCAGTTCTAAGTTTACTTCCAATATAGTTTACGAAGAATCTTCAAAAAAGTGAAATAAATTGTTTATTGTGACCACATTATACGCATGTTCATTGATTTCTATTCAGTAACCACAATAAACTTTGTTTATACGCCATAACTATCAATATATATCTATATACGTATAATAGTTTAGGCTTGACTTCACAACCCTCTCGTATATAATATATTGTTTCCGAGAGTCTGCAGAAACTGTTAAAGGAATCAATTTGTCAATAGTGTAAGTAATGACCATTTTTCGGACGCCGTCGAGATATTTGTCTAAGTTAATGAAGTCTTCGTGTCGACGGTGACTGAGCATCGTGTCACTCGACGCTTCTGTTCTCATTTATTTTCTCAGTGGCGTGGCATTTGTGTTTGCCAGAATACCGCTTCGATCTACGCACTTTTCTGTCCTCGGCGTGATGGTCAAGTCGTTGTTGTTTACGCATAAGTTTTGTCAGACAGCTAATAGAAGCCAATATACGCTCAACCCATATTCACCAGAATAGTAACAAAAGAATTTTCAAAACATAATACGAATGCGGAAATTCTATAAAATACCCACAATGGCTTGCAATGAACTTTCTTATACGTTTAGATAAATTTACATAAATTTTGAATATTTCAAGAAATTATAATTAATAAATTAAAATACTTTCAAAAATAGGAGGTTCTCTTGCCATATACAAAACGTAAGTTTCATAATTTTTCCTGCAGTTGTTTAGGCTGCAGAGCGCTCACACACACACACACACATACACACATTCCAAAAATAGTTCAATTCAGGGAAGGTCAAAAGGTAGATTTCCGTAAAAATTTCGAGATTAAACCTATCAAACAATACCAACTAAGCCGAACACACTAGATCGCACAGCAACAATCCTCTTCAATAGTAATTCATCAAGATCTCATGCCGTTTCCATTACCACTACTGTCCTCTTGCGGCAACCTGTTGAACAAACTCAAGTTCCGTTCTGTTGTTTGACTGACATCCGCACACCCAACCGCATACGCACGAACACACATACATTCATTCCCGTACACAACAATCCAACTTTTTGTGTTGTTGAACACTTTTTTCCCCTTCACTGATCGTGCTTTGGTACTTAAAGCGTTCCGCGCATTGGAAATGAAAAAAAGCTGTAATCTTGTTTATAAAATAAAATAAAATAAAAAATAGTATTCATGAATTTGTTATATTTGTCTGGGCAAATCGTTTGTAAATCTGATTTTGATGTTTCGTTGATTTCGTACGTCAAATATAAATTGTATGTTTAAATCGATTGGGAATTGATTTGCATATAGAATCAGCACATGAATATCTGTCTGATTGCTTAACAGTAAAGTTCATCAGAGAAAAGATGTATATTAATATTACAAATATTGCTTAATTATACTTCAAATATGGATATGATTTAATACTGCAGCGTATATTTCATAAAATATGCTTGCTATATATCGAATAGATGATTCATTAATTTGAGTTACAAAAACATAATAAAATAAAGCAAAATTAGCACTAATTCAAGTTTCATTCGTAGCAGGAAATCCTCATTATGCTTCTTGTATTTTATTACATTACTATTTTTCGTTGATTTAAAAAACTATACAAAAGCGTTATTTGTTATATCAGAGAATTAGATCGATTGTAATTATGTCTTTTTTGCGATGATTGTAATAATTTCGTGCTGATTTGAGAGCATCCCCACAGTGAGCCAGCAGATGCCGCAGTATGGAAATTCCTATTAATTTCATCATGAATATGCGACAGCCGGAGAAGAATGTTTAATCAGATACTGTGATCCACAAAGGATGTTTGCATGTTTTGCTATTGCAACATTCTTGATATCAGTCATTCTCAAAATGTCTCAGATTAACAGATTATGTATTTATAATATATGTATATGTGTTAAGCTGCTTAACTATAACGTAGTCGCTAGTAAATAATTTCCTCTTTATACAAACCAGTCAAAATATTGCATATATTTTTAAAAATAGTTACCTGCCGCAATTTTTTTTTATATATATACATATGCATATTTCTTTGAAAATTTTGGAATTATTGTTTAATATGAGTAATATGTCGAAAACCCAAATTGTGATGTGTTAAAATTAAAAATCAACTATAAAATTGAATGCCCTAGCGCTATGGTAGATCTGAGTTTTCAATAAATAAAAATAATTTGTTTGTATATATATATATATATAAATATTATTGATAAATGATGACATGTTAGATACCGCTGAATTAACGCAATTAATCCGCACTTCTTGTGTGGGAGCTCGATCAGACCCAACATCCACGATAATCCAAACAAACGAACGCTAACTAACCACGAGTGTATGCCGGCCGTAATCTCCGCGTATGGCTTTCTAATTGAGAGATAGCAGACTCTTCTTTATACTCTGTTGCAATTCCACCAAGAGAATAAGGGAAAAAGTGGTTCTGGAAGCCAATTTGATACAGCTTGTGTCACGATAACTCATGTTATGAATGTAATATATATTTAAATAATAAATGGTGATGGTGTTATGAAATAAAAACGGTATATTTATTATTGGATATTATGAACGTATCGTGGCAATAATACAGAGACGCTGGCAGTCGTGGTTTGGTAGCGTTAGAGAATAGATCGATACTGAATTGTAACTAATAGAAAATATTAGGTTTGTTTCAGATGCAGTATGCACAACGGCGCCCAACGATAGGCGTATTTAGGGCCTTGGCATTCTATGTATTTTATGTATATTTATGTTATCATGGTGCACCATTGATTTGTTTATGTATGTAAATCATGTATGAACTGCCATTCTCTCCTAGCACTTTCCAGTATGGGAGACGTCCCATACTGCGGGGTCTCTTCGGAGTGCCCAAGGAACGTGTCCGAAAGGATGCGTTCCAGTCGTAGACTACGCGGTCAGTCAACTGTCGTGGCTGACAGTTGCTACTGCCGTTAGGCATGGGTCTGATCCACCCTGCAGCTGCCTCCTGGGGGCTGCCGTTGGCCACGGAGCCCCAGTTGAGAAGAAAGCTATGCTTTTGGCGTCGGTATACTGCTACTACGATATCCCGTCTGAGGACCGATGTGCGTAGAACCGCCGGTGGGTGGGGACACGACACGGTGCCCGGGGATGCAGGTTAAACGAACTGATTGGGGCGCCTTAGTGCTAAATGGACCCAATCAGAAAAGAGTAGCTGGGGCGCCTTAGGGCTAAATGGACCCAATTAGAATAGAGTTGCCATTATGCCTTATATTAGGTCGAGTTTCAGGTAATGACTCCCGGTTGTGAAGGTTCTGGAAGGCAAGTAGCTATGGACTACTGGCCATGCAGGACCAACCGAGACGGAATGCCATACTATGCTATGACAAACGGGCGCGGTATATCCGAGCTGGGTTTCATAGCGAGTCCGGTTAACTGGCAGGAGGTGAGGGTGCGAAGCACCCCCGTAAGTATCGCTAATATGACCTTGATAAAGCTACCATAACTATGTGAGTATTGTTTATTATATATCACCGTGGGAGGGGTCCAACCCCTTCCACCGTTGTTCCGAGGCGTGTATGCCGATTAGGATAGACCCGTACTGCCAGTGGTCACGTAATAATATATTTATCTGATTAAGTGTGTATTGCGTGGGTTTTTATTGTATTGTATCTTGATCACTGATTGCGATCAGACGTGCGACCAGAATAAAGAAAAAGATAGACAGAAATCTACATAGTGCATTATTTGCTTCAACCTCTACTTTCGTCTTCACATATCAGAAGTGGGATTACAACTCACGAGCATGTACACTAACCCAACTGAGCCCCGGGTTCATGCCAACGATAAAAGAGTACGTCATTACGCAATGAATGAGAGCAGCACACCTGACAATTATCCCGATTTTACTGGAGGGCCACCCCATCAAGACGTGCAGGTGCCTAGAACTACGAGTGATAATGTGGTGCGTAATATAATGAGCGGAGCGGTACACGCTGGTACAACTCGTGAAATTAGATCTTGTTCGGTTCCTCAACAAGTGCCTACATTGAGTGTTGCCGATGACCACAGTGATGTAGCTGGCAGTAATACTGCATTTGCTACGACCTACGGGCCTGGTAATAACTATGCACGACGCCGACGCGAAAGTACTTCCTCGCCAAGCTCGCCTGTTCGCCAAAAACGAGCCCGATGTTCCCATTCTACGGAGGCTTCGAAAACATCTGAGCAGATTAGTGAATTAGCATCGATAGTAAAGCAGCTAACCGGAGTGGTACAGGTTCAGGCGTCTACATCAAGACATTCCCCTAGAACTTCGGAAGTTCATCGCGGAAATGCATTGCCTTCTTTCAACCCTGAAGATCCTGCACAGGACATATCAAAATGGATCTCCAAGGTCGACGAGTTGCAGGAAATCTTTCACTGGTCTGAAGAAACCACGATTTATCACGCGTTAGAAAAGCTAAGTGGATTGGCAGAAACATGGTATAAAGGACTGCCGACGATCCGTTTCTCGTGGACAGAATGGAAGGATAAATTACAACGGGCATTTCCGGTCCAGAAAGACTACTGTACCCAACTCGAAGAAATGCTACGTCGAAAAAAAAGACCGGATGAAACAATGGCGCGATACTTCTATGAGAAAGGATCACTTGTTTCGGGGTGTAGAATATTCGGCAAGGATGCGGTTTCTTGCATCGTCGGTGGGATTATGGACCCACACGTCAAGGATATCGCCAAGTCACATAACTACGACAACCCCGAGGCTCTTTTCGAATATATTCGGAACATAGATGACAAACGAGCAGCGGTCACTGATATACGTAACCCTCCAAGAGGTAATATGGGTCGAGCTAGACTTCAACGTGCATTTATACGTCCCAGTGGGAACAATAACCGCCAAGTTACGTGTTATTCCTGTGGTCAGGTGGGCCATAAGTCAATAGCCTGCCCACAAAGACATAAATGGTGCAAACAATGCCGGGTTAATACCCACGGAGAACAGACCTGTCCGAAAAAGCCGAAAGCCAGTAGCACAACCCTTACAATGTCGAAAGCAATATCCAAAGAGAATGAGAAATTCTTCGTCAACTCATTCGTCAATGGTACCCTAATAAGAGCGTACGTGGATTTTGGTAGTGGATGCGTCACTATTAGGCAAAGCGTAGCAGACAAACTCGGTCTAACTATAGATCCGAATTCGCGAAAAATCATTCGAGGCTATGGAAACGGCTGTGTGCACACAATGGGGTCAACCACGTTCAAACTAAATGTTGACAAAGCAGCCGCAACCGTGGACGCAGATGTTGTTCCAGATGAAGTGCAAACGATACCACTACTCATTGGACAGCCGTTCACTGAAAAACCTCACATCGTAGTCAACAAAGATTCACTAAATTTGCACATCTACGAAGTGCTACCAAAAGAAGCAGTATCGGTAACGAATACAGAGCATCTGGATGCCAAGAAGCTGTGGGTAAAACAAGCTACAGTTATTCCTCCACATTATATTGGACATGTTAATGTTGATACGCGGGACAATCACCTTGGTGATTTCTATGTTGAAGGTATTCACCAAACGCAAGGCGATCAGGAGTATTGCATTCTCGATACGATACTAAATCTTAACAACGAACGAAATGCAATTCTACCTATTTTGAACCATTCCGAAGAAGAACTCACACTACACCCACACAAGTTAATTGGTCGTGGTTGGCCATGTCAAAAAGAATTAATATTGAACCGACAGGAAACAAATATCTTGAGACTAACGGAATATTCAAAACTTGACCTAAAAGGAATCAACGTAGGAATAATACCACCCAACGAGTTAGAAAGACTTACGGAACTACTTCAAAGCTACTACACTTGTTTTTCGGCCACTCTAAAAGAGTTGGGGCAAACTAAGTCAACAGAAATGGATATAACTCTGACCGATCAGACGCCAATTACTTATAGGCCGTATCGTCTTTCTTATAACGAAAGAGAAAAAGTAAGGAATATAGTCGGCGATCTTCTAGAAAATGGGATTGTGAGAGAGTCAAATTCACCGTTTGCATCTCCGATCTTACTAGTGAAAAAGAAAAATGGTACCGACCGTCTATGCGTTGATTACCGGAAGCTGAATAGTAAGACTATAAAAGAACACTATCCTCTGCCAAGGATCGATGACCAACTCGATAGATTATACGGATGTCGTTATTTTACCAGCCTTGACCTCAGCAATGGCTATCATCAAATACCTATTTCGGAAAAGTGCAAACACCTTACCTCGTTCGTAACGCCCGATGGGCAATACGAATACAACCGAATGCCATTTGGATTAGTGAATGCACCAAGTGCGTTCCAACGGCTAATCAATAAAATACTGGGACCACTACGATACGACTCGGTCACTGTATATCTAGACGACATTCTCATACCCAGCAAAACGATTTCGGCTGGTATAGATATGCTCGAGAGGGTATTGATTGCGATAAAAGATGAAGGGCTCACACTCAACCTGGAGAAATGTTCTTTCCTGCAACCAAAAATTAATTATTTGGGATATGACATCGGTCCAGACGGAGTGCGACCCGGAGAGCAAAAACTGAAAGCCCTTAAAGAATTTCCGGCTCCAACAGACGTACACAGTGTACGACAGTTCGTAGGCCTCGCGTCTTATTTTCGGAAATTTATTCGAAATTTCGCGATCATCGCGAGACCTCTTACTAGCCTTCTCAAAAAAGACCAGCAATGGAAATGGACATCTGCGCAAGACGACGCATTCTTAGTTCTAAAAGAAAAACTTTCGAAACAACCCGTCTTAGCATTATTCAATCCTCAAGCCATCACGGAGGTGCATACGGATGCAAGCAAGAAGGGACTTGGTGCTATACTACTACAAACACAAACAGACGGATCATTACATCCAATAATTTATTTCAGCCGACAAACCACAAACTGCGAGAAAAGATACCACTCGTACGAATTAGAAGTCCTGGCAATTGTGGAAGCTCTAAAGAAATTTCGCGTGTATCTGTTGGGGATTAAATTCAAAATCGTAACCGACTGCAACGCAATAAAAACAGCACAGACCAAACGAGACTTGGTACCGAGAATCGCAAGGTGGTGGCTTCTCTTGTCAGACTTCAATTTTGATGTCGAGTTCCGTCCCGGACAACGTATGGCACACGTGGATGCTTTAAGCCGTAATCCAGCAGCATCAGATATCCCGACCGATACGGTTGAAATATTACACGTCCAAACTGCCGATTGGGTATTGGCGGGACAGATGTCGGATAAAAAACTTCAATACATTCACAATATTCTATCTGAGCCACCAGAAACGGCTGAGGAGAAAAAAATTTATAAAGACTATGCTCTCCGCAATGGAAGAGTATATCGAATTACCACACATGGAATACAGTGGGTGGTTCCACGCGGAATGCGTCACCAAGTGGTAAGAATGGCACACGACGAACTTGGACACTTCTCTACACATAAAACCATAAAGAAGCTCATCGAAAATTATTGGTTCCCACGAATGCGCGCTTATGTTGAAAAATATATAGCATGTTGTCTCCCATGTTTATTTAATAAACGTCCATCGGGGCGTAAACCTGGCTTCCTACACCCCATCGAGAAAGTACCGATCCCGTTCCATACGGTACATCTGGATCACTTGGGACCATTCACGAAAAGCAAGCGGACAAAGTCTTACATCTTGGTAGCTGTGGAAGCTTTCACAAAGTTTAGCGTCTTAAAAGCTGTCCGTAGCACCAACAGCAAACCCGTCATTGACATGCTTAAACAGATTGCTATAACGTACGGAATACCATCACGCATTATTACGGATCGTGGCACGGCGTTCACCTCAAAAGCATTGAAACACTACTGCGAAGAAGTAGGAATCAAGCACGTGATGAACGCTGTCTCTACGCCGCGTGCGAATGGACAAGTAGAGAGATTTAATAGCTCTATCCTATCTGCTCTGAAAGCTTCATCCTTGAATGAAGAAGACTGGGATTTAGTACTGGATAAAATACAATTCGCTCTCAATAATACAATACACCAAACCACGGATAAAACTCCCTCAGAGATACTATTCGGGTTTAAACCACGCTCTAGCGTCGATGGTTCGTTGACTGCAGAAATACAGAGCATACAAGAAACAATAACTGATATTCATGCGTGTCGAGAGAAAGTATTGAATAAGATAATAGCGGCTCAGGCTGCACAAAAATCATATTTTGACAGAAAACGCGCGACACCTAGAAGATATATCAAGGGCGACATCGTACTTGTAGAAAAGACACAATCATCGGAAAGCGGAAGTCGCAAACTCTTGGCAAGCTACGTTGGCCCATTTCAAATAAAAGACGTTCTTCCTAACGATCGCTATCGTGTAATCGATTTGCCAGGAACCACTAGGACTCAGCGTGCTCAGTATGATAACATTATCGCGGTGGACAAACTCAAGCCATATGTACCAACTGGTGGAATCTCGGATGAAACGAGCGATGGTAGTGGCGAAGAAGAAATTCTCAGCGAATCAGAGACAGGGAACGAATCAAATGATTAAAATAATTGGAAGAATAGGGGTGAGGCTCCTCGAGGACGATGAGGAAGCAGGACGGCCGAATGTCACGATAACTCATGTTATGAATGTAATATATATTTAAATAATAAATGGTGATGGTGTTATGAAATAAAAACGGTATATTTATTATTGGATATTATGAACGTATCGTGGCAATAATACAGAGACGCTGGCAGTCGTGGTTTGGTAGCGTTAGAGAATAGATCGATACTGAATTGTAACTAATAGAAAATATTAGGTTTGTTTCAGATGCAGTATGCACAACGGCGCCCAACGATAGGCGTATTTAGGGCCTTGGCATTCTATGTATTTTATGTATATTTATGTTATCATGGTGCACCATTGATTTGTTTATGTATGTAAATCATGTATGAACTGCCATTCTCTCCTAGCACTTTCCAGTATGGGAGACGTCCCATACTGCGGGGTCTCTTCGGAGTGCCCAAGGAACGTGTCCGAAAGGATGCGTTCCAGTCGTAGACTACGCGGTCAGTCAACTGTCGTGGCTGACAGTTGCTACTGCCGTTAGGCATGGGTCTGATCCACCCTGCAGCTGCCTCCTGGGGGCTGCCGTTGGCCACGGAGCCCCAGTTGAGAAGAAAGCTATGCTTTTGGCGTCGGTATACTGCTACTACGATATCCCGTCTGAGGACCGATGTGCGTAGAACCGCCGGTGGGTGGGGACACGACACGGTGCCCGGGGATGCAGGTTAAACGAACTGATTGGGGCGCCTTAGTGCTAAATGGACCCAATCAGAAAAGAGTAGCTGGGGCGCCTTAGGGCTAAATGGACCCAATTAGAATAGAGTTGCCATTATGCCTTATATTAGGTCGAGTTTCAGGTAATGACTCCCGGTTGTGAAGGTTCTGGAAGGCAAGTAGCTATGGACTACTGGCCATGCAGGACCAACCGAGACGGAATGCCATACTATGCTATGACAAACGGGCGCGGTATATCCGAGCTGGGTTTCATAGCGAGTCCGGTTAACTGGCAGGAGGTGAGGGTGCGAAGCACCCCCGTAAGTATCGCTAATATGACCTTGATAAAGCTACCATAACTATGTGAGTATTGTTTATTATATATCACCGTGGGAGGGGTCCAACCCCTTCCACCGTTGTTCCGAGGCGTGTATGCCGATTAGGATAGACCCGTACTGCCAGTGGTCACGTAATAATATATTTATCTGATTAAGTGTGTATTGCGTGGGTTTTTATTGTATTGTATCTTGATCACTGATTGCGATCAGACGTGCGACCAGAATAAAGAAAAAGATAGACAGAAATCTACATAGTGCATTATTTGCTTCAACCTCTACTTTCGTCTTCACACTTGTTATGTTAAGTTTTTTTTTATTATTATAATAAGCCAGTATCAGTGCTCGATTTAGTCGCAATCCACGTTGATCAAATATTCTATCATCACATACATTAACCATTTATTCGTAAATCAATGAATACTTTGTCAAATGAATTAGAAATTAGAAATATCGAAAAAGTAAATTTTTGTTGTAATACCAAGTAGATAATTATTTAATATTACGTATCAATCAATTCAGTAAAAATAATGATAGTAGTCGTTTACATATTAAATTTTGCAATGATTAAATAAAATTTGTATTGGAATTTATGGCAACGCTATAGAACAAATTTAATCTTGTCTGAGCTATGGGAAGCAGTTCCTCTTAATCAATGAGTATGCATTTTTTGCTATTTTTTCATTAAAATGTTCTGATATCATATTTAATCTTTTTCCTCTCATTTTCCATGTCAAAAGATTTTGCTAAATTGAATTTTGCATCTAATTTTTATAATATTATATTTTAGAAAAATGCACAAAGAAATCATATAATTAACGTTGCTCATGCTTTAAGATACGTAAAGTCTATTATAAAATATGAAACATGCTATAGAAAAATAAATACTATAAAAATGCTAATTTAATTTAAAATGATGAATTATTCCAAATTACAATCATCTAATGACTTCTCAAAAGTAAATTATCAAAAAATTGTTTCAAGCGAAAGACTTTCCGTATTAAGTAGTTGAATTATATTTATTTTTCGTCGGAAAGAATAAATTTGACTCTCGAATTATAATACATGGTAGCTAAATATGAGCTAATGTCTATTCCAAAGAAACAGCTACAAATGTATTAAGAATATTAGATGAATTCGTTTCATGTGAAGGTCTATATTTAAAATGAACATTTTAATTAAATTATATAGTAACAGACGAACATGAAGTTATAAAACATATAGACATTTCATCAGCCTGGCAACAATGTTTAATTCTGTTGAAGCATGGTATTCAACCATATTGAATGCATGAGCGTTACATTTCCCGCTTTTTGACACATGTCCAGTCCACCAAATGACATAGATATGCCCGAGTCGCAACGGCCTCACTGTGGCATAAATAAATTACGTGAACAAAATCAATACTTATGCAAGCCACGAACAATTACATTATTCAAAATTATCCCTCGGATAATTTCGCTAGTAGATCCCTCAACTCTATTGGAATATTGTTTAAATTGTTATTTTTACATTGAGAAGCTGTATTTTTCTAAAAATACCAAACTTATACTCCCGATTGAATTACAGAATATATCAGAAAAATTCTTCAATAGTAAACGTTTTGTTCATTTTAATTAAAATTTGATTCAATTTTTTTATGATCGTTTTTGATATCACACATTTTACGCTTTGATGGTATGTGAAATTTTCAATTATCAAAATGTCAACATTTTTCTGTAGTTTGGTTGTGCCTAATTTTTAAAATGAATAACCAAGAAAAATGGTTTTTTTTGACGTAATTTAAAAACAGATATGTGTAACAATTATTAACTTATGATTATATTTGTTTTAATAAAATCAATATACAAAATATTATTTTCCTAGATAATATATATTGAATTTATGTAAAATATGTTAAATCGAAATGAACATAATAAATAAATTTGCTTAAAGTTATGAAAATTTTCATTTAATTAATTATATACTAATTTAATTAATGCAGTATTCAAATGATAACGGCTTCTATTCGAATAAATACAGTAAAATATTTGGTTCAAACTCAAATTTCCGGCTGTATATAAATATATCAAATTATTTAACTGAATTGATTATCATATAGTACTTATTGGTAGAATATTAATAAATATGTAGAAATGGGACGACTAATATGGTCCACTGAAAATTTACCTATTTAAGCAAATGTAAACGTCAAATATTTATCTAACACGTATAGTTTTCTAATTTTATAAATATTTATTGGTACCGCAGAAAATATTGAACAAGTTCGACACTTTATAATATTGATGAATGCGAATGTTTTTTGGCGTGGGAATATTATTCTATCTTATTATCGAGATTGAAGACAATAGGTAAAGTTTGGCAAGTGTACGTATCGTGTATATGCGATTGTTTCGCCATGTCTTGTCGAGGCAGTGCACGATTCAATCTACGGTATCTGGAAGCGTGCGGCTTAACTTAGGTCAAGTTAAGTTAGCGATGCTGCGTCCAAGGCTCTGCACTAATTACTCCCTAATTGTCCAGATTTTGCCTTGCTCGTGGTTGGGCTTAGGGCACTTTCACAACATAGTTTTCGACTGAGTTTCGAATGGGTCGGTCGGAGAAGGAAGTAAGATCGCGAGAGGCGAGCATTTCACAATACACTCACTTAAATACACATACATACTTACAAACATACATACACCCTAAATGAAGCAGAATCTCATGTGGTTACACAGTACACGAATACATATATATATATATATACAAGATGCGTGGTCTCGGCATTAACCATTCCATCTAATGAGAAATTCATGACGCTTTAGGGTGTTTGGTTTACGAAGTAATTAGGACATAATTTATACGGGAATATCATATATAGCTCTACATATCTTTAATTCTGGTTCCTCAAAGCGTTTTGCAAGACTAATTTTTAACTCACTGAAGAGCTAAAGTGTTTCTGTAAGTATCTAGGAATGAAAAACTCTTTAACAAAAATTCCGTCTTTCATCGTCCTTAATCCAAAAATATATGTAACGCATTTAACAAACTGAGATTTTAATAGTCGCTCACTTGGTTACATAAGATCGAAATTGTTGATAATTGAAATTATGACGATCCTTTTCAATTGATATCTGTGATTTTTTTTTTTTAATTTTCTGTTATATTGATGGTAATAGTACGTTTATTATTTTATTTATATAGATACGCAAAATAGCACCGTATGCATCTTTGTTTCGCTAAAGTTTGCTTCTATTAAATTCGACTAAATTAAGTTGTTTTATATGTTAAGCTCACTCTACATGCCGTATGAAAGCTTTAGTATTTTATTGTGCAGATGTGTTAAATTGACCGTAAACAAAATGTATGTGTATATTAATTGACATCAATTTATAATGTTCATTGCTATCAATTGTTTAAGGTCCGCTGATTATTAAAATACCATATTCAGTAAATAATACATCATATAAACATCACTGGCAGGGTTTTTAATTTTACATATTTATTTTTATAATAAATCTTTTAACAATGCAAACTAAATCTACTTTATAATTTAAAATATGCTTTTCCTAATGAGAATACACATCAAAATATTTACCGGATTATAAAGTTGAAGGCAACTTTTTAGTCCTTCTTAGTCCCACAGATACATAATTAATAACGATGTTCTTGCCGGCTGCTTAAATAAATTATCGTTTTCTCAGCTTTGTTGCAGAGATTGCCAGTTGCATATAAAATAAACCCAAGGTTCTAACTGTCCATTTCTCAGCATATTTTGGCGTCTGATAGTAGCTTTTTCAGTTTACGAGTATTATTGATCAACACAAATAAAATAGTGATTTCATAATATATTGCTCGTAAATGTTATCATTCCCCTTTTAGACCTATGCGTGCATCTTTCATTTTCAGTTTAATCCAAAAGCAGTGGTTGTATATTTATTTAACTAGATTCTAGATATCTCATTCGGGAAACTTATTTATTGTCTCATTTTGCGGTTTGCCAGGAAATAAAATTGGTAAACTATTCGTTGCGGCAGCGTTTTGCTGGCAACCGAATATAAATCGGAAGTATTATGTGTTGTATTTCTTCGCATTCGATTGCGATTTAATTGAGTTTGTGATTGTCCAATAAATCAAATAAAATTATTGGTTTGGTTCTATTCAGTATTCCGTTCTCAATATATGTTCAATAAAATTTATCACAGTGGTATGTTAAGCATTAATACCGCCTTTATGTTGATGAAAAATAAAACTAAATTGTTTTCGTATATAGTACATATTAAATTTACGGAAAGATTTTATAATTTTATTAGATATAAAAACTTTCTCAAGAATCTACGCTGCGCTGCAAACATGATGCGATACTATTTTAAAAAATAAAAACAAAATAAAATGTAAATTCTTGTAAAGGGTAAACTGATACCAGTTTTCCATGGACGTTAGGAAATGCTAACAAGCTTCATGAAATCAGATGCTTGGAATTTAATAGTATTTTTTGCTTCTGCCTGTGAGTAATATTTGAATATTTTATAACAAGAGAAAATATTTAAAAGTCTGAGATATTATATGGATCTTACGTGGAAAAAAAACATAACTGCATGGACGGAAGTTCTGCAGATTTAACACTAATTGCGGATGAAATAATTCAAGGAAAGATCGTTAATTATGACACGCAATAAAGTTTTTGCTACAATATATATATATATATATATATATATATATATATATATATATATATATATATATATATATATATAATACATATATAGTAAATATTTATGCTGTTTTCTAAAGTTAAATGTGGCTGCTTTTCTGAAGCACAATAACTCGCGAGATAATAAGCCTATAGGATCTATAATGCTAACAGCAATAATTGTTCATCCATTGGTTATGTATGGCAAATGGCATGTCAATCGGTTCAGTATCTTCACAGAAGAAGGATCTACAAATGTAGTCTTACGAGCGACGATTGGCATTCAAGTATACGAATCATATATTTTGAATGTTTTATAAGATGATATCTTATATTATACGATATAAATGATTTTTTATACATGGCAATCCATAATTTTGTTGTTGATTTATTTTTTAATAAATACTCATTACTTCATATTTTGCAATCTAAAGTATTCGTTAGTATGCAAGTAAAATTTTTATCGAAATAGAAAAATTAGTAATACATATCTAAATCAAATTAACTGCGCAATTTTTTTATAACTTTCGATAGTTGAGTATACAAATAAATGAAAATTGCAAATGAAATACAGTAGATGTTATATTCGACTGGCAACACGGATTGCCCAGTTTTGCTACGAAAGGTATAAATATGAATGCATTGATTTTCTATTTAATTTTCAGGCTTCGTGATTTAGTGTGGCTTTTATATTTTTGGCCCGAGTGTGGCGTCATGTGGTGAAGGCGCTTTGGTTGACCACACGCCTCTCTGCCTGTGACAGTTTCGTCTATATAAATGAAACTTTGAAACCAATTCTGATAAAGACATGGTGACATATTATACCATTACTTCACTCGTTTTGCCAACGATATGACTAAATTAATTCTATCAAAACTGTGCTGTTATACCATAAACTACTAGACAAAGAATTCTTTTTCAATAAATTTACAATAAAACGCTTTCGAAATTTGTAAGTACATATATGAGAATAAATAAAATATTTATTAATTAAATATTTTGATCATATTATTTATATTAAATACTAATTAACTCACCATTTTGCTCTGCTAGAAGTAGATGTCATGTTTGAAACATGTAAACCGACACTGCATTAGAAATATTATAAACTCATACGTATTTTGTATTAAATAATTTACATTTGATTAGTTGTAGTAAGCGTTAACGTTCAAAACATACAATGCACTGACTGAAATTTTCAATTACGAACTATGTATATGTTTGACGCTTCACTTATTGACCGGTCAACACCGGTTTTGGTATCAAAAATATGAATATTAAGTATTTATATTCACTACTGGTTTCTATCTCATTTTGTCAGTGTATGTTTTTCTATCCAAGTTTACGTACGAATAATGTTAAACGAATATAATTTTTGAAAATATCTTTTAATGTCTATTTGCAATGAAGTGATAGTGATTTTTATAAATGATAGAAAGTGCTCTTAAAATTTTATTCCAAATATTAGTTGAAGCTTAAATTTGATGTGAGTTAAAGTTAGCAAAAATTAGTTTACTAAATTATTTATTTCACATTATAAATGGAATCGTACGGTATTACAATACATTATGAGTAAGTAATTGAAATTTTCTATAATTACATAGACATATAGTAGTACGGGTAGTGTAAGCTAAATGTAATAGCATCATATATTTCTATATAGCCTATAATCCGTAGAGGTAAAATAATTTTAAGGTATCCATATTTATTTGTAACTAGCGTGTATTGCCAAAGCGTAATATAATCAAAATCAAATGCATGATGGCAGGCATTCGTGTCTGATAGTCGTATTTCTCTCACCAATATTCAAATAATAAAGAAACAACAAACAGAACTCATATTGTTCATCTTTATTACGTATAATTAGTGTTTGTGAAACAAGAATTTCCTCGGCGAGCCATCACAGGTATGGGACGATTAATATCGCAAAACGTAACAGTTTTTAATTAGTGTTATTTTGTATGCAAAACAATGGAAAATCTCTCGTTCCCGCGACCAAACTAATAACGAAAATATGAAAGGTAATTATTCATGAAATTTACATAAACATGACGCATGCTGATTCCGGACACCCATAAATATCTTTGTAATGTGTACTCACGCGGCTCACGTGCCCGATTTTAACCCGAGTCGCGCGCTCCATGTTTTTCGCCAATGCGAAAAATCGTCCAATAATTTGTATTTAATATTTTCATGAAATACGTACAAGTTATGGGGAAAATAAAAGTTTGTTACTGTTTACAATCATTGGGGATTTTGTTTATTTAACTTTCGTATGAATTGCAAATTGTTGGTTTATCTATCAACATTTCACATATAGGCTTACTCGTTATAGAATTCTGTATTTACATGTCGTTAATTTTTTGGCTATAAATAATGAATATGTATGTTGTGTTCACGTAAGTATAAGGGTCAATTTTATCAGTATCGAACACCGACTATAGTTAGCGAGCATTCCTACGAAAAGTGAAGCCAAGCACCACAAGGAAGTTGGGCGCATCTGTGCAGAAAAGGAAGTAGTAAATAAAGGGGCCTTATCTATTACAGCCAATAATTACAGCGCGGGGTGTATTTGAAAGAAGCAATTATTTACATTGTATAAGTCTGAAACGTGGTGCTTTAGTAATCTTATCAGTTTTGAGTCCGGAGGGGTTGACCAGTGACAGCGTTTACATTACTTTCGCAGTGGGGCATCTTATAACTTACGACTTTCCTGCCATAGTAACGACTGAAAGTAACATCATTTAAGTTAATATGAAAGAATCATCCGTTTAAATTTTTATATAATGTAATTATTAGTTTAAATGTCAATTTAATACATTATTGTTGGAAACCACATTCGGCGTCATGATTTCACGGTACTTGCGATCGAACAATTTGTTAAGCTGTCTCTTTTTTTTGCTATCAATAACGAAAAGCGAATAAAATAATTGTCTTAAATTCAAAAGTAGCAATATCAACAGAATTTAATTAGAGCTACATATATTAATTTGTATTCTTATGAAAAGACGTAATAAATTGGTAATTTTCTATTCTAAATAACTTCCTGTCAGGAATAGTATATTTTTACATTAATTGTTACTTTTGTTTAAGTAGCGAAACTTAATCCATTGTTTTTAAACCTATTAATTTCTTAAATACGATGATAATTGGTTTCTTTTGATTCATAAACTTTTGCTAACATTTTCAAGGTGTTATTCTTATTGATCTTATAATTAGTAAAGTAGTAAAATATCTAATTTAATGGCGATAAAAATGCCAATTTAATATCTCGATTAATTAGGACGACATCTAAGATTGAAATCCAATATGGGACGCTTGCGTTTTGGCGGTGCATAGCATCGAGTTTGTAGCGGCCGCATGGTTAGGGGTTGCAGGCTAGCGAGGTCTTAGCACGAGGGCGAGTTTAGCGGGAAATTTATTCAGGTCCGTGCCAATAACTCCAGGCTAGTTTGTAGTTCACAGATAAGACGGTAACTGTTTGAAAACCGTTTTCATGCTATAGTACACGTATACCACCATCGTACGTAACATACCAATCTTATAATGAATCGTCAGCTATAACCATTTTAACCAAACCAATAAAACAATATGGTTTTGCATAATTTTAATATATCACATTCGATTTATCAATAACCCACATCGAATTTGCTCTAATGTTAACAATGTATGTCATGATATTCAGCAAGTTATTATTATTTCCGGTAATTGTTTTATTGTTCAACGAAGAAATTATATAATTTTATAAAAAATATCTACTATAAGTTTGTCGATAATTTCTTCTTAAATGTATGTGATCAGGAAGATATGTTCATATTTGTTAATATATGTGTATAAGTAGAATTAGTAATCTGAATATAACATCACGTTGATTAAGCACATTAAAAATAATTCATTGAATTTATGCTGAATCGTTGAATAGCTTTGTTATTATTGATTTAAGGCTCATCAGAAACTAATATACCAATTGAATTTTATGTCACTCCAGAATACGGTATGAGTCGAAGCTTATTCTTATCTGAAATTTTGCAGCACTCACAAGTGTAGAATAAAAATTGACACCAACTATATTGCTATCGTATCCAAACAGAAATAAAATAAATCCGAGAAAGACAGTGACAATCTTATTTAAAACTGTCGGAAACTTTTGTTAGTTCGCACACCGGATAGACTAAGAATCGAATGAAATTGTCTAAGTATAAAAGGATGTGGCTGTTCTATCTACGTCGTATTCTCTAGAGAATTGAAGCGAACTTTGTTTTCTGATATGTTCTGATTGAAGTAAATGAGTACAAAATAGGTTTAAGCTCACTTGGTGTACTCTGCGGAAATTTATATATATATATATATATATATATATATATATATATATATATATAAAGAAAAAAAAAGTAAATAGAACTGCATTTCCAAGTGGTGTGACGGTAAGATGTACAAAGCAGATATGGAATGGAAGACGAAGTCATGTCTACTTTTCTTTGCTGATTCCTTCGGAGAATACTCATCCAGCATGGACCGTATTAGTGCAAGTTCTTATTTGAAATAATGGTTTAATATATAAAGCGCAATCAGAAGAAACAGCTCTATTTGTAACAAATTACGACTTTCAGCGTGATACTTAAAAATTAATTCAGGACTGAGTTAGTAATTCAATTTTCTTGTCAAAGAGTAAAGTTGGATTTATAAATGTGATATTCTGCACGAAAGTTCATAATCAGAATTTCTTCCCACATTTCATCAATTACCTTTTTCTTCAATTTAGTTCATGAATAAAAGTTTAAAATATATTGGCCAGCCGTCATCAAAAAATATCTAACCATTTGATTAGTCCGATCCTGTATCAAATATCAAATCTCTGAACAGTTTTCTGACGTAAAGAGTGTCGGGTGTTAGAACCTACATTTTCAAGAAGCTGAGAAGCGTAGTGTTCGTACGTATGTATGTTTGTACGTGTGTTTGGACTCAGACGAGCATGCGGCGTGAAGGATTCGTGGTACTTCGTCCATCGCGCCTCGCAACCGAACAAACTCCATTAAGTCGGCAGTAAGAAAGTTTAGAGGCCCATGTTACGGGGGTGCCACGTAAAGTTAGCCGTTATTCCCACCGGATGGTGCCGTACCCGTGCTCCACAAACTGTGTATGTGTCTCCAGTACGCCCAACCGTAACAAACCTGACGGACCACCAAACAGATGCTCCCAGACTTCTATCGAGATGTTATATTTCACTTGTGGCGCACTGAGACTTCGGTATCACTTATACGATCTCGTAATAATATCAACTTTATGTTACCGAACAAAGTTAAGATATTAAACTATATAAAATCATTAAATATACTATTATGGTGGGTCATATATAAACCATTACTTTTGACATTGATTTTCAGTTTGTATTAGTTACGTTTAAAAATAATGATAAAGAGAAATACTCATATAATTATAAAAAATACAAGCAACTTTTAAAGATAATCCAGAAATGTTTCTCATGATTTTCATGGTGAAAAGCGATCATTAATATTAGCTTCGTAATGACTGTATCGCATAAAAACGATATTAATGAAATAATTTAAATTTCAATATCGGTGAGAATTGAATTAAATGTGTAATCGACAGTCTAATTGAGTTTGTCTCCAGAGATTGACATGATTACAATTACATGGATCGTAGCTAAATAGGGCGAGGGCTGCTCAGGATGCTAGAAAGACCGCATGCACCAGCCTCAGCCAGGTGTCAATTAATGACGCACTCCTGTTAATAATCTAATTGAAGCCGTTCATAATATATTTAATTAATTTTCCAACGGTTCAATGTACACCCTTACAAATTTAAAACCAAATAAATCGTATCTTTAATACGGATTTTGTTTTTTCTCACAGAGATCAGATTTATTATAATTTTGCTATCACAAATAAAGGTGTTACACAAAAAATATAGGTAAATACATTAAATTCTTTCATTGGGTAATTTTCTTACTAAATACTTATGAAATAGTTTAGACTAATTGGCTACTTATCTCTAAGCAATACTATAAAATAATATATCAGTGCAATTTTTCTTTTGTGGATGTGGAAAACAATAAATTCTTAGTAGTTTTTAGGCAAAACCAAACCATGTAAATACATATGATTAAGATTACACTGATAAAAGCTATCACATCCAGCAATAAATATTGATACAAAGGCATATCAACTGCGGCTGATCGCATGAAGCGTGCTCCTTTATGTCGAGCTACGTATTCCACCCAGTAGATGGCAGTGTCCAGCGGTGGCAATGGACGGTCATTATATGCTGCAGAGAGGTCTTTTGCTTTTAGAAAAAAACTGAAAAAAATAAAAATAAAATGATTTTTTTTCAATATCGTATATTGCTTCAGTTGTTTGGGATTATATCCACGTTGCATTTTAAAAAATGTAATCTTTGACATACTTATTATCTGTTATTTGCTCTTTGCGTATTTTATTAAGATATACTCGTACTTAAACGTAAATGGATAATGACATTTAACATTTGGAGAAATATTTTTTAACAATTTATTTGTTTAGTATTACCTGGGCTCAAGCACTGTATTTAATGCATTTAAAACTGTTTCTTCGGTAACTTGGTCAAATTCTAATATAACTCCACCGTTGTTGGCCTCAATGGCTTTCGCATTAGTGAATTGATCACCAAATTGTGGCATAACTATCATTGGAACTCCACAATGTACTGCTTCCGTAGTTCCAAGTAATCCTCCATGTGAAATGAATGCTACCACATTAGAATGGCCTAAAAAGACATTTATTTAATAACATTAATAGATGATGCTGTTGCCACTCGGTGAAACATTTTAATAACGATAAATAAAAGCACTCGTTGTAGGTTTCACAATATATATTTTAATAGAGACGACTAGTTTCGGTTGTAACACCATCTTCAGGTCTCCTGAAGATGGTGTTATAACCGAAACTAGTCGTTTCTATTAAAATATATATTGTGAAACTTACACCGAGTGTTTTTATTTATCGACATTTACTCAAATTGTTATCCGTAAATAAGTTCTAAATTTGGAAGTTACTCAACAATATGTTGAGTGGCAGCTTTATTTGTGTATTTCATATATGCTGTTTCCATGTTTACAAATAAAATTTACAAATATTACCTGAACAAGTAACTATATCTATTAAATGTAAGTATGTACTCCAGATCACAGGTTTTGTGCAATAGCAAATGTTTGCCTCTAAAGCAAGAAGAATGTAAAAAATCTATATATATCTAGTTTATGATTTGCACCTAGTATTTTTCATTCAAACATTTTGATCACGTGTAGCATATACCTATGTGATTTGGAATAGACCATACATCTAAATCAGATCTTCTGCTATAAATTTCGAATGCATTATTTCATTAAAAATACTATTGAAATATTACATACACAATATATCAAATTGTGGCATCCATTTTTGTATCATAACGTTATCGGGTTTTCCAGGTAACGAATCATTTTCCCATTTCCATAAAACACGTTGTTTCAATTGTGCAAACGCATTCAAAAATGCATCTCGCTTGTCATCAGGGAATGATTGCGCTTTGACCATAGATCCCATGCTAAAATATATTACACCATGAGGCGAATCAGTTATGAATTTTTCAATATTCTAGAACAAAGAGAGAATAAACAATATTTACGAAATTTTCATTATGTCGTAAAAAATTCTTATATATTTTATCGGCGTGAGGTACATTTTTTTACTAACTTAATATAAAAAATATGTATAATTATATAGTAAACATAACTTATATAAGTGTTCCGTACACAGATAATATATTTATCTATATATAATTTTTATGACAATATTTACATAGCATAAAAAATTCAATGATGATTATAAATCAAATATTAAGTGCCGTTTGATAAAATTGTTGATTATTTCACAAATGTAATATAAGATTCAACATTATTGCCAAACAAATAAAAGCAATTCATGCTTCTGGTTTTAGCATGTATTGTATTACATTTGAAATAGTCGCCGATATTTGATATTCAAGGTGTTCTATTTGTCGATTCTATTAAAATGAAACATTTTCAACATTGAGAACATATTTTGATTTTGTTTACTACGACGTGTCTCGATAAAATATAGTTAAGATAATAAAGTGCGTGATGTTATCGTAATGTCATTTTGTTTTGAGTGATAATCAGTATTATTCTTAACATTAATAAGTAAATAAGACTCAATAATATTTCAGTTATTATAATTGCAGTTTAAATAAAGTTTGTTATTACAACGAATAGCTATTTAAATATCACGAGTAAGAGCAATAAAATATTTTTCTACTACAGTAATGTTCATTATAATAATAATAATTTAATTTTATATGGCAGTTATTCAACTACCGATCTATGAGCACTTCTAATTAAAACAAATATATGTGTTGTACATGAATTAGTTTTAATTTCATATTAACCAGAATGAAATTTAAATGAATTATTATTCATTTTATGTAGAAAAACTATTCACCGTTGAATGAAAACACAGCGCTACGAGATTGTCTTTGAACTATCATTTCGTGCTTAGCGTTGCATCGAGAGTAGTTGAAAAAGATTTATGGTTGGATACTCATCTGCTAACGGTAATCATAAATTGGAATTGTTTGTACAAAACATAGAAGAAAACCTATTGGTATATTCCCAGCAAAATTATGGTTCGCATCTTAACATAGGCATGCCGACAAAGACTCACCTCAGGTACTGGTCGTAGTTTAGGTAAAAACATCCCACCTAGCTCAATCACACTAGGCACTAACGGCCTTGGTCGATTCAGACTAAAATGTGAGTTGACCAACAAAGCACTAACATTACTAGCGATTTGATTTAATGGAGGCAAATCATCGCCAAAAAATGCTTTTGCTTCCTTATACCCTGGCCGTTCCATAAAGTATTTAAACATAATTTCCGAGTAAATGTAGTATACCGTGTTCTCTACTCGACCAAAAAAATTCATGGAGTCTGAATACGGCAATAAATTGGACGGTATATACGATGGGTTTATCGGGTTACCAAATCTACTGTTGGTCCACGGCATAATAGTACAAGAGCTCAATCCAATAAACGGGATTTGATACTTGTGCACAAATCCAAGAAAACATTCAGTGTTGAACATTTCGGTGATTATCAAATCAAATTTGTAATCCGTTTCCAGGAACTCTTTCATTTGTGGCAATTGCAGCGTTTTACAACTTATTTCTGCGAGTGTGGTGAGGAGAATTGGTGAAAAATAGTAGATGAATGGTTTTTTTGGTAATTCAGAGACACTGATAAAATCACGTAGTACTTCTCCATGCAAACTGATATCATCGTATCGGGGTAGTGGAGCCTTTTGTGGAAAATGACTGATAACTGTCAGATTATGTCCCTTTTCAGCAAGGGCCTTAAGCAGCGGTTCGAAAACATCAAAGTGACTTTTGCCCGGATGTGGAAATAATCCTAAAATGTTGAGACATGAGGATGGTGACAGATATAAGCCGCACGTGAACACAAGAAGCAATGTCCGAAATAGTGACATAATATCCAGTAATACGGTAGCACACGTTTCCAATGTCACCAATACACAAGCACAAGAACTACTGATCTATTTCTATGAGTGCCTGTACAGTTTAACGTTTTGCCCCCACCTAGAAACTTTTGCACAAGAACTTGGCATAAAATTGAATAATGACGTGTATTAAGTTAGAAATCTCGCAGCGGTACTTCACTCATCACAGAGTTGTCTTTCAGTTATTATTATAAACGTTTCAAATATATATATATTTTTAATAATTTCTATTTGAAATTATCATAAAACTACTACCTCTAATACCAAACATATACGCTATTATAGATGAGTACTATTGCGCAGTGTAATTTTGACTTAATAGTAAATTAAATAACGAATAACAATGGATAAGTTTAACAATAAATTATAAACACGAATATTAACTAAATTAAAATTTTGCTTCGTAAATATATAATTTATTATATTTTAGTTTGTTATATGTTTTTTTAGTCATTATCTATGTGGTATATATTTTAATAAAATACAACACCCTTCAAAGATAAGAGGTTGTACGCTACTGCAGTTTTTTATTTCTTTGAGATGTACGTTTGGTAGTTAAAACAGGCATGCATACATACATTTATTATAGATAATAATTATAAATAGTATTCTTGTTTCTTCAACGCAATTAACATACAATACATAAAAGAACTTCGTTCCGATTCAAACTCTTTAATATCCAAGGTCGAAAAGATAAGTATTAACTCGCCTTTAATTCATACTATAGTTTATTCAAAATACATCGAACTCGAAAATAGCCATTTAATTTATAGTTCAATTGAAAGTCAATGTATTGAAATTAATATATTATATAAATAAAACATTGCATGATTTGTCGCTTTGCTATTTATAAATATTAAAATTTATTATATTCGTAATAGAAACTGCAGCTAAAATATTTTAAATTTTGATGCATACATATTTAACTATTAATTAATATTTATAACATATTTTTCAGTTTTTATCAATTATATTTCAACCTTGGCATAACCAACAATATTTGTATCTTTAAAGTGTGTTAGTATGTTTTATATAAATGATTTTTAGTGTAAAACATTTTAATTACACTTTAAAACAATGATAATTATTGATAATTTAATTAGATAAAGAGACAATCCTATGTTATTAGTTCTGCCTTGATAAATATAATCATATTTATAAGTGTTATATTACGCCAAAGGTAAAATAAACAATTATCAAATATTATCACTTATATCTCTATGTAGGTTATATAATATAAAGTTATCTCTGCAATAATCTGACAATTCATGGGACGTAATTCACATTAACTGCAAGTGTAATTAGCAGATATTTAAGAATCTCATTACTCAAGGGCTATGTCTCGCAGAATACACTTAGCAATATATAAAACTTCTTTAAGATTCATGATAGATTATAATGGGTATAAGAGGAACATAATTACTTTTATTTTATTTGATGACGTTACGATTGGTATTAATATGTCCTTCACTGTGCCACAGGAAATTAGGTAGCATATGTCAGTCAAATATATCTATTTTATGCTTTGCTAAACAATTTTTATCAAATTCGCATTCTAGTGTTTATTTCATTAAAAGAATATATCAGTATATGTAATGGTATATTATTTAGAAAATGCATTTCTTATTACCGTACTGCGCAATATTATTTTCTTACTATTATTAAATGAGTAAGCAAGTATTTGCTGTTTTAAAATTATTAATATATATATATATATAATATACACATTTTTGTTTATACAATAAACAACTTGGTATAGTGAAGGTAATGTTACTTTACTATTGTAAATTTTTTAGATTTACCTTTGCAAGCGATTTCTTTTTCTTTATATGCATTCCACCAACTTCGATGACACTGGGCACCAGCGGTCGTGGTCTGCTCAAACTAAAATGGGAATTAACCAAAAATAAACTGGCATTCCTTGCAATTTCTGCCACTGAAGGCATAGATCCACCCAAATACTTCCTAACAGCTATATCAGCTGGTATGTCGAGCATTGTTTTAAATATAATTTTATTTAAAATTAACGAAATTGTATTTTCAACTCTATCAAAAAATCCCATTCGATCTGAAAAATCCATCATCATAACTGGAATATACGCTGGATTTTCTGGGTTGCCAAATCTATCATTTTCCCACGGCATAATCACAGATGATGATATTCCAATAAAAGGAGCGTTCATTTTATGAACAACTCCTAAATAACAATCAGAAGTAAACATTTCAGTGAGAACTACATCAAATTTGAAATCTGTTTTCAGAAAAGATTGGAGATTACTGGAATTCAACGTATCACACACTGTTTCTGCAAGCCCAACCAGTGGCATAACACCAAAATATTTAAATAACCGTGTTTGATTTGCAAGCATATCCATGTCAATTATTGACGGAGGAAGTGCATGTGTTTTACCCGTTAAATCAATATCTGTATAACGTGGAATCGGAGATTTAATCGGAAAATAACTAATAACAGTAACATTGTGTCCAATCTCTGATAATTTGATCATTAGAGGCTGGAATGCATCAAAATGACTTTTTCCAAGATGAGGAAATACTCCTAGGATGTTATAACTTGACACACTGGCGATGAAACACAATAATAACAAATATTTTACGATCATTTTGTAGCACTTGTGGTTCACAACTAAATACAATATAGCTCGAATTGGCTTCTCACATGAAGTCTAATTCATGATAAATTTAGATGCGAAGGTCAATGACTATCTGACGATGCCAGGGACCCCATCAAATGATGAGCTAATCATAGAACTACATTTAAAAATAGATTGGTGGTAATTGAAAAAAGTGACGCCTGTTATATAATTGAAATTTAAGTGATATACCTAAAATTTATGAATGTAACTTTAGAACTAATTGGAAACAATGAGAAAAACTGAATATGCATTATTTGATATAAGGGATCAAAAATTTCCTAAACTTTTATTATATATATTAAAAATTCAGAAGATTATAGAAGATAATATTTATTTATTAAATAAGGATACATTTAAGAAGAAGAGAATATTCGTTAAATATTGCATAGATCGTAAATTATAAAATTCGAATATGAATCATTACTAAAAGATTTGCATTATCCATAATCTAAATCATTGCCGTTAGTGTCACCCTGTAATTTTCGGTCCCAGCAATTGTATTTAATATCATAAATATTATATTTACAAACTTTATAAAATTTGAATTTAATATTTGTTATTAATAAATAACAACTCCTAGAACTTCTTTGTGCTTTAACATTGCTGAGAGTTACTTATTGTTTCCTGGGGAAACCGCAAAGGGTTGAGTTAGAAAAGAATCGGCAATTGTTGGAGCCATAAAAGAATTCGCCGATATTTAGTCCACAGGATGTTGAAGGTCGTTTATAAAGCTAGTAAAGGTACGGTGAGGGGAGTCTAGCAACGTGGAAGAGACGCGTTGCAGACGCATCCATCGTTCTTTTAATGGCGACGCCAACCGGATACTGTTACCGTTGCGGATCATAAACCACGTGACTGGCCAGAACGTTCACTTATTCTTCTTCTTCTCACCTCTAACCTCGTCCAGGGTGTCGTTGCAGTTCGCTACACAGTATCGACCCACCATAGCCAAAAGATTTATAACGTTATTGTCATTTTGAAATGATTGCGTTTAAACCTCTACTAATTTATAGCATTATTTTCTTGTATTGTTAAAGCTTTAAAAAATATGGCATTTTATAAGAACATAACTCCACAATCCAAAATTTTATTTTAAGTAAACTTTTAATTCCATTATAAAAGTTATTATATACATTAATTTTTTCATAAAAACTTTTATCATTTATTTATCATTCATCGATAAAATCACTACTAGCTATACCAACCAATCTCTTTTATATATGTGTGCGTGACCGTATTGATTGTTTTTATTTTTGCGAGGCTTGGCGTTGAGCACAAGGGACGCACATGAGATATGTTAAATTGTATTCGTCACCACCAATTATCGTGTTTAGCTTTTCTTTTTCATCAAGAGTATTTTTCTAAAATGTTGAGGAGTACTCCACATAAATTGATTCTTTTGGTTTCATGAACATGTCGCACGATATCCCAAAGATATTACGTACAGGCAAGATTTTAATACATAAATCTTTAAATATAAATTCGAAAAACTTTAATGTTCAGTTAAAGTTAAGAACGTGACACTAATGTAAATAATTTTTTTTTGTACAATAAATTAAAACATTTATTTCTTCTTAAAAAATAACATACAATTGAGAAAACGCAGTAGAAGTAATTGTTGATCTCACGGCAAATTTCATTTGGATTAATGATCACACGGGAACCGAACGTGGGGACATGGCAGCTAGCTAGAAAGAAACTGGTTATTTACGAGTGATATTTTTGCCACAAAATATATTTAACGAAAAATAGTGATTAATACCGCGTACAATACATCACGTAGTGCGTTTTTATTTCAACTCAGTCCGACCTAAATTAAATTTAATTAAACAGACAGACACACATACTACAGCCACCGGCGAGCGCCCTCGAGTAAAAACTACCATTCAGCGCTTCACGCGATCTGGCTTCTGGAAAACACGTTCTACGGCCCATTGAACAGTAGTACTCAACTTGCACAATACCTAATTTCTTAGCAAAACAGCTCGTTTTTCTTGTATTTTAATCTAATAATTCATGATTTTTAATGCTTTTTAACGATTGTTGAAACACAAAAGAACACCAAATCGGGCTGCTGTATTCTTTTTATGGATCTATGAATAGTCTAAAATCGTAATATGTTTCTAAAAATATTAATTTAACTCATGTTCATTTCGCCAAATGTAGTACAGAAGAGCTTAAGTTTGTAATATTTTCGAATTTAAGAAATTATTTCACTTCTGAATCCAAAAACGCTTTGGTCGCTGGAACGCTCGCAATGAAGCATTTTCTCTTTAAAAGAACCGAATTGATTTTAAAACAATTTTGGAAAACATAATCGGTGAGCTATTTAGCACTGAGTGTATTTAACATTTTAATAACTCTGTAATATGGTCATATTTACATACATCGGAAGAAGCGTGGTAGTAGGTAAATGTTTCATAAATAAAATATTTGCTTACACAATAAGATACCATCATAAAACATTTTCTTCCCGAGACTTATGTGTAGTATAGGTACTTGACAAATATCTAATAAAGTTCTGAATTCAAATGTAAAATTTTATTGGAAATGAACCGCTTTTCCACGAGTAGAGTACCACGTTTTCAGAAACACAGTCTGTTATCCATTGTTTTTCTGGCTGCATGCACAATAATTTATCTTCCCGATCTTTTAGATGCACCATTTGAGTTTCATGTATAAGAAAGAAACGAGCGACATCCACACACAAACATACATACGAACGAGCAAAGAATACGACGAGATAGAAGAAAAAAATGGGCGGGTACAACAGAATATAATTCAGTTGATGGTACTGTATCTCTGTGTGCATATGTGTTTGTTTGTTTCGGTACATTTCCGCTAGAGTTTATTCCATTTTAAACTTACAGCTTCAGAAATAAATTCACAAAATATCATTTTGGAATTTCCATATTGTGTTGAGAAAGTAATACTGAATTGTGATTTAATTAAGTTTTCGGGCAGAGGTTATAAGTTCTTAGGATAGATAAATAACGACATAAATTTATTTCTTGAAGATAGTTTATTGATTTTAATTATGTTTATTACAAATATATTTTTTAAATTAATTGTAGGAAAATATATAATATAATAATAAAAAGTATTTAATGTGAAGTTGTTTAGAACAATATAACAAAATCAACTTGGAATAGGGGGTAGAGAATCTCGTAGTGGTGTTTGCAGCCGCTGATGGATGATGATGACAAACATTATGCAGAGGTGCGCTGTGGAGGAAACATTGCCGCTCGTTGTGTTGTACGTAGACACGTGTGGCTTCAGCGGCAGTTACCACACTCGCCGCTCTCCTTTCTGTTTACCATAATGTCCTTTCTTGCGGGATAGCGCTGCCGAGAAAGAAGATGACGAAGAATTTGTCCCTGTCCTTTATGGTGACTTTCAACCGTGATGCTGTGCAATATGTTCCACCAGCGTTGCACACACCTATCCGAGACATACATATGACTGGATATCTAATACGCTTGTACTACTTTACAAACTATATCGTGCATGTTAATACACTCACATATATATGATACTGTCGGGCGATTTATCTATGTAGGATTGAATTTGGTTCAAATCTTACCTAATCGCTGTTCTACTTATAACAACAAATTGAGCTCTTTATTCAAATGCACAGGTATCATTCTAAATACATTTATTCATACATATGTATATACCCTCGAGTATACGCCACAAAATGGTTAATTGAATACTATGGTAATGTATTACTATTTTTATCATTGCTGCAATCTTCACGTGTGCTTCATCAAAATTAGTTGGTACGAATGAAATACACTTATGTGAGAATTTGGTCAGTTTAAACATAGGTATACGAAAACCAACTTAATATATATATTTTTAAATCTTCATTAGAAGTAAGTATCTACTTGTTAATTAAGGTATGCTAGATAAATTGCGAGTACCTGGATGGTAGAGTATCATCTCTCTTACGAAAACGGAAGCTCACCGAGGAGTTGAACGGAGAAGGAATATAAGAGAAATGGCCGTTAGATTATTTAATCAAAGTGTCACTGATAAAACATTTGCCCAAATATATTGCTATTTTACTGTCGGCAAAATACGTATAAACGTCAACATAGATTTTCCAGTAACATTTATATTGAAACTTGTCACTCACAAATAAAATAAATGAATATTTGAATGAGACCGTTTCTACTCATACGCAAAGTTTGTTCCTGCGTGTTCCTGTGTGTGTGTGCGTGTGTAGGTGCGTGTGTGTTTGTGCGTGTGTGTTTGTGCGTGTGTGTTTGTACGTGTGTGTTTGTGTATTTATAAGCAACCACAAAGTTTATTGCCACGCGCGGAATTTAATTTTACCATATATTTTTATTTTGTATGACATGGTACAGTTCACTGTGTATGTCAACATTTGTGGAGTTGTTTTTGATAAAAGAACAATTTGTGAGCTGCACAGTTACCACGTATGTACATATCAAACAATGCTACTGTTTGACTTGCTAAAGTTACAGTAATATATTTGTTTGTTAGTCTTATTGAATATTCTGCCAGTTCAAAAATATTTTCGAAGCTTTTAAACAAGCAATAAATATGTATACAACATTGAAAGTCAACATTGTTATTGAACTTTATAAGATATTACAAGAAAGTTAAGAAAACACAGCTTGTGCTTTTATGAAAAACGTCATATTAAATATTAATAGTAAATCTACTACATTTTTAACTTAGATACTTAGCAATACAGATATATAATTTAAGAAGATTTTGTTGTCCGCTGCAAATAATGGTTCACAGTTAATTCAAATATACTTTGTGATTGTGTCAACCTGTATACATACGTACTCCAAATGTAAACAAAATGAACTGTTACGTGTTATCATTTCTTCTTTCAGGAAATGTTAAGATATGTTTTATGCGTTACAGGCGTAAAAGGGAATGATACAAATATCATGTTCGCGTCCGTTACTGGTACATTCAAAATTGTGTTTACAGCTAACAATATTATCTCCCTGGATGCGTGCGCAAAACCAATTTACAAAAGGAAATAAATAAACATTCGCTTTAGATTGCAGCCCGTTCATTTTATCACCGCATGAGACGCTTTCTAGCTGCTACCTTAACACTTCTCCAAACGCTACAATTCTTCTATTTATCCCCCAATCGTCTCACTCCCACTTATACATAAAAATAAGCAGATTTTACGTGCGTTCGTCTTTGTTCCACTTTCGCAAACTGCAACTCCTTACTTGTCCTCCATGAATAGCAAACAGGCTCAACGTTAAATTACTTCTAGTGGATCACACATACAAACTTACACAGAGGGAGCCGCGCTACCACCATTATTTGTTCTGTCCTTAGTTCTCCAAAGATGGTGTATACGTAAACTCATCTATCCCCGCTTGGGCTCCAACGTTGTTTTACAAAGCGTGAATTCGGTTCACCGCGGCGAATTTGTGCTTATACATTTTTCGTTGAGATTATACTAACCATTTCTTTTAAAGACACCCATTTTTAAACTAAATGAATCTTTTGTTATATGTGTAACAATGGTGAAGTTTTCTATTTCGACACAAAACGTGACGAAGACGAGTAAAGTAATAATAAATGATTTTATTGTGTCAACCCTTTAGTAAACTACGTGTCAGTATGTGGGATCACGAATTCTCAAGTGTAGCACGAATCCACGATAAAACTTAGTGATGGACGCGTAGCATCGTGCGCGCCTAAAACTCTTACGTAACTTTGCTCTGAGGTTGTCTATGTGGTATCTGCAAATGTCTTGTGCATTTGTTAGTGCGTATATATGCATGAAGAGTGTTGACGGGTTAGCGAAACATGTTTGGTGTATCTTGATACTTGATGAAATTAAATTATTTGGATTTTTGTGTATCTTACTATTAAATAATTACTTCACTGTTATCATAAATTTTATTTTTTTAAATAAAATCAAATTTGTTCGAGCCTTTTATGAATGTAATATGAACAAATTGTCGAGCTTAGTCCGGCTCTGATATTCGGCACGAGGCAAAGAAAATCCGTATAGTGGAAGCAGCGAGCAATTTCCCGGGGATCAACAAACCTTGGCTTATTAACTTTTATGACTAAACTGCGAAGTAAAAACATGTATGACACGGTGCAAAAAAAAAAAATGCCGCCACACAAATGTACCAATAATAAAGCGAACGGGTGGCACATTTTATAAAACTCATTTCTACAAGCGCTACATCAACGACTTTTATATTCATTCCGTTGTTGTTGACCATTTCATAAAACATTCCAACTAATAAAAGTTGCATTATTACCAAAGCATAATATAAAACTAGTCAATTGTTAAGTAAAGCATATTTCGAAAATAACAATTTTTTTGGCACTACCAATAAAAGTTTTAATCGAATATTTTTTGCGTTTTATTAAACCAAATGCTAATAAATATTTAATATTATCTTTCCATTGCTTTGATGTTACTAACGGAATTTCTGAAAAACTATATTTGCAAATATCTATTCCAATCAATGTTTATTAATAGACCTATAAATTCGCCATGCCAAAATGAAAATTAGTGAAGTTAATGCTTGCAATCAACTTATAAGTTAAGATAGTTGCTTTTAGAGACGTTTAATTTATATTATAATTATTGCACAATTAATTTGATCTATTTATCATTAATATTTACGGGACAATAAGCCTTGTGGAATATATATCGTACATATACAAGAAATATTCTTTTAATATGTACTACATGTTGTGTTCATAACAATTTCCACACATATACGGTGATAGAAAACAGTATAAAAAAGTCTGTGTCCATCTAAACTAAACTTTATTTTTGTATCATTCGAGATATCCGTATTTAAGACTCACATGTGCTACTCTGTATCCCAAGCGGATAGACAGTATATACCAGCATCCGATATATACGAAGCTGCTAATTGTTGACCGGATGTGATATCACACGAGCCGTACCGGATTCCGGCAACGGCGTAGCACTAATTAAAGAACATTTTAGAGTTTATCACCAGCAGATCGTGACTCTGGGTGCACAGTCCGGAGCACTCTGCTTGCATTCCAATAACCGGTTTCTATACGTTCCCAGAATAAGGTGATTCTTGTGTAGATGAAGTAACCGGAATGTTTTTTCATTGGACGGCTATTCGCAGGATATTGTTTCACGTGCAAAACATAAAAAACTATTTATAGATATTTCATACTTTATCAACAAAAAGAAGAAATCATATTTAAATTTTTATTCGATGTATGTTTATCTCCAAAATTACTTAGCATATGAAATTTATAAATAAACAATTGTGCTATTTAGTAGATGACTTATTCGAGGATTTATTGGCCTCAAGTCATCAAAATGAATAAAATTTGTTTAGAATAAAGCAGCAGTATAATTTAATTATTTAGTTGTCAATACGTAGTCGACGCTTCGATCGTGCAATAAAACCAGTAATGGTCTTTGAAGGACATGCCACATCCTTTCTGTCGCCTCTTTAATTTATAACAACAGTAGCAGCCAGTATAGAAGAAGAAGAGATGCATAAATCAGACGGCAGGAAATCGTACCAAACTTTATACAACTTGAAGTTGGAGTGGTTGGCTGCACGTCCCAACAGTCACACATACACCCAATACCCTAGATGTCTGTTTTGGTATTAGACCCTGCCGTACCATATAAACTCTGCGTTAGGACGAGACATGGGGCGACGAACACAGCGTGATGTGGGCTCTAACACTGCCTTTGGTATATGGCCCGTTACGAATGTTCGGATATTCGAAGAAGAAAGATTTTATTAGTGGCTTTAATTGGAGAATTCTATGTAATGGCTCCAACTTGAATAATTATTGAATGGTTTTATTACTATATGTATTTTGAGCTTACGGCTATTTATTCTATTAATTGTTCGTAAATTAACTGAATTTGTAATGAATATGAAAATCATTTCAAAGAATTATATATTTATATAGACATTTTAAATTTTAAATCATTCTGAAAAGAGTGTGTATAACTGGCACGCTGAGACTTTTTCATTGAAATAATTATCTTCTGAAAAAGTCTACGATAAATTCGTAAACTCCTTCACGTCAAGACATCATTAATGAAACCTTTCATCTAGGTTACAATGGTACAGATGTGTAATATATTTAGAAAAGAAACTCTACATCACAGAATTATATATACTTCATTAAATTGTATTCACAGAAATATGAAGTCACACATTCCTGTTCTCGTGTTTAGCAAGCTAGTCAGATTTCTATTTAAAGTTGGCGCAATAAAAATTTCGCGCACGTAGCTTTTGTGCGTATAAAAAAATTCGTATATTCGTAACTTTTTGAATAAACCCTTGATTGACATGCGACACTGGCATGGTTTGGCATTCGGTTAAATGTAATTATATTTGAATGTAGCGGATGAAATGGTGACGAAGGCATTACTACAGAAAACGAAACGAAAGCAATAAAAAATATTACTAACTTCGAACTGACTTGAGCACAACTTTTCGGATGGAGCAGGTATAACTTTTTACTGAATTATATAAGCCGGAAGTTTTACTTCTTATTTCATTCTATGCTGTAAAATGGCGTCGCACTGTAACCAACTGCAAAAAACAAAATTAAACAACTGCCTTTCCTCCAAGTTCATACAATAGCGACTTCTAGTATAGCCCATTGTTTCGAATCATTACTTATATATTATTGATTAAAATTTTGGAACATGTACATATACATCGTTTTTACAAGGAATTTTTATAATACGTATATTTAATAAATACAATAAGGTGACCTTCAAAACAATCCTGCACTATCTGAATTGGAGGGAAATAACGTTTAAAAAGGAAATATTATACAACAAATTTTAAATCGTCGAGCTGTTCCTAACGTCTTTAAGAGGTATACTTTAAACTTTTAAGTTAGCATCTCACTTATCTGAATGAGGTCTTTCACAGCTCAAGAAAGTATGTTAACGGAAATCGTGAGATGGAATATTTTCCTGCCGGTGAAGCCTCAAACATAATCGATTTGTCTTTTTCAAGCAAAATTTCATTCATATATACAAAAAGTTCCTAGCTAACTAAATACGTTATTTGGTTCGTTTATCAGCAGCTCATTGAAGCTTTTAGCAGAGAAATATGAGAACTATACATAATTGTTTTATACATATATATGCAGTAAAAAAACAGTTAAAATAAACATTAGAAGTAGTATGTCAAAATATGATTTATGTATAAATACTGAATATTTATATAACGAAAGGAAAATAGACTGCTTTCGTATTATTTAGTTTTGTCTCGAAATAGTAGAGTATTAAAACAATTTCTCATTTCTTAGCAAGTTGTTGCAGTCGATTTGATGTATGAATTTTAATCTCGAGACAAAAGCTTTAATAAAAGCCGGAAAGATAAATTGCTATAATTTTCTGTGTGGTTTTCTCCACGGAAAATTATAAATTACAAAACTGCCAGTCAAAATATAACCAAAACCACGTCCCTTCACTCCACGGTTGCCGTGGATATTAAATGCACTTGGTGTTGATATTAATTTTAAAAACCAAATTCATTTATTCTATGTCTTGGAGATTTTATTCCTGCATCAACACTGATATTTATTACAATAAAATTGAAATATAACACTTGGATAGTTCACATTTGTTGTTTAAATTTCGACGATCGTTTCGAACTTTTGGTCTTCTTCAGAAACAATTCAGGAACATTGTTTCAGAAGAAGACTGAAAGATCGAAACGATCGTCGAAAATTAAACAATAAATGTGAACTACCCAAGTTTTTTATTTCAATTTTATTAAATATATATTTCAAGTGCCCAATCAATTAATAAGGTATTTATTACTCCATGGATCGCATAGAGTAATCTTTTCAAAGTTATATTTATATACAATTTAAAATCTTCAAGAAGCCGTCTTAGGATTTTATTGTAGATTTTCTGTTAAATGTATTTTATATATTGATTGCGTATTGCCGTTTGTGTGTCGTATGGTAGGTGCTGGTGTCCATTGAAATTGGTGCGTTTGCTTGCTGGAACGCCGCAGTAGTGGCGCACCAGTAGAACCGCTGTTATTTATCCGCTCGAAATCAGCTCTATAATTCTTGCTCTGCGAAATTAAACTGCCACGAGCAGAGTCCCAAGCCTCCAGTCGCTCGCACAAGAGAAATCTGTTGGCGAAGAGTCTCACGGACCCTTAGCGAGTTCACTGCGCTGTCTTTTACAGCTCACTCGGCTGAAATTGTCACTGCGTGCATCTCTTACTTTTCCTCACTTTCATCCACATTTTTATGCAGCGCTACTTACCAAACCGATATAAATATTATTTATTATTTAGTGAAGCGACGCAAAATAAATTGTCTTTAGTTCTTGATTAAATATTAACGCACATATTAAACTATTGTACCAAAAATACTTAAATTAAATTAAATCACCATATATGGTATAGATAATTCATATAAAGTATCATTTTAATATAATTTTTTTCCCAAAATATAAATATAACGCATGCATCAAAAACAAAATAAAATTAGACTAAAAATCATATCAGTTTTTATTTACAACAAGTTAAGCACTGTTTAATTTCGTGGTGCGAAAAAATAACAAGATTATTTTAACGTCCTCGTTTAGTAGCGTTAATCCTCAATTTATTTAAATGCCACATTCACGAGATATAACGTTGTAAAATACTAGAAAACAAGCTGCAATATATAGATATATCCTGGATGTATCACCGACACGGTTACGGCCCGATTTTCACCAAGGAAAATTGGATTATTTTTATGATGGCTATTTTCAACAGAACTGTCACATTACCAACAAACATTAGTTTGATATAAGGGTTATAATTGCACAACGTAAAACGATTTTACGTCTGCAAGGATATTACAAACAATTTGCTGTAAGTATTGTCGGTCTTCACCCCGTTCATACGCTGTAGACTGATTTATATTTACTGGATTTTACGATTTCATCCTATTTTTATAAATAAATTCCATAGCGATTAAATTTAATTAGACGAAAGCCTTTCATTTCCAATAATTAAATTAAGAATTGAAATATTTCAAATACTTTATTAAAAAATTTAAATTGTCCCGAAGAAATGAATTCCTTCGATATAAAATGTGAAAAAGTAATTAAATATTAATTATAATGTGCTTGGAATTTTCAGCTTTTGTTTTTCTTATACGAAGTATATGCAGGTATTAAATTATTTAAAAAAATTAATTTCTAAATAGTATCTCAAATACACTTTTTAACAATTCCTGAATAAAATATGGCTATTTTGGAGAGTGTAATATTTAAACAGTAAACCAAAACAGACTAAATTAATTTGGAACTTTATATTTAATATGGTTTAGGTTTGTAAAATAATCTAATTGTGTAAAAATATATACATATTCTGTTACATATTTAATTAAAATCAAATTGATAATTACGACGTAAAAAACGTCCAGTGCTACACTTAGACTTAAAACTGATTTTTCCATGGTAATACCTTTTTGTAAACTGCAATATTAGAACTTCTTTATTAGTATTCACGTAGAAATTTAGATCGGATTATAAAACGAAAATTGTTCTAGCAAGGAAGCAATAATGTCTTTTATTTGGCATAGTAATTAATACTCTTGCGCAAAATGCTGACTTGTCACGTATAGGTATATGTATAATGCATGCTATAGGTGTTATTAGTAGCGGCGACAAAAAGGTGTGATGTATTGATAGGTAATTAAATGCAAAACAGAATATTGTCACTGAATCGCATAGTTAGATATAAACTACAAAAACAGTAAGAAATACATTTAAACTTATTTTATCTTTAGACCAAACGGTATGCAGTGAGATATTGTTTGGTATATTATGTTTTTCGCTGTGCATCGATCGCTTGATACGATGATATGTTTGAAATTGAACAATAATAAATTTTGGTTTTAAATAGTTTAGAAAAAATCACATTTCAGTGAAAAAAAATAAAAATATTAATTTAGTTCTACAAAACATATAAGAGTGCAATGGAACTAATTTTCAACACTTCGTGCTCTTTACCTTATATGCGACGGAACGCCGAGTGGTTGCGTAACACTTGTTTTACCATATCGACCATTAACGCCCAAGATGCAAAACTATGGAAATTAAGAGGAAATTAGCAACGGAGCCTGAAATACATCCCTGTAACACTTCAACGAAGGGGAACTCGTTCCCCTTTTTTCCGCCATCCCTTATTGGTATCTCCTCCCTAGGTATTTGTGTTCTAAATTTTATACGGTATAAGAATGCCTTTTTTCACTAAAGTATTTACATTTTCTTTCGTTTTGCCTTTGCAAACAGTTTCATAATTTTTTACGGTTATATTAAATTTTAAATGATTGTAACTGTTACGATTATTACCATGTGTTTTTTTTTTAGAAACGAAAAATAATAATAAAAATAAAAAAGTGCTGGTATTTCAATTATAATTCTCATTTTATTTCCAAAAAAAAAAAGTTGGTATTAAAAATAATTGGTTGTGCTACGCTTGTACATACTGATTGTTTGAGAAATAATTGCTTTTTTATATGGTGAAAATAAATATTATTTCGATAATTCGCATTTGAATTAAGCAAATTCGAAAGAGATTGCTCAAATTTTAAAATGTATATAGTGGGAATACAATTAAGAATTTAATAATAAGAAATAAAGGAAATTACTCGGGTTGTTAGGTGTATAATAAATATAATGCCAGAAGCAACAAAACATACTATATGTATTTGTCGTATATTCATATTGTAATGTGTAGCTAGCGCATTTATCAACAGCCAAGCGCTCGGACAGTGCAGAATATTAGAGCGCGATGGTGTTTTTTTTTTGTGTTTTTATTACGTGTTAAGGATCATGCATGCACAGCGCGCACCACGGTATTGTTTGAAAGCGTGGACTTCATGTACCGTGGCTAACGCGCTTTGCACGAAATTTTTGTGTATCATAATGAAGAATGGGTGTCGCTAGTGTAGCACTTTTTTGCTGTTATTGTGGTAAAAAATTGCAATTTCTTTTGTTATCAATTTAATAATCCGTGGTTTTGTCCCGCTGTAACTTCACGTCAGCGTTTCTGTTTGAAATAAATTGTGAACACCTCACGATTTAAAACAATATAAGTAGATCATATTTTTGCCCCTGAGTTAAACCATGTTATTTTCTGAACAATTTCTTCTATATTCCAATTAACATACCATTGAAATGCACCCACCCAAAGTGGTTAATTTAAATTTGTACTATTTTAAGGTGCATTTTAATTGCGTATGTATCCTATTATATTAAATAATGAGCATTAGCTCCTAATAATTATCCATTGATAATAGCATCCTACTTCTACCCCACGATTGGGTTATCAGCAATATACAGGCTCGAAAATGGATTAATCCGCTATTAATGTGTTTGAATGTAATTTAATGTTTTAATTAATTTCATGTTCAATCAATCAGCCTCCATGTTTCGTTATCCTATCTCTCATGTGCATAGTACTTATATATGTTTGTTGATTTGTTAACAAAAAGGGTACAGTATTTGCGGTGCGGTGAATAGTAGTCACACTTCAAAATAAAACAAATCATTTCATACGCAAGAGCACGCTTGGTCATTAGTTCGTTTTAATTAGCCTGTAAATCTTTACATTACATCAGCCCCCTAGTTGCAACGCTTTCCAGCAGCTATGCAGTTGCAATGTTGCGTGGTTGCAAACATACATTTGCCACACCAACAGTGTTGTTTTCCATTACAATTACAACCGGTACTGATGTTAATATTAATTATTTCGTACTTCAAAAAAATCTGATTCCTACTAGATTTTATAAAAATATTTTTTAGTTAGATTAGAAGCAAAAACGAATCAAGAATAGAGTAAGCAAAAGCTAGCGCCTTGTTATTGTGTTAACGGGCAGCATCACCGTGCATTTAGTTAAATACGAATGGTGTATTCATTAGTCGGATATCTGTTCGAAGCACACGTGCAACGGCCACTTGCGATTTTGTGTTTCGACGCTGTTGATGCTCACGCCATACTCGTTCCAACACAAACACAGTGAAAACACGTTCATGGCAGGGGTTTAGGGGATATTCGGCTGAAACACATACTTGCACACAACTATAATATAGCTGAGCTAGAATATGGCACGTGAGTTTGCACGAAGCCGACGTGTTTCGGATGTGCAGCTGACGGGAGATTATTATATACGTGACTAAATTTATTGATTTGTTTGTTCACGATGCCGTTAGATATCCTACGAGTTATATTCAAACAAAATATCGCTCATCCTTCACGCATCATAACGCACATGTCGTATTTCAGTAATCATCATTACAATTTCAGCACTCAATTTTCAATTGATCATTCAATTGAATTAAAATCCATCTCTGATTTTGTTGTATTTAATACAAAAATCCATACATATTTTGATTATTTTTGTAAATTAAATTATGACAAAAAAAATTGTGCTTAAGTTTTATTAAGTGTGCATGGAAATATTGAGTAAGGTAGGTGAAGGCTATACAAGATGAAGCATAAACAGAAGGTATTTGTGGTGGACTTGCGTATTTAAAAGGTATTTGTGGTATGGCAAAGGAAATACGAGTGTAGTACACGTATATACACCATTGCTAGAAATAGCACATACGTAGAATAGGGGATTGGTCGAATAAAATGGTTTGAATATGTTGAAAGAATAACGAATAAATTTGGTTTCATTTGAATATGCAATTAAAAATTATCCTCTAACTAGGATTTACATAAACAAACCGCGTTTTTTAAACCACCATCGTAAAATAAAATATAGTTATGTGTGTGTCGAGCTTAGGCCGAAGTGTGTCGTTGAACTGAGGATAAACACCAATTTCTTGCGAATAACATTGACAACCAGGTTTATACGTTGAAGTAAATAGTTTAATTTGCTCTTAATTATAACAGAATTAATGCCACCTGTATCAGGAATCTTTTGTCTTGGTGCCACAAGACCCGTAAGTCTATAAAAACAAAACAAATTGTTTCGAAAATCAAGAAAACCGATATGCAAAAGTTTCTCGTATCAAATGTCTCGCCTATCTTGTCTGGTAGGTCGTAAGAGTTTATAGAAAGTATAAGTTTGTGCCACTACATGAGCCATTGACTTTTGGAAAATTTATTAGGAAAACTCGAACGATAAATCATAAACGGTTGTCACATTACCCGTACAACAAAGTAACAATAAACACTTACACAAGTTTACCATGTCTTGTTGAAAAACCCTTCATATTTTCTCACGAGAACGTATTACAGAAAAGTTTGTTAATATAAAAGGAAGCACCCCAAAAATAACAGATGTTACTAAAGGGATCTAATAATCATACCATGATACACGAAATTATGATCATGAACTTTTTTTATTTATACAAAGGCATTTATTCTCTTTTATAGAAATTAATGCATCAACATAAGCAGACACACTTACATATATGGGATTCAGATAGTTCATTATTTTTTCAGGGGTATAGATATGATTCATATCTATTTCAAAATAGTGAGAAAATTATTTGCGTTTGTATCTAATTACTATGGTTTAAATGTTTGAAAGTTTATCTTTAGTTAAACCTACTTTATTTGTTTATAATTAAAAGTTTGTATGATACTGCAAGTGCAGCTGTTCAAGCGCAATTATAATAGCGAGTTTATGTATTATACTAATATAAACAAACCTATATTAATTTATGGAATCAGCAAAACTGAAGTTGCTAAATGAGAAACATTTAATTATACATTAATGGTTTATTTAAGTTTATTTTAGTTCTGTGATAATATTGAAATGAGCCAACGGCTGCCAGAATACAGGAACGAAAAAAAGGATTGTTTAAGTAAATGATCCAGACATAATTCGACAAAACCTTCTAAACTCCAGAATTCTCCAGCTGGGTATATGAGCAGACAGCGTGAACAATCAGGAACAGTTAGAAATCCGTGTTCGTGTGAATCACTATTCAGCGTTCGTTATAAATTTTCAGGTAATAGAGCGAAGTGTAAATAGATAAACGTAGATGAATATATAAATAAATATTAGTTTTATTGTATAAGTGTATTAGATAAATTACTCAGTAGCGTTAAAGTTAAAAGCAAGTGTTTTATTTCTTCAATCAACCGTAAAAATGTTACAATATTATATGTAGGTTACAATTACATTTCTCCAAGATGGATAATTGTAAATAATATAACTTCCATTGAAAATACGCATTAAAGAAGTTAAAATATTAAATTATCGTTGAATATATAAAGAGAACTCTTCAATAATGTAAATGCAAGTTTTTTTATCAGTTATCAAATTTATTACATTGATTGAATTACCGTTAAAAATAACGTTATATTAAAATAATATATTTGCACATGACTTTATAAAAAATGCTAAGTTTATTATAATTTCAGCGTCAGACTAAACAGGATATTAAATCATGTTTGTGACTTGCGATAGTTACGAGACCCAACCAACAGATGGCATTCTATCATAAAATGTGTTGCGTCATAAACCTGTCGGAGCCAATAAGCAACGAGGTGATGCATTGCGCAGTCAGTGTTAAGTGTGTCTGTGCTCTCAACTATCTTTCGACTTTATGTTGTCTCGTTTCTCATATTTTTTTCTAGCATTTGCTTCCACGCGCACTGCACCACTACGTTTTGGCATCTCATCCGCGTTCATGCTGACATCTATTTCTGGCGTTGGCATCTCATGAATTTTTAACTATCGCAACTGAACGAAAATCTAATAATGTTTCTATATTCTCTTTACGTCAAATAAGTTAAATTGAATCGGCACTCAAGCATAGTTCTTATTATAGATACTATTTTTATTATTGAATATTCGTTTCTCACATAGATTTGCAATCACAATTATATTTTCCATTGATTGCTATTTGTAATTATTTTAAAATCCTTTTAATCTAAATATAATACGATTTTCAGATGTGGACCAAACATATAAACTCACACACATAAAAATAAATCCCCAATAATCGTATTAACGTTGGTAGGTAATTTTCCAACGGTTGAACTCTGACCTCATACAACACCGATATATTCTGGACTTTGTTGAAAGTTTATGAACACTGCGACGTCGACACAACACAGATAAGAGTGTTCAACTGCATTACCGAAACCAACACCAACATACGCGATCAAGTTGCACCCTGTTAAATTTATACACTATATACAGTACAGCATAGCGTAGAAACTCACTATCTATCTATAACTTGCAACAGGAACCATTGACATAGCAAACGACATTGGTAATCGACTATAATCTATACCAGTAGTTTCCAAACTTCGCTGATATACGGCTAGGTGCTTAAATATAGTCTCACAAGTACTTGGCTATAATATGCAAGATTCGAGCATACGATTTTACCAGATTATCTAGCAGAATATAAATTTTACGCGAAGAAGTTATTTTTGCGAAAGATATTCGAAATTCTTTAAGTCGCTGCATCTGAGTTTTCTAATTTATCGTTTTAAAGGATAAAAGTAGATTATTATCCATTTATTATTTTATTATTCTTATGCTGGATTTCATGTATTTGGAATCAATAGCTTTTATGCAAATTTATTATATTATTTGTGTATGTCCGGAGTAGTTGTAAATCTGTTGGGCGAGTTGAAACATAATATTCGACAACATCCTTTGCCGCGCTAAAAACGGAAGTAACCAAACTTCACATAGTGCGTTTCGTATGGTTTATAGAGCAAACTTCTCAACAGATAGATCACGTGCTCGACCGTACTTCCTGACATCTGTCGGTTGCAACATATATATATAAAACTATATAACAGCAACTAAACTTGGTGTACCACCTCCGAATATCCTATATGGTGCATTACCTATATGTACGTGAGCGCTTCTTTGTTGTTGTTAAGTCACCGGTCTTTTCTCGAAGGAAGAGGAAACAATATCTCGAAGATTAAAAACGGATATGTCTGACAAGGCAACAGCAGGCAAGGCAGCTTGACAGCCACTTCCACTCCCACGTAGAGTTTTCTTTCGAATGAGAAGATGATGCAGTGGGAGGAATGACGAAAAGTATTAGACACTGATAGGTGTAGATTTAATTGATTTCTTATTTTATTTTAATACAACAGTCATATATAACAATAACTAAAGTCAGTTATTTTGTATGTAATCCGGCGGTAAATTTTGCAATTATGTCGATAGACAAAATATTTTAAAAAAATTTTCACCCCTTAACAATTTTCGTTCATAGATATAAAAAATTTTTGGTATAAATTGTTTGTGTCAATATTTACAAAACTGCATTTCTTCACTTTCCGCTACTGCCACATCGGACGCAAGGGCAACAACTTTGTACCGAAGTGGCATTTTATCATTTTCGCAATAAAACCACATATCAAAATCTTGAAAATTTATGCTAGGACATAAATATAGATTGAGCATCCATAAATTTTTACAGTAAAATTCGAATTTCATATAGACGAAATTGTGAAGAAGCACTCGTTTCTTCGACACAAAATACTTTAACTAAGGTGCGGGTCGTGTAAGGGACAGAAGATGAAATCGTGTTTTATTACGTTGTGACTTTATTATCGATGAAATACTATAACGAAAACGATGCATCAGCTCATTTTTGCTACGAAAAATGATTAAAGAATCGAAAACTACAGATACTAGGCACTTTAGCATAAAGTTTGCACCCGTTTCAAAGATGTTAATACAGTAACTCAACATTAAATAACACATGACTTTTCTTATTAAGTTGTTGTATTTCTGGTTTTGTGAACATTTGCTTTTTTTTGAAGCAATGCATTAAAAATAAAAATTATTTAATTCATTTCTGTAAATAATCAGTATACCATCCATTATATCTTGGAAGAGATGTTACTTACTTATTTGAATAAATATGGTGATCTTTAATATATTTCACTCATTTATCTTTAACAGACAACCAACCATTATTTATCTTGTTTTTATTTTTATTTTTCATTTTGTCTTACTTTGTGATTCATGAATATGTATATACATATATAAAGTATTATTCGTTCTGTTTCCATTACCTATATTTACACATTTTTTCCATGTCGGATGATGGCAATGCATTTTCCTCTTCTGATATTTCCATAATCTAGCATGTTTTTTACTCAAGTGACTCCCTCTTGTTTCTTTTTGCTCTGTATGCCATCTCTGTGATTGTTATGTATCGGGATAGTTCGTGATGCTTTTACCCACTTTAGTACACGAGATGCATCGTTTTTTGGTCGCTTGGGAAATTTTCACTAATGTTGCTTCAAGTGCACCGTCTACCTTGCTTCACTGTACAACAGCATAAAAGCTTATTACTTCATATTTTTAAAAGATTCATTTTTAAAACAATTGCTTTAAATGATTGAATTTAGGTTGAGTTATCATATATTTCAATTTGAACATTTCTTTCAAAATTATAAGGTTTTCGAGTACGCAATGATCCATAATTTTATAGTATTATAAATATATTTTTACCAATGTTATGAAATAACGGAACGTAGTAAATGTGCATTATTTATTCAAATCTCGAACGGTGCAAATGATATTTCAAACACCATTGGTACGTTTATGTGTCCGTTACGTTTGGTTTATGCCCGTGTTCATCATAACGCAGCTACGTGCCAGCAACCGTACGTAGCAATGCCTGCCCAGTGTTGCAGACTGTTATAAGTATTTGACATGTGCTCATATACCTCTACACAAAACTATGCAGTACAAAATAACTGCACTCATTTGAATTGAAATATTTAAACATAAAATGCATCGACTTTTTTGGGCACACAAATATCATATTTCCCCAAAATCGTAAGATAAAAGTTTTATGAAATAATTCGCAATTTAAAAATATCAAAAATTACTCAGCAATTGAAAATATTATATATTTCTTATAAGTAATATATACACAAATCGAAACATTTCGTATGTTTGAGAAATTGGAAAGAGCTTTTACTCAAAGTACAAACAAATTTAATATATGCTATCAGCTTTATAAATATATATACGCAAATCATTAGCGATTTTAATATATTTTGAGGAATATATAGTAACGAGAACTGTCTTATACAGTATACGTATAAAGTGACTGCATAGAGTTATTCAGTTGTTTGTAAGGTGCTTACTTGTCGCATTTCAGAGTCAGTCGTTGGCGAACGGACGTACTGTCTAAAACGATAGGTACTCAAGTTGGGTGTTCAGGGAACGAGATGTGTAGTTGCTTGAAAGAGGAGTTCAAGAGAGTTTAAGCTGTAAGTAAACTGGATTCAAGTAGCAAGGGTCGTGAGCACTCAGAGTTGCTCAAACAGTTATTCTCTTACATAGTTTCAAAAGATACTTGTAAGTATAGTAAAAAATTGTACCACTTTGCTAATATTTAATCAGATAATGACTTCAACAGTTAGAATTTAAACATTTGTTAATAATTGGAAATAAGTTTCAGGCAATATATGTTCTTATGATTACAGATATCAAGCATTGTTCTTATGTAAGTACATAGCAGTGCCATTTAAGACTTGTGTATAAATGAGTATAATGTGAATAATTGTTCAAAATTTCTCGTGTTATCGTTGATAATGTATAATTAGATACAAAGTAAGAAGATGTAAGTATCAAAAGGAACGAATGTTGTAGATGAAGTTTGGTAACCTCTGTTTTCAGAAGGTATCTATGAACTATGCTGTTTTGTCCGGAAAGACAACGCAAAAGAAGGAAATTGCGATAGGGACACAAGCACCAGACAATTGCAAATATTACATCGCAACAAACATTGCACACAGTCTTCTCGACTGAATGCTACTTGATCTATTTTAATCTATTTGAAAGTTTCTCATTTATTTCTATGACTGCTTGGAACGTATTCCGCATATTAAACTCTTTCCTAAGGTAAACAAATAAACAATGCATTTTATTTGCATATATTATACTGGCGACAAATATTTCTCTAAATTTCGTTTGGAATATATTTAAATCCAATCAAACAAGTTTATTTTAACGCATGTGCCACTCAGGAAAACAGGATGCTCTACAGAATAACCCTTTCACAAAATTAGATTAATACAAAATGTAATTTTCAGCTTAACTTTTTCGTTCACATAAATGTGTCTACAAGCTTATTTACTTCGCCGCTATAGCAAACAATGTCTGATCTTCACTTTTAATATTCCACTTCTTATTATTTAATACGGATAATTTTTCATAAAAATGTAATTATTTTATTACTAGCAGTTTATATATATTATTATATAAACTGCTTTAATTTAGGTGAAATGATTATTAAATGAGATAAGTGATATTTGTTACAAATCGGAAAATTTTTCTTAATTTTAATTTTGAAGGAACATAATGAAAATATATTGGATAAAATAGTGGAGGTGCATTTTTGTACCAGCTGTATTATATTGGCTATATGCGCAACGTACTTACACGGTTTTACAGGAAACGCAAATTATATATGCAGTGCAACAAGCATTTATATTGTGCTCGCACAAACTTTAGAGAATAGTCGATATTTTATTTTTACTTTAATAATATATACGGCCATTCGAGACTACAGTGGCCATGTTTCTTATAAAGTTTTCTCAAATACCTTCCATTTGTAGTCGTATATTGTCTGCAGGTCTATGAATTTTTTATTTCAAACCGTACAATTTTTTATTTATTTTCAAATATATAGTCCTGCATTGCATAATGTTTCAACAGCACCAATATTTTAGCACGCTTGATTTTACAATTGCTTATTCATGACATTAAATTATTTCTGATGTTGATTTAATGCAACATGATTTAAGGTATAAAAAAAACTTCTTTCATTCATATTTTGATAAACAAATACAATTATTTCGATAATGGAAATAATCCCTGCGTTTCAAAATATGTCTACCTTGCTATACTTCTGCAGCTGTAGCGTATCGTTTTATTTTATTCCTGCGGCTAGCGTATTCTTTTCCGAGAATTCTAGCCGCATACTACGTATGAGACCGCCGTTATTACTACAACATGGTGCGGTTATAAGTGGCATCAGGTGTGTCATTTAATATGTAATATTCCATAGTCTAGCAGCCGCATTTAAATATATTCTGCATAAAATTGCGTTTGACGAACATTATCAAAAAAAATCGCAGCTTCTTTTGTGCGACTTAATAACCCATGTTATTTGCAGCTACATTTTTAATATGAGTATATTTTGAGAGTAGTGAAAAAGAAAAGATTTTTTTCCATTTTTCTTATTCTTATGAGTCCTTATTCTAAAATTTACCTTTAATTATGTTAACCAAATATTGAACTGTGCAGGCGTATGGCAAAAAAAATAGTTATTTTAAATCAGTATTATGATAAGCGTATATTGAAATATAATATCAAATATAAGGTAAGCACGAATAGACGATTGACAATCTTATACTGCCCAGAAAAATTGTTTTAGACTTGTCATTTATCTTTATTAAGTTAATGAAGATGGAAAGAAAAACTAATAAGTTGAACGATAAGTTTAAATTAATTCACTATATACGGTATCTTAACAATTTTACTCCTGTTATAAATAATAAATAATAAATCATTCGTTACTATGTTTCTTTATTTATATAAAATTTATTTTTAGGATTAGTATAATCATGAATAATAATCTGTCTCTAAAATTTTAATTCAATACGTTTTTTGACCCGGTAAATCGAAATATTTTGCACACACACACACACACACATATTGTTTTTTTGTCAAAAATAATTTTTTGGATTGTATTTAATAAAATAATAATTTTTATTAAAGCAAATGCACATTATTATATGATACGCATATGAAATAAAGGTAACGGAATGTAGTAAAATTGCAATAAATTGATTCGCAATTTAATCATAACAATACTTCCGTGTTAGAATAAAAGATGATTGAACGCTATAAACCTCTATGGTAATCGGTAACTGTCCCTTTTGGAAATAATAAAAGGAATGTGAAACAAATGGTATACTTCGCCGTAGGAATATTATCGAAGAAAAACTCACACGATCGCTCTTAAAACAATGGAAGCCTTGTTGATAAATGCTGACATATCCATTCTGCCATCGCGTAACATTGACTTTACTCAATAGGCACCATCAGTTTATCAGAATAAAAAAGAATTCAAAATGAACGGTTGCCTATAGGGATTTGAAAAAGGGAACCAATATGGCAGAAAAAACTGTATATAAAATAATCGGAAATTTAAATTCTTCAAGTATCACAATGCCAATAATACAGGGATCTATTTTTGATCCTTTTGTATTTTGAGCCAATCTGTATTTGTATTCAATGCATACGATGTTAATGTGGTATATTTTGCATCAAATGTTTCAAATAGATGAAATAACGCATTTCATATAGGTATTCATCAAGCAACTGTTATAGTCGCATATTCGAGTTAATTATCGTGTTGAACAGTTAAAAAACGTTCGCCAATTAAATACTCATACAGCTGAAGAGTGAGAATCAATTGCGAGAAGCATTTCTATAATCAAATTATATTCAATTTAGCTCATTTTAATTCAATTGAAATTAAGATCTGATCAAAAATTATTCAGCATTGAATTTTTTATGGATCTTCACTCTTTTGTTATGTAGGGGAAAATTTTTCTAAAATAAATCTGTTCAAAGAAATCGGTTCATTAGTCGTCAAAAATTATTTACGTAGTTAGTAACCTCTAACTAAAATATATACAATTTTACAAAACCTATATTTAATATCCTTTTAATTGCTGGGTACTGTTTCAAATAAAAACCATAATTAACCGAAAAAATGAAAATAACGAAAAGTTAATGATAGCGCCAACATTTTTTAACGTTTTACGATAATATCCAAAATCTTCTTAATTTCATAAACAGGAGAGAGATATGAGAAAATAATGAGAGAACGAAATATATACTAATTACTCAACAAAATCAAATTACTCACATACGCGACACGAGAGCAAAAAGTTACTGTTCAAACAAAAAGCACAATTAGATACCGCACAGAATTTACATTTCCCACATTGTACACCGTTTATATACACACACGCCATCAAAGCAAACAAAAAAGGTAAATGAAGAACAAAAAATGCATAACATAATAAAACACAATCATATGCACATTTCACCACTTGCCAGTGGCGTTTCTAGTTAGGAAAATAATCAAAAGCAATTCGCTATATTATTTTCCCAGAATGAAAAATATCAAATTGTTAAATCTGATAGGATAATTAATTTTTATCGTACCACAAACGTATAGTGCTACTTTTATACAATTTTACTTCAGATTTTGTTTTTCTTTCTCACAATTATTATATTATTTCAAATTTATAATAATTTGAAAATTAATTATGTTTTAATCCCTAATATTGTGGAATTATGATAAAAAGTATGGATATATTATTTGTTTAGGAATTTGTATTTATATTCCTGGTATTGTGAATTTAATAAATAAGCCGCTACTGCTTTATGTACATTTGCGTTATTCGACTCCTTTAAAATAGTCCGTCCTTTGTCTCATTTGCAGCAAACTGGCTGTGTGCATATTCGCGTTGGGACCTCATCAAAAAGCTTTCCATATCTCCGCAAATGACGTTGATTCTCGCCACAACAGAGCTGGATATACCGCATGGTCCATGGCTGGAAAGCGGTAACGCAACCGCAGCACGCATTACATCAGAGATTATAATCCTCACTAAATATTTTTTGATAAAGGATATATATTTATAGATGAAACAAAATTATAACTATATTATTTTACTTTCATGATTTATTTGCTACATATTTTTGAGCTTGTAATGGCATTTATTTTGCTATCATTTCGTATGAAAAGTCATTGCCATGTCAGTATAATAATGCTTTTAAATTTCAATGTTACTTATGGTAGATTTAACTGCGAATAGCACTTATCTCAGGCTTTTGGTTTGTGTATGTGTATATATTCCTGACCAATCACATTATTCAAAACATGTTTGGCAATCATGTCAGTATGTATGTATAAGGGGTAGACTGGGTGGAAAGGAATTATCGTCAGAATGGGTGAAGGTTCTACCCAGTACAAGCATTTATGCGCAAATAATACATGCATGCATTGGCAGATAACGTTCAAACAGTGGTCTCAAACACTCTAATAAATTGATCAATGTTAGAGGATGAACATCTTTTCTAAATACATCTTGAAACATTTTTGACAATTCGGCCCTTTTTTCACATATAGGAAGATGTTATATGAAATGCATATATGTATATATCAAATATATGCTACAAGATTTAATATTTACTGACTCAATTTCTTTCCTTAATAATCACCATTCCCAATAACAGATCTTTTCATTAAATATTCTATTGAGATAAAGTTTATTTCAAATATTCTAAATATCACCTCATTTATTGCCAAAAATATATATTTTTAATTTTCTTACAATAGATCCAAACCCTCGTCGTTCAATCTTCCTTTTACACAAGATGAAATAATTGGGTACACTTGGAATAAATTTCATATAATTGTCTTTATTTTCGACGTGCTTCGACTGTTAGTTCATATGCCGGACCGAGCAGTCGAAGTGTACCCAATTATTTCAACTTGTTCAAAAATGTTTTGAGTGCCAACTACTATTTCAAAAAATGTAATTCCTTTGAAACATCTTATTTTCCTTTCGAAAATGCGATGTTTAACTCTATTTCTACGTATTGCGGCATATATCCTTTACTTTATCTCTGAAGAAAAGAACTTTCGAAGTTGTGCAGTATCTCAGTTTGTGATTTAAAAGTTTCGGTTACACTGGTTGGTAGGTAGTGACCATTCACCACACTATCAGCACTCATCCAGTAGCCTTTAAAATCCCTACAAAACCGCATTCGAGATTCAATCGGAATCGAGTTAAAGCGAGCGAGAAATGATTTACTACTCGACAACGCGTTCTCCGTTCGACCAATGTATATGGTTGGTATATGTGTACGATTTCGTATACAGTTACATAAAAGAGAATTTATATAGGCGTACATTCAAAGTTGCATTTAGTTGAATTTGTTGCCATCTGCAACGTTTACGGACGGCAATTCAATAACTGTTTTATGTTTGATTAAATTGTTACGTATTGTTTCAAAGAAAATACTTGTTAACATAGTGTTTTCTCGAATTTTTTGTTTAATCAGATTGTTTTTACCAAAACAATAAATCGGAATGGAGTCCTTTTTAAAACTCCTAGATCTTTGCTATTCGTAACTGTAGAATAATATACTTATTCTGCGATTTTTTTTACAAGTTACTACAAAAGCTTGCCCTCCTTCGTTTCTTTAAACTCGTTAAAAAGAGGTTTTGTTCGGGAGTGCAATATTTACATGTGGTTATTTTGTTACCGGATTACGAAAAAATAATATGCAGATTAGACCACAAAATAAGTAAAGCACACATGCATGTGTGATGCTCTAACAACTGTCACGCTAAATAAATATTTGGTAATTACTACATTCTCTCCAACTAACTCAATTGGTTTCGGATTTTGTCACATTGGTTTAATGTTTACTTTAACATAATTTTGCAATACCGCCGCTAAATCATTTATGTTTTGATTGCATAATTCCAAATTGAAATTATATTACAATTGATACAGTTAACAACATTTTCGAATATTATCGCAATAGCATATAAATTCACTTAATTTTATATTTTGATATGCCGTAAATAAGCAATTAGTTAGATATATTTTGTGAAACACTAAAAATTGTATCTTGAAGAAATAAGATAAATTTTAAAGAAGGAAGAAGGTTGTTTAACTTTCGTAATCTTAGTAAAATCTCCGCAAGATTGTTGGGGTGTTAACAAAAATATTTCATGCATAATTTACAAGAGTACCCTCTCAAGTACATAACAACGGTCATTTCCCTATGACAAGGGACGCATATTATACACGTTCAAGAAATTTTATACGAACATTTACAAGAAAAACCACACCCATTGAATCTCAGAGGCATCTACTGGTTGTTGTAAAAATTTAAAACCAGTTAATTCGCATTTAAATTCTGCGCTCGGTGAAAATTCAATACTGATGATTAAAAAGAAAAGTATATATAAAAAAACATGAGCGTCCAAAAAAAGGTTCCAACACAAAATAGACTTCCGGAATATTTTTGTGGTATCATAAAAGGTTATTGCTGGCTTGTGAGAGTGGTACGTTGTTAATGAATCTTGTAGCCGGATTTTTAATTAAATTGAAATTAGTAGCGAGGGATTCGGTTTCAGGAAAAAGTAATAAAAGAACGGCAAGTTAATCTTTTGATACGGCCTGGCAAGCTATACATAAATGACAGGAGATGCGCTATTGTGCTGTTAAATTAATGATATTCATATAGCACTGAGTACTGAAATTTAAATGTCGAAATTGCGTTTAATAAGACAATCACCACAGGCGTATTTTTTAATGGCAAATCTAGATGAATTTGCAAATAATGCTTTAGGACTGGTTTCAAATTATAATCCTACAAGAGTCAGATGTGCTGCAAATCCTCATTTTTATCATTGATAAGATGAGTGTAATAGAAAATCCACATCAAAGTTGATATATAAGATTCTAATATCTGCGTTTGATGTATGTACACCGCTGTTCAGATCTCGTACTAGCAACTAAAAGCTCTTCTCATCCTTTTCGAACGCTACAAGACTCATAGACCGATGTAGCAAATTATATGCACGACTTATAACTTTTATAAAAAATGAGTAAAATTATTTATTGATATTCCATAGACTAGTAGCTTTCAACAGTAGTGCATTATTCATTATTAAATATAAATCTAGACTTTGGTGAGTCGATGTAAATAAACTGTGCAAAATATACGAGATATGTAAATATTTATCTCTCAAATCTCCTGTAAAAGACGATGTGCCTGAAGAGTTTAAGTAACTATAATTTATTTAGAGTATAATATAGATTTGGGAAATAGCATCAGCTGCATATATTATTTAACTTTAGTGACATTTATTGAATATGAAATTTATAGTAAACAGAAGATTACTATGAAAAGTAATTTTAAGAGTCCGGACGTCCAGTTAGAGTGGTTGTATGGCAGCACTTTAACCTATTTATTTTGTCTTACCACAGATTTAATTCAAACTCTGTCGGGTATACAATAAAGTCCGAATCGCAGACTGTCCAAGGTAAATTTTATATATATATATATATATATATATATATATATATATATATATATATATACATATATATATATATATATATATATATATATATATATATATATATATATATATATATATATATATATATATATATATATTTGAAATCTATTGATTATATAAAATCACTAACTTAGATTATATTAATTAAAGAGAAGGGTGTGAATGAATTAGTTTAAATCTTACTTCAGTATAACATAGTAAAAAGCGTAACAGAAAGCACAAAGCAACAATTTAAATCAAACGACGCCGACACAAAAGTAAGCTTGACACGACTACAAAACAAAGTTTAACGCTTTTTTTATTTAGATCGTTTTGCACAAAACATATGCCAGTTGCAGAGAGTTACATCACGTAGATATGCCTGTGATTGCTGTCATCTTTACCAGGTTTATTTGTCTTAAAATCTCAAAGGAGAAAGAACAAGCGATTTTCCGCTTCAAGCCACAAACTTTGTAATACAATTTTTACGTTATATTTGTTTTGCTTATACAAAAAATACCATTTCAAAATTTATGTTTCTTTGTGCGTAGATTACTAATTATATCTCTTTGTAAAAATGATTTAGATTTCTTTATTATATTTCCGAGCTTATTTTCTAGATTTTTTGTATAATGTTATAACAGTACTCTACAAAGTATATTTTTCTTCACAAAAGACTATTTTTAAATTTTCATATATAATTCAAAACAATAGTTTAAATTAAACTATATTAGTTTCTAATGTTGCTGCAATTTTGTGTTTTGGTATTCCTTTGAATATAATTTAATAATATTAGAACAGTAAGGTACTTGAGATTTGCTTGAAGAAGTAATCTCTAAACTCTTAAAGGATTATTTAATATTTAACCGAGTTGATAAAGTTTTCTTTTTTCCGTGTAAGAAGCCAGAATATTTGAATTCCTCAACAACGCAAAAGTTATACAGTACTAGAATATCATCCACATGAACATTTCTTTATTGCCTAAGATCCGCGTTTGAAGCTTAGCAAATAAATATTAATAAAACTAGAACGTGCGCTTTTGAGCTTAAGAGACGTTTAAAGATTGCGATGTCCCATAATCTGCGACTAAGATAGAGCTTTACGTTGGCTTCACTTTCAATGCAGATATAGTTAAGCTCATCCAGGAGTGAAAGCACTTAAAGTTCCGTGGTATAACGACGCAAAATGCACACTACACCAAGAGTCATATGGCATAGCGTTGACAGGAGTAGAGAGGCTTGCGGCGATCAAAGTCACCGTTACCGAGAGAGATTTTACTTACGAATAAATTGAAGAAAATTCAAGAATTTTAATTTAATCGTTGAGATTTTACGGATGTTATCTTAATTAGAACTTTGAGTAGCACACGAACTTCAACGTCAAGTGGTGTAATAAGAACATTTATGAAAACTGTAAACTTGTGATACATATATTAGGTGTACAAATAAGTTTCTGCCGTTTTACATAAAGTTGGCGCCACCATGAAGTTATGGTTAAAATTGTCAGATGTAAAACGTCATTATCGTAAGGTTGTCAACAACATTATCTAAGAATATTATCAGTATAATATATTCTTCATTTGCGGGAACTTTTGTTATACTTCTTCAATTTGAAGAAATCTGCATATGGTGAGGCCTTAAGTGAGAGAAGTTTGATAAAACTTATTTGTACACCTAATGCTTGTTGTAAGTACTAAGTATGAAGAATCATTTGAAGCAGCAAGAACCAATGTAGGTTAATTAAGATCTCGATGTTCATTTGCATAAAAGACTATTGCCACTAACACTGTACCAATGTGCATGCTACTATTTTATTTTTTATATCACAGTGCCACTCATTCTTTTTTCTGCGCAGTTCACGTTATTCCGAGTAAATGTATATTTTGTAAATATTTAGAGGAAATTATTTTACCTCCAAGTATTTAATGTTTAAAATTTAACAGTTAAAGCTACTGCAGTTGTTAGAACAAAGTTAAATACGATGATGGATTTAAGAGAGTACGACAAGTCGAAATAAACATCAATTGCTGCGTTGTTAATTGGCTCGTTACGACCTCGAGTCATATAGTAGTGAAATGCTTTGATGTCGGATATGTTATGTATGTAGATCTGAAGAGACGTACTGTGACAGTCAATTATGGACTGAGAGCTGCAGATCAAAAGTGTTTATATACGACTGCTTACGTTTGTGTAACAATGTTTGTTTATTTGTAAAGACGTTTATATCGTTTGTTTAGCACGAAGTCTCTCATTTCTATTCGATATATTTAAATCTAGACTATTAGAATTTAATATTGTGAAAACACTGCCAATTTATCCCAAAAATGCATTGCAAATTGTAAAGAAGTTGGAAGAGCCTGCCGGAAACATTTATATTTTTGTCGGTGCAGGCGTCGTTTTCTATACTAGTGTGACCATTTTACATAACTATCTGAAATGCATTAAATTGACCACATACACATAAATACATACACATAGCTTGGTGGTGAGATTTTGTTGTATAGAAAACGACGATACGTTTTGAATACCAAATGTAATATTCTATTTTATAAGGAGATATTGAATTGATAAGTCTCGCGAATATTTGGTAAATGTAACAATAAAATATTGAACATCCGTTTACAAAATATATTATTTCGTTTAACATAGTTAAATATTATTATTTGATACATTTATAAAAAAATACATCATTCTATTAAATTTCTGCACTGCGAAAACAAAACTTTTTTACGAATTTAATTTGGAAACTACCCACATACATTTTAATTGAAGATCATTTCAAAAAACATTTTCTTCTTCTATCTCATATATTGTAAATTTAATCATTATTTTAATGTATGAACAAAATGAATTCTTATCTTACGATTTGCAAGGATCCGTTTTGACAAGTTAGAAAATAAAATTTTGTTTTAAAAGTTAGCACAACAAGAGCAAGAGGTAGAAAAAAGTTACAGGATTTTAGGTCTCCAAACTAGAAGGTCTAATTTAACGATTTCTCCATCCTCATCTGTTTAGATATCAAATTTCAAGGATACTTTTTACAAGAAACAAACTAACAACTAATTGGATTCATATTTCCCTGGGTCAAATTGTTTTACATTCCATTATCTATGTTCTTCTGTATATTTTATAAAATAAACTTAAGATAAATAAGACATTGAAAAAATGTTCTATGAAATATTGATTAAATGGATCTACAAATTAAATGTGAATATAATCTCATTTGTGGAGTAAAAAACAAAAAATTCGTAAAATAGCAACAAAATAAATTTGTGATAATTAATGAATCTGTGAAAGGTATAGAGTAGGCAAAAGTAAGATTAAATTCAAAAAAAATTGGTAGAATGTTAAGATTCGCAGGAGACTATCAATAAAATATGACTGAATTAATTATTTTTCAATCACAGTATGTTGCTCACATAAATATAGAAATCGTTCGATTTATGCAGTGACCTATAATCGTAGCGTTGGTAAATATGAACCAATTCCGCATGCTCCCCATGGATACGTAGAAGGTTAGAAAGGTTGGCGTTAGTTAATTGATAACACCTGCGGCGATTCTTGAAAGTCTCTCTGGTTCCATGATAACCGTCCGCACACACTCTGGCTAACCAATCAATTGCGCATTAAATATTAATACCAAACACTGGGAAATTGGTGCCGCGTAAATTTCAGATTTGTGAGTGTTGCGTTGAGGAACTTCCTATTCCTACCATCGTCATGTAATAACATATCTATGAGAAATCTGCACCTGCTTTCCAAATATTTAACTACAACTCTTTATGATTTCCATCAAATATTTAATGAGCTTCATTATCGTCATATTTCGCTGTAATTATTGCGTTTGCTACCAATCAATAAAAAACATATTATGAGTTAAAAGTAGCTAGAGTTTAAATCATTGATTCTTTTTCGATCTCATACAATTGTTACTATCATTTAAACCAGATTCATCAATAAATAAATTACGTATCAATCCCAGGATATTTATTTATAATGGAAATATATATTAACTGTTGCCACAACTACAATTACCGTTAGTTTAACAATCATAAAATATTAACTCTGCAAGTACTAAAAGTCCAAACACAAGTTCTGTTCATAAAATTGTTAAGTTTTGACTTAATACGTTTTAAAATGGGACCGTATCATCTAATTATAAAATCACTCTTAATAGTGCCCTAATTGTCAAAAGTTTACGATAACTTTTTCCTGGATACTAACAAAAAGCTCATAGCAAATTTCCTTAAGCTTTTGTCCTCATTTAACAAAGTATTTAAGATTGCAAAAACTCATTAAACTATTATGCTAAATTATGTTAGGAAAATCGTTTTTAAAACTTTGAAGTTATTTTAATCCAAAATAAAACAATTAATTTAATATTTTAATACCTTTTTTATAATTTCCACTTTATATTATTATTCTTACTTGGTAAATGGAAAATTAATCTTTTCGAGAATTATTATTCACCAACACACTCTTCACTGAAAATATTTTCTGATTTTAAACATAATTTCTACAGTACCGAATAATCTTATTAATTTTTTATATTCCTGTATTAATATTCAGTACACGAGTTCAGTCTTTAAAGAAATTTTTTGTTTTTTCATTTTAGTTTAAGCATTTGCACAATTTGACTGTAATTTTGTCGGTAAATTGTATACAATTTCTACTTAAATAATTTTTTAATATTTCAAAGACAGTAAAGCAGTAATGTTAATTTTTATATAGGACATTAAATAGCAATTTTGAAAAAAAAAAGCATCCAAAATTACTTTTAACAATCAATCATTTATATTTGAAAACAAAAGTGCTCATTAAAAGTAATAAAAAGGCAAAAGACTCCCAAATTTCTTGTATCCTACCAAAAAATATTAATTATATTATATTTTCTCCCCTTCACTTTCATTTGTAATTTAAAATTCGTGTGACTAGTGAGAGAATATAGTTCATACCTATACGACCATTACACCATTTTTACTTTCTTATACGCAGTATAAGTAAGTACTGTAAACATGAAAATTTTCGAACTAGAGATTTTAACGGAAGCAACAAGAACACAACACCAACTAACAATTCTTATAAAAAAAAAGAGATACTTAATTTGAAAGATTTTTTCACAGAATTATATATTTTCATCTGTGAGCCAATCAAGTATTCATTTGATTTTTTCTTTATTAAAAACCTATCACCATGCAACAAGCACAAAACACAAACCAACAACTCATAAATTTTTCTTTAAAGAGATAATTAATTTGAAAGATTTTTTCACAGAATTATTTATTTTCATCTGTGAGCCAATCATGTATTCATTTGAATATTTCTTTATCAAAATTCTATCACCATGCAACAAGCACAAAACACAAACCAACAACTCATACATTTTTCTTTAAAGAGATAATTAATTTGAAAGATTTTTTCACAGAATTATATATTTTCATCTGTGAGCCAATCAAGTATTCATTTGATTATTTCTTTAATAAAAATCTATCACCATGCAAACAGCACACAACACAAACCAACAACTCTAATACATTTTTCTTTAAAGAGATAATTAATTTGAAAGATTTTTTCACAGAATCATAAATTTTCATCTGTGAGCCAATCATGTATTCATTTGATTATTTCTTTATTAAAACTCTATCACCATGCAACAAGCACACAACACAAACCAACAACTCATAAATTTTTCTTTAAAGAGATAATTAATCTTTTTGACTCTTTCACAGAAACCAACAATTCTGGTTTTTATTTTAATTTATATAGTGTTTTAACGGCTTGTGTGACTATCACATAACGCTATCCGAAAAAAGAAGAGAAAGCAAGAAAAACATACAGAAACGGCTTCATCCGTTATATTTTTTATTTTAAAAATAACATATTTTAATTAATAATAATAATAATGTCTCCTTGTGCCATTACCGCGCAGGTAAATAGAAAAAAAGAAAAGAAAAAAACAAACATATCTTATGTATTATGTTTATTAGAAGTTGCCCGCCGGAGCAAACTGCATTTGCATTCAGCGGGCCTGGCGTATTGACGGTCGATGTACAATTAAATTATAATACATATATACTGATGATCAGAATAGATCAAGATTTTGTAGTCCTAAACGTAGATTGATATCAGAAATATGTAAAAAATTCAGAATGAGCTTTAACAGAGAATGTTTATTCTCTGATTAAGTTTCCCACCCTCTATCTACATTTTAAGATACTTATTCTAATTTGTGCGTCAGAGCAGGGCGCACACACACACACAATTTTGTGCATGTATGCATTTTATGTGCAACATTGGGTACGACACAATGTTACACGTGGAGATTGACGTATCTGTAAGAAATTAGGATTAAAAGGCGAACTGCCAAAGGGTGCAGTGTGCAAGTCTACTCTCACACACTGCGAAAACTTTAAAGGGGGGACACCCAGTTAACCAGGACTGGGACGTCCAAAATACTTTAAACCTGTAAGTGTGAAATAACAGTTAGTTATTGGGGCCCAACGCGCTCCTTCGGCGGGCCCAGCGTACGCGATCGAGTTGAAGTGACCAACCAACCAGCAAACCAGTCCGGTTCCCAGTGCACTAACCAACCCTCGCACTGTTCCACTGCACCCTGGTCGTGCAGCAGTAGGCACGGGAGCGGTCAGATACATTAGGCACCCACTGTACTACAAGTAGCACGGATGGGCTTTCTTGGCCGATTCATCAGTCGGTTATTTGCAACGCGCCAATATTAAAAAGCACCACGCATCATTTAATACAAAATTTCAAAATTACAACTATGTCTCAGCATGCCTTGATTACACAACATTAGTGCTCCAAGGTTGCATCGATCATAGTTTTAGCAAAATAATTATTTAAATTAAACGGAGAGTTAGCAAACAATGGTTACACAACATTAGTGCCGCAAGGTTGCATCGCTCTCATCTCTAGGATAATATCCACATTTAACCGAGAGATGCAGTGGCGCCTGATGATATCAGCGTAATATATATTTATTATTTATTTGAATTCAAACAATGCAAGTTCTTACAAAAAAATTCGCGACGCGCCCACCCCCGAAACACCCGAGACCTGTATTTAAACCCCAACCAAAAATGCAAACCCGAGAAGCTAAACAACGCGAGACTACCTATTTTAAAAATACAACAACGATTTGCCCCGCAGCAGAACTGCCATACAAGATGGACAGTACGCGTAACCGATACAAAAAAAATGGACTTCATATTGCTGTTTTCCTCCTGGAATCCAACGGTTGGTGCTCCCACGATGAAAAGGGGGAACATTTACGAAGAGGACGAACGAGCGAAAAGAAACTAGAGAAAATACTTGCTTCAACTGTAGGGGCAGGTGCTACCGCATATGTTTGAAACCAATGCGCGTGTTCCAGACATATGCAGATATTTAATTGTTGTTAAATGAACTCTGATATCGATCTGAGTTCGATAATTATCAGGGTTGGTTTGAAACAAGATATTTGTCTCAAGTTATACATAAATAATAACATAAAATATATTGGCCATGTGCTATTATTTTAATGAATTTTAATCGATACCATTTTATTAACAATGGTTTTATGAATATTATAAAGCAATTTTTTATATTTCCCAGTGTTGTGTTGTTAACCATTTCTGAATACGCGCGTATTCAGAAATTGTTAAAAGAAAAGAAGAAAGAGAGAATAAATAATATAAATACACCCGAAGACAGCGGATTCTCTTTCTATTTTACGACGTATAAAAGAACCACTGACCAGAACGCATGTTCGAAATATTATTAAATATTATATATTTTTAAACGGAAATATTTATTTATTTACTTGTAAGGCTTTCACAAATACTGTCTAGGGTATGTCATATATTTAACATAGTTATTTCACAGATAAATAAACACTCGCGAACACACTTAAAACATAATTCACTTAGTTACAAATCGCACAGTACATAACATACATATAAATAAATACAGAAAGAAAGAAAGAAACTGGAAAATATAAAACAAGCACATGCCAGATAATCAAAAAAATCACTTACTTGTTTTAAATATGCAGAGTAGAGTGAACTGGACATCTCCTAAACATAAGCAAATGGATTAGAAATCATCGTAAAAATATAACGAAAATAAATACAATTATAAAATAGCATTTATCAACAATAAAATAAGAAACACCTGAAAAATAAAAACAGCATTTATGAACAAAAAAATAATAAACACCTGAAATAAATAACACCTGAAAATGAAACATTTATTCATCAGTCGGTTATGGGCAACGCGCCGCCAATATAATTCAAAATTTATAAATTACAACTAAGTCTTAGCATGCCTTAATTACACATTAGTGCTCCAAGGTTGCATTGATCATAGTTTTAACAAAAACAATATTTAAATTAAACGAAGAGTTAGAAAAATATCCACATTTAACCGAGCGATACTATTTATTTGAATTCAATCAACTAAATTCATTCGCCCGAAAATTAAACATAGATTTATCAGCAATAAAATAATAAACACCTGAAAATAAACATAGCATTTATCAACAAAAAAAAAAAGTAAACACCTGAAAAATATACTTAGCACTTATCAACAAAAAAATAATAAACACCTGAAATAAATAACTCCTGAAAAAAAAAATTAAAAAAAAAAAAACAATAAAATATTAAACACCTGAAACATAAACAATAAAATAATGAACGCCTGAAAAATAATACCATTTATCAACAACAAAATAATAAACTCCCGAAAAATAACCATCGCATTTATTAAAAATAAAATGATAAACACCAGGAATAAATAAAACACAACAAATAAACAGCTTTTATTAACAACAAAATAATAAACACGTGAAATAAATATCACTAGCTTACGTCTTTCCCGCCATATTTAATACAATATAACCGCCAATATAACGGCACGGCGTCATCGTACTATAAAATGATAAATAAATTAAAACTCAATGCACAAGTATGTTTCTTCTAATTCACTAATCACATCACTTCGGATTAAAATTAATACAAATAAAAGTGTGAAACAATATGTTTCTATGAAATAAACATGCGTGCACCTGCATTTGCCAGGCGAGGCAAACGGCGGTTATATATCCATCAGCTACTTAATCCATGGATTTTCGTAAACAAATCACTAAACACAGACTCTGCACGATCGATTTATAATGAAATGCACTTATAACACTGAATTCACAATCGATATTGATCAAGATTTACAAATCACCAACTGCCACCACCATACCACTATAAACGCGTTTCAACAGGAACTGCGCATTCGTCGATCGCGCATACTCGAAACGGCGCGGTTTCTTTATACTTAAGCACCTGCAGTACCCTACATTTTTATAACATCTAAATAACATATCTAAATAAGTTCTAATTCCAATATATATAAATATTATATATACATAGTATATTTATATTCAAAGGAATATATTGGCCATTTTGTACCTTATTTGCAAGCTCGATCTTTATAGATATTTTATTGATTTTTTTCGGCTACAATTAATTACAAGAAAATAAAGAACCGCTAATTTCACGATCTCCTTTGTGAATTATTGGTTCATAAATATAGAAATTAATAAATCGTATTATTTAAATTATTTATTCTAATAACCAAATGGGACGTATGTCTCAGCGTTACTGTAAAATAATGAAACCATAACCAAAAACTTGTTCTTTAAGCCAAGTGAAATTTTTGAGTGAGTTCAGATAATTTAGATCTATTATTTATTTATAAATATAGATTTGTTAATAGTTATCTTAGTGTATTTATTCATAAATCGTTGTTAATTCGTGTGAGTGTGTGTGTGGCTTGCCTTAGTTAAATTTTATTATAATTATTAGTAAATTTATTATTAATAATTTACATATTTAAGATCGAAACGATCGAAACCGTATTAGCTGTTAATGAACGTTCGAATTTGTCGTTAATTCTATTAATTTTCTATATATACTTGTTGATTTCTTGCGGCGTTTGTAACAATTGCTATTGTTGATTGGGAATAAGAAAATTGCGGTATTTTTTTAAAGCAGCAACAAAAATCGGAAAGTTTCTCGTGAAAATCATTATTTATAATTGATGTAGCAAGTCATAAATGTACCTTTTGTTGTGAATTCTAGTCAGGGTTAGGGATGCTAAAAAATGTTGTGAAATCACCAATGAAAGCGCTTTGGGTCTTAAGCTCCACAGCATTTTAAGCGTCTTTTTATAAGTGACCATTTTTCGAAGTTCGATCAAAATCTGTTAAGGCCTTTATGGGTTTTTCGGCAAATATAAAAAAAATTTTTATTTAAGATTGTAATAACAAAAATGTTCGCACCATTGTGCGTTCCTGATGAGTTGGGATTAATTTTTAAACTATGCATTCCTGTGCTATAAAAAACATAAATCATAAAACTTTTTTTTATTTCAATGTTTCGCCAAATCATGCTATAATTTCGCCAATTTCGGCATTAAGTTTCGCGCGTCCTTGTTTGGATTTTCGCTTTGAATCAGCTCAAAGATTTGTTCGCTAATTACCAATAATAATATCGACAATTAATTGACTTATCTCTCTATTGATTCTTATTCGGACGATTTTAATCAGCAGGTCACATTTGTGTCTTATATTGAAATTAAAACGCGTCTATTTTTTTGGCATTATTTTTAAATTGTGTAATTGTTACTATATATATATATATATATATATTTAATTTATTTAGATCATTTTAACGTTATTTAGATCATTTTAAAAGTATGAGTGGTGGTGAGTGCTGAATCCTAATCTAACCGCGCCGTTTTGAGTATGCGCGATCGACGAATGCGCAATTGCAGTTGAAAACAGTGTCTGCACGGCGCTAAGACGTAGCAGTTGTTGATTTCTAAATCTTGATCAATATTGATCATCTGCCTGTGAATTCAGTGTTATAAGTGCATTTCATCGTAAATCGATCGTGTAGAGTCTGTGTTTAGTGAAATTTTTACGAAAATCCATGGATTAATTGCCGATGGATAAAATCAACGTTTGACACGGCGGGCATTGCAAGTGGATGCATGTTTAATTCATAGAAACATATTGTTTCACGCTTTTATCTGCATTAGTTTTAATCCGAAGTGATGTGATTAGTGAATTAGAAGAAACATACTTGTGCATTGAGTTTTAATTTATTTATCATTTTATAGTACGATGACGCCGTGCCGTTATATTGGCGGTTATATTGTATTAAATATGGCGGGAAAGACGTAAGCTAGTAATATTTATTTCACGTGTTTATTATTTTGTTGTTAATAAAAGCTGTTTATTTGTTGTGTTTTATTTATTCCTGGTGTTTATCATTTTATTTTTAATAAATGCGATGGTTATTTTTCAGGAGTTTATTATGTTATTGTTGATAAATGCTATTATTATTTTTCAGGCGTTTATTATTTTATTGTTTCTGTTTTAGATGTTTAATATTTAATTGTTTTTTTTTTCAATTATAATATCGCGGATCGACTACCAGGGTCATTAATGCTATTTTATTGTTAATAAATGCTATGTACATTTTTCAGGTGTTATTTATTTTAGGTGTTTATTATTATTTTTGTTGATAAATGCTACGTTTAATTTTCAGGCGTTATTTATTTCAGGTGTTTATTATTTTTTTGTTGATAATTGCTATGTATATTTTTCAGGTGTTTACTATTTTTTTTTTGCTTATAAATGCAATGTTTATTTTCAGGTGTTATTTATTTCAGGTGTTTATTATTTTATTGCTGATAAATCTTTGTTTATTTTTCGGGCGAATGAATTTAGTTGATTGAATTCAAATAAATAGTAAATTTATATGATGCTGATATCATTAGGCGCAAAATTAATTATGTCTTTAAAGAAAATTTTATTAGAGTTGTTGGTTTGTGTTGTGTGCTGGTTGCATGGTGATAGGTTTTTATTAAAGAAATAATCAAATGAATACTTGATTGGCTCACAGATGAAAATATATAATTCTGTGAAAAAATCTTTCAAATTATTTATTTCTTTAAAGAAAAATGTATAAGAGTTGTTGGTTTGTGTTGTGTGCTGGTTGCATGGTGATAGGTTTTTATTAAAGAAATAATCAAATGAATACTTGATTGGCTCACAGATGAAAATATATAATTCTGTGAAAAAATCTTTCAAATTATTTATTTCTTTAAAGAAAAATGTATAAGAGTTGTTGGTTTGTGTTGTGTGCTGGTTGCATGGTGATAGGTTTTTATTAAAGAAATAATCAAATGAATACTTGATTGGCTCACAGATGAAAACATATAATTCTGTGGAAAAATCTATCAAATTAATTATCTCTCAATTTTGAAAATTATATTCAAACCGAAAGTGCCTGTTTACTCTAGTCATTTTGTGGAGTTTCTGCAATTACTCAAAAGTCGTTACAGTAACAAAAAGTTTGTACGGACAAATATTAAAGGCTTTCATCCGTCGCAAATCTTTTATTTGAAAACTAGTTCCAAAAAGAGTACTGGTTTCAAAATAATGGCTATATTAATTTATTATAATATTTATTTAGACATAAATCGTATCTTCTTCGCCGGTCGATTGATTAACAAAACAGACTTAAATAAATTGAAGTTTGACATTTTGTATTTATTCTAAGAAATCTATTTAGTGGAAAAGTGATTTAAAGGTTAGAACAAATATTATAAATTAGGAAATTAAGGTAACTAACACAAATGCGTATAAAAATGTTCGGTGCGTGACACTGCAGATGTTTTATGATGGTTTTACCATATCATTATCGTTCACCTATTGTTAAAAAAACATCGAAACATAAATTTTTAAAGTTTAGCTATTGATATTCTATCTTCTTTGAAAGATGATATAAAATTCTTTTGACGATTTAAAGTCAATCGGTTTTGAAATCCACCCATTAATACATACATTAAACATTGCTTTTTCTAAAACTTTCCTCCACGTGCAGTTCATTCCATAAAGTAGTTCCTAATAATACAAAGGAATATTACATACATAAGTACCAGTAAGTTGATTATATAACCTTAATGCGATGTTCTTTAAAATGGAAATATAGTCGTCTCGTCTGTAGCACTCTGGACTGGACTTTCATATCCGTAAAAGGAATATCTAAGTCAATACTTGTTTTTATTAAACGGATCAAATAAACATATTTTAAAAAGTCGTTGCAAATCTCCCATCAAATATTGACGTAAAAATATCTATTTGCGTCTATTACTTAAAGACAAAAATTCAGGCATGCTTCTTATGTAATCATGATAAAATGAGAAACCAAAATATATAAAATATAAAACATTTATCGAATATTATTATTATTTGAAATTTGTGAATAAAATATCAAGTCAACAATTTTACAAAACATATTCAAAGGATGATACAAGCAAGCATTATAAAAATATTTATTTTCATGTTGAATAGAAAATCACAAAAAAGTTGTCTACAAATTTGCCACGTGGCAAACCAGACAACTTTCTTTTTGTATTAACTACAACAGTCTCTTATGCCATTTGGTTTCTTCCTGGAATAAAACAATTTTCAACATATTGGCAATGCAACGCGAATGAATTCGATAAAATTGTACGGTTTCCTTTTGTATCGATTCATGCAGCCACCATCAACGAGCACGCTGGCGCTTTAAAGGCAGACCAGCGATCACCATGTAATATCGTGTCAACTACTCCGTCGAAGTTGAATTAAGTTTTTGTTTATGTAACACTGCTCAGTTTCCAGTCCAAGCAGCGACGTTGCCTGAATTTATCTGCTGGATTTTGTTTTATTTTTGTTTGCGATTTTTGTGAGTTTTTCGTCGACAACCATTCTAGATTAAAAAGTTATGTTTGCATTGCCCAGTCGTGCGTATGAACAATTTTTAAAAGAAAATATTGTTCAAGAATTCTGTATTTTCAAGTGCTCAATAAAAAATCTGGTAAAAGATATCTATTGCACGAATTTTAACTAAAACACTTTCAGTTTGTTATGATTCTGGTAACAAATGTAAGTTTTTGTCTTGTTGATAAAAGAATGTGATTTAGTCTGCGCCTAACTAAGGAACAATTTTTCGTCGCGAATTTTAAATAGCTTCTTCTCGCAATTTGATTCTTTAAGATATGGTATACGCTAAGCAGAGTCGTCTCTCACGTCATATCCAGCTCATATGGAGAACTTATGATATTGACAAAGTTGTGTTTGTAAGAAGTGCAAAACCTTGTCCACTTAGCAACACTCTCTTTGCCAAAAGGCAAGCGACATAGTCGACGTACCTTATGAAGCAGTTTTCGTGCAATAAACCTTAAACACAGGTCATCCATCAACGTTGAAGGTCATGGGTGAGGCAGAGTTCACTCACACTGATGTTATACTGGTGTACACGTATACCTTTTATTGCTTATGAATTATCTTGAAAGAATACTTATTATACAACTGAACTTGTTTATAAACAACATGTCTTAAATAAATATTCTATTTAAAATGGGTGACTTAAATCCATAGGCATTCATTTAGATATAAACGGAGTTATTGAATGTTTTAATAATAAGTTTTCGAAGAGTATATAAATGGACGATAAGTAATGGATTTCCGTATATATGACAGTAAATTGACAGATCTGAATGAATCTATATACTTTGGACATTATTTTCCCACTTCCCGAGCAAAAGTTTTCTCCTATCCTATGGGATTCAACTCATCTACACAAACACACACACACATAAGCATACATATACAAACATAAGCACATGACATATATCGAGTTTTCTTCTCCGGAGACCTCTATATCAGCCCACACCCACAGTTCTTCCTCACTCAATAAGGATTTCATTAAATTACACCAGACAGATACGTTCTTTTTTCCTTAAGATGAAAAACATATCAGATCGCTTTTCTTTACACAACAAAAACAAACATTACAAAAAATTAAACAGATTTGCTTTCTTTTATTGTATATACGTTTTGATAAGTGTACAAGCATCTTCGTACCATTTGTTTATCAAGGACCTTTTCCTAAATGCATATGTTATTCAAACTTATAGATTAAAGAGAAAGAGGAATAGTACTTTTAAATTAATTAATTGACGAAAATTATATAATGGGGAAAGATTTGGTATTAGTAATTTTATGAATTTTTCTAATGAACATAATTTCTATAACTTTAAATATTCTGTTCGTCTATTTTCATTTGAAAATTGAAACAGAAAATAAACTTGATCCTTAATTTATAATGTAATACTTCTGTGCGCGCTCGCTTCTAATTTGGTCGTAATAAAAGGCGGCTGAATGTGATGAGATATGATTATATTTTAATATGCGGGTGGATTATATTTTTTGGAATGCGCGCGAGCAACTATAACCGGACGTGTCAAAAGGTCACAAGGGCATTAGGGACGCTAACGATTTAAAGGTGGATATTACACGTGGTTGGATTACCCTCTACACCTCAGGCTGGAAGAACGCGCAGAATACAGATAGGAATGGCTATTATATCCTACCACACCAGCACCACAGCATGCACTCATACTGTGATACGTTTGCTTACAAGCTTCTATCCAGTCCCTCTCAAACAAGTACTTCTGCATCTTTCCGCAAGACTGCCATGAAAATGTTTGCAAATATTATCTTAGTAACAAACCAAGCCTCAATTATGCAATACTACTTTTGCTATAGTTTTGATATATATTATTATTGTAAAACCATAAATCAAGAATTTGATACGTTTCTTAAATGTAATAAATGTTTCTTTTTCAATTCAACCGTAATTAACTCAAGATGTTTTTACATATCCTTATAGTGCAACAGACTATCTTTTATTTTCTTATAACATTTAAGATGACAATGTTTAGAATCACTGTTGCAAGACAAAACTGTTTGCTTTTCCTGCTGTAGCACCCCACGTACCTCTGCAAACTCTAATAAAACAGCCATCTTCAATGGCGCAGCAAACAAAATTTGAGTACTTTTTCTCCGTCCGAAAGGTTACGTACGCTAGCAGTGGTGATATGAAATCTGGCCAAATAACAAATATAGCGTACGTGTTAAATTTGTACGTTATATGAAGTTTTTTGAAAGAAAATCTTGCCAAATGACCTAAACGTTCTGTCGAAACTCCACACATATTGCTTTTACCTTTTTTAATATAATAAAATACTTTAAACTTATTGCATCAATCAAAAATAAAAAATATATCAATATTGCAATATCATAGTTTCTATAGATATGAATGTTTTTCTCGTTTTTTACTTTCTTGTACGAAGTCATAAATAAATCATGTCAATTAAGGTTCTCGAAATTTTTACGGAAGGTCAACAGGGTGTTGACCTTCCCTGAATGGAGTTTGAATATTTTCGGAATGACGTCGGTCTGTGTGTGTGAAAACTTTTAAAATTACGAAATTTTATTTTCTGTTAAAAAAATACGCCACTGGAAAAACCAAAGAACATCGAGCCAAGGTTTAGCTTGCTTGTTTGAAATAAAATCACAAACAAACAAACTTTGTTCCTGCTAATGTTCGTACGAGCACGCACTATTCCATACAAATTACCAACTAAGGGGTAACAAAACTCTCTATATCGAATTACATTCTCCCACTAACCTATCTCATCCTGATCTGGTTCTCTGTTGTGGTTTGTACGCGTGATTGAATTTCCCGCACAGTGCATTTCCAACATTACTACATTTGTTCAAAAAGTAAAACATAAATAAATTAATGGAACAAGCCATCTTTTTTGAATAAAACAGAACGAAGTGGATATCGTCATCGTTTACATGAAATATAATTTATTTTACTTTTATTGCACGAAATATCTTTGCATAACTAATAAAATTGTAGTGAAAATAATGATGCAATTCTGAGCAAATCTACAATTCAACTTGTATAAGCAGGATCTGTAAAATGTTGTATAACGAATAGATACGTTAAGGATAATTCATTGCAAATATTTATATTAAAAAAAATTCAATTTACAATTCAAATAAAAAATTTTAATCTTTTTCAACATTTTATAGATTCTCGTTACAGATCTACAAACTCGTGCAGAATTGCATCATTAGTTTAATTTCTTGATAATATTGTATAATTATTTGTAAGATTGTTTTATATAATAATCTGATAATTTACGTGTGTTTAAATTCTTTCCTTGTATGTAGCACATACATGGTATATTGTTTCATTATCTTGTGCTAGCCACTCTATTATGGCGATGCCTCGCAATGTTCAACAAGTTATCTCTACCCTACGTATGGGAACACACAATGTTTTGTTATTGATCCATGAATGGCCTGGCGATGTATATGTTTCATTAATATGGTAATATCTTCTGTTTGGTCCAAGCGTTGATATGATTTAGCAAGTATGAGCTAATTTATTAATACAATGTTGACCCTTTTGCGCTTTGTTTACAGACAAAACCCATTCCATCCCTACTAAGAATTGTATCTCTTTCTATCAAATCATATATTTATAGCAATGCGCTTACACTTAATACTGAGCGACTTACATTTTTATCTCATGCTGAATTCTCAGTCTTACCGGGATAATCAAATAATGTGTATAGTATATATGTATAAATGTTTAATATATTATGAATATCACAGGGTGTTTGCTTAAAATCCAGTAACGAGTTTTTAATGCCTGCCTCTTTGTTTGCGTTTCGTAATACACCGGATATATGCACAAACTAATCTAGATTTGCTTGTTTGAAACATGTATGTGAAACACGAGATATTTCATTAATTCTAATTCAAATCGATGACTGAATTATAAATGCTTGTTGTTGAAATTTGACAAGTCTGTTTTTTTTTGGGAATTAATTAAAAAAAAAAACGTAGTCATTTGGAATCATTTTAGAAATTACATTTGCTATTATTTTCAGCAATTAATATAAATACTTCTACGCCTTTGTTTCAAGCAAAATGATCTCTCAAAAGTTGTTTTTTATGTTTAAAGTGAACATTGTGAATGAAAAGCTAGTGTATGATTTCTCCACGGAATCAGTAAAAACGTTACAATATAAAAAAAATCATGAAATGAATACTTCGTAAGCGTATCTTAAAATTAATGAATTAATTTCCTTCGCATACTTCTGAAAAAATTAATAAACTTCTGAAGTATCCAGCATGCACAACCAACTAGTAATCCGAAGTTTGCAACTTGTATCATAACGCTGAGACGTGATGGCATCAATTCAATGTTTTTCTTTGTTATAGCGTGACAATGTTGTGCCTGCGACTCTGCGCGTGAGTACATTTACAAAAGACAACAGTTTTGCCAAGTTCGCGAGTACCAAAAAAACACAACGATATATTATAACCATGATATACATATACGACAACAACAACGATAACAATAGATGGCGTTGGTATCGAGCGCGTCATATACAATAGTGGGCCAGGGTGGAGCACTGCGGAACAAATACCTGAGTTTCTTTATAACACCAAGAATAGAAGGAGCTTTAGGTTTACAGATAGGTACCCGTGACACTAGTAGGTGGTGCGTGAGGGGAGAAACAGATTAAGGGATAGTGCCATTATCTTGATTGTGTCGCTGTTCTGTCCCGAGTCACCGAGCACCTGAGCAAACCCCTGCCCCCTTTTCAACCTGGCTATTAAGGAGAGCATGAGGAGTGACGTAAGAGGACATTTCACTGATGGATGGATCGCTTAGCACTATACATGATTACTTGCTACATTCACTGTACTATATGGTTCAGGACAATAAGTCGACTCTCTTCAATTTAAAATGTACCAATGTGTGTATGTAAACCATATTATAGGATGCGTTTGATCATACTAGTGTCCAATTCATCCAAATACTCTCCAATGGATTATTGCATAGAATGAATTGAACTGGTCTAAGCCCTTCACTTTGCAATTAATGTGTACCTACCTATGTATCAAAGCGGAAATTAATTCGAACAATGTTATTACAATTAGTATTAAATACGTAAAATTAAATTATTTGATTTAGATGACTAATGGAATTATATGATTGAACCGCAATATGTTAAGTGACAGAATGCTTTATGCTTTATGTGATGATAAAAGCTGGTCCTTTAGTATATTACCAATAATTCTTACAGAGCGAATTCGAGTTTGGTCATTCAAACTGTTGTATATTATTACCTGTTTGGAAGAAAAAGCACTTAGTTCTGGTTATTTCCATATGATTTCATTTTTACTTTCTTATACGCAGTATAAGTAAGTATTGTAATCATGAAAAATTTCGATCTCGTGATTTTAACGGAAATATATCTTTTGACCTTTTCTGTTATAACTTAAAACCAGCAGTTTTTACAGCAAAATTTTTAGAATAAAAATAATAGATATTAATATTTCGCTTAACTTTTATCTGAAAATATTTTTCAAATAAGGTACTGGTTTTTAAAAAAAAAAGTGTTTTTTCAATATTCTGCTTTGACTCAAAAACGGTAGTACTTACTGCAAAATTAGTGAAAATGAAAATAAAAATATTTATATTTTGCAAATCTTCTACTTGAAAAGTATATTCAGAAAAGGTACCGGTTACAACAAAATTCAAGTTATTTTCAATATAACATTCAATACTTCTCACGTCTAATAGCGGACTTTATATCTATATAATTGTCCTCCGACAGTAGTTAATCTACTCGCCACGGCATGTCTGTCGCTGATCTACAGACAAGTATATACTGACGTATAACATAAAGCAGCGCTTAATATTGTAGTGCTACCTCCGCACTAAAGGTGGCTACTATAATGATGTCATACGCTATGCCACGACTAACTAAAATTTCAGTTTCCGTTTCTTCTCGATAAGAAATCTGATCTTATATTGAATGGTTCGTGTATTGTTTCTGATTGTTTCATTTGTATACAATTGCGGATATATTAAGCGGACGATACATTATATTAAAATTTGTATAAGAAAGTTCAGTGACGGACACGTCAGCTTTTTTCATCTGTACTGCAGGTACGTTTCACAATATGAATTCATGGAATTTGTCAACATGAATAAAACAAAATAACATTTACACCATAGTTAATAATAGCCGAATGAGATACAGAGTACTTCATAAGTTGGTGTATGTTCAAATGTCAGAAGACGCTATAGATGAGAGAGAAATACCTGTCTGAGCCGCGTCGTATTTTGGTGGCAGTACCGCTTCTGCTGTATTCACAACAATGAATTATAGTTAGTTAACTTTGTGGGGTGGCGAGACACTTGTCATTTGTCATAGAGTGCGCTTCAGTGTTCTCCAGCAGAATTGCTTAGACAGAGACCGCGTTCGGGCAGGGGCAGGTGTCTAATGGATGCAAATATTTCACTTGTGTGCGCGGGCATCTTCCAGTCTATCCCTAGCACTTCACTTCATTTTATTGCTCGTGGTGCAGTCACTAACAACAGGTTGAACAATTAATCTTTTCAGTTTTATCATATCGGGACGTTGCTTTTCACACGCTTGGTACCATATTGAATTTTAAACATCGTTTTATTTCTACAAAAACATAATAAAAACGATCCGTTTCACAAAAAACTTATTCTAGTAAATTAAACAACAATTTGATACAGCATTGTACAATTGCAGAAGATTTTAAAAGATGCAGCTATTTTCAAACTGTAATAATTACTTTAATTTAATATTTGGTTCAAATATTCACCTGTTTCTAAGCGAATGAAATTCATTGGATTATGAATCAAATAGAAAATAAAGTCACAATTCAAAAACAGTTATGAGACACTGGACATATATAAGTAAATTCAAATGTATGGAATATTTGGCCTGTTTTTATCAGAATTTATAAGGACAAGTTTGATTTAGTAAAGTTGCTGTAAAAAGAACTGGTTTTGGTGGCAGTATGCGGTTTTTCCCATTGTACCACCAGTTGCAATAAATCCCGATCGATACGATTGCGCTGGGCCACCGAGCGCTTTGTAATGTACCTCGGATTTATACTGACAATAAATAATCGCTTTAAGAAAAGCACCTTCACGGAAAAATACAAATATAATTTATAATGAGAAAAAAGAAGGGTAAAGAGACACGAAGTAGAATTTCGGAAAGCAAACCCACGCATTCCGAAGCAACGAGCTGCTTTTTTCATTTACCCGAATATTTCCTAACGAAATAAATTACCTCGAAAGTAACGTTGCCTGACTAAATGGGCAATACATTATGTTTTTGGTTATAAACAAGTATTTTGTTCATCTCGAGTAGGGTCTCAACTTTTATTTCATTGATTCAATATTTCTCTTTTCTATATTATTATTTTGTTCACTTCTTGATTTACTTTGTTGACGATTGTCAGCGTATTGTCAGCTTATACTAATGGATAAACATACATTTTATATATTTATGTATATATATATATATATATATATATATATATATATATATATATAAAACCTTTGTTCAATCCCCGATATAATTCAATCAACATGTCGTGCCGTGAAGAGTTATTGGGACTGAATGCGTTTGAAAAATACATTATGCGAATTGAATTTTCAAAATGGCTAAAGTTTAACTTCAAAACTTTCAAGAAATTAAGTTAAAGTATGTTGCTTGTTATTTTTCCAAAATACATTCTCTGTTCTAACATTCATCCAATGGCGATGTTTTCCAAGTTACCGTACTAAAAGAAATTGAATCCACCAGTTGCAATAAATAACGTATATCTATTTAATATTCCACGAATACAAATGTAAATTCGTTAATGTGACGATAGAGTAGCGAAGGTTCAGGTTGCTGATTCAACAGTTGATGCGTAGATTATTATATCTAGCAGCACGTATCTATACAACTAAAAGCTCCCCTAGTCGTTGGACTACAAGATTAGAAACGTATTGTATTAGCTTTTAAAGGTAAGCTCACGATTTGGGTCCCTCGAGAATGACTGTCCCACATAGACGTAACAAATAGAAATTTTCGGGTTTAATAGATAAATAACATCGCAGCGCAAATACAAAATATAATAGAAATGCGGACTTTTATTACTGCAGATTTATAATCATATTACATTTCGAATGTGAAATACAGAAAATATATTATTTGTTTATTTTTAATAAACTAAACTACATAAAGTTTTTAAAATAAATAACTGTTGAAGTTTTTAATTAGTATTAAAAAAAATGTTTTTTCTATTAACATATATTACTGTTAGTGTTAAAACTTTTAATTGCTACGAAGGATTTATATGAATTTCGAACTAAAGTACAAATGTATAAAAAATATGCTTCATATTAAATAATGCACGTACTTGGGCTAAAAATAAAAATTATGTGCAAATATACATCATTTAATCTTAGCAATTAAATAAGCAAACTGAAATATAATTTGATGTATGTCTACGTCACTGATTCTGTACTAGTAGATTGTTGTGAACACGATCACGCTCAGTCTGAAGCTTCCTTTCATGGTATTCTTGTGCATGTTGTACAGAGAGCGAACACTACGGAAGTCCTTGGTATCCTGAGGGAACAGCTCTGACGCTCGCTTGCTAGGACTGTGCCCCATGCACAAGATGTGACGGTAATGCGATTTGGGGCCCCGCATATACTATATAGGCACATCGACACTCTATCTTTGTCATGCTACCAGAGATATACACACATTCTTTGTCTATTCGCATACATATTGATAACTTGTCGCCTTCACACCAAACCTGACTGATGTCGCGCATTTGCTGACGGCGACGATGGCTGGTTCCTCGCTGCCGGAGTTCGGTGCGAGGATTTCCGTGTGGTACACCAATGACACGCAACCGGTTTTATCGAAGACCACGGAAATGATAACGGTACTACGTGAGCATAATGTGTACGAAACGTTGCCAAAATTCTGGTTTCGCGATCTACATGCTTTGACTTCGTTGTGGTTATTAACAGAAATTCTTACAAAAACCAGAACAATTCTTTAGCAACAACATACTAAAATATAGTTCCCAACGAAGAAAAATTTCATGTTCTAAAAAAATTTATCACAAGGAATTAATAAATAAATTTTATTAAAATTAATTTATTAAGCGTTACTTTTATCATCTATTTTATAATTGAATCATTATGGCATTGCTTTAATAAATTTTCTAGATATTCGGGTATTTAATTTGGTTTTGAAATAACAGAACCACTGAAACCTAAAATTTAGGGTTTTACATCATTGTGTAGTACATCGCAATGGACAATAATGTGTATATCATAAATATGAATGCATCAATTGATTCATTGTGAAAATTTTATGAAATGAATTGTTTTAATCCACGAATAACAAACGACATAAACGATTTATTTTTTCAACAAAAGTGGACGAAAATAATATTTTTCCTCGTTTTCCAGTCGATTTGTGAGCATACATGTATGTATGTACGTATATATAGATATATATATATATATATACAAACCAGTATATATGTAGATCGTATCAAACAAAAATTGGTTAATGTAGCAAAACTGCGCAATAATATTGAAACGATTTACAGGTTTCGTTATTGTGATATTTGTTATGTATTTTTGCATGATAAATTCCTGTATCTTCATTCAAATGGTTATTGCTGATTGGTTGTATTCTAGCATTGATCCGTTACATCGTCATTATCATACACTGCATTCACTTTTTTATCGCTTGGAAATTGGCTTAGTTTAAACAAGGTCGAAGACCATTCAGATATAATGATGTATCAGCATTTTTTTTTTAAACTGTATTTATTTTTGATTTCGTAAATGGAATAAAAAAAAGAGCATTTATTTTCCAAATACTAAAATATAATACTAACCTACCATACAATTTACATGAATATTATTTATTATCATTATGAGGATTCCTATGCTTTAGGAGTTACTTTGATGATGAATCATTTCTGAAAGATGCATAAAATATTTAAGATTTGTTAATTTTAATTTGTAAACCATTTGGGAAAATAATTAATATATAATATAATTCTTATAAAATATATGTTTCTAAGATAGTCAAAGTGTGGTTTTTAATAATTTTAAATTAAATGCGATGGTATCACGTTTTATCTGAAATTGACCGCAAAGAAGTGATCGGTTTTTGTTTTGTTATGTAACATTTAATAAATTGCGATGAAAGGGAACCAAATGCAATAATTTTTTGTAACTATACACAAAATATTTAAATATCCTGCGAAACTTGGTGAAACATATTAGATGGCGTTAGCTGGGCGGAGTTCATGCAATAATATACGTCACCCACAACGAAACAAATTGATAATGTTGTTCGTACACACACATCCGTTTGCGCAACCATATAAATACGCCACATACCTACTACAAATACATGGACGAGATAAAGAAACGGCTGGTCTAGTAACAATCTGCAATGGCCGTTACTCCACGTTCAGTACCCGTAATTTAAAATTACGAGCCGTTAACGTACCACGGCCGAAGTCCCGCAGTAAAATAGTAAACACGATTCTTGCGCTCCCGTACATTTAAGTACAAATGAAATGAATGTCTCGACGTACGGCGTACAGTAGTTTAAACACTTTTAAAATAATTTCCACTAAATTTTCACATAATTGTTTTCGATGCGTCTAGTCGTTCGAAGAAAATTCTGAATAAATGGTGCGCGAATCGGTTATGTCGTTTGCCTCCGAGGAACAAGATGTTTTAAATTCTCGTTAAAAATTACTTCTTATTTTTTTTACCTTACGTTACAACCATATGCAGAGAAATTTATTGTGTATTTCAGTTGAAAGACCTTTCGACCTGGTTTCCTTTAATGTTTTATTCAATACAAAACAGTATTATCTTCCGTTGCAATTTTATTTCATTAGAATATTTGCAGTAATAATTTGAGCTGCTGAACTTATCTACATCGATATAATAAATAAATCATTAAATGATTTCGCATCATCATTTTGTAACACAGGAAATTAGCTATAGTGCTGAATAATAATTATTATTAATTCATTAGTTTTTCTTATTTATTGTTTTCTAAATATACAGCTAGATAATATTTATTATGTCAATAATTTTTATTACACTATTGTACATATAAACAGACATATATTGTACATATAAACAGCTAATATTATGTTTTTATGAACTAACTTCTAACCTTGACCTCTTACGTAATTTTAATATCGAAATAGACTTAGCATTTATAGTGACTTCATGTAGAATCCCATAAATACGAAATGGGGCCCCTTCTGTAAAGGTTAAAGATCAAAAACATATTGGATTGTGGTTTTGTATTAAAAACTTAATTTACATAAAATTTTAAAAGAATCAATCAATTTAATACGCTTCTTTTTACTTGCTTATATGAAGTAATAACGAAGTCTTGTCATCATGATAAAAACTGATCTCAGGTTTTATCGGAAATATACCGACAGATTGTAAAGATGTGAGAGAATGTAAAGGGTTTTCAGCCACCTCATTCGATGGGAATAGGCGTGAGGTTATGTAGATGTATGACAGTCCCTGAATCTATTTTTAAAATTACTTCTGTGTGTGTATGTGTGTGAGAGAGAGAGAGTGTTTGTTCTACAGTCTAAACGGATGAAGATGATACTGGGAAACTTTAAACTTAAGATTTGTGTATAGTTGGAATTATTCAATCAGAATAAATTTATAGAATTATTATATTCAATTATTTTACATTCTGATTCAAATAGTATTTGCTACCAAATCGCGGAATAGCCGCTTAACTGACGATGGAAATTTGAACTGTCACAAGAGTCGCGGATAATAAATGAAATCTATTTTACCGCCTGCTTCTGATACACCTTTACCAGAAATTGTTAGATTTTCATTTGTTGGAAGAACGGTAAGGCGAATGGAATCAGCAGGTTTTCACGCCGTGCTCACAGAATTTTCTCTAATATCCGTTTGATTATTCGTGTAGTGAAAATTCCATCTACTTCTTACGTCGTCGAAATATTTTTCTTTTCTTTTTATTAGTATATATTAGTTTAGAACGAATCGACTTGTAGACTGTAGAAAATATTTTTCTTGGAAATATAACGACGAGAATTCCTCAAACATAACATGCCAAGAAAATATTTCTCAGCATTTTAGTTAATAGATCAATTGATTATTAAACTGCAGATGTAAGTAAAACGATCAGCTTGTAATCTAATTTTCTAGCAATAAATAATTTTGAATTCGGGTTGATCAAATTTCAAAAATAACAATCAATTAAAATTCTTACATCTACTTTCATATGATTCATATTTATAAATCATGGATTATTAACAATTAAATATTTCCCGTGACGGCATTCGTAATAATATATGAAATAGTGCTACACCTCGTCCGAAAATTTGAAAACGTTTATTTTTCCAAATCATAGATTATAAACGGAATATTTTAAATATAAAATATATCCATTTTAGTCGTTGTAAGTCCCGTCTAATTGGAAATCAGCATCGAAAACCGGTTTTTCCATCATCTCTGCATTATAATCATTGTTTTATTTTAAATCAGTGGCGTGTATGATTTAAAACATTCTATTTATTACTTACAATTAGAGGTGAATAGAAAATTCCACTTTATATGTTCACATTTTTCACTATTTTAATATATTTTCACCTACTTACGTTATATTCTTATATAAGTTTATCACACGTAAAACATCCAGCTTTAGCAACGTAGAAATAAGTAATATAATCTAGTGCTAAAGAAAATACAATTTCTATTCATTGAAAATTCACTGTTTTCAATTTTATAACGTTTTGTTCATTAACTACCAATCACTTTTTACCACATCTCAAACGGTGTCTACGTTCGTGTACAAACGATTTAAAAGAGCAAATACTGTTAAAACCAGACAGTCGTTGTTTACTTCCCAAACAATCATGATGTTCGGTCAGCTAACAGTGTTGTGTTGTGTGGTTTTTGTCATTAACGTGGTGCGAAGTGATTCGGAACAATTTCATATACCCGAGGCTACAATAGAAGCATTTCGGCCACGTGGCCTTCGAATTTCCATACCCGATTATCCAGGCATTCGATTATTTGCCTTCCATGGCGTTGTAAACCGAGATCTAAACGGCTTGGAAGCTGGAGATATGTCTGGGGACATTGTCAAAGTTACTAATGGACGATGGGTTTTTGAAGATAATCGAATAAAATTGAACCAAGGAGATATTTTAAATTATTGGCTGTTTGTTGTCAGAGATAATTTAGGATATAGACTTGATAACCAGAAATTATATGTTAACAGTAAGATGGATTTTATTTTGAGTATTATCAATAATATAAGCTGAATTAATTGTTGGACTATTAAAATATAATTGACTGTTGAAAAGATAGCCTTGATATTTAAATATCAAGAAAACCCATGTTTATGATACAACGAGCGACAATATTTATTTATGGTTAAATTTTCATTACCAGAGTAAATAAATTTCAAAAATGTGTACATTGTTAATTGAAAATTGTAGTTATTAAAATTTACATTAAATATTTATTGTGTTTGGTAGCATAAAATATTTAAATTTAAAATTGCATACTACATTCATTTATTTGATATATTAATTGAATTTTGTATCTCGAATTGATTATTTGATTAAGGTTTTGATAAAAATTTATAATATTGTTTCAAAAACAGTTTTTACATTTAAATTAACTGAACTGGTTTTTTGAATTTGTTACATAGAAATGAGAGATTTTAATATATTTTCTAAATAATTACTAATGTTGTCATTGATAACAGAAGAATAAATATGTCTTAAATGAATTTCTTGATAAACAGATTTCCGAGATGCACCACCCGGTTTTTCAAACGATATAAAACCTTCAAGAACCACTACTGTTAGACCAAGTGCATACCCAGAATATATACCTGCAGCAGATTCACAGCCATCACATTGCAATTGTCCTCAAATACCAACAATACCACCAATAACTATTATTCCACCAATCTGTATTCAAGACTCAGTTATTCAAAGTTCACCAACAATAGCCACCACCACCTTAAGACCATCCACAGGCTCCAGTACTGAACTAGGACTATGGCGAGATATTCTCGTGAATCTTTCAACAGAAAACGCCGAATTTCGAGATAAAGTCCAAGTACTCAAGGACATAAACGAAATTTTGCTTAGAAAACTGCAGAAAGCAGGCGACCAAAATCTGAATAAGTTAATTCTCGGTGGTAAAATATCACGATTGGACACGCCGTTTCCATATGTGATAACAGTATTAAAAGAAAAATTAGGATTTGTAGAAAGTAAAATCTTGAAATCCGCAGTGAGGAATGATGATGGGACTATAACTTTCGAATTGGCGAGTTTTGATGATAAGATTCATGTATTATTACTAGCCAAAACAAAGCTGCAAGGGTCGAAAGTTACGATTACAGATATCGATACCATTAGTTTTCTCAATCCTGATACTAATCAACCATTAATCGATCAGAGGACTGATGGATAAATGGTTTGTTATTTGCTTAAAATCTGCCAAAGACTAAATAGTTTTAAGTTTAGATATTATAAGTTCCTATTTATATATGTCTATATATATATAAGATAACCTTTATATTATAAAATTTATAAATAAAAAAGTAAAATTCAGTGGTAATTATTGCTCCATATAAAAAAAAATTAAGTGTTTTGAGCGTTTTCCAATCAAGAAACATTTAAAAATAAATGATTTAAAATGTAATTATAGCATGGTTTTCACTTTGTCATTTTACTCAATATTCATAAAATTATAATTAATAAAAATAAAATAAAATTTCTTTTAATAAGACTGTAGCTGGTAACAAATGGAAAAACAATTTTATTTATGCGCCACAATACACAGAATTGAATTGCACAAGATTGAATCTGGAACTCTGTCCCTATTTCGGAGCAAATTTATTTCTGTATTTAGGAAACGAACAAACGAAAATCACGTTATCTACGGTCGCAGTAAATAATTCGCTTAAGCATATTTATAGTTACGGGAAGAGCGCATTGAAGGCGTGGTCCACGAAGTTCGTTTCTTTTAACTTAGTACGAGGCTACGGGGAAGAGGCGAAAGTGGACTATTGCGTTATTGGATTTTGCCCGTTTATTTCTTTTTTTATTATTTATATTATTTTTTGTTTCGTTCTCCGTTGCCTTTTGTTGTTTTTTTTATCTTTTCAAAAGATCTGCTCTGAGCATTGTATAGTGTTCCGATGCAATAACGTTTCGACTGTCTATATGCGTATAGGAAAGTCTCGTAATCGAATCTAGCGAGTAAAAGATTTGTGGCATCGTTTGAAAATATTCGCAAAAACAGATTTACATCGATCGAGAAGGTCCACTAGCATAAACATACATACAATGAGAACGGAATACACAAGTGTATTCGTTTTGTTAAACATGTTTCCCTTACAAAGAGATACGTGGCTGTACTATTTTGCGAATATATGCATTCATTTATTTCATTGGAGTTACTTCTATAATAACAACATTACATGAAATTCTGTTCTTATTATTTATTTTAAACAAGAAGGTACGCTTACGTCTTGTTTTAATGTATTATATTAGCAAATAAAACAAAATCTCATCCAATTTATATTTCTTTTGAAAATTATTTCAAATAATGACAACAAGTGTTTCAGTTTTTAATATTTATTTATTCTATTTGTATTTTTATTGTTTGCTAAATCTTTATTATAATTTAGAAAAAAACGTACACAAGTACACCGCAAATCATATAAGCAGATTTACTTTTATAAATTTAAAAATTATTGTAATGTTGACTTGAATTAAAAAAAAAAAACAGATTACAAAAAACCATTGACATTTTATAAACACGAGTGGAAATCTCAATAATTATTACATGGAATATCCTGAATTTTTTGTACGCTCTACTCTTGACATACAACATATAATATATTGTTTTAATAAACAGCATAAAAAAGTAGTTTTTATTTTACGAGCTGTGTTAATCACAAATACCAATGTGTATACATACTCTTGAATACCTTTAGCTAATTAATTTTTTGCTATCTTGAATTAAATAGCTTTAATTAGTTAATTTATTATTTTTATTACTATAAATATCAAGTAGAATTCTGTTGCACAAATCATCCTGCCTCACCTTTTATGTCAATGATTTAAAAACTAATTGCTAGATAATGCACTACTTCATTCGCCTACTAAAATAAAACTATTTTCTATTTAAAATGCATTGGTTAAAATGCTTGTGTCCTGTTTAAAGTCTGAAAATAATTGAAGAAGACAAATACAAAGTAATTCGCCGAGTAGTTGACAATGGCCATTTCGTGAGATTCCATGCCGTACCGTGTCGACACACACACATTCACAAACAAACTGAAATGAATAGAAATGTTGGGAAACGAAGAACGATTTGAAACCGACAAATTGAATGTACATTGGTTGCGATGTCACCATTGTTTTATTTCAAAATGTCACCATCTCTTCTTTTCTTTATTTTTCTCTATTCTAATTGATTTAGTGAAATAAAATGGAATCCGTGCTTACAGCGTTCAAATTAAATTTTTACAAGTTATTTAATGCATGGATATTTATGCTAAGTTGATTTCAATTCTTTGTCGACCAATTTTTATCTTACTCTTTGTCAATATTGAATTCGATACTTTAAGATAACTGTATTTTATTAGCAGCGACGTATTCAATTCTTTTTGAAAGGAAGACATATTTCGCTGTAGCCGTATTACCATTATTCTATCACTAATTGTATTACGTTCAATGTTTTATTGTTTGTCTGAGAGTATTGTACGTATTTTAAATACAGCTTATGTAAATGATCGCATCACATTGATATTCTGGTTTTAACTATATCAAATATAAATATTTATCTATGTCGTTTAAATATAAGCCTGATCGCAGAAAAAGGAGACATTGAGAATTTGTTAGTAATGAACCGAAAAAAGTTGATTATTTGTACACATTCATCAATATAAGGTAAATTATAAATATGTTGTTAATTATCAAAATAGTTACTGTTATATACAAAGCAAATATAATGATTGGCGCCTTTTGAATCAGCATTCATTTATAATAAATTCAAAACAAAAAATAATTACAGCCACATTGATCGATGTTTCATTAATTTACCTAACAAACAACGCTATTTTATAATGATTTAGGGAACAGAAACATGATTACAAATGATGAGAAGTTTAGGTATGAATAAAAAGTTACGCGTGTATATTTAATCAATTTTATATTATTTTTATTCGTAATGTAAATCAAATGGAAAACACTTTAAAATCGAGTAGAAACGTATAACAATATTCAGTGAGGTATAAAACTGTCAAACTATGTCAAAAAATGAGTTAACCGAAAATGATCCACGCAAATTTTGAACCTTCCCCGATTATGTATACTCCGCTGCGAACGGATTTCGCTTGTCGCAAGTGACAGTTAAATATCTTAAACAACGCATGTGCGCACACTTTATATTTGAACTGAAACCTAGTAAGCATATGAGTAAACACTTGCATATATAAAACAGTGAAGGAAAAATGAAATATTTTCAAGCTTTCTTGTATTTGGGATAGAAGTTTATTATTTGTTCTTTCGAAAAATGGTGCACCTTACATATTCCTATATGTGACGGCTATGCTCAAGCGGATGTCATGTTCTTCTGTCGTTCAGTTTTATGGACGTGGATTTTGTTTTAAAAAAAAATTGAATTGCATAAATGGAATGGAAAGCCGATGAAGCAAAGAATTCAATTTTATATTGAAGACCATTCATCTTGCTCTAGTGTTATTACGCCAATAGGTGGAACTGACGCTAAGTACCATCCCGTCTTGAGATTTCTAATCAATTGGTGGATGAATGAATAGATTTCATTATATAATAATTCCTTTATTTCTTTTATCAACCATTTCTTAAAATGATACGTAAGCTCGATAAAATACAATATCAATTATTTTATCTGAAAAAACATGTTGAAAGAATATTTTATTTTCTATTCTTGTTTCTAAATATAACCGATATCGTGATATTTTCTTTCAAACAAAAGTTAAACATTGAAAGATATTTCTTTTATTCTACTTAAAAATTAAATAAATAACAATGATAAAAATATATAACTAGTATATATTGAATTTGTGGATGATTATTTCAATATTCTATTCTTTTTAAACCAATATCGTTAAAGAAAACCAACATATGAACTTTTGTTTGTTTTATTGCTACAAAACATAATTGCGAACGATATAATATTTCTGTTTTCCAGTAAACCTGTCAAATTAAAAGTAACAATTTCCAAGTACCTCTGCAAATGTCATGCCATATAATGTAAGTTATTCTGTCATTTTCGTGTCACATGATCACTTATACAAACACTCGCATACAATATTTCTATAAATGTTTGAAGAGAAAATTACTTCGTTTATTATTATTTATTTATAAATTTTTAAGCTCTTTTATTAAAATGGAAAAGTTATATTAAAATGGATGACCTAATTTCTCTAAAGTGCAAAAAATTATATTTATTATCGTGCTTCTTATTATTATACTAAAAAATAACTATAACAGCAAGAACAGACATTTTGTAATATTTACATTGTATTATATCTATTCATACCTACCTTTTAAAATAATATATAAAATATTTTATTTATAAAAATTTCCTTTTAAAAACATATTCCATAAAATATTTTGTTATGACAAACTTTAATGAAAAATTGTTCTCATATCTTTCATGTTTTGATGTAACTTAAATGTCACTTAAATAGACTAAACATGTAATTACATGTTTCGCGTAAGTCGGTAGCATTTTAATCGTTCCGAATGCAAAGTAAGCATGCAAAATTACGCAATCCATAATAATTATTCCTCACTCGCCGCAATTAAATAGCGTCAAATGCAAATAGTAGTTGTGGATTTCAATTATCGACGTTAGCATTTAGCTGTGTGTTCCGGATTCCGTCATCAGCATTAGGACCTAACTGTTAGTGGATGCATTTGAGGGCATTAGTGATATTGCATATGCTACCCTCGGAATGTATAATTATATATATATATAATACAACCTTACAGAAACCCATTTCTACTCATGCATACAAAGCCTGATATACCTCCATCACAATATCATTTTAATACTTTAATCCTAACTATAAACAAATTCTTCATACATAGCGTTCACATGAAGAGTTATTTAAATTAACAACATTTGTACTATAATTTCAAATGATTAAATATACGATATAGTAAACAATCTAAGGTATCTATAAATATTATTCAAAACATCACATAAACAAGAAATGATTTTTAGAAAATTCATATTAAGACATTCTTTGGAGCCCAATATCTGCTGAAGTATGGTACTTCTTGGATTTAAAATACGAACGGATTCAATCAGGCCCCTACGTAATACGTGAGCCAATTTTGGTAGAAATCGGTACCGTACCTTCAGAGGAGAAGTAACGACAAAATATGGTCTTACGAGATCGCGAGCGAACAACGAACAAATTAACAAGTATATGACTATTAAAATTACTGACTGCCAATGGCGCTTTTCGATAATTCTAAAATTTTAATTGTTTTAATTAGTAACGTTGCTTGGAATTTGTTTTGAATATAAATTCAAGATTTGAATAATTTTCTGGTGAGCGAACATATGACGCAGAAAATTGTTGAGAAATCGTACGCTATAAAGAAGTTGGTCGCCGAAATCAATCGAAAACATGCACACAGACATTGAAAGTTGCAAGAAACTTACTAGTAAAACTTTACAAATAAAATTTCTCGTAAGAGTAGATCTTTATTGCCCGTGAAGTAACCAGTAATCATTTACAATTTCGCGCATCCAATTTTCCACATTGAAAATATACGATTCAAAAATATCACCGCGGCATATATATCACGAGTATGATGGTTCATTTGTTCAAGTCAACTGAAAGTGGTTTCGCAATTCTATTACTTCCTTCTTCTGGGGTGGAGTTAAGTTGACAACAATAAGTTTTCATTAGTTGACGTCGGTAAGAACCGATCTTAGAAAATCGTGGAAAATTGTTCCTATCCACTGAACAATTTCTTTCATTTACCCAACCTGATGAAGATGGACTGGATACATTAATTGTGTTTGGGTAAAGTATCATAAAAACAGACTTGCCAACTGTGCAAGACAGCTCGTCGCTTACGTTATTAAAAAATCGGAAATTTGAACTCACAACCTTTCGACCAATTTCAAATAAACACACCTATGCGATATGCAATTAAAAAGTTACAGTTTCATAGAAATTATATTCATTAAAAATGTGTAACAAGTTCAGTTTTTATAGTTATCATAAAAGTTTAATAAATGAGTTGATTTTTCAATTAGGTATACTAGGACAAAAAAGATCCACTAACATTTAATTGCAGAACTTCTCTAAAAAGACCAATTATTTTTGCCGTGGCTAAATTAATAAAATTTTTAATTAGTATATTTGATTTACGAACGGCAACATACATTTGTGAAGTTTAAATAGTGATTTTAATTACTAAAGTATATTTGAGTTTATTTTCAAATATATTTTCAGTGCATTCATATTTTAATTAAAAGAATTACGAATTGAAATATAATTTATTAAAAATAAATTTGAACAAATTCGAGATAAAAATATGAGATTAGAATCGACATTAAAAAAAAAATCACTAGCCTACCATCTGCTGTAATAAAACTTACCGTAGTAATACCAACACAGCAAGAAAAACCTTTAAAATATTTATGACGAAGCGCGCGAGTTTAATATAAACTGAGTTTTCTTACATCGTTCCTTGTTGTTCTATGTGTACCATACTGTTACGTTATGTCTACGGTGTCTGTACGTAAAGCGTAAGGCAAGCAAACGAGCCTTATTTCCCACAGGACCGGACTGGCGACATATTGCCACTGGCACTCTAGCACACCCCACACACTATACAGCGCTATGCCATCTGGTGGCTGTCAGATGACACACCATCGCTAGCATAGATTTGTATTCATTTGTACTGAGGTACTGTTTGCGTGTTTCTATGTCGGTGACTTTTCTCGGTATGTTTTTGGTGTGTCGACTATGAAAAAATTTCCGTCCGGAGTTTATGCGGAGGAAAATTGAAAATAATAGCCGACGGGTCGTATGGTAGACAACGAAATTTACTTTTAAAAAATGCACTCTACGTGTATTTTTCACTTTCATAGACTCCCTAGCCGGATGAAGTATTAGATTTTTCGTCATTTTAAAAACATCTTTCACAATTATTATCCATAATAATAAAAAGAATTAATCGATAAATACAGTTTTTATTTAGTCAGAAAGGCACCATGTATTTTCTAATATACAGTTTACTGAATTAACTTTTTAGATATTTACAATAAAATTTAATTTGATATTCAATTCTCCCATTGACACAATTTCACATTTTTCTGCGCAGAACAAAATACGGACGAGTTTAAATACACCAATAGTAATTTGCTTTTGTACATTCCATTCCATTACAATTATCTCATCATTAAATAAATTACGAAATAGTTAATCTCACCATTAAATTATTATCGAAATTGGAACGGAACATATGTTTTACAATGTTGTTATATCATTGATCCACCATTCGCATTGTTCTGAAGTTACGTCCTTTCTTTTTTCATTTTTCTTTCGATAACAATGGTGCACGTCCGTAACAGGCGTATTAAAACCTTGTCATGATACAAAGGGACGCCTCAGATAGAAACAGTTGTATTTGAAATTTAAATGATATTTATCACTGACACAGTTCTTTCAATACGTACATAGAGGAATGTTATTATTTTCACTGTCAGAATTATATAATTTTTCTTCAACAAAATCAGTTAGATCTATTGATGTTTTAATATTTTAAAGTTGATATTATATATTCCATAATTATATATTACCTCGATAGAAATTAAAAATAATTTAAATACGGAAAATGGTTTATAAGTTTTGTGAGAAATAAGCGTTTTTTTATGATAAAGATATATTTAATATGAACATAATACGATCACTACTTATTTGACCATTATTATAAATTATAAGAATTAATAAAAATATTATTACTCTGTGGTTCAGTAAAATATGAAGTATTAGTAAAATACTGTTGTATTTGTTGATGAAAAGATATAAATTAAGCCTAAAAACAAATACCAAACAAATGTTTGTCACATAGGGATGAAATACGAAATAAGATATTAAAGAAAATCGTGCGGAGGAGACACTAGTGTAACTGGTAGCGTTTCACGGCAATTGCCCTGGCACGGTTTTCTTTAATCTCCGCTCGATGGAGAAGCAGCCTTAGCCGAGATGGTTGTTCGTTAAGCAAATCAAATTATGAAAATTTTAACATTCAAGGGTCGGAAGTATAATTATTCCTAACGAGTTTACTAATTACAATTCTAATTTACTACGTACGTCATTACCTGCAACTGAATATAATATAGCTTGCATCATTTGTTTACATTCTAAAATGTACATTTTATTCGTTTATATATTTGGAAAAAAAATTTATTCTATGTGAGTTAAATCAAATTCCGGATGATGGATTGAGTTAGAATAATAATAATTTCTTTTATTCGTCTTGCAATATAATTAAACTTTCAATACAGAAGTTTGCTAATGCATATGCATCCACTTTTTAGTTATTATGAATATTTTAATGTACAATAATAGTTAATTATTACGTAACTACATTATATGAGTTGTAAACTAGTGCATATGTACATTAGTTCTAATACGCTATGAATCTGCAACAACATTCGGAATCGGGAGGATTTTGGTAAAACTGATTAAATTAACTATAACGATGTAATGAACAAAAATCTTATTTGGCTTCCTAGTGGTATTTGTAATGAGTTTATGTGGATTAAATTTCTATATTGAAGTTCTATTTTATTCCAAAATTGATGAGATGTAAAAGATTATAAAATATATATATTATAGGTATATCAAAATTTATTTTCGAACGACTATGACATCTTCTCCGAAACACCTGGTACAATTATTTCTGTAGCAATCATAACTCATAATAAAAGACATTCGAATCAGAGCGCGAATAAATTTATTGTTCATAAATTAAACATTTAACAATATTTAATTAAACGGCAAAGTGCTTCTGCGTATACATGCAGTAGTGTATGCAAGTTTCTTGTTTTCGCTCCGGCAAAACATAAAGTTTAATTTTAGTGCGCCAAGAAGTCGTCTTGTGCACAGAGACACAATAAAACGACTCGTCATGTGGCCAGATGCTCAACAATGGAATACACGGTAGATAAAATTATAATTAATTTTCGCAATTATAATGTTAATGAAAATGAATAGTACAGTCGTTGGTTTTTTCCCTACATTTCTTTTGTTTAATAATTATTTTAAGTGATGATTATGAAACACTGCGAGTATGACAGAGTAAGGAAATGAGAACTTCTTAACTTTGTAATTAACATTTACGCTCGGTCTGATGGCAAGTTTTATTATAATTTACACTGCACTCTCTGGGCGGGGAAGTGCTGTTCCGAACAAATATCTCAGCTACTCCACCAAAATACCTCGAAAAATAAATTAGTCGAACATCAATTCAGTATAGATTTTCATAGGTCCATTTTATATAATATTAATTTATAAAGTAAAAATTAAATTTAATAACTAATTATAGCTTAACAGCTTATCCAGGATTTGGTTTGTAAGATTTCCAAATTTGAAAATAAAATCAAGTAATGCTTCCAAAACAAAATCTTTGCAATGAACGAGACAGCGAGATTATTTCTTAATTGTATAAATTCAAAAACACAAATTCTATGCATTGTCACGTACATATTTTGCATATAGAAAAATATAGACATATTTCCAATTAGATTGAACAGTCTTTGAATGAAGAGGATGTAAAATACGTGACTGGACGTACTGGAGTACAGTTCTAAAATTGAATTGACGCTTAATTGCAGACAACTTGTGCTGACCGACAGCGTTAAGCACGCATCACAGAAGAAGGATGGGGAAGCTCTCATGTTGATAGGCCACCAAAACCGAGAATAGTTGATGGACATATATAGATACTCGACCATGTCAAAACACAAAATCATATTAACAGTTGAAACGCGTTTAACTCTTGACGGCCAATGCCCGCGCAATATGTTACATATAAATGATTTACTGGCGATTTGTAATTAAATATAAACGGAAGGGTGGAAAGTATGACTTACAGTGACGGCGCAAATAGGGCAATATGTGAGACTACTATTACAATTTACATGTTTTGCAGATTACCCTGTAGATAATTGAAATTTGCCCAAAATTTTATTCACATCTGAAAATAAATTGAGCATTGAATATAATCATTATTTTATCTATTTTACAGTAAAAGTTAAAATAACCACGTAATATAATATAATATTGTTAAAATTACTAGATTGTCGAATTGGTTGGAGAGTGAAACATTTATTCACAATGCTATATTAAACACGAATATTTATCTCTAATTTTTGTTTTGTATCTTTACTGGCTGTACATATGATTCATTTTGATATTATAACTATTAACTTAACAAGAAGAAATTATGAGTGACGCCTATGATGGTCATAGTTTGGCTAGTCGGACCGAGCAAGTGGAAATACACGATGAACCGAAAACTAAATGACATTTGCGCGTGACAGTCGAGCCGGCACACGCAATCCATTTATGCAACATGAAATTCGAGAACGTTTCAGCAGCGACAATTATGGATAGAACTGATGACATTTGTGAAAATCTAATTATGTTATGGGCAGAAGCTCAATTAAATATTTGAAAATATTCACTCATTGCACATATTTTGTAAACAATCAACTTCATGATATTTAAAACAATTATAGAATCTTAAGAGCATTAAAAAGTTTGAAGTGTTGATGAGAGTCAGAAGGAAATTATGTACTTCAGAAGTTATAAGAACGAAATGCTCATCTGAGGAATTATATTTAAAGTTCATTATTGTAATATTAGTGCACATCTGCTAGGTACTTTATAATAATAAGTGTGAATTCCCCAAATCCTATTTGCATGTTTTCGTTCGCGTCAACAACACAGAGAACACCACTCTCAGAAATTACTTCCATATTGTAGTAATTACATTTTAGTAATGTGTTACAATTAGCAAACGGTGACAAGTTGACAGTCTACAAGACTTCAAGCAAGCTTTCTTGTTAGCTTGTCACCCACTAGACTTTAGATTTAATTTTCTGAACTTCACTTCTAAAACTATATCATACTAAACAATATAATATTGTTTAACATGTATAATTTTGCTACTTTTATTTTTTAACAATACTGCTAAAGTCAAGCATTTGCATGCCAGCAAATTTTATTATTTATAATATTGAGCTATTTTGGCAGAATTATTTTCATATTATTAAAAAACCTCTAACCATAACAATTTCTAATATAGCGTAATGTATAATTAAATTTTCTTGAATTTTTAAATATTTCTCCTATTATTTTAATATACAAAATATACCTAATACCTATAAGAAAAACTAAAGCAAGAAACTGCAGATGTTTTTATTATATAAATGTAAAATCTTTGCTACTACACGGTCTTTAAGTATCTGCGTATTTCACTCTTGTGTATATAAGTGCTGTACATTTGGAAATTATAACACTTGAGCCATAATTGCAATAATGTTTTCAATTATAAAATTTAATACGAAAATTCCCTCGAACAATGTTGAAATTTGCAACAAATTTAGTGATTATTAATTTGTATTGAACAGGAATTCATTATTATCCACTTACTATGTGTGCATATTTCAATATAAATTAACAAATACAACATATGCAGTCACAACGTTACTCTGTCTCCGATTTGGAATTTTAATGCAATCAATTTCCAATTGTCTGACACATTCATTCATGTATATTGTACATGCGGTGTATATAATTCAGGCATCTTAGCAATGTTGAATTGAATACAACGCGATTTAATCTCCTGAATTTATAACACAATTATTTCAACAAGTGCTATTATTCATTTGAACATTTAACGTTCTCGTATAGATAATGTTATTAAGTTCCCGGATTCTTATAAAGAATATTGAAACATTAAATAAGTAAGTGTAAATAACAAATGTACATAGCTGAACATTGAATATATGATTCAATCAAAGAAAGCTCACTTTCTCATTAAAAGTATAGAAAATTATTTATCTATACATTTTCGGTATTATAGTAGTCTTAGTTATGTTATATAGTGAATATCAATTGTGAAAAAGTATGTTTGCTTTTTTTGAAATATCAGCTTCATCTGTTGTAAGTACACATGTAAAACAGAATGTTTATTACGTAGCACTGATAGTGACTAGCTATTGGAATATTTTGCATATCCAGAGGATAACAATGGTTGTTTACGAAAGACAACGCGGAAAATATCTAAACCATATTGTATGCAAGGATGGTCCTTCATACTCAGCCTTTCTTTCTCTAACCCTTCCTTTGTATTTGACGCTCGTGTCGTTCTCTGTCTAGTGCTATTAAAACTTGTCGTCGTAGCACAAAAGCCAACCACCGTATCCTTACATCATAAACTTTCCAGAAACCTAACCAAACCTCAGGGTTATGGACATGGTGTTATAAACATATATTCCAAAGATTAATTTTAAAAAGGCTAACAAGATACAAAAACTGTATTAAAATATCATTAATTTTAGTCAGAAAATTATCGTTTGTTACCAAAATACAAAAATTTGTAACAAATTTAATAAAACATTTCCAAAAACTGATCTTAGTTAAGATCTAAATATAACATTTATTGTTCTTCTATTGCGTATAATATTTATTTATGTAGAAACTGCGAACAATATTTTTTACAGATTATAAAAATTTATAAAGAGTTGTTTGATCTGTGTAATGGAGCATCTTTATTTAATAGTTCGTGCAATATGAATCTAGTGAAGCGCGAGTTGCAAATTTATTCAAAAACATGAAAATAAAGAGTAAGTATAAGAAATAAAGAAAAGCAGAGAAAACTCCGTTAACGTATAAACATAAGCAATAAACATTCAGAGAAACATCTCAAAGAAACTACAAGATCAAAGAGTGCACGGCTGTGTTCTCTTCGAGTCCATTCCAATCCGTCTGTCTCACGGAAATTAAATTATCCATCGTGCATTCGATCCGTTAGCGAATACGATGGACACAAGGAGAAGAAGAACTGGAAACCTGTGCTGTTCTGTTGTAAAGATGCAACATATGTTTCCTTTTATACCATCTCACACATATATTCGTGACATCTTTATGTTTTCTGCTTGAACATTGTCACTAACACGATTTGCTCTCTTGGCACTTACATGTTTATTCTGAATGAGTTTTATAACTGAATGATGTCAACTCTCCTATATTAAAAACTATCTCTGTTATTTATAATTATTTTCCGTTTTATTTACTTAACCGTTTTAGAGATATTGCCACAAACACAATTTATTTGCTACATTGTAACATCTTGAGAATGGCGTAGATGCAAGAGAAAGGATACAGCCACTAATACTTGATGTATTGGGATTTTGCTAGGTTGGTCTTTCCATCGCTAAAGATGAAGCTTCTCAAAGCTGTATGGTGAAAGGACCGTTTTACAATTTTGAAGCTTTTTGACTCTCGGCATCAGCATTCAGATATTCTTTTGGTTGCAAGTAAAATTCGCATCTAAAACGCAGCCTTTCATGATTGTCCGCGCACGTACGTGTGTGTGTGTGTGTGTGTGTGTTTGGAGCACAAAGCCGAGCATTAAGCGTCTTCACGCGTTGAATTCGAAAGCGGAAAGACGATATTATTCCAGTAATGTTCATCGATTTATATAAATGCGCTTAAAACCAACTGGGTATCAATCAAAATAGGGCGACACACACAAACACATACCACATACATACAATCATATATTGATTTAGAGCATTTGTATGCCAGAATAGATCTATAGATATCAGGATAGTGCATTTCATAGAATATTCAAGCGCACGCGCATGTAACTATTCGCCTTCTTACACTAATGCAGTCTTTCACAAATATGTCACCACTGTAAATTGTATATAGTGCTACGATGCACACTTTTCCGACATTAAATAGCAGTGTGACGTGTGAGAAAGTCTCGTAAATGGATTGGTGTGGCTGGTATAAGAATATAGCCGCGGCTTTTGCTTGTTTAGTGTTTGATGGATGTGTTACTTTACAACGTTACAACTTCCATAAAAAATACATTTTCAATTTCTCACTTCTGATATGTCTTATAATATAGAACAAACATAACATGCCAGTAAAAATAGATAAACCGATGTATTTGATACCATCAACTCGGATTAAATTCAATTTTTTAGTTTTATAAGTCTACATTGATTATACGTATCTATATATTCTTATCTATTGCTGTATCTGGAAAACATTAAAATATTTGTGTGAGGCAAATTTATTAAAATTTATTATATTGTTTACATTATACCCATCGAGAGATATATGCGACTAAAATGTTCATAAAAGATGTTGGCACGTGTACCTATTAAAGTAAAAGCTACTTTGACAAAAAGGAAACTCGACTGTATTTCTTTTGTTCAACTTTTTCTTTAGGTTTTACCGGCATTCTTTTCAGTCTCAGCGTTTTTCGCTTAGTTCTACAAAACTTTGGAATGTATTTAATGAAAAAACTGTACTAATTAAACCATATTTCAATTATTCGAAACAAAAAGATTTTTCCAGGATTAGCGATAACATATTTGCGAACGAACTGCTTTCAATTATAGTGTATCATAATCGGTTCATATTTTATTGTATACTTCGAAGAATCCAAGTAGATTTACAAATAGAAGCAGAAATAATTTTAAAAAAAAATTCAGTATAATAATTTCTAATATAAAATATATTTCTTGCAGAAAATTAATATTGTAACGAAAATATATGTTATTAGCTATTTTTAATACAAAATTTGTCAATTTTTTATTTTCTTATGCGACGTATAAGTATTGTAATTATGAAAATAATCGATCTCTAGATCTTAACGGATATATCCCATTTGACCTTCCCTGAATTTATTCTGATGTTTATCTATGTTTGTGTTTATGCGTGAGAGTTCTACAGTATATATTGGTTACAATCTATCCATAATATTTAAAATACTTTTTAAAAATATAGTAGTATTTATTTTCATATAAATATAAAATAATTTTAAAAATATTAGGATTTTGCATATCAGTAAGATTGGCAACACAATTTAACGTGAATATTTTTTTGGGGTAGTAATGGTTAGGCCTGTAGGGGTCTTGGCCGTATAAAATAGCTATAGGCGAACTTAGAATGCGGCCGGTGTCATGTTTTAATGATGCCAACGTCGGCAGCATCCAACGTCTCAAAGAGACGGCGGCATTCATAATGCATCCGATGCGCACGAGATCTTACGGCAGACGGGTTAAACCGTCCTCATTCCTTCCCTATCCACCCAATCAAGTGATGCCTTCAACAAGCCCTGGTATTCTCTTTGAACCAAGTTAACATCTACCTTTCAAGCTCTAAGTCCTCATTTTATTTTGACAGTCAAATTTCCGAATATTCGTATATGCTCAGTATGTCGTTTTGTAGCTATTTTATATGAACCCATCTAGGTAACTCTCACATAAATTCATTTTGTCATCCGTATATAATGATAGATAATTTTACAACAAAATTCTATTAAAGCAGTAATAATAATATTTTCTGTAAAAGATTCTCATCAAATACAATTTATTATAATACTCACATGTAATACCATAAGTAGTCAAAGTTATGTCGATTATTTTTCATGGTGTATTACGAATGTCTCTTGTGCTTTAGTATGAATATTACGAGTGATATTCGAAAGCACAAGAGACATGAGTAATACACCATCAAAAATAATCTTATTTATTTCTATCATAATTTACTATCGCAGGAACTAACAATAGATTTGTTCACATTGCTAAGTAATATAATATATTTTTAATAAAAAGATTGTTAAGTAAAATTTAGCTTGTTGTGTGTAGCATAAATGAACTTGAGGGTGTGCCTGCATATTTAGTGTTGGATCCCAAAAGGAAAGGAGCAGATATGCTAAATAAAATCTATGTAAAACTAAGATTTATTGACGTACTTAATGTTTATACATATTGTATCCGAAAACGGTAACATTTAAAGAAAATATTAATTTAAAAAATAAATTATTCGTCTATCAAATGTTTCTCAATAAAGCTCTATAGAAAAGTAAAATTGGTGGAAAAGAAAATAGCGCCACAATATCGCTTTCTATTCAAGACGCTGAACTACCGAAGAATTTCTAAGTGGAATAGAGTAAAAAATCGTGCCTTCTCCATAGTAAAATTCGGTGCTTCCACGTTTAGAAATTCAGTATAATTAGTTTTCTACGTTCACCCCCTTGTATACGCGCAGCCACGACGATACACATCGGTACACGAGCGCGCTCTACACATAAATAAGGAAACTACCTTTCTTGTGTGAGTCTCTGCTAATCTGTATTCATTGGCAGTAGTAGGCAACACGCGATGGGCCACCAACGGAAGCAAAGGCAAGCAGGATGCATAATTGAAAATGTTCCTCACTGGCTTCTCCCACACCGTATGTGCTTATATAGGTCCTGTTTCTTCTAACGACGGTCGTGTCACATTTCTTCTTCTTTGCCGTCAATCAAACGACGAAAGGTGGCACGTTTACTTTGTATGAATGCTGATTAGAATGTACGTTGAACATTGAGGCAAAAACATCAAAGGTTTTATACTACGTATTTGTCGTTCAATTATTTGTTTCAAAGCTTAACCAATAAAGGAAATTCAGGATTCATAGGCTGATATAAAAAGGTAGACTAAAGAAATAGAGAAGCAAAAACTCCATATTAGAAATTCTTATTAAGAAATAAAAATATTAACGTGATTTAACGCAAAAGAAATTTTTAAAGGATATTATAAATTTTTGTCAAATAATAATAATTTAAATTTAACTCACGATACAACATTTTTATATATATATATATATATATATATATATATATATATATATATAAATTACTGTTGTATAAATGTTTTCCGCAGGAGCGCAGGAGCGCAGCACCTATTGATTATCATATCAGAGCCATCTTCAAATCCTAGAAGCAACGTTTGTCGAGTACAGGATAAAATCCTTTTATTGCTAGATGGCAGTCTTTGCTGAAGGGATGATTTAAAAGCTGTACTTGTTCAAAAAATTTCCTCTTTTAATGCTTAAGGGTAGTTTGCGTTTTCGAAAGTAGATAACAGGATATGAAATTTTCTTGAATTTTCTACTTCCCAACAGATAGACGTACCTTCTGAAAATTCCGAAGAATCAATAGGCTTTCAATTAGTAAGGCAATTCAATTTATTTCAGTTTTGTATGCGAATTATGATGAAGTGTCTCTTTATACATGAAATTTGATAACTCATAACTAATAAATATATAATATAAATGACTGTTTCAAATTGGTAATTTCGAATGAATTACATGTACGTTTAAATATATAGTTTAACTCATATTTTAAATAATTTTAAAACATGCGAAATAACAATATTTAAAAAATTGGATATTTAATTATTTGACGCATATGTTATAAAACTAATTTATATTTAAATAATCTATAATTTAAAACACGAGTTAGTCGCCCAGGAAATAAGTTACTTAACCACAAACACGTTCGATTCTCCCCTATTTTAACGATAAACATTAATTTTTAAATCATTTTCTACGTGCTAATTCATCAACGAATGGGATTCAAATAAATATGTATCTATACACGTACTCTCCAAATATTAAATAAGCATTCTGACGACGCACAGAATAATATAAAACATTTTGCGCTACATCTTCTTTAGTTTTATTTAGCGAGCGAACTCGTGTTGGGCTTAGTCAAAAACGATTTTTATATCTATATTTCATATTTAATATATTAAAGATAAACTTGATTTTTTAATCATTTTCACGTGTTAATTCACCAACGAATGGGATTCAAATAAATTTGTAGCTATAAACTGTTCAAAATTATGAAGTATTCTATCTACGTACAAAATAATATAAAAATATATACTAAAATATTATTTGCCACAAATAACTGTCATCTTTAGTAATATTTAGCTAGGGAACACGTGTTGTGCTTAGAAATAACAATTTTTGCGCCCATCTTTCATTACAATTTATTAACGATGAAGTTAGTTTCGGTATTGTTCATGACATGTAGCAGAATTAGATTATCTTTCTTATGACGTCAGTCGGTGTCAGGAAAATGAATTGCATTAGAAGTCGTGTTATTTACATCTATAGATGTCACGACTTTCGACGGTAATTTTGATTAAGCTGTTAGTGACATGACTCTCGATGTTCGTCTGACACCACTTTATACTTTCTTATGCGTAGTATAAGTAAGTATTGTAATCTTGAAAATATTCGATCTCGAGATTTTAACGGAAATACACCTTTTGATTTCCCCTGAATCGAATCTGACTATTTTTGAAATGACATCTGTCTACCTATTCACTATTTTTGAAAAAATTAATCGAACTGGAAGTGCTTGTTTACTCTAGTCATTTTTTGCAGTTTCTGCAATTACTCAAAAATTTGTTAAAATAAAAGCTAGAGATATTAATCTATATCGCTTTTATTTGAATTTTTTTTTTCAAAACGAGTACTAGTTACAGGAAAATGGCTATTGAAATTACTTTTTATTTTGTTTATTTTTACATAAATCGTATTATCTGCCAATTGTTACAGAAAACTAAGCTCAAATAATTTGAAATTTGCCATTTAATAATAAAATATTTAGTGGAAACGTGCTTCCATCTAAATATAATATGTATAGAAAAGTTCATTATAAGACATTGCAGATATTTATTATTTGTTTTGCATGAACGCAGAAATAAAAAATCCGTAATATGCATATACTATGTTAAGAAGCACAATGAATTTCAACAACTCTTTGTAAGAAACTAATTTATAGATAACTGAGAAACCTGGCTGACAAAATAGGTACTAGTTTAAATTAAATAAATTATCTACGATTCATAGCATCATTTTGAGACAAAACTGTCTTTGGTAATTTGAAGCGGTGTACATGTTTTGAACTTTGGCAACCTTTGATATTTCATGTGTTCGTATTCCGTGTATACCAATGCAAAAATGTCTTCAATCAAAATCATAATTATTTTAAAATACATTCTAACCTTCCCTCAAATTGTATGACAAGTATTGCGCGATATTATAATAACTTATTAGTATACATTGAAATATAAATTAAGTTAAAGAAGCATCAGACATCTGGGGACACCAAAGTTAAAAAGAAGTTCTCCGAGTGTATATATATATATATGCACTTGAAATTGAAATATCTTCACACCAATTGGAATACAAGTAAGAAGAAAAGTTTCCTACCAATAGGAAAGCAGAAATGAGACGTTCTATTCAAAAGTTATATTTATTTATAATACTTTCCTCACTAGAAATGAAATGCAAAAAATGAAAAGAAAAAATTGGGTTTTGTAGAACATTGATACAAATTATTAATAAAAAAAAATCTTAAGTATTAATATTTTAAATTTTATAACATCTTACATATACAATAAATACATAATAATATACAATATATGATTATACATATGTGATAGATTATATGTTGGTGCATTTAAGTTATCCTGTTGCAGAAATTTGTTAAACAAATATTTATAAATAAGGGAGCTTGAAGTTGCTTTCCTATATGCCTACTATTTTCTCACCACCGTCACGTATCGGCGTATTCATTTTGTATTGAAGTCGGAATAAAACAAATTTCCTACTAAACACATCTATCAAGATTATGTTTAACCTACCCTTGGCATATTGAGAACTAAACTGTTGGTTGCCACTTTGTTGTTTTCCACAAATAATATGTTTATTTTGTCTTATAAAAACATTACAACAATTATAATAAGCACATTGTTTAGTAATGTATTTTTGTTTGTTTTAAAGTGATATATATATATTCTGCCAAATTTAGTAAAAAATATTTGTAAATGCATCCATAAAAATATTTAACGCTCCAATTGGTTTGAAAATATTTCTAATGAACGAGATACGTAATTTATTTCATAAAATTAAACGTATTTTGGTGGAGGTACCACTTCTTATGAAATTTATAGTTGTATATTTTTTAATAGGGTTTTATTTTTATCTAATTTGAACAGTTTTAATTCATAATATTTGAGGAATCATTAGTTAGTAATGTAAGCAAACTACCAGCATTAGTTAAAAAAACAAAAGACAGATAAAATGCCATTTGTTATAGGATTAGTTAAATTACAGAAAAATCAGCACCTTTTACCATAAACCTATGCGTTATAATGAAAACAAATATAATTTATAAAATAAATTTATGGAACTTAAAATAAACTAAATATTGAACTCAAAAAAGTTCTGATGGTGATTAAAAATTTAAGTATAGATTAATTAATTATGTAATAATAATATTATTTATTTGATTTTTAAATTATTATAAATTTTTGAGATGATTACTTAAGACTGTATATATTACGATAAACGCAGGAAACTGTAATAAAGATACATATAGAAGGAGAATAACATTTAATTTGGTCAAAAACAAGGATAATTTATTATTTCTTTAAAATATGTATCATGATTCTATTCCACCTATATATATCCAATAAGAATAAATTGATATATACTTCATGATTGTGTACAGGTAAATATTAGCGTAATACAACTTTTTGTACAGATTAGATTCTCATCAGATGATTGAATCAACAAGAATAAACAAAAGTTACGTATTGTATCGATTAAAATTTTAGAATAATATTATTTTCTCGTTATATTTATTTTAAATTTGCAAAAAAATAATTTAAATTTATTTATTATTGAAATGTTTTAGTTGCGTTTTTACTCAAAAATGAAAAGTATTACATTTTGGGTTTTTAAGTATTTTTCTTAAGTCGTCATCTAATGATGAAAATAATCAAATGACATTTAGCCGGATCTTAGGTAAAACACTAAAAGCACTTTTGCTTTAAATGAAAATTTTAAATACATAAAATTAACTTAATTAAATGATTCGTTAATATAAACAACAAGGTTTAGTTTTCTTAAACATGGAATTGGGTGGTGTTGCATACACTAATTTGATTGAGTTTATTTTTATAGAGTCATTTGTTGTGTTTTATAAGATAGAAATAAATTTGGTTTGATTAAAAAATAATTAAACCTCCGGTGACTACCATAATGTTCAATACCATTAGACAGGTGCGCTTAGCTCTAAGAAAATAATTCATTAAACGTGATTTTATTTGCTCTATTATTAAAATTTTAGTTACAATTCCAAAAAAAAAAACACCAGTTTACCGAATCTCCAATTATGTATTGAGAAATAAAACATTGGAAATTGGAAAAAAAAACATTGTCTGCGCACTTAAATATTTGTTTGTATATTATACGTTTATAAACGAAAGAAAATGAGACAATTTAAAAATGTTATTGACATTTAATCCCTTTAACAGTAAATTAATTTCGTTTTCCTATGACCAATTTTCCTCATTATGTTTTTTTTAATATAGAAAATAATTTGGAATGTTTAAAATTTTAACTAGACGATAAATATAACTAAATAATGGGGAAATTGGTTAAAAGTGAAACTAACGTATTAAAAATTAAACAAATTTTGTAAAATGTAGAATAAGATTTTCAGTTTTGATTTTAAATGCATATTCATTAGGTTAAACTAAAAGGATAACACAGCGAATATTTGCATAAATCGTATGGTAATTTAAATAATTAAGGAATTACTTATTAATTATTAGTTGTTGCAGAACAATTGGTTATTGATGGTGATGGTCTTAACCGGAAACACGAAACCATTGCTTAGTGGTGTGTGTTGGCATCACCGAGTGTTGCACATGGAGAGCACAACATGATGGAGTTGTCGGTAGGATCAAATCCTGATGATGCTGGGTATCTCGGCGCAAGCTTTCGCGCACACATTCAGTATAAAAGCACGGTTACAGTTCATTTAACAACAGTCACAGTATTGTCTTCGTATCTTTCACAATCATCCAGCAACAAAATCACTCGAAAAGGATCATGAATATATTATTGGTAAAAAGTGCAATAGTTCTATTGTTAGTTGCTGTTTGTCATGGTGATGGTAAGGATTTCTTCACTTTTTAATAGCAATCAAATTTTATTTTATTATTTTGGATTTATATTCAATAGTGTTCTATCACTACAAAGTTAGATATTTGACCAATTTTAAAAATAATTAGAAAATACTCTTTCCACTGCGAAACAGATAGCTACTAATCTGTCTAGGGAAGATTTGTTTCCTAATATATCCCTCAAATAACTATTCAAAATTAATCCAGAGGTTAAAAATTGGATAAATAAATATATTTAATAAATAGACACCTACATTTATTTATATATTCACTAAAATTGACTGTTAGAATAAAATAATTATGCCTGATTAATATATATTCGTATTCGGTTCGCGTATTACAAGAGTAACCAGAGTGGACCAACAATCTATTGCGTAAACAGTCGAAGGATTTTGGATATCTTTAACAAAAATATATATATCAAACATTGACTTGAATTATGGATTATTTTTATTTGAAATCCAGGCGAATTCCAAGCTCACAGAAGAGGCGGCACGAACATGGGACTCTTTCCATTTCCAAGGATTGGAAGATCGGATTCGTCACGTATGCTTACTTATGGTGGTACTTTTATCTATTTTATTCGTGTACCTTGATACTTATTTTCGTAATATATGAAAACATTTATCAATTTGGATGACATTCACGTTTTTTTTTAATAATTTATAGTAATATTTTCTTAATGCACAATTGCATCTGTTTCATTAAATTTAAATCGAGTTAGTACAGTAATATATCGATTAAAAACGGTTTCAATCATTTTTCGTATTATAATCGTTTTAATATAACTTTAAAACCATTAAAACTTTTATAGAAAACGTGTTCACTCTTATCAGTATTTCTTAAGAAAAGACGGTTTTCCTCTTCTTATTCAGTGGCAGTATAATCAATATTCTTCTTAACTTTCAATAGTTTGTACTCTTGTCATAATTTCACAAAATTTATTATTCAACATAAATTTAGAATATGAGAATTACAAAATTATATTACTTATACAAAAACCTATTTTTTGTTATTTGCAATAGGCCTTATACCATTCCCTCGCGTCGGTCGTAGTGATCTGCGGTCGCACTATTCGAACCAAGTCAATCTACCCGCGTGGATGTTACCCGACAATCTAGTTGAATATCAAAAACGCAACGGTGGAAGCAATATGAATGGTGGTATGTGGTTCGGTCCTCGGCTTGGCAAGTTACAGAAAAGGTCATATGATTACAGTGACACACCCTGGACTCTTGTTACAATGAAAGGTAACTTGCTTTAAAGTATTCAATCTATCTAATACCTAATGGCCTGACTATGACAAAAGCTCTTTCATGTCATGCAAATAATAGTAATTTTATTTATTTTACCCAGAAAAATTACATATTTCAACAAATGCTTTTAATATGTGTTGGTTAAAAATTTGCAAATTGAATCAAAGATTTGTTGTTAAGCTACATACATTTTATTTTCTGGAACTATACATATTCAATATATACTATTTTAACAAAATATATAATAAAGTTTCAATCGTCAATATATACGATATTTACGAAAATAGATTATTTTCAAAAATAATAAGATATATCTAATTATTTCTAAGTAAAAAAGTGTTTGAATTATTTGTTATTTAAATAAGTATTAGCGTCGCCAATTCTCAGAGCTCGCCTCACAAAAACCGTATTCTTTGATGTTATATAATATGTACGGCGATCTAAAAATAACAATTAGTTGTTTACAAAGAAACTAACGATAATCTGCTACTGAAAACAATGCAACCTTAATCATTTTTTAAAAATACATTCACTTCAAACAAAATTATCCATGTGATGAAAATAAGAGCAATTACACTCAAAGCTAATTGTAAATGACAGTTTTATGTACCAAAATGCGATATTCTAAGCCGTAAATATTTTGTGAATGTCAATTTTTGTTCGCTAACGAGATTATTAGCCAAACAGTTGAATTTAATGCATAGGGAAGGGCAGGGCTAGTTGTTACAAAAAGTGGATTGCATCTTTTTTTTAGAAAAATGGTAATTGTTAATCATTTGCGTTGTGTCTCCTTACTTTATTCTCAATTTATTTATTTGTGCCAATGAAAAAAATATATATTTAAGCCCTCGTGTAAAGTGTAACAACTTGCCTCCCGATGTGAAAATTTGTTACAGAACAGAATCATAAAGACAAAATTATTTTTATTGATATTTTTCAATTATTAACTTAACAATACTTAGTGAAAGTATGAAAAAATTAGATAAAAACTCTTAGTTACAAAACACTTTTATCGCTGTCTTAATTAGTCCATTAGCCGGAACCGCATTTAACACAAAAAGAAAAAATGGTCATTCGACGAACAAGCATATTGGGTACACTTTTGACACTAGATACATATAAAAATAAAAAAGTTGGGATGATTATAGTTATTCACTGTAACGAAATCAGATATTTTGTAGGATGTTTTGAATTTTAGTATAAGTAAGTTAATTCCAGTTTTTTTCGGGATTGTGGCCGAGGACACGAGAAAAATTTTTCTCTCTTGCTACCTGGCAGTAGCCGGAATACTTATTAAGGATTAATAAGATTCATCTTTTGGGCGAAATTACCGTCACAAATTTGGCAACTTTAAACGGCGAAAATCAAATTTTCTTTTGGTAGCTAAAACCATAAATTACCTTTAAACTGGATGTGTATTAAGCCTTCTCCAAAAAAATGTTTTCGGTAGATGCAGCGTTGTATGACTGATCTAAAAATTTATTTTCCAGATCCATCTGGTTCATTAGATCAAACTGACTTCGCGCCAATATTAGCACGAGAATCTGAGAAAGCAAATGATGATAATATGGAAGAAGTTTTATCATCTAGCAGACTAGCCACAAAGAACAGAAATAATATATCACAATAATAGTAACGATGACACATGTTACATGAAATGTATTTACTATATATAATAATTGTCTTATAAATGCAATATATATAGTAAATTTTGAAATTTTCTTTTATGTTACTGTTAAATTTAACTTACCTTTCTTTTGAACAAATATATATTCAATATTATATCAATATTGGGCTGGAACTATATTTGGACAATTGAGGTAATTTCTTTAATAATGTTTAGAAACTTCTACAATAATGAATAACGTAGATATATTATAGTGTTATTATAGATGTTAAAAAATAAACAAATAATTTTAATTCTTTGTTTCCATTTGTATAACTTCGAGTGATCCAGTGATATTTCGTGAACTATAAAAAGTATTTAAATATTATAAATCACTCGACTAATGAAATTTTGCATAATCCAAATTTCTGATTACATAAATTCCTCGCTTGATTTGCCACAGGGCATTGGTATCTAATTACTTCACGCTATGAAATCTTGTTCTTTCCTTTGTTTCTTCATAATTATTTTTATTCTGCTTTTGAACAAAATTGTCGTTGATTCTTTGTTGCTTTTTGATTATAAGTTATAGTAAAAACTTCTAGCATATATTATTTCTAAATTAATAATTAGATTTTGCTTAAAAAATTGTTCAGTACAACAATTAGTAAACTATATAAATTCCAAAAAGGTTATTCACAAAATTAATACTGTTAGAAATATTTCTGAATTTATCTAAATTATTATCACTTAAGAAGAAGCGAATGAAATCACTAATTGTTTCATCTAAGGAATTAATGTTCATATGCCGTGAATATGAAGGTGTAAATCATTAATTTCCGAATTCACAAGATGCGAATTGATTCTGAAATGTGGGTTTGTACCCATTTCAAAATGTTCACAGCCGCAGGATAATCTAACATAACTACGTAATAAACAAACATAACGAAACGTTGATAATTTAGTTAAAGTGTAATTAACTTTATATTTAATTTTCATAATGTTATTATTTGAATTGAATATTTTACAATTAATATTTGATTACATTTTTTCAATAGCTACAAATCTATCTTTATTACAAAAATCTTTGTACGTCCTTAAATATTTCAATGTTAATTCAGATTGTGTTTTACAGATTTCTCTTATGAAAGGTGGATGGGACGGATTTATTTCCAAAAATAGACGACCATTATGCTTAAGCTTTTCTGAAGCAATTTTTAAAATATGTTTTATAAGAGTCAATCCATCAGCTCCACCATCGAGAGCTGCCAAATCTTCGAAGCTACGGAAAAAAAATTGTATAGGTGAGAGTTACTAAAGATAACGAAACATACAGTTTTATCTCTGGTTGTACGCTGAGAACATCGGAACTTGGTACATATGGTGGATTACTGACTATTAGGTCGAATTTTTCATCAAATGTCTGCAATCTATTCTCATCACTCACTTGATACTGTCGCACTATTAGTCGCTTTTCTAAATGATGCATACCAGCATTCGTGGTGGTCAACTGGCATGCTGCTTGGCTCTGATCTATTGCTATTATTTTGATCTGTTCAAGTAATTTGATTTTAAACTCTAAGTTAAAAAACATAATATATTTTTGTCTAAAAGGAATCTATGTTTGGTAATAGAAGGTAACATATTGTAGGGACAACATATATATGTATATAAAGTCCGCTTTCTTCACATCTGGAATTTCATTTAATAAAAAATCTATTTCAATTATCAATTCTAAGATGAATTTATTGGTTTTATTTTAAATATCTGGTATACTAAATAAGCATAAATTTAGTAATAATATAAAATTTACATAAATGGCATAAGCTAAACATTCAATGACCTAAAAAGCAGATTTAATGACAATGGATCATTTTACAATATTGGAATTATTATAAGACTAGGTGGTCAATGCAGAACAAAAGGTTCCAATTCTATGAACTTAATTTAATACCACAATCGTTACTATCGTACATAGAATAACAAAGCGAGCATTTGAATTGCAATGGTTGTCAATCCTATTAATATTTCTATCACGATATTAACTAAATCATTTTGGCACATATATTGTTCACAATACGCATTTGTGTTCTACTATATCAATAGCGATATGGATTCTTTCCGCAATGATGGTAAATCAATTATGTTGTGGACAGAACTGAAAATAAAATATTTTGTAGGCTTTCGGGAAAAGGCTGAAATCCTTCAAAGATTATTGGTCAAATACCGAAAAAATAATCGGATTTATTTGTCTAATGAACTAAAAATACTTATTTCATTTATACGCTCTATTGATTAATGTGTCTTTTATACTATTTGCGATATATATATATATATATATATATATATATATATATATATATATATATATATATATATAAAGAAAAAAAAAGTAAATTGCTAATATAGGGGAGATTTAATGAGGAAAACATAAAATCTGGTAAGTATGATGATTTTGTTTTTGTCCTACACTAATCCTTACAATTTGTAGTGTTTTAAAAAATAATAAAACTAATAGCAGTTTATAGTTAAAATGCATTTCATTTAAATATTAGTGTTCCTTACGTTTGGATGAGATTTCAGAAGCGCTAAAGATATCGCTCCACTTCCACAGCAAACTTCCAAAATACTATAATCCCTTTCTTTTTCTAAATACTGAAGCACAATATCGACTAGGAACTCTGTTTCCGGTCGAGGAATAAATACGGGTGATACCATCTTTAATGTTAAATCCCGAAAATCCCATTCTCCGATAATATACTGCACAGGCATTCTTAAAAAGAAAAAGAAGAAGTGATCCAAAAAAATATTAAATATATGTATAAGAAATATTACTTCTGCAGTCTCAATTGACACAGCTGATGTATTTGCTCAACTTGATTTTTGTTTAACTCAAAATTAAATAGGTTGTAAACTTCCGATAACTAAAAAATCATATTTTTTATAATATATTGAATTAAATAATTAATTTTACCTTTCTTGTGCCTAAAACGTAAGCAAATATATTGAGCGTGGATTCAATAGGTTCAGAAATTTTTGAACACGTAAATAAATTTTCCCAATATTTATATAAATATTGCACACTTTTTTCATTTGCGCAAGTCGGTCTTTTGTTTTTATGTTGTGCATAAGGTGTACATAACCTCAAATTACGTAGATGGGATATATTAGTATTTCGTTTCATTAACCATTTTAAATGTAATGCATGCATACTTTTAAATAACGCCATAATATTACAAAAAAATCTATAGTACACCAATTATAAAATATATATAATAATTTGTAATATCACCTAAAACTATTGCAATATTTTTTGCCTTTTGACATATAGAATAACATTATTTGGACAATTTAAAAAATGTTTGATTTATTTTTTGTAAATGTTATTTAAATATTAGGACTATTTTTCTAAAATATGTTCATGACTCTTTCTTATTAATGTTGATCAAATTTTGAAGAGTCTATTCTGTTATGATTTTATAGATTTTTGTTGTTTAAAACAAAATTAATCTTGTTAATTTTACAAATCATTTAAGTTTTTTAGTAGCTTTCATTATTTTTATCGGGTTTTTTTCTTTTTGGTAGATATAGATAAGAATTACACTTTTTGGGATTGTGAAAATTACGAAATATGAATTGCTAATAATTAATAAACGATAAGGTTTAAAAGGGAACAAATGCGAGAAATACGAATTGAATTACAATATAATTGTAATTTGTATATTATTAATAATACATATAGATACTGGAGGCATCTACTCTATATTAATGATATATTGACAATGTTTATGAATAGTATACATAATTTATATTTTCGTTCATAAAGAAATGAAAATGATTTTAAAAAGTGTATTTTAATAACTATATCATTCATTTGAAATACATACATAAGTATTAAAAAATTGGCACGGGTATCTTTTTAATTTATTCTCTTAAGTTACTATCAATGTCAGCTTAACGAATCTATGGGTGTTCATATTTTTCTATATGAAATCAAATTCTGGTTTAGATTTATTCAAACAAAAATTTGTCACATCTTGGGGAATATTAGATATTTTCATATTCTATAACATGTAAATATAAATATATTTACCCTCATTACCCTTTAAAATATTCAATACAGACAGGGTATTTACTCTATCAACAGATAGAATTAATTATGTTTGGTAAACATATGAAATTTAGGGTAAAATTAGTTAAATTCCTATGGCATAAGTCCAGGATCTATACGTACATTTTCTATTTTTTCTCCTTTATTATACGTAGTATTATGATTATTAACAAAATTAAGTATAAATTAAGGAAATTAAAGGAAATATACCTTTTGATTCATTCTGAACCGAGTCTGACCATTTTTGCAATCTACAATTCCTACGAAACACTAAACTAATGATTTATATATGGCTCATAAAAAAACATTTTATTTTTGAAAATAATATTTAAACCGGTAATGCATGTTTCGTGAATTCTGCAATATCCCAATCCAGTAAAAATATGAAATATATATAACCCATAATTTTTATTTAAATAGTTCAAAAAATGTATCGATTACATGAAAATTACTATTAAAATTCTGAAATTTCCAATTCATGTTTACATAGTTACGTTGGCATGGTTGCAGAATTTATCTGTAATACAACTTTTCTGTTCCTTTAATTAATAATAATTACATAATTAATAATAATAATTTCTTTAAATTAATAAAAATCAGTCAATATAAAAGTCGTTTATACAATGTAAACAAAAGTTGATTTTAAACTCCAAGGAACCGGGCAGCAGAAAGTTCATAAGTGTTATTGGATTTAAAAAAAAACTATATCTATATGAAATTGGCGATGGTAATTCGATAACAGAACAGTGCTTGTAAGAACTTTTCATTAAAAAAATCTCCAAGACTATAGGGAATAAAAGAAGATGGTCTTCTATGAAAAGAAAAGAAATAGAACAGATCTGTGGAGTATTGTAAAAACATAATTAAGAGTCTACCAGACACTCTATGTCAATAACAAATGGAAGGTTTTGGGCGAAGAAAGAGATGCTAGTATATTAATTCTCTTCATGACAGGAAGCGAATTTCTTGTAAATGATTTTTTTTTTGTACTTCAGAAAAACAGCCGTTTGCCTGTATGGTTATTTATGGTTTGGTGACCAGTTTGGAGTCTGCAAGAAAAAAGTTAGTATGTTTTTCCTAAAATGCAATACTTAAATATTTCGTTTTATTACCAGGATTTCAACTTATGTATTTATAGATGAACACTGGCTCTGCAATCTTCTTTAATACATGGAGGAAAGTTCAGATTTCGTTTATTCTAAAATTCTTGTTATTACTTTTTCAGTAGTCAACCTGAAAACAAATATAATTAATGATTTTTTATTCTTATTTAATTAGTCAGCTTCTTAAATTTATTGGGCTGATTGTAGGCTCATATTGTAACTGTATTTTTTCATAAAAGTAAACTTATTTAATTTAAATTTGCTGTAATGGGAATAGTATTACATGATTTTAATTTGCCGGAGGTCATAGTTACTTTCCATGTTTAGTATTCGTGAAACTAGACGTTCATCTTCTTCTAATTGGTGGATATTATAATTGGTGGCTCTGCCTTAAGCATCACATAGGTTTACAGATGGATCGAACTGGCATACGGTGTCCTATAGCAATAAATTAAATTAGAAGGGCTACACCTTGGAAATTTAATACTAAACATATATTCCTGTCATTTACCGTCAACAAATTAATAGTGAAAGATTATTTTGTTCTTCCTTATTTATCCAATTTCAAATACACCAGAAACTCATGGAAAGCGTAAGATGTACATGGTCACCTAATTTAAGTTCTCAAGTTATAGAGAATATCATCTTTTACTCCATATGGACAATAATACCTCTTAACAAGAAATTTGGGAATGTGCTAGAAATACTATTATCTTCCCATGAACGTTCTCAGAGCGATTTGTTGATATACTCTGCGGCCAATACAGCACGGAAATGGGAATTGATGTAACCATGGTATTAAGAAGCCTTGTTTTCTCGCCGTTGGGAGTAGTCGAATAGAAGATGGTACACAATGCCGGATGCCAGGGAATCAATATCTGGTGATGTTTATGACTTATAGGATTTGTGCCCACATTTATACACACAAACACTCTCTCCCTCTCTCACTTTCTCTCTCACACACACACACACGCGCGCGCACAGTAAACCAAAAGGATATCAGAAATATTTGAAATACATATACTGCTGATATTTGAATATGTGAAGGAAAAACATCAGCAAATGTCGGTTTAAATATGAAATACGCGTGCATTTGTAAAATATCAGCATTGGGGACAGAAGTCGCAGTTTCTCAATTTAATGGTATCAGAACTCATGCTGCTGTGTTCTGAACATTTCAAACTGGCGATGTGAAATATTGCTGTAAGTAGAAGTAAAATTTATAGCCTATAAGTATAGGGATGATATAGTGAACAAGGCAGAAACATAAATTTCAAATGTAGAGTTCGAGGTAAAACACACAAACTTTCTACACTTTTCAGTCGTTGAAAATTTTAAAACAAGAACACTGAACATGTCATAAATTCATATCAGTACGTGAAACAATTCTCCTTGGGTTCTAGCTTTCCATGGGAATCGGCAGCTGGATGTACATGTACGACATTGGGAATAATAAATATATATATATGTTATAATTTATTTATTAAAAAAAAAAATCAAAAAATATCACCAAGCACTCATAATTCTACACTTATATATCATCTCATACATTTATTAACCATTTCAGCAATTATATGCTTGAACATATATTAATAAAAGCTTCGCCTAAATTAAAAAAAAAAAACATATTCAATTAAACAAACTGAAACGTGTTACAAGTAATATTTACTTTTAATTTCCTAACACCTCAAAAGAAAATAAGGCGTTAAAACTTTTTCATACCTAATTTGAAATTATAATTTGAAGAATTTGAATCTCTTGGGAAATTACGTGCACCCACGCCACACGGTTTTCTTTTTATACGGAATTCAATTTCAACCCAGTTAAAATATGCAAGAATAAATGAATTTCATACAAATTTGTAACAGAACACCCATTTCTACTTCAGTCGGTCGCAAAAAGTCAACTTAATTTCACAGAATACGATTCCCAGAAAACTAAAAATTTATTGAGATATTATTCTATAGTGAAAATTGCAAAATATTTGTATTGAGAAATAAATAAAACGCAGTAGTTTAGGAAGAGTATTTTATTTATTTTATTACATTTAAATTCTTGTAGAAAATACTACATTAGTATGTTCTGAAATATATGTTTAATTTTTTTAATAAAAACTAGATAGACTTTCCAGGAAACACTTGTGATTTTTACAACATTTACAAAAATGGTGTAAGAATCACTACATGATTGTTACAAGTGTTTTCTATTTACATATTCATTTTATCATTATTATTGGCAGCTTTCAATTTTTATTTTAAATTATAATAGAAGTGTAAAAAAATATAGCTGCTCACTCAATACAGAGAAACCAGTATGAAACTACACGATGTATTAAGGATTTACTGAATAGATATTAAATTTATACTGAATGCTATTGTATATGACGTCATTTGATGATATTTCTCTAATACCATAAAACGAATTGAAGCTATGTATATTCAGTATTCATTTAAAATCAATTCATTACTTCCCAAATGAGACGTAGACCACGATTTTTTCAAAGATTTAGTACAATTCATTTGTCCTGCGCTAGCAAAATGCTAATATTACAAAATAAACTCCATGCACTTGCTGGCGCACTGTACGAATATAGCTATACTTACTTCAATTTACGGACTCTAAAACAAGAAACAATAGGGCAGGACAAATGAATATGGTTTTCAGCAAAAATATTACACGAGTGTCAAAAGTGAAGATATAAATTTCCAACAACACATAATTATGGATATTATACATATGGGATGCTATGTTACTTATTTTAAAAACAAATTATTGAAGATTATCGTAGCAAAAATATAATTTAAAATTGAAAATAATAAATAATGGAGCATAGTTCATATATAGATTTTTCACAGGCGACACAGTTTTATGTAAATGCAATTCAGTGGATAATTTATTCAAATACATTTATATGCAGAAAACTGAAGTATTAAAAAGAATGGCACACTCCATTTAGTTGACAAATACAGCATAACATAATAGTATGCCGATATGAATCGACAAAACGTTAAAAGCATTACGATTCTACAATATAACATGAATTTTACGGACAGTATATATTTTATATAAATAATTGCTAAGGCCCCACCGAATTCAAAATATATATTTACCATAGCTTTCAATATACATATACAACACGAATGGATTTTGAATTAGATATGGACAAAAATATAACTAGATTCAATCGATTTTATCAATAAATTACTCAAACGTCAATACATTTACATCGCAAATGATGGCATCATATGTCTTATTCTGGTGCTATTATCATGTCTACTTTTTTTAAAACTAATCTTCATGGACGTAAATAAATGAAATTTAATTATTGTCAATAAAATATTTCAAGAAATAAAAATCTGCAATTGAAATTACATATCCGTACTCGATTTCGGAATATATTATTTAATTACAAAATTTCCATACTATTCATACGAAATAATCGTATTTTGATTGTAATTTTTCCATATATATATATTCAGTATTCAGATGAAGTAATGTTAAACAAACGTCATTTTTTGAAAATATTCGATTGAAATAATGAATTTTCTTCGACAAAACGCAAACAAAGAATTTGCAATTGCCAATTGTCATATCAAAAGCATGAAATAAACGAAGTCGAATAAATGAAAAAATCCAATCGAGCAAAAGTCAATACAGTTTCTTCGTGATGCGACGTGACTGCTATTTGCATTATTCTTTTCTAAAAATGTTTGCGATATTTTTTCCCTGTCTGTTTAACCGACATTTTCTACCATCATTATCATTATAATTCAAATTCATCGATTTTAACATGCCAAAAGAAAAATGCTATTCGACGAAAAACCACTGATCTAAATAATTATATCTTCCTCCAGAGTTACAAAAAAATGATGCACTCATTTATGCTTTGAATTAAAAATTGCTATTCGACGAAAAACCATTGATTTAATAATTACATCTTTTTCCAGAGTTACAAAAAACTAATGTACTCATTTATACTTTGAATTAAAAAACAGAATATTACATATCAGTGCGGTACAGATTTATATATTGATTTTATAATGTTAAAAGAACAAAATGTATATAAGTTATTGTTTTTTATAAATAATTATCATAAATTAAATCAATGAACGGAAAAAAATATTTGTTTTTAAATCATGTAAATAAATTTGATGATAAAATATTTTATTCGTATGGAATTATACACTGTTTTTTTAATGCGTTACTATTTTCACGTAAATATTCAATATTGTTGTCGTAATTCAAACATGATCTATTCTTTGATAAAATCGTTTGAATTTTTTAAGTAAATCTGAACAAAAAATCTTTTAAAAATGAAACCCTTAAAAATATGTCCAAAACAGTCATCTCTGTCATTCGTCCCAAAGACACATTTGTTTTTGTGGCACATAATACGAGAATAGATTATATTTTTTACACGTTTTTATGCCACAACGATAAGTCATGGTAGAGCTTTTTGTCTCACCTTTACCTTTGCAGTATTTGAGACCACAAGGATACCAACCGATGCATAGCTCCAGGTGACAACGGCACGGTATCCACATGCTCGGTGTGTCTGCGCAACGCGTCTCTCCCCTATCAAGTTGTTGCTGTTGTTGTTGTTGCTGTTGTTGTATTGGCACCAAGTTGTTAGAATCTAACCGCTTCTCCACTGGGAATTTTCGCACTGCTGATAGTAGACTTGACTCAGAAGCACCTGAACAAAAAAAAGTAATGTTGTTATTTAATTTAAAATCGACTGCAAATAAAGAATGTATACTGCTAGTCAACATGCTTTATATTAAGTTGTAGTTTACCGACTTTGTTGAGAGCTGGTTTAAAACATATTTTAATCTTGTTGTTTTAGAAAGTATTTGTCTAATCTGAATTTATTGATGGAAAAATTCTGAACTAAAATATATTTTAATGAATTTCTAAAAATTGAAGTATTTTTAAAACAGAAAATTTCAAAATGGGATGATTCATTATCTAATATATAAATACTTTCGATAAATTCAATTGAATTAATTTATGCGACACTTGTTGGTTTAAGCTAAATTGAAATGAATGTAGATTTAAATTATAAAATCATTCATGTAAATATAAGAGCATTAAATAAACGGAATATGAAAGCAGGATTGACGAGTAGTGAGCTTTAATATATTTCATGATATTTTGTACTATTACGAGCTGCTGCATAAATTGTCAACTACTGCAAGCATATATGTTGTGACAGTAATGTTAATACGTCATATGAATTTTGTTTAATGCTAAAACTATGTTTGTCGTGTTTTGTATATAAAATACAATTCGATAAATTTTGCGTGTACATAAAACACAGATGCAAACTGTTCGCTGTGAGATTTATGGTCTAGTTTTATTTACAATTCTGGGTCAAAGTATCAGTCTATTTATTTTGTTTTCAAGGGAAAACAAATATCGAAAAGTGGTTGCGATCATTCGTACTATGTGCTATCAAATAAGATATTTCTCTGAAGTGGTGAATATAAGTTTATTCTTAGTGAAAAACCGTTTTTTGTATTTAATAAAAACATTTGGTTTAAAATATAATACTATCACTGACATACATTTCAGTTAGTGTAGGGTTGAAGATATATAATATTCGCAACTGAATATTTCAACATTAAGTTCTAAGTTCTCGATTCCTAAAATATCAACCTCAGAACGTTTTTTCATTCGAGTATACAGACTATACGGCTTAAATGAAAATGCTAGCCATGTAATCACAAGTGAAGTGATGGAATACGTGACTGTAATATATGGCACACAGGTGGTATTGCCAGTACAAGTTGCCTTACATGCCAGACTTCCCTTACTAGATACGAGATGATTAATGCGATTTAGAGAATGGAAAGGGTAAAGATCATATTGCGAAATGTAACAGGCATTGACTGATGTGGTTTGAATCACACACATACTCACTCCCACATACATACACACTCAAACATGTTTTAATTTATTTATTTTTAAATGTATAATGGTTAATACAAATGGGTTTCTATAATTGTTTGCTCTGTGTTAAAACACATTTTATTTATTGAATTAGTTGCGAATAAGAATTGAATTCATTTTAAAAAGTATTTCATATTAAATAAGCTATTTTGGTATCAGATATAAAAAGCAAAATCAATGATAATTTGGAAAATGTGACAATTGCAGATATTTGTATATTGTATGAAAATTTAATATCTGTTGAATTTAGATAAATCGCGCACGATTCATAGTAATTTACTGGCGTAATAATCTAGTATAATTTATAATATTGATATAAAGTCTGTCATTGAAGAGTGTCGCGCGCGTATTACACATTTGTTTCCATTAGTGAGCGGATCTCGGTGATATCCCGAGCGAATGACAAAGTACCGTCTCTTGTGACAGCTGACGTGTATACGTATTAATATCGGTAATCAAACAGCATTATACGAGCACATAAATCCGACACGATAGATTTCTATCTTCTACTCGCGTTACTCCTCTATGGAGTTGTACCGGCGCAGATTGCACGCTGCCTGAATTGTAAATGACCGATGTGCGAAATTGCATACATTGCACTGGGACTCAAAATAAACCGAAGTTACTACCAACAAAGACACATAAATGTGGAAGACCTATTTACAAATAATCTGCTACTTACTGAATATAATTTCTATGACATTTTTCTTTTCTTTTCAACAACAAAAGAATATTCATATAGTATAAGAAATCAACCATTATGTAATAAAATAATAGTGTCAGTCGTTGTGGATATAAAACCATGTAAAATGCGTGGAAAAACATTGTGTGTCTCCGACAGGCATACTCCGCGACATCAGGTGGCATATGCGGAAAACGGCAGAAGTCTGAGTGCGTGAGGCTGCCTCCTTTTTTTAAAATGAAATAATTTATATTCTTTACGTAGAGCGACGGTAACGTTCTAGAAATCTCTCGGGAAAAGAGGTTTTTTTTCTTCTACGTTCATTTATAAAAGAAAATGCAAAACAGATCAAGTAATGCAATGTATATATTTCTTTAAAATAGGAAAAGTACAGCTATTTCATAATATGTATATTGGGAAAATTCTTAATTCTCAGAGGTGTTACTCACTTAGATAATTTCGAATACGCAAAATTTTTAGCATTATACTTGCTCTACAGTAGAAGAAACAGGAGATTTGAGAATTGTTTGATATTTAGTTTTATTTTATATTTTAACAAGACATATATTTTCCTTAACAAGAAAAATATGATAGTAATATGAATGCCGAAAGATATCATTAGACTATACAAGAGGATAAAGTTCTCTGCGTATAGCGAGCGATCCAGAACAAAAGCAAAAATATGTAGCATCATCAGGCGCTCTCTTTTGAGAGACAATGTAACATCTCAGTTACGACCGAGAAGTGGGGATATTATATAAATTGGTGGAAAATCGGGCCGAGGCCAGCGTGCAATGTGTCTTATCGTACTGAAATGGAAGACTGATATCCATTCATTACTTTTGTAGTATGCGCGTTCGACATAAAGATATTGCATACTTCACTCTGGATAAATATAGATTCCAATTGAATGCCTTGCATGTTTCATTTATTCTTCAAATTGCTAAACGTTATTTTGAAAATAAGATTTTAAATCAAATTCTATAGACAATTGCTGATTTATATTTTGTTGAACCAAAAACAATTAGATTTATTTTCATTTATGTGGGAATTGGTGGAGTTGTTAAACAATCTATTATTTTATATCTTTCTAATATTTATTGTTTCTTACTTTCTTATATAAGATAATAAATATGTATTATAAATAGTTCTCAAGATTTCATGGAAATATATCGTTTGACATTCCCTGAATCGAGTTTGATTATTTTTAAAAATATGTCAACCTTCTGTTTATCTGTCTGACTACTATACTTTAAACTGCTGAAACTTTAACAATTATATTTTAAACTTAAGAATTGTATATGACTCATAAGAAAACTTTTTAATTATTAAATAATATGAATCCCCATCTATGCGCACATAATAGGATAATCCAAAAGAATGATTCTGTCTTACAGCTGCAAAGCTTTACTTTGTAGCACACTTGTGTGTGTACCTTTTTCAATATTTTATGAAGAAAATGCGACAGTGACACATATGATCTGACAATATAAACGTGTTTGATTCGCGGCATCAGAAGACAAGTGCTGTAAGATTGGTTTCCTAGCGTACTATTTCATCATGGATTAAGCAGCATTAATCATTTCATGAGTCCGAGAGTTTCCACAGTCATATAGTTGAAAGAGGAGGGCTCAGACTCACAACTGTCAGCGCCGGATCTGTTCCAGGCACGTTTTCAGAGAGCCGACCGGAATATCTGATACATAGCGATGATATCTTACGTTTTCATCGGCTGACTTTCCTGTGGTTTGTGTCGTTGGCGGGATATTACACTCCCAGCCTCCAGACAGATAATGGCTTTGGAATCGTGATGCTTTTTTTCCTTTTGCTAATTCCTATTTGGAGCGTGGTCGTTTGAGCTGTCACGATATTTTTTGTTCGGTCGACGTTTATAGCTTTGTTTGTGGACATGACTCGGATAAAACTCATCTGCGAAACTATATACTAAAACAACGGTTTTTACGATAGTAAAATCCAATTTGCAAATACAAAATTTCAAAATTTTTGTATAACTTGCATTCTGGTAAAAGATAATTATTTAAAAATTAGTGCTTCATAATTTTATTATTCTAACTTTATGAATTTTTTCAAATTTTATATGAATTTTAAGGTATATAAGAAGAAATTGTATTATTATTGTAGCATACTAGATCAACACATATCTTTACGAAGAAAAAATATATAAACTCTGTATTTAATCGAACTAGAAGCAAAAACGAAAGGACAGAAATATATTTAAATCCTTTGAAAGTGCTTTACAAGAATTTTCACCAAAAAATAAATATATAAATAAAAGAAAGAAATATAAAAACCAGTGAATAAGTAGCACATCAATTCACTGGATTGACATGCGGTAGGTTTTAGAATTTTAAAACTTTACACGCACGTCAATCCTTGAATCGATGCCAAAAGCATACAAAGAAGAGAAAATAATAGGTCAATAAATAAAATATTTGTGAGAAAAAACACTTGCAATAAGGAAGATATTATTCATAATGAATTGCGTAATGAATATATGAAAAATCAGGTGTCAAATGTGCTGTGACTTCAAAGCAATAGTTTTGCGATATGGATACAGGTACAGGATGTATGCAAAACGGAAATTAACTTCGACTAGGCGAACTAAAAGTTCCATTTCCTGGCATTAAAATAGTATAGTGGTACAGTTTACTCCAACACAACAAAATAGTTGTAGGGTGTCATGAAGTCTCTTCCTTGCGAATAGAAAACAGATATTATAACTTTCTTATACGAAGTAATAAATAAGCATCGCTTTTATTGCGATCGAAATGGAAATTGTAGTGTTCAGTCATTTTTGAAGAAGTCTTGAAAAATTATTCAAGGATATAAAGTGCGCTACATGCGCTAACATGCGGTGCTTTATAGTTTTTTTATTTTATTAGTATTAGTTACTAAATTCTATTGAAAATGATGTTATTTGATATTTTTATAGTAAGCATTTAGGACAGTAAATTTTCTTCGTTCGTAATTTCTTTCGTTCTGATATAATTTTAGTACTTACTTGAAAATAAGTCCATAAAATAATTTTTGGTTAACTTTTCACATTAATAAAATTTTCATCATTTTCTCTTTTCGTGAGAGATTAGTTTTGCACAATTATGGACTCGCTGTTACCAAATAAAGATAAAATTTAACGATGTCATAGCGCAGTGTATCTTACATGTAAGACACACTTCGGGAAATATACCTTAGTATCTTTGTTTTATGACATGTTTCATATTATAACTTTATAACATCTAGAGTGATGTTACTGCGTTTTCTATAAATATATATATATATACACTTCTGGTATCACCGATGTTATTCGTTCGCATAAAACAAATTGTATTATTTATGATACTGAATGTCTTTTATATTTCGTTAGATGAAGTCGTTTTCATTTTATCACTCTTAATGGTAATGAAATGAAGAACTAACGTGCTTATAAATTTTCAAGGCATTCTTACCATTACACGATTTATTTATATTATTTTCGTAATGAATTTATCATTTGTAGTAAAACTTTAGTTGGAAATATATACACATCATTAAGTTAGCTCATATTATTTATTAAATATTACAAAAAAAATGAGCATACATCGTGTTAATTTCGATATAATAAATCTATTTTGTTTAAAAATATTAAGTTATATTTGATCATAGATAATATTAAATTAGTTTGGAAAAGGATTTAACGATATTTGTCCAGCATTAAACTCAACTGAAATGTTACTTATTGTTCTAGATACATAATCAATGTTGTATTTATATATTTATATTTATGACATTTTTTGTGTAATTTCCCATAAGTATGAAATTTGCTTTTATCAACCAAACAAAAAAAAAACTAGCGTTATTATTTAAATCCCAGGCAGCGGATGTGTTTACACTATAGTATCCGGGGCTCTTTCGCCTCTCATACATCTCTTGTTTATTATCCATGTATATGGTTCTATCCCTCTTTGCATCTCGCTATCCTATTCTGGTGTTTTGTGTATCCGTCGAGTATACCCATCCGCACAAACACAAGTTGGAAAGTTGCTTCGGACTATAACGAGTTTCCGCTTTGTATTTGGCGTAGATTTAAAGTGAAGTATTATTTTAATGTACTTAGAGAAGGAAAATGAATGCGATTAGTAAAAGTTTTAGTGTGGCAAACGACTTGCGTCTAGACCACACTGCACATGATATAGGCGGACCAGTTAATAATAGCGTCGTTTTTGTTCTATTAGGTTTGTTCGTTGAATTATTAGTTTCATTCTGAAATTGTCAAATGCATAGTTTCTATTTTAACGAACTTTAAATACTAAAACTCAGGGGAATTTCATTAGAACGATATATGCTTTGTTTCATAAAAAGGTTGATCCTCGACAAAATAATCTAATGCCCAGATATATTCAACTACAAAAACTAATGCGCAACTTTTTATTAAATTATAAAATATGTGTACATACATACATACTAGTGAATAGTTTATGTAAGCAAAGATATTTCATGGGATATGTATGTCAACCGATATATTTGAAACATATTAGATATAATATGTACGATGGAATCAATTGGTAGGATAAGAAGATTGATATTGTATGACATGATATCATACAAAATAAATTTTTTTTGTCATTGGTATCTGATAAAGACTAAAGAAGATTATATACAGAATAATGATTAGCATTATGGCATTGTTCATTCGAGAATGAAATGACTGCAGAATGCCAGCACAGCTTATTTATTCGAAAGTTTCATGTTGCTTGAGAATATCTAATTCCAGTAGCAGGAGGCAAGAGCAAAGTATAGTTTATGACATGATGATGGCACGGTCGTTCGGTAATGGAAGTCATGCAAATAGCTCGCTGACTTTAATATGGGTATTAGTGTTTCTAGTTTGTAGACGTTTAACCCAAATTCGTTTTTGCGAAAATCGTACTTCACTTACGTATTCGAAACCTGTTTATTGGTTATCCTGCAAGGATTAATACTGCCATATCGTTTCTAATCCACCCGTGAACTGAATATTGAGTGCACAATTTAAATATTTTACATGGCCATCTTGTCTAAACTCAAAGCACGTCGTATTTAATGTGTATCCCTCGCTCCTAGTATACACGTGACAACCCCACTATACTCATAACTCATTTATGATTACTCTAATTCGATTATTTTGCTCTGCGGCGTTCAGTAATCTTGATTATTTTCAAGCATTTCGAAATGAGTGTACGAACATAACGCAATTAGCCAATTTTAATATCTAATTACAAATGTTTGTTAATTTGCAGGAAAAAAACTGATTAATAATTAAATTCTTATTCGTTCGAGTGGATTCGATTTTTGATGAAATACATTTCCAAACAAAATACAAATCAACAGGTACCGGTATAAGAGGAAACAAATTTAATTAAAGAATTACGCTTGCGAAGTAAAATTACAACAAAAAAAAAACAAATTTTATTTGCAATGACTAAGGCGCATATAAATTGAGTTTACGTGGTTCGTTACTTGATGGTACTGCTGGTAACTTGTGTGCGAACGCCTGTTCGCATTCTGGTAATGGTCGTGTTAAACTAAATGAACCAAGTCACTAAATGAAATTACATGGCCAGATAACGTCGCATGAAACAAACTTAAGCAGAAAACAAGCTTTAGAGCAAAACATGCTTTCAAAACAAACTTTAAGTTACTGGCGTTTATAGCAAGGAAGATGATAGCCGAAGACGACACTGTATGACATAGTTTATCACAACTTTTTGTTTATAGTAAAGCAACTTTTCATATGTGAAATGTAGTTAAAGTTACGGTCAAATGACTGAATTTTCTCATATAAATGTTGGCGTTTTAACAGTTTGTCGTGAAAGTCTAACTAGAGTTAGCAGAACTTTGCCAAACTGTATATCTCAATATATGTATACAAGTAGGTCACAACTACATTAAATTAAGCTACAAGTACGAATATAATCATCTTATACATTTCTTTATGCTCTGAGAAGTATTTTATTCCAGAAAACATATTTCTCAGATAATAAGGAAGTAAGGCATTAGCAATATTTTATTGTAGGAAATGAAAAATATATAATAATGTTGCGTTAAATATTTATATAACATTAACATTTTTAAATAAAATTTTAATCTTTAAAATCAGAACTTTGATATTACAACAGTGCTTCTATAGTAGCGAATTTCAATTTTGGAATAGAAAAAAGTTTTCTATTCTATTTTGAAATATAATTATTAATAATATCATATAATCTAATTCATTCTTTATAAACCACAAGAATGTTTATTAATATTCTACAAGTTACATATACCATCATTGGTTTGAAGCAATTACAAAAACTCCATGTACATACATACATCGATGTTCATATTTAATCAACGGATCTGCATTTGATTCTACATTATTCCTGTTTTCTTCCCCATACCATACATTATCAACATTTTACAATTAACCCTAGTTATAATTGTTCAGCTCGGACCTTCTGCATCCTTCACAAAATTAAATTACAATCCAGCTACAACAATTTAGAAATGAACTCGTAATTTTCCTCATTTTACTCTGCACATTTCTTCAATTAAATCGTTGTTTCAGTTAATTAAGAGAGTAGATTTTAAATAATTTTTAGATATTAAGCATCCGCTTATTCAGATTAAGATAAACGTTTCGTAAAATAACAGAATTAATTTTAACGAAAAAAAGGATAATATATTTGCATGGCAGTTATCTTATTGAAGCATTTTGTCATATTTTTGTGCAATATCTAAAGTTATTAAAAATTATAAGCACATAAGAACCGTTCAATAAATTCTATCCTCCAAGCCTGTCACAGGATATTAAAGCAATGACTTTATAAATGACGGTCGTTCGGAAATTGCTTTTTTCGAAATATTCGATAATAGCGTATGCGTTGACCAGCACTCAAACGAGATGACACATTGCGCATATTAAAATAGAAATTCTGAAATCGTCTCTTTTTCCCTCTGCATCCCTCAAACTGGAAAGGCTGTAATAGTCGTCGACTGAAAGCAATTAATAACGGTGCTTGTGACGCGCCGATGATTTACGAAAGTGGAACGTAAGTATGGTGTCGTTAGTGAAGGACGCTATATGGCACTGTTGGCTTCTTGTGTATGGGGAGGAAAATTAATGGATGGATCACGACACGTTTTACCATCATTCAAGTTATTATGATTAAGATTTTAGTGCTTATCAAACAACGACGAACAGGTTTTACAGGTGCTACATCAATTTATTTGATGGCTAAATACCTTTATATTATTCAAAGTACGTCTTTGTTAGTCACTCGCAAATAATTTTAGATTAAAAAATGGAATGTCGTCTTCATAAATTAGATGATATGAGCTAGCAAGGACTTGTTTGCGACAGTTATTACTTTAATTCTATATCTCTAACATAATTTATGATCTTACAGATATTAAATGATGATTGTGGCCCGAAAGAAATACAATATTCATTGTATTTCTTTCCAGCTGCCATAATCATATAATAACTGTAAGATACAAAGTACATACAAATTAAATGATTGTGTAGTTTAGGTGAAACATTTTATATGAAAAAATAATTGAAAGAACACTTCATTGTTCTACAAACATATTTTTAATTTCACTCGACGCACATTTCGACTGCTCATCAGGGTAGACGGCGATGTGTTCTTTTAATTATTTCTTAATTAAAAACGTTTTACCATTCGGCAACCACAAAATCCTCAAATATTATTGGAATTGGTCAATAAATAAGCATTTCTTTCACAAATCGTTCTGAATTTTAAAACAAGTAAATGTTCTTTTAATTATTTCATGAAGCTACATACTACGGGGTGTCATAATATAACTTTTAAATGTGGGAAATGGAAAAATACACCCCATAAAAAAGTTCTGGTGGAATGTAAATATGCAAGTCACCCGAAAGATATATGTACACTAAAGGGTTTCAACCTCGAACCACATTAAATATTTACAGCAAAAATGAAAGATTCAACTCGTGATAAATATGAAAATTCCAAGAAACAAACAAGTATAACAGTTGAATCAAATCTATCCAATTGAATTAAATATAGAAATGGTTTGTACAATTCATGAACATTTGATATCTTCCATGCAATGTAACTATAATTCTAAGTAAAATATCGTATGAACATGTTGCTTATGAAACAACAAAACAAATAGACTAATGCAACTTTGCATTTGTATAGTAGAGACACAATGTGGACAAAGTTATGTAGTATACATAATCGTAGATTTCCATGTAATCTAATGACTATAGCCATCTATGCACGCGCATGAAGATAGAAATTATGTCGCAAAACTTTTCGTACTATTCATACATTCAAGTTTGAATATAATTTATTTCTACATATATCAACTCATTCATAATACATGAGAATTTGAGTTCACACACATGAAATTCATACTGTGACGAATTGGATTAAGCTGGAAATGTATTTTTATAAAAAATATTGAGCATTTCGTGGAACGCATTCTATGCCAATAAATATTATTGACAATATTTTAAAATTTATAAGCTTGTTATTGCTTAGCATCTATCATTTTAATTCAATAACTAAAATACTATTTAAATTTACAATTCTCGTATGTGTGTGTAAAGGTGTATATTGCTATGGATATGATGGACGAAGACGGAAGTTATCGCGATGTTGGGAACTATGTCTGCACGGTTACACAACGAAATCTCTTCGCGCACGGCCGACTGAGCATTATGAATAAAAAGGGGTCTAACCATCTCGTGTGACTAAAGCTTTTAGTCTGCGGTTACGTTTCCACCTTTAGCGCGCAGATAAACGAAAGGTAAAAAAGAATAAATTTTGATAAAACTAAGTGAGTGGGCTATGTAGGTCATAAGTACAGTTCCCAAGAGTTATGCAGTGGTAAAATATTCATATTTTCTAACAACGCATTTTACTACAGTTTATATGGATTTATGTACGGTATATAATGGATTAGATTTTTTTTTTTCGGTCTGCGAAAAATTTGAGACTGACTGATTTTTATGTATCGGATACTTAGATGTAATTAATATTTCACTGTTTTTCTGGACATTGGATTTATTTCCAGTGTTCCTACAGTATAGGTAAACGTTGAAAAACATGATTGTAAGGTCGAATATTTGTATCAAATTTATAAACAAACAACTAATTTTAGTAATAGTTGGTATAAAATGTATTAGTACATAATTATGAAGTACCACATGGTGTTCTGATTGCTAATTGATGTAAACTTCGCATGTATAAGATAGACGATCCGATGCGATGATCCTATATAGGTACATACATATCTGGTTTAACATTCAAGATACGGAACAATAGTATATCATGTTACATATGCGACAGACGTATCATATATGTATATGGAAGCAGAGGCAACATGAAATTACTAAATTACTGTGGCGGAATAGGAAAACGACGCTGGTTGTCCTCAGTTAAGTCTCCGTACGCGTCGCAACGTCTAGTTAATCCCAGCGTTGTGGTTCGCCATTTGCAAATACCTTGATGGCACCCGCTACGACGGTAATGCAGAAGCACAAGAGATACGGTGTGTGGTGTAATAGTTCTCCGAACTGCGACAAACTCATTGTTTTAAGTTTTAATTAATTGGTTTTCACACCAGCATCTCATTCCTTTTAGCAACCATACACATTTTACGGATGACCGTTTTATAGCCGCTCGGCATATGTAACGTAAATCATTGTATTACATCAGTAACTTACTATCATTTACTCGGGTTCTAGTAGAAAAAAATCATTCCAATTAAAGATGCTGTTCATATATCCCTCTAAAGCTTTTACGTGATCCGCTACAAAACTTCATTCTTGAAAGCAGTCAGTGTACTATCGAGAAATCAAAATAAGAAATATGCATTAACAAATTGACATTGTCCTCTGTACTCCAGTATACTTTACTTTACAGAAATGTGTTACGGCATTAAATGTCAAACTATATACGGTAGTATTTTCTGTGACAGATGTGTCAATACCAAACCACAGTCTTCCGATGCTCTTTATTTCACAATTTACTCCTATATGCAAACTTTCTGATCTTGACACCATCGCTCCGTTGCTCTGATTGTTTAGATGTATTTTGCTGCAGGTCGGTTTTATGCTGCTGTGTTCGAACTTTTTGCTATGCGTTTTATTTCCTTTTGCTGCTCATGTATATGTGCAAGTTGTGTTGTATTTACGCAATTTTTTGTGTGCTTACATTTTTTAGTTTTGTTTGTTTTATCTGAGTGAAAATGCACGAGGAAAATAAAATGCGATTTTTATTTATATTTATAAACCTGATACGTAGGTTTTTAAAACATTCATTGTTCTGTCTGAAATGCGATACTTTATATATCTAACAGATTTTAGCTTTTTTATTCTATTGCAATGCAGTTTTTTATGCATTACATTTTAATTTATCAAAGACTGCTCAATTAATTATATAAATATATATATATATATATATATATATATATATATATATATATATATATATATATTTACCTATGCTTTCAATTAAAAACAAGTCTATAGCAGAGTGAAATTTTATTGTGAAATTATATTGTAGTGCTACGCTCATTAGATAACTTGAAGTAGTTGTGGATGAAGTAACGAGAGTAAGAACACAGTTTGTAAAACGAATCAAACTTGAATTTATGTTAAGAATAGTCTTGCAATGCACGTATCTCATTAAAATTTTAATCTATTGGTGTATTTGATGTTCATCTTTACTGCATACAACAGATCGTTCGTTACATAGACCCAGAAGAGGAAGAATGGTGTGTCTGAGCGTTGAAGCAGTACTATATTTTGAATGACGAATATTGTGTACACAATCAAATATTTCGAGATTACAAGTAACTTTATTGAAATCAATGAGGCAATTACAACTATGTTATTTTTAGTGGCCCAATTTGTATAATAATGCAATTAGTTCGTCATCAAAATATCTAAATAAGTTTCGATTATTTTACGTTTGTATAGCTGGGATTTAGAATCACGCAGTGAAATGTTTAATTGCATTATTTCATTACGCAGATATTCTTCTATGCTATAGAGATTCATGATTTAATAGAATCAATAAATGTTTTTGAGGGAAAATTATTGTTTGATAAACAATAAAGTAGTTTGGGTGTAAAATTGAAGCTAGATTTATAATAATAGCATGATAATTGCAGTTTACGGTATAATTCTTAATTATAAATTAATGCTCCTTTTGTGTTTACAACCACGAAGAGGATTCTACGATGTAATAGTAGAAAAAAATGTGTGCACTGAAGAAGTGCTATTATACGAATATGGTAATAATAGAACGGTATAATTTAGACAAAATTAGAGGATAGATTAAGCACCTAGGCTGCTCTTTGCCTAGATATACGAATTGGTTCCGTGAATAAATCGTAGCCATAGCCGGATAAAGCAAGGTTAAGCTCAGAGTGCAAAGCTTCACAAATTTGCAATTCATTCGTGTCACCGCATTCAAATGGCACACGACGACCGCTATGCATATCCAATCAGGAATGATCTCCCGATACTCCTGTCCATGACAAATGTTAATTTGCTCTTAAGTAATTTTCCCAGGGAATTTAATCGTGCCATGCATCGAGATTAACTAATTGCGCACGTAATTGCAAACGCTTCCCGATAATTCATTCGTAAATATCTACAGTGTCTTTTATGAAGCTTTCTTATAATTATTTTGTTTCGATAAGAAAGATATAAAATAGAGATTGAATTGTTTATCATTTTCACCACATTTTCTAATCTAAGTATTTCCGAATTAATTTTGTAATATTAATTTTAAAATTATTTTCTCGAAATAAATTTGGGGATATGCTGATAAAGATATGTATATAAGTATACCATAAAGGCACAGTAATTGTATTTGTTAGAAGCAGTTTGATGATATTGGTTACAGAAAGGGAAACCATCACTATCAATAGTAAATTAATGACATAAACTAAATCGTGCTACTAAATTAGCGTATTGTCTACTGGTAGGAGATGCTCGTTAAGCTGACATGTTATTAATAATATCTCCGACGATGCTTCAGGGGTCTGGTACCACTAATACGCCTCAAGTTGACTTTGTTGGGTGTTTCTAGTCAGCAAACACTATACGATAAACAACACCATGTCCACTATCATAATGTGTCTTACACGAAAAGACTAAGAACACCTTTTGACAACTTCTGAAAATCGCGGAACTTTCACCCATATGAATGCATGATGTTGTGTAGATACCATATTTTTTCAAAGCAAAACGAATAAAATTCTTTTCAACATTTAAAAATGTCAGTTTATAGTCATATGCTTTATTATTACAAACCCTGATCGCCAAAGCATTATACGTTTCAATGCTTGTAATGAATTTGCATGAGACAATAGAAATTCAAGGAATTTTTTTTCCAATATATTAAAAGGGTTATCATTCGTTTGTTTGAATGTTATGTCAAAGAACATGTGCAAGCATTGATTTTGAATAGAAAATCCTTTGTTATGAAACAAAATGCAATTGGCAAATTCATCACGATGGTTATAGTGCTTTGAAAATATTAAACAAATACAGTACAGAAGTGTACGTTACAAAGTATCATATGAAAACGTAAAATATAAAGCAAATAATACTAGAGATAAATATGTTAAAATTTAAACATGTAACATATCGTATTGTCACTATGTTCCAAAAATCAAGATGTTTTATAATATTAAGTTTTGGGAATTCCTAATGTCGTCACTGAAATATACTAGAGACTAAAGTATGTACATGGTATTATGAAATCGTAACACTAATGCTATTATTCTAAATTTGGAGCCCGACTCAAAGCCTATCAATGCTCTATAATAGAATACCTAAGCTGTATGCTAAACATAATCCATGCAGTCTTCCCCGAGACTTGACAGTTACCTTCCGGAATTTCTGAATATTGGAATTTATTTAAAATAAACCAATTACTAATTAGCAACGCCTATCTTTTTTGCCAAACGATACAATAAAAAAAGAAACCTGAAGTGGCCTAGTCCTTTCCACTATCAAGACTACTGACATTAATTATGTTCAAAGGTAAGTTTAAAACTTGATGTTTTATAAAATGATCAGTCTGTATTTATGAAAAAACGTATAATTAGTTTGTTGTAGACTGAAATTCGATAGCTTATCAGAAATTTTTTATTTTTCTTTCAAACTTTCAACAAAATAATGACTGAAACATTTTTTGACATATCATTAGACAGCTACCCTGCTCCTGGCAGTTAATTTCCTGGAAACTTACATTAACAGTATCCTGTTCGATACACTATAGTTTGTTTTTTAACATTGCACAACCTTAATATTTCTTCCAATTTTAAAAATACGTATTTATAAAAGTACGTAAATTTTTTTCTCCACTAAAAATAATTCTTTTGCTTTGTCCATTATGGAAATTTCTAATAATCTAGCTGTGTCAGTACCAGTGCATAGTTGGAATGTGATGCTTCGAAAATCAATGAATGATTAAACATCTTTATAGATCGGAATTCTTATTGCAAATATTAAAATGTAGCAATACAAAGAAAATAAATACAATTGTAGAACGTATATGGGTACAATATTGTATGTACATACCATATTATCTATTGCAATAGCTTGCCTCCTATTGTCTACAATGGCAATGCGCCCGTACAAATGTATAAGCCGTATATAAAATTAAGCATGCAGATATAGTGTAAATAGCAAATATATGTAGAATTTTTATAAATCATGACGACAAATAAAATACAATTGTTTCTAAAAATGATCGCAAACTGTTCCTAAAGTAATAATACAACATCGACCATCAAAATAAATATGTAATGGACATTTAATAATATAGTATGACTTCAAAACGATATATGAATGCATGGATTGGAGAGTCTAAAGGCTTTGACAAAACTTCGATTGCAGTTTTGTAAATTCGTATTCCTAAATAACAAAATTTGAACGTACGAATATCGAAAATTAATTAAAAGAAAGTTGTCGAAAAATGAGCAAAAAATAACTTGAAGGAATGTTCTCTAATGAAAAATCTTATAGAATTATAATTAATTAAGACCTTCGTAGTAGGGGCAACATCTAAACATTACAGCAGCAATGCGACAAATTTAATGAAAATGTCGAAGACCAGCGTACACAGGAGTTACGATATGACACTCATAATTAATTAAATATAGCGTCGAATTTCTTTTGACAATAACAGCAAAGTTTGCGACATAAACTACCAGACCGATATACAATGTTTCCTCGTTTACTTTATTGCTATGGAATGGGAAAACGTTATATCCCCAACTTCATCTTACAACCATACGGAAATAACCAGCATTGTACTATATATTCCCTGATCCGAGATTAATGTGGAGGAGTATCTATCTAAGTATCAAAATTTTTTTTCAGTCACTGCTTAAAACTTCTATTAAAAGCTGAAGAATGCTCATTCTCTGCTGGAAAGAGTAATGATACAGAGTGCCTCGCTACAATTTTTTTTCTATATATTCGAAGCTTACTTGCATTCTAAATGAATACGTTGTATGAAGTATCATTTAAAAATGAGTTGTTTTTTTGTTATATTTATTCATTCATTTTTGCAGTATTGAATAGTATGAGAACAAAAACCATTGTAACATACACAATTATATATAAATCCTATTCAGGACCATATGTTGCAGATTTGCTAAGCAAATTATTGAAGTAATATGTAAATTAGTATAAAAACAAAATATACTATAAACAAATTTTATGGTAAATAAAAACAGCAGGTCCTCCATTACAAACCAAAAAGTACTTGTGTAATTTTCAATTACATTTTTAAGCTTCACACACACAAAAAAGATTATAAGAGCAACAGGAAAGGCGAGACAGTATAATGAGGTGGAAGTTTCTTCCTAAAACAGTTGGAGGACAATGTGAAGCTCATATTCAATGGCTACGCACCCTATTTTCTTTCCTGCAAAAGTGTCATTTATCATTGGCACACCCTGCCCTACTATATATATTTCTACACCACCGCGAAGAAATATTCCTTATTAGAGTCGTGTTTTGTTACGTTTTATATACCTTTTGTATGTATATACATACAACAAAGTATTATTTTCGCACAAGAGCCTGTCTCGTAATTAACTGTGTATTATGGTCATATAAAGAACGGGTAAATAATGAAGACTTAAATGAAATACGGAGTGTTTTTTTTTTAATAAGCTTTTTTTATTATATTTTATTTATTAAAGAGCTAGAACAATTATTTTCGAAAATGCGTATTAGAGCCAATTTTTTAGTGTAATATTTCCTGCAGTATAGTTCGTATTGTATTCAAAATGTGAACGATTTTAATCAGGCATCTGCACACTATGTGAGTTAATTCTGATTTATATCGGTTCGGTACCCACACAGTATAAGATGCGTCAAAATTTGGTCTCACACCATGACGAGTGAATGACAGTATTAACATTTTCGGAATCAGGGAGATGTGAAATGAATTGTGAATGTAAACCGACAACGTTACAAACAAAATATGCAAACACTTAGGCTCATCTGAAATAGTTACGGCGAGCTAAAACATTGCCAAACGAAATGTAATGGCCACTTAATAATAAAGTATGACATGGTTTATAAGCCAACAGCTGTTGGTGACTGTCTGTCGGTAAGTAAGTGAGTTGCGTACTTTGAGAGTTTCATAATGAATGGGGGTGTAAACTTGTGCCGAGAATAATGATGAAAACAACATCTGTTATGAAAATAATATTTTCGATTCACTAAAGCTCACAATATGTAATCCTTTTGCTGTGCCAGTTTATGGCGAAATAAAAGCGTATAATACTGAAGTATTTACCATGAATGTTTTTGATACATTCTACACATGCAGCACATATTATTTGTGATATCCATTTGACGTTTTAATCCTGTGGATTACACAAAAGTACAATAAAACAAATCCACGGACTATCACTATTAGGATTTCGAGGGCAGACTAGGTTTTGGTCCAATTTTGCTAATGCAGTACCCAATATAATTGTGCACCGGATGGCTGAACGTTCGTCGGTAGCACCGTAAACAGAGTATGATTATTTTATAATTAGAAACAGAGGGAGACAGTGGCATGTGATGACAAAATATTAAACTGGCACGAAAAACATGGCGCAGAGTATACTACTGATAACAGCAGTAGCGTTTCAGTCGCCACAAGCTGATTTGCAATTTGGTTTTCATTTTTTCTAATGAACAATTTAATTAAAAATATCATTATAAAGGAAGCCCGACGACGGCTGTTGTCGCTAAGAATACTAATTACTTTTCTGTGATAATAGTTTTATTTTCTCTTGCCATAAGATTATAACCAGTTTCATTTCCGGAGCGAGATTTAAAAAATCATAATACAAACAGTGTAGAAGATTAAACGAAATTGCTTCTGCAATATCCCTAGTTTATTAGCAGATTAAATTTCATATATGCTAGTATCCTATTATTCTACAGATAATGAAAAAAAAATTATCCTCACCCATCCAATTTTTATATATATATATATATATATATATATATATATATATATATATATATATATATATATATTAGATCTTTTTGCTAAGGGGTTTCCCTAGTGTTAAAACCGTAAATCGATATCTTGTTTTAAAATCGATAGTAGATGACTAGATGGAATAAAGATAGAGTCACGGTTTTTGGTACACATATCGAATAAATGTGAAATTTAAGTATCATGTCATAAAATTTGAAAAAAATACAAAATGACAGTCGGGACGGCCAGTTGATAAAGCGCGCTCGGCGAAATTTCTTCAACGGCGCGGCACAGTGCGGGGATTACAACTTTGATCTGCAAAATTAAAACATACCAAGAATCGTATCTCTATATTTATTCCTCTTCATCTAGTATTATAAAAAAAAAGTTTAAAGTGCCGCAGACAAAAATATACCCATAATTAAATTTTGAATATATTTGCAGATTTCGTCCAACGGAATATATTTTTTTGTTATTTGTCCAATTCTGGTTCGTTTGGGCAATAGATACTACAAACGTATGTAAATGATGTTTTATTTAAATTATTCATGTATATGGGTCTTTTTGAAGTTCTCTGTAATAACAGGGATACAAATAAATATATAGATAAACTCGAACACATTTGTATGTCACTCTACAATATTCGTTCAATAAAAATGTAAATTCTATTTATTTTATATAATTCTTATGCTTCTTACATCTTAACAAATCCATAATAAGTTAGCACTTAAACTATTGTTGTTCCTGACATACGAAAAAAAATTTATATTTAATTTTAGTCAAGTTTGAATATAATAATATTTACCTCTTTAAATGGTATTCGGCAAATGCAAAAAATCACTGTTTATCGTGAAAGTATAATTCAGACAGAGCAGGGAGTATTGATTAATAAATAATACCGTCAACCGACAGATTTACCAATTTAATAGTAGGTAAGTAGTTTTTGATTTGAGCGTCGGTGGAGCACATGCTTGTTTTATGTTGACTTGCTACAAAGTATGAACAAAAGCGTTTTATGTATTCCGCTGCTAGAGTTTGCGTGTTGAAAAATCAACATTGAAATATGTGTTTAGCTTTGAAACCAAATATCGAGAATCATAATTCAAATAGTAAGTCGATAAAGCAAACATAATAAAATATTTTCTTTTATTTTTTACTCACGAGGTAAATGTATATACATTTATGACTACAATGTTTTACCAATAAAATAAAAAAAGCGAAAAAATCCAATTATAAAATCTACATCCATAAAATTGTACAATTGAATGCTTTAAATGCGTATAGGAAAATGAAATGATTCATAATATAATTGAAAACCAACAAGCTATTTGTATCAGGAATCAAATGAATTTGGCTTTTTAGGCTGTCACGCAAGAAAACAATTCCACTGCCATATTAAAAACAATGAATTATGATACAAACTAAAATATATACGCAATGGCTGGCATTGAATTTTCTTATACACATTTTGTTTAGATAAGAAGGAAATTTTGAATAGTTCAAGGAAATATAGTTACTCTCTTGACCACGACCCCCTGAGAAGAACAACTTTATATCTTAATACAGATTTTCGGTGTGACGGTAGAAAGATTGCTAAATAATTTTTATTATAAAAAAATCTAAGTGAGAAAAATTGTATTTCTTTAATCGAGTTTCCTTAGTAAAAATGCCATGTTAGCTTGACATTGAGCAGTAGTTTTCCAAAAGTAATATAATTTTGCGAGTTTTTTTAGCAATTTAAATAATCGCTAAATTTACCATTTTTCTCTGACTATTACGGGCAATACCTCTGAAACTAATCAGGAAATATGCTATGGAAATTGATTTCAGATATTATATTGGATGGGAACATTTAATTAAAATTTTTGAAAAAGATTACCATTCAGTGATCTTTCAGATGCAGAAAAAGGAAAAGCATTCTGCTCGATTTGGTACAGTATATTCGATTAATATTAAATTAAATTAATGATATAAAAAATGATAATCTACCAAAGGCAAAATATAATCCTACGTCTGAAACTGCAAAGGAAAAAATGTTCTGTTTTATAACTACGTATTAAATGAGCTCATATATTTTGTAAGAACTATATAATAAATACTCAAAATAGTAACGTTTGTATGTCCTATTATTAAGTTAAAATAATTTGGAAACCGAATTAAATATCTCGTTTATCTGCGCAATCTTATATTTCCGGAGAGCCGCGTGCAACATAGTTTTAGCTTCCGACCAGATTTAACAGATATAATTATTTGTGTTTGAAAAATAAGTGTAAGTTATTATTATTCTAATTAAAAGAACATTAACCCAAGAAGAAAAAGATTCTCGTTTGTCGGCTTCCGAAGTAAAATTATACAGTAAGCAAGATATCCGATAATATGTAAATTTATTATTTATAAAGAAATATAAATTAAACTTAATTTAAATATTTTTACAAGTATACTATAGAAGTTTTGGATCATTATATTTAAATTCTGGTATAGGAATTTGTCACAACATTATATTATGATATGCAAGCACACGTGTTGCAATCATGAGAAATAAAATAATGAATAATGCACAAAAAAATTTAAATAAATTAATAAACCCTACAATTTTAGTTCGTACAGTAATAATGAACGGTCACTAAATATGTTCATATGCACATTCATTTTAATAATGAAAATTACATCGATATTTGATCAAAATAATCTATCCAGCGATCACCATCACATAATGACTCTTTGTAATTATAAATTATTGTTCTATTGTTTCAACAGCATAAACATGTAATTTATCGCAAATTTGATGAATTAAAAATTGCGAATTGAACCGATAACATTCGATGACCGAGAGGTAGGAGGCGGGTCAACATATATAATTATACAATTAATTATGAATACAGATACGCCACATTAGGTGCGGAACCAATTGCAATTTAGCGTTGTGGCAGCAGGAGCGAATTACTCCCCCAGGTCGCATTTGGATTACATTCTCTACTCTAGTAAAGTTAGTTAGTGCCCTCTCTATATGTGTGGAAGCCATGGGTGATAGGTGTGTCTCTATAGAGAGAAGTTATATCTAATTCCCGTGTTCTAAGCATTATCGTCCGTTGATTTACTACTAGAATACGGTCACAGCATCCTGAATCACTAATTGAAGTGTCGATATGAAATAAATTATTGTCGCATTGCATTTGCAATTGCCATAGACGAACATCACCAAATTACAATAATTTTATTTAATTTGAGTCGTATTACATTTACAATTCGCGAATGTTCAATTCTGGTAATTATATACAACATCAAAACATCAACGTATCAGTTTTATTTATTTCTATTTTTAAGTAACTATTAAATACCTTTGTGTCGAAAAAGCCCATATCATTTGATAAACAACAAATAATTCATATCAAATAATGTATCAACATAGTAATCAATATTACTGTCACACAATTTTGCAACATAATTTGTCGTTAGATCGCATGTACCTCATCAAACATCATTAAATTTGTAAGCGTCTACATATTTATCTGGCTCAGTCATGCAATAGTACAATTTAGTTATGAGTTAATATATTCAACTATTCGCTAAACCTCTACTAATAATATTCCACCTCAAAGCAATATTTGTGTAGCTGTCGGACTAAGTAAATCTTTATTTTAGTGCGGTATCGTATTTTTGTTTAACATTTTGAAATCTGACCGAATTTCTTTGAGTCTCTATCTTAGAATAAGTCTAAGCTGTACTTCTGGTTATAATTGCACTATAGCGTAAAGAGTACATACAAAGAAGAAGCTAGTAAAAAAGTTTAATGTAAAAGAAATTGTTATGTCGAGCATTTTTGCAATCACTTCAGAAACAAACAATTATTTGTTTTACTAGAAAACGAAACATTAATTTATTAAATTTAAAATAACTTAAACCACTCATTGCTACAACATTAATTTCTTGCTAGCATTTTTACATTACATTAAGCATTTTTCATTCCACCATAGAACAATATTAAGTTTTCTTTATTTGTTTGTCACTTCATAAGGAATATGGAATAAACTAGAAAAGACTGAAAATTCAAGAATTTGACAAATATAATATTGTATGTAAATATGAAATAAATGGTAATAAAAGTTGATACGTCGAAAAGTTGATACAACGACCACATCAACGATGCATATTTAAACTCACTGTGTACAAAATATTTCATGGATTGAAATTCATTTTGTAAAATATACTATGTAAGTTTATATTCATATAAGATAAAGTTTCGAAATAATTATCTAAAGGAAATTCAGTTTGAAAGAATTTTATATCAAACTGTAAGCAAGTCCAATTAACTTTTCATAACAACATAGTTCAAAGGTTGCATAAAATTTATTTTCAATTTGTGTTCATTTAATTAATTCCAAACTTACTTTACAAGTAAATTACAACGATGGCATTTTTGCATACTTTTTTGAGTATTACATACTTAATCCAGCATATGTGTTACGAGTTTTTTCATTGGATAAATATAAGTATCGTATTAGAACAAGAAGCAAAAAGTAATAAACAGTAATCAAATTTCAATTCTCTCTTTTATATAATGTTGAAAAAAACCTTATTAATTACTCCGTTGAGTCAAATAACCATTGCATTAAAAGCAATTGTAGCGCAACAGAAATCAACATCTTCAACGACCTTAAATGATTAAATTACAGTAAGAGTTAACCCAGCATGTAACCACAGAACCGCAGTATTCAAAATATATGGAAATCTCTATTATGATGCCATCGCCGTTGTGGTAGCGAATAGGGAATATTGCCCTGCACAAAATGGTTTAGAAGATAATGAATATTTAGCGCACGATAAAAACATAATCGCGTGGAAATAGTCGGAGAGAGCGTGCGAGAGCAAAAGTGGGAATGCGGTCTTAGGTAGGTAGCGTGTAAGGAATTTCAGATACGTGGTAGCTACGACGACTCCTCTGAGAAGCGGCTACGTGGAGTTATTGGTGACAGCGTCTGTAACCAGGCCGGTGGGATTTCCACGGCTACGTGGTCGCTATTTGAACACCACCACTTCGAACATTAGAGAAGCAGACAACGTTCCCTATGCATGACTCGTTTTCCTTATGAATATATACGAATCCGGTGTAAGGTTTGATTAGCAACAGAACGATTCAAGCAGATTATAGTCAATCGTATTCCAAGGACTGAGAAGATATTTTTGTAACATGAAAAGTATTATACGAAAATTTATATACATAGAATGAATAGTAGAAAATAAAAATGAAATTGTTTTGAAAGTGAACGCGTTGTTTATGCCAGAGATGAATTTTTTCAACTAAAAATTAATAAATCTAAAATCCGCTCACGAAATAATATTAAACTTTAGCGTTCGCAAAAAGCTATTTCGCTGTATTAAGTACTGGGCGTTGTTTAGGGCTTGGCACCGGGAGGCCATCGTATATTTTAATACTAAACACATATTATAAATATTTATTTAAAAAAATGTACTTGCTTAGTTATAAAATAATAGCTATAAAAAATATGTATATATACATTTAAAATAACATTTTCACAAACCAACAAATATTGTTTTGAATAAAAAATTCTAAATTACTTAGGGGACTCTTCCAGGGAAATATAAAATAAAAGTTTATATTTCACAAGCTGTGGCATGCATTTCTGCAATTTTAAATTTTGTTTTTATGGTTTTACTAATTTCGTCCAGAAAATTTTAATTCAGAATTTGGGATAATTAAATTTTTACACCTTGTTAATTGAGAATAATGTTTGGTAAACTTCAGCAACGAACTCTTTAAAAATCAATCGCCACAAGATACTTACAATGTTTTATCTCAGTGAAATTTTTTTAGTAAAAACGTAAAAACATTGAGTAACCTCTAAAGGATACTTATAACAATAATAAAAGACTGACATAGTAACCAATTTTTATTGATATACAAACTGTCCGGTCATGCAAGTGACCATATAATTAGAACTAGATGAATTGGAAAATGCAGTTATATCGGCTATTAACTTTATTGAATTATGATGAAGGCAGTATGCGACACGCGATCCCGATTTATTCCCGAAGAGGTATGACGACAAGTATCGATCTAAACTTAATATAGTGCTCTGTTATCAAAACGGCTACTTGTTTATTTCTTTGCTATTGTTAGTGAATGATACGAACTCATATTCTCATCAGTCTGGCCTTACTAAATTTATTCAAAACCAGAATGTACAGGGACGAAACAAGTTCTTCAATATTTAAACTGAACATCTTTCGAATAATTTATAATTTTATTAGATTTGAGAAACCAAAGGAAAAACATGAATGACATACTAAATAAGCGAAAAATATTAGAAAGAAGCAATTAAACCTAAAAATGAAACTTGTCACGTAAAAAACCAAAAGATGATAAAAATATATATTAATATAATGAAAACATAAAACTAAACCTAATATGATTTTTGAATTGAATACATTTCTGATATCCTAAACGTCTGGAAAATCTGAACCAATGTTCATTAAATAATACATCATAATTGCTTACGATTCCCGAGGGTTTGCTTGGAGCCTAACTGAATTATAAAGCAATTATTAAAAGTAGCACCAGATGCAATAAGAGAAATGTTTCAAATTCGCTTCGAATTCGTTAGTTAGAAAATACGCTGAACACTAACTTGATTTTATGGATATACGTATTTTCCTCGTTAACAGATGGCAAGATCTGGCGTAAATTTAATGGAATCAGATTTGTCGTATCAGGTATATGCGAGATACGCTCCGGTAATATCATTACCATCGTCGCTATCCCATTTTAACTTACAGTCCATGGAATCTGATTGAATAAATACTGTCACTTTCATATGGATCGTCATTTAAAAATACTGTTTTTGATACAAAAAATTACTCAACCTCTTAACTATTATCTATCAAGTATACATGAGATGGAAAACTAGGTCACACACTTCATTGTTTAAAATATTAAAACGAAGACAATGTTGTATTTTAAATCTTGATAGCGGAAAATTGCATCAAATATTACAAAGGAATCTATGATCAAATTGAATAATTACTTCAATTGAAAACAAATTCTTGAACAACGAAACAATTGCATTTTAATGTTTGAGAGGTTTACGTAAGTGGTAACTTTTCAGATGAAACAAATAATGCTCCTTAAAGATAAATCAATTATTTTATTTAAGCTTTAGGAAGTTAGTCATGTTTATTATTTACTTTTCTTACAATAATGATAGTCCATAATAATAATATGTTAGCAAAAGAAGTAGATTTTTTTTTTAATATCAAATACTAAAGCGAAAGGCTGTATTTTATTTAAATCTTCTTTAGCAGAAGCCACTAGCGATTCGAGAATTGAAAATTACGAGTGTATGGGAGATACCAGGGAGAGAATGACGCAAGTACAATTAGACGTTTTGTAAGAGGCGTCTCAGGAAAGTCGATGAGGAGGGTAAAAAAGTAATACGCGGATGCGATGTGAACCAGAAAGTCATTTTAGCGCTTTGTCTGGATCTGAAAATGAGATGAGCTCTTGTTTGATTGGCAAGTCGCTGAATTTAAGTGGATTGGTTGGCAACATGAAGAGAGAGAGAGAGAGCAAAAAGTGTATGGGAACACTACTATGTTAATTTGATTTGGGGCTTTATATGTTGCTTTGATGTTTAATTGTTTCTGCACCAGCTAGTGTTTGCTTACAATAAATCAAATATTTGCCATAATGCATTCAGTTGCTAAAAATGGATGTGGTGCATTTCAGCGAATATTGTTTTAGAAATATCTATGAAATACAAATCGGATTAATTTCGAAGGGTAAATTTAAATGTTTATCAAACACTATAAAATAGTTTTTCCTTTACATATATTAATTTCCTTTTTGCGTTTTTCATTATCACGTCCGTAATTTTATTATTTGTTTCAGTAATTATCCAGAAATAAATTTATTGTTAAGTAATACAAAACGATTTGTTTTAATATATATTGAGATAATTAATAGCATTCCATAAAATTAACCATAGATTACACTCAAATAAATTTATTATGAAATCCGAAGGTGTACGTAATAAGTGGGTTTCATCAAAGAAATTAGCTTTTGCAATTTAGTTGGTATCCCATCAAATTACGAAACAAAGCTGATCGGTGTGGCAATAATAAACGACATTATTTGCAGTTCAATTGTATACCAAAATAGATACACTATCGGTAAAATAAAACAATTCAAATTTTATTCGTTTTTATACTTTTGTTAGTAATTGAAAATTAAATGGTTTTACATGGTTAAAGCAAATAACGAAATGTAAGCAAGTTGCGTAAAGCGATATTGTACAATGCAAAACAATTGCTTGATCATAGAGATTTAGTTGCACAAGCAAATGTGAATTGTTTTTGATTTGTATATTTTATGCTACATTTTAAATAATGAAAATATTTTGTGGTAAGAACATTTTATCTGAAATGCAATATTTAAAATAAAATTCTATTATTTATATATTAGTTTAAAACATATTTTGTAATGTTCTACAAAACTTAACGTCCGTGTCAAAATCCACATCAAAATCATATGAAATCAATAAATATTGATATAAATCTGTTGAATATTACCCTTATGGACGATAGCCCAAGCGTATACGCAGTGCAACAACAAATATCCCATTCCACGAGGGAAAAGCTTTGTTATACCAACACGGAGTCTCGCATAGGTATAGTATATGCTTCACTCGCTACCACCGGCCGTGCTGTGCTGTGTAAAACTCAATTACGGCGTTGTGTTGACCGCACTACGTATGTACTTTGTGCGGAACGTCGAAATGACCCTCACATACATACATACACACGAAAACATATCATTTCCTATAACCTCTATTATCTCCATGGCAACCCGGAGAGACATAAGGCGTCAAATATAGACAATGTGTATGTCCGTGGAAGAAGAAGAACGGTGGATGCGAGAGAAAAGAGAAACTTAATCTCATTTCATTTATGTATCCGAGCAACTTGAGGTCACCACAATAGCGGTTTATTGTATTATAAACAATGTCCGATTGATACCAAATTTCAGATTTGGATTTCAATACATAATTCCATTTGTTTTATTATAATTTTTTAGCTTTAGATTAGCATATGGCTGATAAAAAATAGTAACAATTAAAATCGAAGATATTAATATTTAACACAACTTTTGTTTGAATAAATGTTTAAAAAGTATACCAATTACAAAAAATTGCTACTGATTTTATTATAGGATTATATGTTTGTGTATATATTTACATAAAAATGTATGTACTTATCAAAATTAATTTATTATTCATAAAAAAATATAACCGGATGAAATTTTAAAAACCATTACAACTAAATCAAAAAGTCTAAATATTTTATTAGTCAAAACGAACAAAATAACCGATCTGGTGACCGGTAATTGGAAATGTATTCAAATATAGTCAAAACTATTGAATTATAAACAGTACCTAATAATTCACATATGTATTGGAAATATAAACGTAATAATAATAAAAAAACGAACAAACTAGGCCAAACCATTGTGTCGGTGAATCTATCAATTTTTGTGTCGATGATTTATGACGGCTGATATATAAATTGTATGAAAACATTCGGATATGTCAAACTGACTGAAAAATACATCACAAGGAATATATTATAAATATAAGTAAAATTTGCAGATAAAACTGAATATGCTGTATATATTTGAGAAATCAATATAAAATACCTAAGATTGCTTGAACATACATACTTAAATACAAAAATAAGGCAGTTGGTAAAAATTCTCAATAAAAAAATAACGCACTATTTCATATAAAACTCTTGAAATATACTACAGATATAAAGAAATAGTTGCATGAAATTTATCAAAATAAAGTGGCAAGAAATAGAAAGAAAACAATAATATTTCACTTCTATGTGGTACGTCGTAAGAGATAATTAAAAGAGAATAAACTATGAACTATTTAAATTTTATAAATTGAGTATCATTGCTACAAAACATGCATAGTTTAACTTATTATTAATTTTCAAGATACTAGCGTTACTGATTGGGGCGTTAATTCACCGGCTACAAATTAAAACGATAGCGTGTATTCGCGAAAGCAAATGGGCATCAGTTTAGGCTAGAGAAACCTAATGAGTTACTGGCTATATGGTGTTTGACGTCACATACATACATCAATCATTCAACCAGTTCACTTCTGCATGTGTCAGTCCGATATACAAATTACCGGAACATGCGACGGACATATGCATATATGTCCACTAACGTGAAAAAGTTTCGTTTTACTAGGAAACTTAATTGCAAACAGGATGAAATATTGGACGAATGATATTTCACACAAATTGACCATAAATTTGCAAATGATATAGGCGCAAAATAAATTATTGCAAATGACATATAAATATACACTAATACCACTTCGATCCGTTATGGATTATAGTTAGACCTTGGTTGTGCGGAAGTTTTCCCATAAATGCAGACACATTTTTGTAAAAAAGCATTTAACAATTTTTTTAAGCATAGCAACTATTTAACAAGAATATAAAAATTTTAGATGTATAATGATGTTAAGGTCAACTAACATAAAATAAAATCATCTCTTGAATTACATACTGACTGAAGTATGATTGATTTTAATTCTGTATTCAATAAAATTGAAATTCTCTCACATATTTGATATTTTGATACATTGATATTACGATAATGAGTAACAAAATGATTTATAACAAAATCCATAGTAAGAAAGTAAAAAAAGGATTTTATTCAATTTACCTTTAGTTCTATAATTTGATTATAATTTATAGATATTTCAAAAAAAATATTATTTACTATTTTTATACATGTGAACTAACATATGTTCTGTCAAAATCAATCAATAGCAATCAAAATGTACTTACTTGCACAAATAAATCATTATAATTTTTTTATAATATCAGTAAAACAACCGAAAAATATATATGAATTATAGAGAGCATATCTCTAGTAAGTAAATATTTAAACGACTTCTGAAAGCGAAGTTTTAATAAATATGTGCTCAAGTAGAAATATTTATGGGTATTCATCATTAAAATATCAAAGATAAATCAATGAAACATCAATATCAATTACCTTGCGTAATTCCAAGCAAAGTTTCTAAAACATTCGACATTGCTTTTAAATAATGAAACGTAAATTCCTTTCTAAGACCAAAATCATCAATAACCCAACGTATACCCGACCCACTGGTAAAGAACATAAAACATTTAACATTCAGTTTAGTGTTACGTATTTAAAAGCACGGATCTCTAAAAACAATCGATGCAATTCAGCAAAAAACCTAATGTAAATTTAACTTATTATCGACCACTGACTTCATATAGTATCATTCTTAACATTAAGATGATAAATAGTTTTTAGTTGCTGACCTGGCAAAGACGCCCAAATAAGGATATCAACATGTCTTGTGTACGTTGCATCTGCCGCTTCAGAGCACATCCCAGCTATGTGCTTAGAGATGACCGTTGACCGCGCCAAATCCACGAAATAGTCCATTGTGTAGTTGTCGCGACCCCTATCTTCTTCTGGTGTTCTAACAGTTCCTAAAATGAATTGCAACCAATAGTAGGTTAACTTAACTATCTCAAATCTTATAAAAGAATGAGATGAAGCTGTTTGTCTTACAATAAAAGTTATGGTACATAGAAGAGGATATTTGAAAAAGTAAAAAGAAATAGTTAAGCAATTCATTCAGATATAGTTAAGTAGCATCCAAACAGTTATTGTTATATTTGAATAGAATTGCTAAAGAATCTATACCCATAGAAATGTTAAGACAACCAATCAATAATTCAAATAATATAAGAAAAAGATTATATTTTTATATAATATGTATCACCTACGAGGCATGAACAAAAATACAAACCTGGATTTTTTTGTCGCAGTTTAGCCATTGCATCTGACGAAATAAATTCTCCTTTTACGAAGTGGCATACAAAACACATGACTTGATATTGACTTTGGCCACGTTCTTCTTCACCCAGTACCAGCGCTTTCAAAATCTGCACATCCTGTAACAAAAAAAAAAAAAAAATAACTGCGTTAATACCAGTTATCACTAGCTAATGATTTACAAACATCGAATTATATTCTAACATAATCACTTCAAATATTTCTATAAACTTGTCAAAATATATTGTTACGAACGGGATATGCCAGAATTGCATATATAAAAGTTCTAGAAATATTCCTACGAGGATAAATAAGCAGAAGTCCGAAACAGTTAGAAATAATTGTTCATGTGAGTTATTTTAAGAAATAACCAACGAACATCTAGAAAGATAGGTCTCGGACGTCAACACAAATGTCAAGAATCATTTATGTTATGAATTGAAAGTTCAGCACACGCGTCACTTTATTTTATCATCTGTGTAGAGATGCACAATACACATATTGCAAGTGACAATTTTGAATTATGCTGGGCAATATTTGCGAGCAACATTTGTGAGAAATGAAAGAAATGTGACGGGGAAGACAATCATAAGAAATATGGTTTATATTAAATTTAAGGAAACGCACGTGAACGAAAATGTTAAACAGAGAACGATGGAAATACTCAGTGCTTCACTTCAGAGCGGTACGTATTTTTGGCAGTGGACACATATATGTATAATTTGACATAGTTGGATCGATATTCTTTCATAATAATAAGTTTTAAGACTAATTTTTTTCTTTCGCGTAAGCTTGGTGATGTTTTTTATAGACTATGGAAATAACGTTAGCAGATATTATTATATATCACTAAACTGTCATAATTAACATTTTAGTTGTATTTATTATTCATTATATTGAACTTAATTTGCAATATGAATAATTGCGCAAAATATATAATACTAAATTATCATAAATATATACAATGACATAATGCACATTTGTGCAAAGGCCTCATTCTAAGTCCACAACAACATTATTCTTAATTTAAAATGAAGAAGTATTATTTTTAGTTAGCACACTGCAATTTATACACACAGACATACAAGTTCTGTTGGTTTATTCAGTACAGACAAAGTGCGCAAGTTAACATTATTTTAGCCGTTGTCCAAGTTTTGTTTGCAAACCATCGCCGGTTAGCAAAATACCGAGAACAACCTGAACATGTAGAGTACGATGTTTCGATGTCATTTTGCAATTACAATAATGAGAATATGTTCACTGAGACATCAAAATTGTTATCTGCTCCAAATTGATGAAATGAACAATCGGATATGAATGCTAAGTAAATGTAACTTCAAATTCACTAATATTCTCGATTAAATTTGCAAATATAATTATAAATTAAAAATAAATTATGTATTAATGCAAATACGTGAATATATTTTAACGCATATACAAAAGAGTGGTTTCCCTTTAATATACGTGTGATTAGTTCGTAAATAAAACTTCTTTTAATTATTATATAATTATTCAAAGCTTCTGTCAATGCGCACATTTCTGGGTGCCTGGTGTGTTAAATCAAATGTGATTGATAGTATGCGCGTTTACCTATTGCGTGCGGCTGTGTCATTTCACAGCATGAACAACGAATGAGAATTTGAATTAAATATTTCAACTAATTTTTCTTCCATCTTTATCTAGAACACTGATAAAGTTAAGCGCCCAGTTATTTTACAATTTCCATATTACCGCTCGCTGGTAATAAAATAATCTATTTGATTGTTCAAATATTTATTCGCCGCGTGGCAACAGTTTTGTTCTAGAAAACGAAAGTTTTTATTATTTGCGTGTTCGTTGGAAGATCAAAAGCGATATGAAAATAATGAAACTGTTATAAATTAAGAATGAACATATTTATCTAATTTATATTTAGAAATGCAATTTGTATTGACTGTAAAATATTACATTAAGACATTTATCAGATATGTTTAAATTAAATTTTCCATTTGGTGTTCAATTAAGTGTATCGAAAGCTCTTTAGTTCCAGTTCACATAATTAATTTTATATCACATAGTTGTTAATTTTGAAATATAATTATTAATAGATGAAATGAGCATATATTTTCTAGATCTATAAGTAAATATGTAAATAAAATATTTGCAAATATGCAAATACAAATATGATATTCTAGTTGACCTAAAAACATAATCCAATAATTTATACCTTGCTTTGTTAATCTTCAATAACATGTAAATATAAACTATCACTCACTAACTACAAAATACCTCATAAATATAAATATATGTAAGTAAACAAATTAAAAACATTATTTTTATACTTTTTAATTATTAAAGCAATTAAAAGTCATATCAAATGGAAAATAGTAGTCAAGTGGAAAATTTCAAAATCAGTTAATAGTAAATATCGAGTTCAAAATATAAATGAATAATAATAATATTTGCTTTAATAATTTGAAAACAAATCATTACAGTGATAATATCTATCCAAATAAAAATGGACTGCAATATTGGATACAAATAAAACGTATTTTGTAAGCATACTCCATCTAAATAAAAATGGACTGCAATATTGGATACAAATAAAACGTATTTTGTAAGCATACTATCTCCCAAATTTAAAAATAGAAAACTATTATGTATAAGTTACATATTTTTGCAATACATTTATTTACAATTCTCTGATGGAAAAACTGAAATATTTGGATTTATTCGCTTTTAAATCAACATTAGTTGCAGGTTTTATCAAGAGAAATTGTAGCATTGCAAATAATTCGTCTGAGAGAATAATCCATCATTTGAAAATGTTCGTGTTATGATTTCAGTCATGAGGGGATTAATTTATACAGCCATGATGGATATCCTGGTGGCCTTCAACAAAAGTCAGAACTTGGAAACATAATTGATATTTACAATACTAATTTTAAGGTAAAACGTTGGCGCATTCAGAAAATAACACCGCATCAACATCCCGGAAGATTGCCATTTCATTATTCGAAACTGTTAAATTTCCGAACAATCCTTCGCTAGTCTTAAGTAAGATTTTGTATAGTTGAATATAAACTAATTATCAATTCATATATATATACAAAATATAAGAACAATTTTCAAACATTTTCAACGATTCAATTATCATTATTTCTGATATTGCTTCAGCTAGGACTACCTTAAGAATGAAATTCTTTTGCTGGTAGAGTCAAACTTAATTATGTTTTCTTTTTCATTCTACGCGTATAATATAATTTCTTATATATGTCACTCGTAATACGTGGGACTTCGGTAAGGATCTAATTAAAACGACACACTGTACTTAATTACATTCGCTATTACATTGTCTGAGTGAAACTAATTCGACACGAATATCACAGCACAGCAGGACGTTTGCGTAAAGTTTTTTATCCATGCACTTTTCTTGCACATTTTTATTATTTATTTTATACTCGTATTACTTTACTCTTGTTAGTAACTGCACTTGCATATTACAAACTTGTCAGCAAAATAGAGCAAAAAATACAAATCCCACTTTCTGCATTCTGTTCTTTTCTAAATGCGCTACAAAACTCTATGACCCCGTATAATAGATATTTACTAATATTAAAATAACTGCATCATTATTAATGCAAATGTTATAAAATTAATAGATTATTCAAGTCAATATATATTTAAATCAATTAAAATAAGTTTTCCATGAGAATAACTATTAAAGTAAATTAAGCGTGTTGAAATAGGTTCAATAGAAGCAAATTAAACAGCACAGGCAATCGTTACACGTACGCCATCATGATATATGTTAATTCCAAATAGAATTTCGAACAGCCTATACAGATTCGACTTTGTTTATTTTAATTACTCAGTGACTATCAACATGACGCGATCAAATTATCCCAAATGATTCACAAACACGAACCAATGGCTTGTAAATGCATCAGAGATGTTTATTTGTGTGAATTTTGTTTTGTTGGGCCATTCGAATTATGGTAATATTTTCAGTAACTTACCGTACTGTAAAAGAATATTCATCGTGATGTATATATGTTGTAATAGTTGTCTGATGTTTAAAATAAAAGGAATGTAAGATCAAACTACAAAACGGTTTAGTATTGTTAGTTGCGCATATAATAACTGTATAGCAACTTTGTAGTCAAATGCCACAAGCACAGTTTAACATATAGCACTTTAAGTCAATTATTCCAACGAGCACAACAACGATCTGATTTAAACTCTGAAACTAGTTGATTGTTTTTAAGTCAATTGGGTACATACCGATTACTTATGATGAGTGGATATAACGATAGCACGAACACTGTATTTAATTTAAGAAGTTAAATAGTTAAAAATGGGTAGATTGCAGATATGAAAGTTTTGAAATCATTTATCACGATGAACAAAGGAGTAATTTCGTGTTTAAGAGAAAATTAAAACTTGAACGTAAATTGTAAATGAACTCGTTTATTTCAAGGTTCTTAAGTAGTCTGGAAGCTATATATTCGTTGAAATTTGCATTAAAATTATTCAGTATGCTTTAATATTACTTATAATTAAAAGTATTTACTTTTTACGAAATTATTTGTTTATTAAAATTATTATATTTTGCTTCTTATTTTACATCGACATTATATTTCGATTAAGAGTTATGCTATACCAATCAAACAATAAGCATCAAATAACAGATATTTACACCAAAGGAGATATCACTAGTTTATTCGACACTACCTAGTGGTTCGCCAGAGAATCTAAGTAAATACTCATGAAACCTAATGGTCCATGTTGTTTGCAATGTCATTTAAGACACTCTTGAGGGATCAAGTTACCAGAGGGATTTTAAGAGTCAGCCATTTGAAATGTGTGAGTTTGGAATCGTACGCACAGAAAACTTCGTAGGTATGTATACCCGAACGCAATTGCGTGTGCACATATATACGTAAGTAGACAGAGTAGCAGAAATCGAATGATGTTTACGCACTGTAGGAAGGATAATGGTTGTGTTTAGCATGTGGTTAATTATGCATGGACCACTTAGAAAATTTAACACTTCACTAGTTTGTATACCAACAGTGACGGAATGAGCGAGGAAGACACACGAGTGTGTCACTTTTCTACTAAGGTTAGTTAAATTTTAACTACTTGTTTGTAGTTTGGCTTATCTTCCCCAGCAATGTTTTAATAATTAAAACGGACCTCTACTTTAGTTTGTAAAATGCAACAACTTGTTACTATAATTAATATAAAAATGTCTTTTAGTAATATTATAATTGAAACACATTTAATATATAAATTTAATTATTGCGCTATTAAGAAATTTAAACACAGAATCTTTGAAATTTCAACAAATGTACTATTTTAAAATAGATAATTTTACTTTATTTATATTACAACTATATAAAGCTAAACTACAAAATGTTCTATATACTAAAGAACTTACAAACTAAAATGCCCCTTATAAGCTCAATATTACAATTCCGTGTTACGAATAATGATATTTAACCCACTCGAGCAAATAATTTTTATTTTGATTAAACATGCAAAAAAACACCACAACAATAACTAAGTGTAATGAAAACATTAAAATTTCATAATATTATAGCATCCACACAATGCAATCAAGAATGTGTAACATACATCGTAGTAGCAATCACCTCAACTTCATGTTATATTCACGAACTTTTCTCTATTATGTATAATGGCATGCAGAGTACGGCATAAAATTTTTAGTAAAGCTTCGTTAAACACGCACTTGGCAAAATAATGAATGATTCTACTCCGATTATCAAGTTTACGGTCAAATAGTAAAATTGATGTTATCTTGTAAGAAATTATGTCGCTTTTAAGATTTAATTTAAGGATCTTTTAAATGTATGTAGTTAATAATTTATATTTTCTGAGAAGTTCGAAAAATGTGTTATACTAAATAAAAGAAATAAATGTATGTGTCTTAAAAGATTTAGATGTAGTTGTCGAACAAAGGGATTGCTGGAATATATCCAGGGTGATAGTGTCAGCATTTGGGAGATTTGAGATTTATTCTCTTGGGAGGCTCAGCAGTGATGGTGCGACAGTCACTTAAGGACAAAGTACATATTGCAAATCGATCAACCCTACACATAAACCTACAAGCACCGGTAGTTGGACGTAGACGATAAGTATACGGGAGCACTTCAACAATTCAGCAACACGTATACAACGAACGAGGATTGAAATGTGTTTCTTTATTTACAGAGTTTGCGAGTTTTATTCAAATAATTAACAATACGGTAACTTTTTCTTGCGGGCACGTGAATAACATTTGAGTTACTACTAAAAATGTAGTTGAAATTTATAATAAATAAATAACTTAATTTATTTATGTATATTTATTTTATTTTCTTCATACGTACTATAAAGCAAAATACCCGTAAAAGAAAATCAAATATTAATCATATTTCTTCTATTTAAATTTTATTGTAACAAAATAATATACAATATATATATAAAATATCTCACACTGTACTCTTCTATGCAAGGTGTCATAGTAATTTATCTACAAGAATTACTTTTTCATAAAATGCATTTCAAGTTAAAAAACAAAACTGAGTTTGTTTTTTAGTTGAATACTCCGATTACGTAAATCAAATTTTCTAGAACATGTTTTCGAACAGAAAATATTTACAGTCTATTAGTTAAATAAAACATAAAATAAACCCCGTTCTATATAATCTTTACCTGTAAACAATTCACCTATGATTGCTTTCTACTGCGAAATACGCCCAACAGTATCGGCAGTTTGTAAAACTTTTTGCCATTTCGCCCTATATAACGATGAGAAATAATAAATCCAAGGATACTGTTCTGAATAAATACTTTAATAACCCAGCTCCCAGTTCCTTTTTCTTTTTTTCCCCAACTTACGTTTCGTTCAGTCAATTTTTACTTCAAATATAAAGGCAAGCGCAAAGTTGGTTTACAGTTTATAAGACATGAAACTATATAGGTCTTCGTTTCTTCTCAATACCTCTCATTTTCCGGCTAATACCTTCCGGAATGAAAGTGAAGAAATGAAATTTGCGCCGTAAAATTTTGTTTGGTTGACTGGTGTTTTTGATCGTAAACTTCTATAACTTTATAGCGTTTGCGTTAATATTCTACAAAATTTCCATGGAAGCTGTTATTGCTATACGATTATAAAGCAATTTTGAAACCGATTAAAAAAACTTAAGAAATTTTTTATTAAACATTTTATACCAAGATTTATCATAATCCACGATGTTGACATGCATTATTAAACTTTTATTAAACTATTTCTAATACTCGTATATGCCTATATTACCAACAGAACACTTTAAAAACCAGACTATGTTCATCGCTAATATTTGATACTATCAAATCTGAAACTAATCACGGATCTTCAAATTCTTCACTAACAGGATGGCCATGAACAATGATTTGTTTTCTACATACATCAATAACAAAAGTTTAGTTACCATAATAAAATTTGTTGTAAGTCTTCCTAAGTTAAATCAAGTTTGAGTAACAAAACAAATGCGACAATACGTCGTCAAAATTAATGCCTTCAAAATAAGGGAGCCTAAAGCTAAGATTACTAGCAATACTTTACTAACACCGTTAACATTTGGGGATTATCATATCAAAATATAAAATTAGTAGGCTGTTTAAAATTATGGTTAGTTATCAGCGATGTATGCTAGAGCACCTGCTGAAATGTAAAATATGCTAAGACCAACGTCTGAAAGAGCAGGGGATGTTTTCCAGCAAAGGTGTATAAAACAATAAATAACAAGCCGATTAGGAAGGTGATACGTTGGTTACTATGAAGGATGCAATTAACCAAGGTCATAAAATAATCAGTGTGTTCCAGTGGAACGAATGGCGCACAATGGAAACATGCGCGTCTACACGATTTAATCAATTCCGCAGTGCTCGCACGAAGAAATTCGTTTCAGCAGACTCGTTCGTCAATCGCCGATTTCAACTTCTTTTTATTCTTTCTCGCAGGTGCTTTTTTCTACTTTGTACTGTCAGGAAAAAGGAAACTTTTCGATCGCATTATTACATGTAAACCTTTTCCTGCAATGAATATTACATGTATTTTTTATTACAAGCAAAATAAAATATAGCATACAAATGAGGTTTTATAGAAAGCACAACAATTATCTGTAGCGTAAAAAATCATCAAGCACCAACAAATACAAAAACATACTCATTTACGACTGGTGTCGATGAATATTTTAAAATCACAATCTTGTCATAAACCTAACAATAAATTAAAATTAATTGTACAAACATTTGGCAATTCAGTCGCATTAACCCATAGAAAATATGATTGAATCTTAAATCTTATATCTATAATATTTGGGGATATTTATATATATATATATATATATATATATATATATATATATATATCTTCAAAATCATGGTTGTACCAATGTGGTACTCTACGACACCCGAGCTCAATATGCGGGCGTAAAGGGATTCAAACAAGACAATGCAATCTCTAGACAAACCATTCGCAATTCTTACGAGCAAATACTCTGGCAACGTTACTAAAGTGTATGCGAGCTGTGACATGAAACCATGCACATACACACTTACGTACTGAAGTACAATATATAAGAGGTACTTTTGAATACTAGTGCAGCACAGATCTGAAATGTAATTTAAAATTAAAATATAGATTCTTTTTATCTTGTATATTTTTATATGAATAAATAATTTTTAGTGATACATTTATCTGATTGGCCTGTTTGAATTAACTTACATATTCTTTGCTTCTGGTAGATCCGGATATTGTACTATAAACTTTTGATAAATACTCCACTTAAATTGAACTAAATCTCTTATTATGTTATAAATCGTTAAAGAAATGATCGCAATTACAATTTTATATCACTATTAAATTTTGATAGAGTGAATTATAATAAAAAGCAAAAGAGCAATGGCGAATATTTAACTCAATTTTCCAATTAGTAGATGTCTAACTTTGAACAGATTGCTGTAAAATATAGTGTTTCAGCATTCTTTACATAACTTATAATTACATTACTTTTGAAAAAAAATAGAATTTATTTCATATTTTTTAATTTATAATGAACAACGAATATGCACTATGATAGTAACAAGCTTGATAATTAATAACTGCTCATTAAAAGTTGTAAATATTTATTGATTGGGCTGCAAAGGGAGATCTAACACATAATTAAATAATCTAGTTTAATAATAAAGAAAGTTATGGATACAATTTTATAATCTTAAAAATCTGTGATAAGTGCAAAATGTCAAGTTTTATATAAATATAGCTAATGCATAATTCAAACATAAGTTTTTATTGAAATCTTGAAGCTCCAAGGATAATTTAAAATTTACATATTATAAGTCCACTGGGAGTCTAAAATAAAAACTGACGAACCAATACAACCTGAAAGGCTCTGAATTTACGTCATCAGGTTAAAAATGCCTTGCAAAATTTAGTATTCCCCACCTATAAATAATCTCAGGTGCGTTCAAATTTCTTTGCGGTTGCCTTCGGGACATAAACTTCACGACACAACTGCGCAGCGCGACTCACATCGCAGTCAGAAAACATTCTTATGGGATGCAGAAATTGCTACTTGTTTAGGTTGGAATACGACCTAGAAAAGCAAAATATGCAAATGTTTGTACGATATGTTTTGTATTGCTGCTAGCTGCTGCACATACAATGCATAGCATTCCTTACCTAGTGCGCTCGCTAGTTATTACGAATGCCGGTGATGATGATTACTGCCTGGAGTATTTGCATAGCGGAAAAATTCATCGTTAATATTACAATAGGGTATAGTGTGCATGGAAATTTCGGAAATGTTCGCTATATGTCGTAGAAGGTTACTATTGAAAATATGAAATGGATAAAAATTTCAGTATATTTTAAAACTTGTTGGATCTTGAAATATTTCAATAACACGTACTGTATTGATAATTCTAGAATTGCTACTGCTAATATTAAAAATCTGCGATATATTTTTACAGATGCAAATGAAATAGAGTAAATAATCTGACTCGATTCAGGAAAGATCAATAGATGTATATACGTTAAATTCTTGTTAGTGATTTTTTTTTTCATAATTATCTTACATCGTATAAATAAAGATTATATTTGAATAATTTATAGCCATCATTTATTCGATCAAATTTAAAGCAAATGAAGTTGATTAATAATTCTGATCTCCCTAGATACAAATAAATAACCTTTTTCCACATTGAAATATTGAAGCAGGTTGTTTAATTATTTTTTTTGCGAGTGCTTTTTATTTCAATTTTTTGCAGCCAATTTTATGTGACGGGAAAAAACTCTTTCGCGTCAACGTGGCTATTTCAAAATACAATGGACTTTGAATATTTATTGTGAAGTCATTTCCGAGCGGACCGAGCGAATCGATGCCGAGCAAGAGTTGACAGTTGTAATTTGTGAGTATGATTAAGGTCACATAGCCTTTTTGACCTCGAACACATACATAGAGTCTATGTTTATGTGTTTTATCCCTATGGACCCTTGTCATGCAGGCGCACTATGCTGGACTATGCCGGCGGTTCTGACAAGGCCTCCAGGGAACATATACACATGCTTGTTCGTTTGCTGGCCGTTCCGTTAAACGGATTAATTTTTTAATTCTACTAACGGCAGGATACAAAAAAAAATTAAGTTAACGTGCATTACAAAACGTATGGTACATGATTAAAAATTGTGTAATATAATTGCATATAACGTGACGGGCTATGCAGTCAAAAGAATTCATTACGTACAGACAGCGGCTTGCTAAATAACATTTTTATTTTCGATTCTATTTTTTTCTATTTAAAAAATAATTACTGACTACAAAATCCCATTATGAATTCAACAGTTTTCAGATGAATTCACCAGCAAACTCTAATTTTTCAAGTTAAAAGTGCTAATTAATGCAGCAAGTATTAACGAAATATTTAACAATCAGTGCTCCAAAGTCTATGATGAGGAATGGGTTGAAAATGTTTTCGTTGAATACACAAGTATTTTGATTCATAAAAATATCAGTTTTGTATCACGTTTTAAAGCTAAAACAGAAATTCAAAATTGCGGTATACCTCATTATTGCATATGTCTACTTATTGCAACTTCCCCGTATTTGAAGCTCTTCAACGTCACTTGTGAGGAACTAGTTACCATGCATTGATCAATGCAATTCTTTGAAAGCTTTCCATTCTATAGCACATCTCGCAATTATTACACAGCTTTGATATACATATATCGTAATTATATTGAAAAATATGCACTAGGGTTCAGAAACGAACAATGCAGTAATATTCATTAAATTCTATACATGAAAATGTATGGTTTTCAAGTATTAAACAGCATAATACTATCCAAATCCATGTAAAATGGCATTTAACGTAAATAAATGAATTGGAGCGTAAATTACGCCATACATTTCATTACTTCAACACAAAAACAACGTCACATTGAGCAGTCGCAACGAGCAGTGATTACATATAAGAGCGTAATAAAAGATTTATACAAAACAAAAAGGCCTGAACATTTACAGACAATAGCATTAAATGGTTCAGCGAGATATGCGAGCGGGAAGAAATTCAAATAAAAAACAACGGGAATTTGAATGTCAAATGTGTGTCATACAAAACCCAGCGTGAAAAACATAATTTAAGAGCATGGCAACGTAGCAGTACTATGTTTGGTGAGAATACACAAAAAAGAAACGCATTCGATTTTATGTACAAACACACCAGGGATATAGTTGAAAAGAGCAGACATGCTGCACGAAGATTTAAGGTGGAGTATGTTTACGTACAAAGAGTAAACGAAGTCGCAGGAGTATTGACCTAGAGAGTAGGGACTGAATTCACTTTGTTTAGTGTTTGGGGACTCGTGTTGGGATGCCATCATTGAGATTTGAAACGAATGGATTGTTACATTGTATAAGCTAGATATTTTCAGAGATATATTTTTCGATTCGAAGACCACGATGGATCAGCAACCAAAGAAACCTATAATTACTCAAAAATAGCTGATTTAAAAGTAGATAATACATAAGATATGTTAGTATTGTATTATATGAAAATGAAATGGATTCGATATCTTTGTAAATTGTCCCAGATGAAAATGTTGATGCTCACGAGCGATCTACGCCGCAACAGCATTACCGAATATACTACGCCCGAGCTTTGCCATTTCGTGCCTTGAACGCTATCTCGTGCAGAGCCTCGGGTACGGATTTAAGTTATCAAATAAAGTTAAATTTAAACCAGTCCTCTCCGTATCCTTAACAAACATAAGCGTGGTGCCTGCGGTTAGATAGAGCATTTCCACATCGCATATAGCAAAAGAAGACAAAATGAATATATATATATATATATATATATATATATATATATATATATATATATATATATATATAAATGGAGAAGACTGTAAAAGACACAAAACAATCGGGAAAATAAATTAGAGGTTAAATAAATATATAGGCACTTTGAAACCAAGGAAACCCTCTTTCATCATAATTAAGATATTTTGTTTCTGAATAAACATGTGTAGGTTGAGCTTAATATATCTGACTTATATTTCCAAAAGCTTTATAACAGTCATCGTAATTAAAAATTTTGTGTAATAATATAAACAAAAATATAATTCACATTTCATTGCTTTGGCATTGCCATAAAAAACAGGCAAAGAATTAAAGTGAAACCAATTTTTAGGAAATGGTAAGATAAATGAAATGCACATGAAAGTTCCTAAGATTTTCTTTATTGCTGCTATATATCACAATAACAGCTCAGCTTTTCCTCAATCACATATTTCATTATTTGATTCCGAAGCAATGGGCCGGGAATAGCAGTCACCATACTTTATATAAAGCGAAGCGTATAATAACAAATAGGATTCAGAAATCGAATGTTGTTTACGAATTTATCTTCATTCCATATTCTTTTTATTTTCTCAGGGATCACACTGTGCGAGACAGAAGAAAATACGAACGCGTTCACATGTCAAACGGTGACAATCGAAGTTCGCGCGCATGCTAGCGCTAAATAGCATTCTTATCGTTTTCGTTCCGCGATGGCAATTTCCTCTCCAAATAAAAGGCTTAGTAAAATCTTCCGTTCGCGTCGTGTTGGATCGCCGCACACAAACACTCGCACAGTAAACTCGTTCAAAAGGAAAACTATATCCTTTATATAGCAGTACGAACATCTCTCTATATCTGTGTTAGAATCTGTGCGTGTATGTGCTGTGAACTTTGTCACGGCTAAATCCGCAACACGACGGCTTCTCCGTGAGAAATGGTGGGTAAAATTGGCAGTGTAATATGGCGACCGTCTGTCTTTTCGATGTGTATCACCTTCTGTGACTTCTGGCTTCGAGAACTTTTGACACGCACCTCAGATCTCTCACACATATACATAGATAGCAAAAACCTTTCACACTGGATCTATTCTGGCTCGTTTAATATCTGGCATCTATAGCTCATCGATTGCAATGCAGATCAAATGTAGCATTTTTTACATATTCCTGTATGATATATGTTTTTTTTTTGAATAATAATGATTCCTTCATTAATAGAAATTTATTTTTAATACGAATGATTTGAAACTCTTAATAGATTTTTGCTGCGGTATATACTTGTAGAACCAGGAATATGAGGAATACAAAAAAACAAGCTTTAGGGAACTTTTGATTTCATAATCATGGTGAAATGCCACAGTTATCTAAAGTGACAAAAATCGTATGACAATTTAATTAGTTTCTATGCGATATGAGACTCGTGTTAATAAGTTTTATGCAAATGAATATCTTGACATGTTTGAGGTCTTGTGATGTTGAACTTATGTATATGCTCATTCGTTGTTAAATTATGTACAACACGCATTGTTAGCTGACAATAACAACCAACAAACTTTGAACGAACCAAACTAAGCTTTTAACTCGGTGTCTCCTACACATATACTTTCATCGGGCCGCACATATATTCTACTGAAAGTTCCTTGTTCTTCTGGTTCATTTTTAGGTTGCTGCTTTGGTGTGTAATTACTGGGCGGAACGTCTTTTCCTTCCGAATTAACTACATAATTGCTTGGTTTATTATGTGACGGCCGGATGTTTTATGTTCGTTAAAGAGCATTTTGTTTTAAGAAAAGTTTTATGCCTCCCTAAATAGCCTGACTAACATCACTTATACTCTTCAATAAGCTTCTAAATTTCACACGTTCGTGCCAGTCCAACTTCTACGCTCCAGGCAATAATTAAATTTTAAATACAATTTCTTATCGATTATACGTAAATAGCTTTAAATTTGGATAGAATTTATTATCTGGATTTTTTTTTTGAAGTCCCTTAGAATGAATTCATCAAAATTTCAATTTGACTCAAAGCTTAATATCGCAAATCTTCAAAGAAAGCGAAAGCAAAATGAATTTTAATTTAATATACTCTAATACCTGCAGAGAAAATTCATTTTAAGAGACCCAGGCGAATCTGTGTATCAGAGCACAGCATCACTTTCTGTAAATTGTCACTGTGCGGCAGCAAATAACGGTTTCGCACATGGCACACCAGGGTGACAATAACGGCAGCAGGTGCCATGAAAAGTGTGTAGTCAGGGAAAGGTATGCGTACGATACTTCATCATCACTAAAAAGACAGGCGCCAAGGGAGCAGAGGAATCCCTTTCAATTTCCGAATCACGTTTATCTCACAGAGACACTCCAACTAACACACTGGCATACAACTTGTCAATTTTCTAGATACTATACGTATCTTGAATATTCAAATTTTCAAAGTAATCAACAAATTATTTTATAATTTATAAATTGAAGACAGCATGCGTATTGCTTTTAGAGTAACTATAGTAAGCGGAAAAAAGATAACGAATTGTATTTTGTTACTGACATCTACCATCTACATTTGTGATGCAATTTAAGCACGTCACATCGATTTATTTAAGCACTTGCATCCGCATGTAAACATCATTAACTCCATTAACAAGAATATATTTGAAGAAAAAAAAAAAAACAGTGAAATTATTATTAAATATGAAAATAAAAGATATATGTGTATGTTTTCAACTCAAACACAGAAAATGCAAAATTATCAAACGAGTAAATATTTACGTGTTTTAATAAAATTAACTGCATAATCATTCGAAATGTAAAGAAAACCGTGAATTTAATCATCGTTCTTATTAATAAATAATCTTAGGTAAAATTGTCTTCAACAACGCAATAAGGACGTACGAAAATATATAAATTCGCCTTGATTAATTTTACGCACCCCAAAATTAGATTTTGGGCTAATTACTATAACAGACGATGTCTACACCAAAATTACCTACAACTCCTATGAATTGGGGCTCGGGATATTAAACGTAATAGTATATGTTCTTATCCTTCTTGTGCTGCTGTTTACACAGTATTGCAGGATAATTAGCCAAACAGCAACGTAATTATACAGCGTATAGAATATTCTTATTAATAAAAACACTTCTATTGTGCAATAGACACCATACAGTGAAAATTACGATACTAATTTAATTTGCATGTTTAGTTAAATTATGGAAGAAGATGACGTGTAAATTATGATAATAGCGCTAAAACTTAATTTTTGTTCCTGACAATATAATCTGGAAGATTTTAAATAACCAATAATAATATACTGTTTCGGCATTAAAAAATAGAAGTTCCTGTAAGAATGGTATCAAGCAAGAGTTCACAAATAGGTAAGATAGAATGAAAATGTATCAAGCAAATAAAATTACGCAAATACGTATAATGAGTTGTTAAAAAAGATGAAAAACATTGTTAACTGAGTGAAGGAACAATTGAACTAAAAATAACTTCACGTTAGAGGATGTATTGTAGATAGTAGTACACCTGGCCGTAAATTGAAGAAGTTCGCGACGGCGCTGGCGCGGTGATGCTTCCCAACGATCCAACATCGTTATATTAGAAAGACAGCGACCACTTGTTGCCGTCTGCATCAGGCTTAACCTATCTGTGTCTACGTTCGGTGCAATTCACCCGACTCGGATTTCTCTAACCTTTTAATAAAATACATATATTTTATTCCAATACGCTGTTTTGCACTTTGAAATTAATATGAAGGTTCTGGGATTGATTCCCAGCGGAATATATTAATTTTCTGAGTACCAGAACTTTTGTTTGAGCACAATAGTAGTCTAGACCCACATTACATATTTATATTTATTTATATATATATATATATATATATATATATATATATATATATATATAAAATTTTTTATGTACTTCATAAACACGTAATAAAAGAGATATGAAAATGGAAAAAGTACATTTTAATAGTTTCAACGTTAACGACAGTTTTAAAGAGTCATTCAATTTGTGGCATCACATTGTATGTACTTCAGTTAGTATTACATAGGGCAGTTAAGCATGTGGTCAATGCTGTTGCACTTACACAAACCAACCGTTTCTGAAATAACAATAACAGGCGCTATCAAGGCTGCCCAAAGTCGTTTGCAACAAACATTAACAGATACCAATTCCGACGTTAATGGTTCGGATTCGCCCGTTCTATATAGCGTGTCCTGACTGTTTCGAACCCGTTTTCAAGATAAAATCTTGTTCTGTTGGGTCACAGAAATGCATTGGAATTAATTTAATTTTTTTTGCAATTGACAGATTTTGCTTTATTATACTAACAAGAATATAATATATGTATAAAACAGAACTGCTTTCAAGTCTCAGACATTAAAGTTTGTTTTAATTAAATAATCAAGAACATTAACAAAGGAAATGTATTTTTTTTATATGATATATTAATTTTTATTAAAATCCACTAAAAATTGATTGTACTGTCTTTAAAAATTGAAAAAGATAACTTTTGAAAAATAACTAAAGCTTATAATAATCAACTCCTGGTATTTGAAACAGAGAATGTCTTTGTACAATAATTGGGATTCAATACAAGTAGTAGTCGCCAGCACCTGTTATTAAAGTGGTCTCCATTGTCAATGTTGGATAACAACATAACAAAGGAAATCATACGGATATGAACGCAAAGCACATACTTGATATGCGAAATAAAATAAAATCCAGAAAACGGAATCATTTTATTTTATAATACATGAGTTGTATTTTTCTAGATTATTATTATATATTTTTAAGTTACATTTAGAAAAAATCTCAACTATAAAACTTAAATATTTGCAAAGTTAACGTGGGTGGATCTAAAGTTTGATGATTAAATTAATGTTCATCAGAGCAGATAAGAAAAGATCAATAGTTGCCACAAATTGAGGACGCAAAACAGTCTATCTTTGTTGAAATTCTTGATGAAATACCATACTACGTCGGAAAAATAACTAATTTCATCTAGAAGAGCTTAATTTGTCGCGTCAAAAGAACCGAACAAGTACTATACCATTCACTATTGAAAAAAGATGAAAATTCTGTAAAACTATTTTAATTACTTAATAAAATAACTACATTTTTAAATAAACTAAGATTTATTATTCAGTTGGTAGATGCATTCGATAATATTTATGTTCTAAATTATGAATGCAAATCTATCATAATATATTCGTAAAATATTTGTTTATTTTGGCTAATATGCCGAAAATTTGAATCCTCTCGATTTTTTACTGCTATTAATATTATTATTATTAAATATTACTATATTCATTAATCATTAATAAAAACAATAGAACTCCTAAATAACTTTTATTTATGAAAACTAATTTTGAAGTAGTAGTATTTTTGACTATTTATTATCTAAAAGGTTAAAACATTTCAAGTTGATTGAAATGTGGAGGTAAGTTTTAGTTGAAAATGCTGTCAAATTATGAGAAATAGTTTCCAGAGATGTTTGAAAGTTATTCACAATGTGTTCGAAACCCGTCGACAACTTCAGTCTAGAATGACAGTTTTAAATATTGAAGTAGTTCGGTGAAGCAAAGAGCTGTATATAGCAGTGACGACACGGGAGAAGAAGTTATTACTGGCGACCCACCGAACTCTAAGCCAACCAGAAGATATTAAGAGGTCACAAGTTCGTGACACTGGAGACGCACCAGTTTCACCAAATATCTCTTCAAACTTCACTAACACACTTTGTAAGTAATCGTTCTAAGTCTCGTAATTCTCAGAAGGCAGAAGACTTATATTACCAACATATCTCAAAACCTATAACGTCGAATTTATCGTAACTATATGTTTCGTAAATAAGTAAAGATCCCATTGAGACTAAATGCTTACAGATGTCGTGGATTGTCTAAAAAAATAATTGGCATCGGCAACGAAATCGTATTACTGGCATCCATCGATGACCTGTTGTATGGAAGTCCAAGCTGTAATTTAGGAATGTTAGTTTAATATACAATTAACAAGCATCAAGATCGATATTGATTATAATTATGTTATCAAATAGGGCTGCCACAGATGCCTTATCATTTCAATTTCACCAAACAATGACAGATAAACACAGACTGTTAATTGGTTGAAGTTAAGATCTAATACGATCAGCTCTGGACCGAATTATCAGAGCTGAGTATACACACAATATACACATCATTAACTAACTATTGTATGCAACAAAACTACTAGAACGTTAGTAATTTAATATGAACTAACACATAGAACTCAAAATCGTTCAATTATACTATTGGGTCATGTTTGATGAGAGACAACGAATCTGCATTAGTGTATGAGAACAATTATGTGTGAAAATATATCGATATTGGTGAGATGTATATATGCGCAATATTTCAATATAACATTTAGGCAATCGTGCAAATAAAATTCGCGTGCAAACAAAACGATAGGAAACCATTAATTGTAACAATAGCTCGCTTAATAACTGCATCGGCTGCGATAAGAGAGATCGACATTTCAATTTATATACACTAGTGTACGAAACGCACCAACGAACGATCGAATGATTCGCGACGTAATGAAACGATGGTCTATACGATATGTATGCCATTTCCCGTTTATTTTTTCTGGAAAATGCTATCGGCACAGAAAATTGCCAGTAATTGATCAAACATTTATTCAGAGAGAAAAAAAACTGAAATTGAATAACCGCATTTAGCGATAGAAGTAATAACAATAATTTTCTATAACATTTATGTACTGAATTTTACATTAGTCAGATACATTTTTAAATACTGGCAATTACATTCATACATAAATATGTTTCTTGAATGTTTCACGGCGAATATAAATAAATACCATTAGATCTAGATAAAAAGAAACTGAAAAATAAATCAACTTCAAAAATTCGAATGCATCCACTCCACGGTAGTCGTAAGTTTAAAAAGTCGTGTTTCGAAAAGTAATGTCAATGTATTCAGCTGCAGAGTGCCGATGCTCTCACACGAGTCAAATATTGACGCTTCGCGTTCTCAGTAAGTGACAGAGCGAAGAATGAACAAAAATATATATAAAAAGTATTCTAAAGAGATATATTTTATATGCTTACGACTTGGTTTCATGACATGAAATTTTTATTTGTCTTTACATTTAGAATAGCGTCAAGGATACACCGAACTAAGTTCGGCATCAGAAGTTTTTCGTTGCCGCAAAATTACATTTTTAAATTTAACAGAAACTTTGCTGCGTAACTTTTTTAAAAGAAAATGGTTTGGAATTTGTCTGGAAAATTCTTTGTTATAATTTTAGATTGTTCAATTCGAGAAATTCATGTTTTACCAAGCATAAATAGGAAGGAATTGCTAATTACTTTTTGAACATAATTATTTGTTAAATTAATTATGGTATTGTGTACCGGAGTAAAATTAAGGAGAAAATTGTATACGCTTATAGAAGATGTTTCAACCTTTCAAATAATATATTTGTACAGTCTAACTCGACAAACAAGGAAAAACAGAACAAGCCACATATTTATAAAAACTCTTGAATTATACATTTAAGTAGATTATAAAATTATATAATTCGATAGGAAATACATTGAGTTTTGAGAAACTAACCAGGTGTTTTATTTCAATTTATAACATATTTCATCAAGTACCAATCACATCCACAATCAATTTAAAGGTTTAAAGTATTATTCTACAAGTTTACAGACATAGTTATAAGTCACTGTTTACGAGTTATATGCATAGCAATCCCAGAACATACATAATTAAGACCTCAGGCCAAGTAGGTGAGGCAAATCGATTTAGCACGGCTGAGTAATATTCAACTCATACTATATTTATGCTGACTTTGAGCATTGCTCCCATACATGTTTCCTTTTGGTGTATAGCAAGCGCTCATTAGGCTTGCTGTCGAAGGATTTAAATGTCCTCTCTTCCACTGAGATTATGGAAGTACAAGCTCATTTATATTCTTGGAATAACGCATAGCATGCGTATTCCTTAACATGTTCGAAAATAATTGTTACAGTTTATTGATAAGGACGCACTAGAGAATTAAACTTTCACTGAACTTGCCGTTATGATAATGACTGCGGAACTCTTTTTACTGTGAATCACGTTTTACAACTTTCCGCAAAAGCGAATCAAGCGTCGAGTAACTATGCCGCAGGAATAAGAGGGGTAATTTGATTTTAGTCGGCTGGGACTGAAGCAAAAATACATTTGTTCAAATGTCTACATTCGTTTCTATCTCCAAAAATGTATGATTCCAACATACCTGCTGCAATAGTGAAAGCTACAATTATTAAAGAAACCAGTAAAAACAAATTTTGTTGTAGCTGACTAGAAAAAGTATAAATTTACATAAGTTATTTCAATTATTTTTCCCATGTATATTTCTCATTATGCTACCCTTAGTTTAGGAATTAATTAAAATATATTGAGATATTTTTTAATTCAAATCTACCTATACTATTTAGCAAGCTGTATTCATAAGTGAGATTTAAAGATAAAATTTGAATGTAAATCTGAACATGAGTACTAAAAGAATGCATTTAATTAAATATGTTTTAAAAACAGCGCATTTTGTTTTAAAATACAGATTACAAATCGAATACAAAAGATTAACAACAAGGAAAGCAGGTGTAACCTTCAGATTAATTGTTAATGAAGATAAAATAAATATGGTAATGACAATAACAAGGACTACCAGTCTGCGAAATAAATAAAAACCGAGTTTTTAGATTTATTGATTCAAGAATTTTTTTTTTAAAAATACCAGGCGATAGTGATTATTTATTTCAAGTAAACAAAGGTTTTCCCAAAAATAATACAACTAATAATGAATTTTGTTACAAAATCTAACATATTCACGTTTTATAAATTTATTTAGAAATATATTTCATTATAAATGATTGCATTGCTAAAGACACCAACACACGAAATAATTTTCATAGTAGTATGTATAAATAAATAGGGATTAATTTTGTGAAACATATAGTGGTAATTGGCAATAATTAAAAAATGCAGGCTAGTAATATAAATGATTCAGTATTACTAGTTATTTTCAATCAAAAATTATATTTCTATAACAATTTCAAGCATAAAATGTCTGAATAATTATTTTATTATTCAAGGTTAAACAATAGAATAAATGAAATTATTGGAAAAGTATGTTATCTGTTTAAAAATAATAAATTAAAAATAGACCAATTCAAACAATTTTTATGCGTCATTTAAAAAACAATTAGCCTTCGAGGAAAATTGTTATTGAAATGAAAAACAGTTTTAGTAGTTATTTTTCTACTATTTCTCATAATAAATAATAATTGCAACATAAAATGCAACACTTTATAAACTTATTTTATTATTCATTAAAATTTATAAAACTATTTATATTGTAAATAAAAAACAAGTTTGCCATAATTTGTTTTTCAATTACACAACGGATGTTTCAGAATGTGTAAAACACCGGTGTCGAGGAAATTGTTTTTCGTATTATAATTAATAATACACGCTTCAAAACAAAAAATGTGATACATAATTACAGTTGCTTTAATCGCCAGATTAATAGAAGAATAATTGCACAAAACAATAATAAATAAAAATAACTTAATTTATTTCTAGTTACTACAATTATAATTGTTAAACTTGAGTTTGTAAGCGTACATTAAGACATTTGCCAATCAGTAACTTATAAGAAATAATTGTTGTTATTTAAAAATACCATTTTACTAATTTCAAAATTTTCAAAAATTTGATAATTATACAACTATCCCCCAATATATACTATTTCAATAATCATTACTATATTATCTAAGACGAACAAATTTCATTGGTTTTTAAATTATGATATTCTATCAGAAAATTTTTTTCGCTTTACGAAATAATATTTAGGAATTATTTCAGTCAAACATTTGCAGATATTATGAAACGAATTGGCTTAATTTTGTAGCAGTTCTATTTTTTCAACGATTTAACAATTCGATTTCTGAATTATGCGTTCTAGGAATACAACCATGACAATTTCTACTATATTTTCTAGAGAAATATCCATAATAGATTCTATAACCACTAAACACTAATCCAAATAATATTACAACACTAACAATAATGCAGAATGACTTAATTTGTAAAACTGCGTTATATAAACTGGATACTAGCGATGTGTTCGAGATATATGGAGCAGCTTCGGTTTTCGTGGAAACATTTGTATTGCAAGTAATTCCATGTACATTTTCCTTATATAAATGATAGGTTTCTTCATTCATAACAAAATCAACCCCATTTTCATCCATATATTGTAACATCACTGTTAGTTTATGACAATTCCAATTATTATTATTTAATTGTAAATATTTTAACTTCCGTAAACTTGAGAGTAAAGCTTGGTAGTCTATATCAGTTAAATCGTTACCATTCAAGAACAGAGTAGTTAAATATCTCATTGGATATAACGCGGATATTTTAATATCCAATAGTTGATTATTTCCTAAATTTAAACTATTTACGCTAGTCAGTCCAGCAAAGGTTCCTGTATATAAAATATTTAAACGATTGCCTTCTAAGTTAAGTTGTTTCAAATTTGAATTTGACCGAAAACAACCGAGCGGTAGTGATTCTAACATATTATAGTGTAAGTGGAGTGTTTCAATGTTTGTTAAATAATTAAATGAATTTGAGAAAATTATTTTCACTTTGTTCTGGGATAAATCTAACAATTTTAGACCATCTAATCCCTGAAATAAATCTGAATCTATAGCGGTAACAGCGTTGTGGCTTAAATTCAACGCAGTTAATCCTTCCAGCCCATTAAAACATTGTGTTTTCAAATGCACGATTTTTAGGTTTGATAAATTCAAATGTTTCACTTTAATCAAACCGACAAATGAACCATTTTTCAATGTATTCACTTGGTTGCCTGCGATTTCGAACTTATTCACGTTTCGTAATCTTTTAAAAATATACGGCTGAATGATTGAGATATTATTATTAGAAAAATCTAATATTTCTAAATTCTCTAGACGATCAAATATGTTCCCATCTAATTTACCCAATTTATTGTTTTGCAAATATAAATATTTTAATTGGTGGCTATCAAGAGATGTGTTATCAATCGTTTTTATCGAATTAAATGTCAGATCAATTGATTGTAAATTTGGTTTATTTAAAAACGTACCAGTTTTTAAATGTGTAATGTTATTATGATCCATAATCACAGTCTCCAATTCAGTATTGTTACAAAATAAATTTCGATCGATCTCTTCTATAAAATTATTGGATAATGTTATAAACTTCAAATTGATTGCTCCTGAAAATGCAGAAACGGACACTCGCCGAATCAAATTATTATCTAAATAGACTTGTTCTAATTCTTTTGTGTTATCAAATACTTGTGACTGAACATTGGATAGTTGCCCATTTGATAAATAAATGTGTTTTAATTGTGTGGTCCCCTTAAAAAGAAACGACTCCAAAGCAGGTAATTCGATATTTTCCAAGCGAACAGTTATTAATTTAGAATGATTACTGAATGTATTAATAGCAATATCTTTTAATGGATTGAATGAGAGTTCAAGGTATTCTAAATTTTCCGTTCCTTCTAATGTGTATTTAGATAATTTTTCTATTTGGTTTCGGTTCAATTTTAAATCACGTAATTTACTTGTATTTGTGACGAAAACATTTCGTTCAATAATTTTTATATTATTTCCAATGAAACTAATTACGGATAAATTTGAATTATCTCGAAATAATCCAGAAGGAAGTTTGACGATGTTGTTAGTTTCACAATATAGAACTCCTAGGGACGTTAATCCTTTAAAAATGTTTGCATCTAGATATTTAATGGTATTGTTTGATAAATTAATTGCTGTTAAACAAGGACTCCTATTAAATATATCTTTTGGAAATGATTCGATTTGGTTGTTTGCAATGTCAAATGTGGTAAGATTTGGTAAATATCCGAAAGAATTTATATCAATTACTTGAATTTGGCATGACGATAATGTCAATATCTTCAACGATTGTAAATTATCGAACGTTCTAGACCGTATTTTAGCAATTTTATTAAAATCTAAATATAATTCCTCAAGGGACAACTGGAGAAAAAATAATTTTGGTAAAACATCTATGATGCTGTTGTGCGTCAAATGCAAGATTTTTAAATGTAAATTATTGCTAAATATATCAGATGGTAAATAAGATATATCATTTTTGGCCAAATTTAATATCTCTAAATTAACCAAATCTTTAAAAGCTTTAGAATCAAGTGATTTAACACTACATACGGATAAATCTAACTCTGTTAAATTTCTCAGGTTCTCAAAAAAAATCGACGATAGCTTCGTTAGTTTATTGTTTTTTAAATTTAAATATTCCAGTTTTTGCGTGCGAAATGCGTTGATTTCAATTTCACTGATTGCATTACTTTCTAAGTTCAAATTCGTAAGCGAGTTCAATTTAAAAACACCACTTTCTAACACTGTAATGTTATTAAAACTCAAATCTAAACGCACCAAGTTCTCAAAGTAATTGAACGCGTCATTTTTTAATGAAGACACTGCACTATTCGTAATCACGAGGTAAAGGATATTTTTCTTATAAGCCTGCACTGGGATGAATTCAAATGTATCAGCATTCAATGCACCGACCTGTGAGTCACGCACTTGGAATTTTTTACACCGAATAAACGATTTGAAAACGTAGCTATCTGTTTTCCGTTCGAGTACATCTTCAGTGACATTTTGACAGGTGATGACATTCTCGGGTGAGATTTTCAGTTCGTGATCTTCTTCTGTTAAGATGTACTGGTATCCGTTGTAATCTTGGACGTAACAACCAAAGGGAGACGCGTAAGATGAGAGTGTATATGGCGTAAAAGATAAGAGGACCAGTGGGATAATAATTCGAAAATTTAACATCTCTGAACTAGAAAAAATATTTAATAAATGCTATTAAAATAAAGCAAAATATGATTTCAATGATAAATAGCAGTTTTTTCATAAAATAATTGCAGTATACTTACTCTGTTAATAATCAAGCATGTCAAATGAAATTTATACAGCAGTCTTTGTGCAGGATGCAATTTCTGTTTCCATTTTATTAATTAGTGCCAACTCCACTATTCTGCAAAAGGTGTGTTATAAGTAAATATCACATGCGATAATTAACTGAAATTAATTTATATTGTATTTGTTTTCAATTTCACTCACATTCAAACTAAATTATTTCTATGATGTATTAAAATTACAAAGATTTATAATTAAATGCTCATAATAATAACAAACATAACTGATTTGATAATTTATGGAGATATTGACTTTAAAAATAAATTGACGTTTTTATAAATAACATAAACAAATATTCAAAAACAAAAAAATTTAAAATATTTAATGTTAAAATAAATTGAATCACTGCTATTGTTGATAATACATACATAACATCACGCCTAAACCAAAATGTAATTTGAAATAATATGAAGTTGCAAAGTTCTGTTGCACGAAAATATGGAGATGGAAATAAGGAGAAACTTATTTTAATTTACGAAAAAAAAAATTCAGAGTTACATAAATTAATAATACCAACCATTTATCCTTGAGTTTATTTCAAAATTTTAATAATTTTTCTTATACTAATTATAAATTTGTTTAGCAAAAACGTGATAAGAACTGTATTTTAACGGCACACTTCTTAAAATTGCGCATTTGCATACAATATTATTAGGAAAAAAAAACATGTAAGAAATATAAACCACGTAATATTTTGCATAAACAAATGAATTATTATTATTTTTTAATTTCTATGGTTACCTATTTGCAAATGTATTTCGAAATTAAAACTTTTGCGAAATTGTTGGCCACAATACAATTGTATTCTTTATCTGCGCAGTTAAAATGTGCGATATAAATACATTCTATCAAATCCATATCTAATTGGTATAAATATATTATTTACGTAGCATATATTAATTTTGTATTATAGGAAGTTTACCATAACAACCAAGGACGTTACAAAATAATAAAAAAAACTGTTTGAAACCCAACATATAAATTAAAATAATATTGCATTGTCTAATTGATAAACTTACCTGAATATATAGTAGATTGATGTATTCCAGTTTGTGCTTCATCACTCAACATTGACGAAGTTTTCGGAGGAAATAAACTCACAATGTATTTATATTAAAATGTAGATAAGTGGTCGAATGTGCACCAATAACTGACAGCGTGATTAAGAAAATCGAGCCGCATGCGTTTTAATGCGGCAGTTAAGTTGACAAAAGAGAAGGTAAATAATACAAATAATGTACACACACACACCGGTTTGATTTCTTTACCATTCCTTTTTACATCAGATTCGTTCGGTGCACGACGTGGAACCTCGGCTGCGGCGCAACAAATGGGGAAGTCAGCAATTGGAAAATTGTCGCGTTTCAATACAAGTGTTGTTTGCTACTACAGTTAATTATGATAACCTGTATTCTTTCGCGACCTTGTGGTAAAAAAAAGGGCGACAGAAGCAGTGTTTTCGCAACGCCCGTACAAGAATGACATTGAAATCTGTAAGTTCAACAGTCGCTAGGAGATGTATGTATTGGTTCAATTTTAAAAGGCAGAAAAATTTTAAAAACCTTGGCAAAATATGTTTATAAAACATCATGAAATATATTATTAATCCTATCAAAAAAAAAAAATTATTGAGATATTTAACTCATATCACATTTTTCCCAATATAAATTTATAAAATGCATTGCATACAAATTCAAAATTAATTTAGATATTCATATATGCAAAAATCGTACACGAAATAACTAATGATCAATTTATTAATATGAAAACGAATTTGTATAAATAACTAGAAAAATCGAATTCAATTTCTATAAAACATTTTTTAGATTCTGCAAGAAAACCCACAAGCTATTATGTAGGTAAATACAAAAAAAAAACTAAAAAAAAAACGCGAGTTCAAATCATACTCACTATCTTATACGTCTTTAGCTAATTGCCTAAATTAAAATATATTCTACATGATAAAATTCTTAGAAAAGAGCTATGTAAAAAATATCCACTAAACAGTTATGAAACCAGTAATTTTTTTTATCATCTCAAAGTGAATATAAATTATCAAATAATAAATTGTTAGCTGTTATAATAATTTTGAAGTAATTTTATAGACAGTAACGAATTTATCACATTTTATGTCCAGCGATTTAAAATTTCTTATCAAATTGATAAAGACTGCAAATTTGAGTATAGCGCAATTAATATGTTACGCAAGGAAAATGTATTTATATAAGCATACAATTATTAATTTATTTGAGCCCTGCAATATAAAGTTTAAATATTAAAACATATTTTCTTGAGGTAAATGTTTATTAACTAAGCAATCACTTTCAGATCAAAAGTAAGTTAACCAGCCTATGTCAATTTCTACGAGAAACATTACCACGCCTGTAGGCGCAATTTTATTGACCTGAACCAAATCACTTTCCGTTTTGCGTGATTCATAATATCTCAGCTGCGGATATTGCTTATAAATTTATTTCTCAAATGACGTTTTCTCCATTTTTTTCTTGATATTAATTTATTATTATTTATTAATAGTCAACATTTTACAAGGAGGAATATTGAAACTTACGTATATTTTCATTTTAGGCATTTGTGTGGGTATTTCACACATTTGCAGAATAGTGACATGACGATTATTGTAAGAGAAGTAGAAAACAGAACAAAAATTACTAATAACAGTGCTAATTGAAACTTTCTATAATTTGTTATTCAATTCGTTTTATTAAGTATAAGCTTTTCCCTACTGTCACGATAATTCATGTTATGAATGTAATATATATTTAAATAATAAATGGTGGTGTTATGAAATAAAAACGGTATATTTATTATTGGATATTATGAACGTATCGTCGCAATAATACAGAGACGCTGGCAGTCGTGGTTTGGTAGCGTTAGAGAATAGATCGATACTGAATTGTAACTAATAGAAAATATGAGGTTTGTTTCAGATGCAGTATGAACAGCGGCGCCCAACGATAGGCGTATTTAGGGCCTTGGCATTTTATGTATTCTATGTATATTTATGTTATCATGGTGCACCATTGATTTGTTTATGTATGCAATTATGTATGTAAATCATGTATGAACTGCCATTCTCTCCTAGCACTTTCCAGTATGGGAGACGTCCCATACTGCGGGGTCTCTTCGGAGTGCCCAAGGAACGTGTCCGAAAGGATGCGTTCCAGTCGTAGACTACGCGGTCAGTCAACTGTCGTGGCTGACAGTTGCTACTGCCGTTAGGCATGGGTCTGATCCACCCTGCAGCTGCCTCCTGGGGGCTGCCGTTGGCCACGGAGCCCCAGTTGAGAAGAAAGCTATGCTTTTGGCGTCGGTATACTGCTACTACGATATCCCGTCTGAGGACCGATGTGCGTAGAACCGCCGGTGGGTGGGGACACGACACGGTGCCCGGGGATGCAGGTTAAACGAACTGATTGGGGCGCCTTAGTGCTAAATGGACCCAATCAGAATAGAGTAGCTGGGGCGCCTTAGTGCTAAATGGACCCAATTAGAATAGAGTTGCCATTATGCCTTATATTAGGTCGAGTTTCAGGTAATGACTCCCGGTTGTGAAGGTTCTGGAAGGCAAGTAGCTATGGACTACTGGCCATGCAGGACCAACCGAGACGGAATGCCATACTATGCTTTGACTAACGGGTGCGGTATATCCGAGCTGGGTCTCTTGGCGAGTCCTGTTAACTGGCAGGAGGTGAGGGTGCGAAGCACCCCCGTAAGTATCGCTAATATGACCTTGATAAAGCTACCATAACTATGTGAGTATTGTTTATTATATATCACCGTGGGAGGGGTTCCAACCCCTTTCACCATTGTGCCGAAACGTTTGGGACAAGCCTGTACTGCCAGTGGTCACGTAATAATATATTTATCTGATTGAATGTTTATTACGTAGGTTTAATTATATTGTGTCTTGATCATTGATTGTGATAATACGTGCATCTAGAATAAAAAAGTGAGAAAAATCTACATAGTGCATTATTTGCGTCAACCTCCACTTCCGTTCTTCACATATCAGAAGTGGGATCGCAACTCACGATCATGTACACCAATCCAACTGAGCCCCGGGATCATGCCAACGATAAAAGAGTTCGTCATTACGCAATGAATGAGAGCAGCACACCTGACAATTATCCCGATTTCACTGGAGGGCCACCCCATCAAGACGTGCAGGTGCCTAGAACTACGAGTGATAACGTGGTGCGTAATACATTGAGCGGAGCAGTACACGCTGGTACAACTCGTGAAATTAGATCTTGTTCGGTTCCTCAACAAGTGCCTACATTGAGTGTTGCCGATAACCACAGTGATGTAGCTGGCAGTAATACTGCATTTGCTACAACCTACGGGCCTGGTAATAACTATGCACAACGCCGACGCGAAAGTATTTCCTCGCCAAGCTCGCCATAAACGAGCCCGATGTTCCCATTCTACGGAGGCTTCGAAAACATCTGAACAGATTAGTGAATTAGCATCGATAGTAAAGCAGCCGCAACCGTGGACGCAGATGTTGTTCCAGATGAAGTGCAAACGATACCACTACTCATTGGACAGCCGTTCACTGAAAAACTTCACATCGTAGTCAACAAAGATTCACTAAATTTGCACATCTACGAAGTGCTACCAAAAGAAGCAGTATCGGTAACGAATACAGAGCATCTGGATGCCAAGAAGCTGTGGGTAAAACAAGCTACAGTTATTCCTCCACATTATATTGGACATGTTAATGTTGGTACGCGGGACAATCACCTTGGTGATTTCTATGTTGAAGGTATTCACCAAACGCAAGGCGATCAGGAGTATTGCATTCTCGATACGATACTAAATCTTAACAACGAACGAAATGCAATTCTACCTATTTTGAACTATTCCGAAGAAGAACTCACACTACACCCACACAAGTTAATTGGTCGTGGTTGGCCATGTCAAAAAGAATTAATATTGAACCGACAGGAAACAAATATCTTGAGACTAACGGAATATTCAAAACTTGACCTAAAAGGAATCAACGTAGGAATAATACCACCCAACGAGTTAGAAAGACTTACGGAACTACTTCAAAGCTACTACACTTGTTTTTCGGCCACTCTAAAAGAGTTGGGGCAAACTAAGTCAACAGAAATGGATATAACTCTGACCGATCAGACGCCAATTACTTATAGGCCGTATCGTCTCTCTTATAATGAAAGAGAAAAAGTAAGGAATATAGTCGGCGATCTTCTAGAAAATGGGATTGTGAGAGAGTCAAATTCACCGTTTGCATCTCCGATCTTACTAGTGAAAAAGAAAAATGGTACCGACCGTCTATGCGTTGATTACCGGAAGCTGAATAGTAAGACTATAAAAGAACACTATCCTCTGCCAAGGATCGATGACCAACTCGATAGATTATACAGATGTCGTTATTTTACCAGCCTTGACCTCAGCAATGGCTATCATCAAATACCTATTTCGGAAAAGTGCAAACACCTTACCTCGTTCGTAACGCCCGATGGGCAATACGAATACAACCGAATGCCATTTGGATTAGTGAATGCACCAAGTGCGTTCCAACGGCTAATCAATAAAATACTGGGACCACTACGATACGACTCGGTAACTGTATATCTAGACGACATTCTCATACCCAGCAAAACGATTTCGGCTGGTATAGATATGCTCGAGAGGGTATTGATTGCGATAAAAGATGAAGGGCTCACACTCAACCTGGAGAAATGTTCTTTCCTGCAACCAAAAATTAACTATTTGGGATATGACATCGGTCCAGACGGAGTGCGACCCGGAGAGCAAAAACTGAAAGCCCTTAAAGAATTTCCGGCTCCAACAGACGTACACAGTGTACGACAGTTCGTAGGCCTCGCGTCTTATTTTCGGAAATTTATTCGAAATTTCGCGATCATCGCGAGACCTCTTACTAGCCTTCTCAAAAAAGACCAGCAATGGAAATGGACATCTGCGCAAGACGACGCATTCTTAGTTCTAAAAGAAAAACTTTCGAAACAACCCGTCTTAGCATTATTCAATCCTCAAGCCATCACGGAGGTGCATACAGATGCAAGCAAGAAGGGACTTGGTGCTATACTACTACAAACACAAACAGACGGATCATTACATCCAATAATTTATTTCAGCCGACAAACCACAAACTGCGAGAAAAGATACCACTCGTACGAATTAGAAGTCCTGGCAATTGTGGAAGCTCTAAAAAAATTTCGCGTGTATCTGTTGGGGATTAAATTCAAAATCGTAACCGACTGCAACGCAATAAAAACAGCACAGACCAAACGAGACTTGGTACCGAGAATCGCAAGGTGGTGGCTTCTCTTGTCAGACTTCAATTTTGATGTCGAGTTCCGCCCCGGACAACGTATGGCACACGTGGATGCTTTAAGCCGTAATCCAGCAGCATCAGAAATCCCGACCGATACGGTTGAAATATTACACGTCCAAACTGCCGATTGGGTATTGGCGGGACAGATGTCGGATAAAAAACTTCAATACATTCACAATATTCTATCTAAGCCACCAGAAACGGCTGAGGAGAAAAAAATTTATAAGGACTATGCTCTCCGCAATGGAAGAGTATATCGAATTACCACACATGGAATACAGTGGGTGGTTCCCCGCGGAATGCGTCACCAAGTGGTAGGAATGGCACACGACGAACTTGGACACTTCTCTACACATAAAACCATAAAGAAGCTCATCGAAAATTATTGGTTCCCACGAATGCGCACTTATGTTGAAAAATATATAGCATGTTGTCTCCCATGTTTATTTAATAAACGTCCATCGGGGCGTAAACCTGGCTTCCTACACCCCATCGAGAAAGTACCGATTCCGTTCCATACGGTACATCTGGATCACTTGGGACCATTCACGAAAAGCAAGCGGACAAAGTCTTACATCTTGGTAGCTGTGGAAGCTTTCACAAAGTTTAGCGTCTTAAAAGCTGTCCGTAGCACCAACAGCAAACCCGTCATTGACATGCTTAAACAGATTGCTATAACGTACGGAATACCATCACGCATTATTACGGATCGTGGCACGGCGTTCACTTCAAAAGCATTGAAACACTACTGCGAAGAAGTAGGAATCAAGCACGTGATGAACGCTGTCTCTACGCCGCGTGCGAATGGACAAGTAGAGAGATTTAATAGCTCTATCCTATCTGCTCTGAAAGCTTCATCCTTGAATGAAGAAGACTGGGATTTAGTACTGGATAAAATACAATTCGCTCTCAATAATACAATACACCAAACCACGGATAAAACTCCCTCAGAGATACTATTCGGGTTTAAACCACGCTCTAGCGTCGATGGTTCGTTGACTGCAGAAATACAGAGCATACAAGAAACAATAACTGATATTCATGCGTGTCGAGAGAAAGTATTGAATAAAATAATAGCGGCTCAGGCTGCACAAAAATCATATTTTGACAGAAAACGCGCGACACCTAGAAGATATATCAAGGGCGAACTCGTACTTGTAGAGAAGACACAATCATCGGAAAGCGGAAGTCGCAAACTCTTGGCAAGCTACGCTGGCCCACTTCAAATAAAAGACGTTCTTCCTAACGATCGCTATCGTGTAATCGATTTGCCAGGAACCACTAGGACTCAGCGTGCTCAGTATGATAACATTATCGCGGTGGACAAACTCAAGCCATATGTACCAACTGGTGGAATCTCGGATGAAACGAGCGATGGTAGTGGCGAAGAAGAAATTCTCAGCGAATCAGAGCCAGGGAACGAATCAAATGATTAAATGAATTGGAAGAATAGGGGTGAATCTCCTCGAGGACGATGAGGAAGCAGGACGGCCGAATGTCACGATAATTCATGTTATGAATGTAATATATATTTAAATAATAAATGGTGGTGTTATGAAATAAAAACGGTATATTTATTATTGGATATTATGAACGTATCGTCGCAATAATACAGAGACGCTGGCAGTCGTGGTTTGGTAGCGTTAGAGAATAGATCGATACTGAATTGTAACTAATAGAAAATATGAGGTTTGTTTCAGATGCAGTATGAACAGCGGCGCCCAACGATAGGCGTATTTAGGGCCTTGGCATTTTATGTATTCTATGTATATTTATGTTATCATGGTGCACCATTGATTTGTTTATGTATGCAATTATGTATGTAAATCATGTATGAACTGCCATTCTCTCCTAGCACTTTCCAGTATGGGAGACGTCCCATACTGCGGGGTCTCTTCGGAGTGCCCAAGGAACGTGTCCGAAAGGATGCGTTCCAGTCGTAGACTACGCGGTCAGTCAACTGTCGTGGCTGACAGTTGCTACTGCCGTTAGGCATGGGTCTGATCCACCCTGCAGCTGCCTCCTGGGGGCTGCCGTTGGCCACGGAGCCCCAGTTGAGAAGAAAGCTATGCTTTTGGCGTCGGTATACTGCTACTACGATATCCCGTCTGAGGACCGATGTGCGTAGAACCGCCGGTGGGTGGGGACACGACACGGTGCCCGGGGATGCAGGTTAAACGAACTGATTGGGGCGCCTTAGTGCTAAATGGACCCAATCAGAATAGAGTAGCTGGGGCGCCTTAGTGCTAAATGGACCCAATTAGAATAGAGTTGCCATTATGCCTTATATTAGGTCGAGTTTCAGGTAATGACTCCCGGTTGTGAAGGTTCTGGAAGGCAAGTAGCTATGGACTACTGGCCATGCAGGACCAACCGAGACGGAATGCCATACTATGCTTTGACTAACGGGTGCGGTATATCCGAGCTGGGTCTCTTGGCGAGTCCTGTTAACTGGCAGGAGGTGAGGGTGCGAAGCACCCCCGTAAGTATCGCTAATATGACCTTGATAAAGCTACCATAACTATGTGAGTATTGTTTATTATATATCACCGTGGGAGGGGTTCCAACCCCTTTCACCATTGTGCCGAAACGTTTGGGACAAGCCTGTACTGCCAGTGGTCACGTAATAATATATTTATCTGATTGAATGTTTATTACGTAGGTTTAATTATATTGTGTCTTGATCATTGATTGTGATAATACGTGCATCTAGAATAAAAAAGTGAGAAAAATCTACATAGTGCATTATTTGCGTCAACCTCCACTTCCGTTCTTCACACTACGAAATAAAGCATGTCCGATACGCTGTTATAATCATTCACTTCGATTTCCAATGCATAAATTCATTATCGTTTCCACCATCAACTGTGCTTTGTTTACGTGCATGACCAATCAAGCGAAAAACGTATTATCTATACGAATTGTTTGTATTAAAATAATTTTATATTTATGAAAATGTAAATAATTGTTATAAGATATTTTGTGTAAATAAAAATTGCGAAATTAGTGACGGTCAAAAAAAATTCATTTTTTAAGTAAAAACGATCTTAATCATATACAGCCCTTAAGCATATGACTTGGTTTAGGCATTTTACAATAAGAAATGCATGTTTGAATCTTCAGAAAATAAGTAAAAATAAATATAAATCAATAGTCGTGTATAAAATTTACAAAACGCAAACACATTCATAAAATATGATAACTGGTACAAAAAGGCGATGCAACTTGGACACAATGCACCATATGTGCTAATGAATTTTCCATAAAATCCAATGGTCAATTGGTATTTACGGATACACACATGGGGTCCGCAGTGCTTGTACATACTTCAGGCAATATGTCGGGATCGATAGGGGGTATAACTAGTATGCTGGCGAGGCTAGGTGTTGTCGAATGTATTAGTAATGGCTCAATGATAAACTGTGTGGCAGATAGCCTAATGGTCCGCAACTAACACAGCACGGACACATGCTGTATACAACACTGGTTTTCCTGGTCGAAGTAATGAAAAATTCACCCGATAGAAATGAGTTTCCGATAAATACGAAAATTTGTTTTCAATCATCACGTTCTGATTTCGTTATAATACAACATTCGTTTTTATACAAATATTTCCTGTTTAACCAATAAATCCATTAAATATATTTTTTAAAGAATCAGCCATATTTATTATATTACGCTGAATTATAGCTAATCCAGTTTCATTTTCGGCAGCGTTAAAGATTGTATGTTTAGGCATAAAATCAATAAAATACAAATTGATAAAATAGAAAAAGTTTAAAATATTGGAGGAAGTTTTATTATAAATTAAAAATATTACGCTGCAGAAATTAAATTACTTCCCCATATTAAAAAGGGTAAAAATAAGCTGCTCTAATTAGAGAAAAATCATAAAATGTTAGAGAATACATTTATTTTCAGATAGGCTGGATTTGAAGCGTACGAATTAATTACAGAAACAATTAAAATGTTTATTATATGTTTTCAAGAGGGCACACCATTGCGTGCTACTTGGTGACTGGAGGAAGGAACAGTAAGCCGCATCGAAATTAATTTGATTCCATATAAAGCCGAGGTATTCGGTAAACTCCCGATATACATGAGTTCAATACCATAACATAGGGGGAACAATAAGATTTGTGTAGGGTGTAAACAACGTTAGGTATTCATGAAACAAGCAAATGTATGTACTCAAAACACTTTATCTTCGTTATCTCTTACATTCTTCGGATTTTAAAGGTCTTCTTAAATTATGAATTGCTTACGGAATAATTAACGTCAAATACCATTACTTACACAAAAAGCACTATTAAACAACTATTTGTGTTTAGTACAATATTTTTAGCAGAACAATATTGCATGAATTACAGACGAAGTAGTGCTGTAGAAAAAAAAAAGAGCAAACTATATATACATAGAAGCACGATTTCCGGTAAAATTTTATAGTTAAAAATAAAATATTACTGAACAGTCTGACATAAAAATATTACATCGTAAATGCTGAAAGCAATGAAAAATGACAAGTGGTAATTTATTGCCACTGTAAGGAAATGTCACTGCAGTCAGCAAAGAAAATAAAAAAAATATATAAAGCTATATGTACGAGCAATATATAAAGGGGTTGAAAATCTATAACGTGGCTCTTCTGTTATAACGAGTTTACTGAAATAAAATCACAATAAAACCTAATTTTCAAATACAATAGCGTGAGCGAGGGAACGCACGAGCGGATACGAAAAAAGAGAAATAAACCAATAAAATCATTGATGAGTAGAATGGTTTTCAGAGAAGCAAAACAACGCATAGAATAGAGTGGGCGAAGGGCCGTGGAGAGAAAGAGGAAAAGGTATAATGTCGGTGTAACGCCGTGTATTCCGATCGCTGAGAGTAACAAGGTTACATGAGGCCTAAGTATGAAACTTATAGAGCTCAAATAACGGCGAACGAGACGTGAAGCCAGAAAGCTTACTTCCCAGACAACATTACCGTAACAATTCATGGTGTTTCCCAAATAAAAAAGAAAAGTTACTTGTGTTCTTTTTACACAACGTATAGGATTGTAATGCTAAGGAAATACCAAATTCCAGAAAATAAGATTTAGAAATCAAAAAAAATATGTACATATATGTATATTCTAGAATGTTGAGTTACAATTACGATTTTCCTGTTTGTTTATCATGAACGAGTGTTTATAATAGGAACATATGTATTTATATTTAAAGAGCAAAAAAAACATATTTATATAATTCAAATAAATACATTAATTAACACAAACTTCAATATTATGACATAAGTATTTACTGTAAATGTGAATTGGTTATAAACTTTATTGTACCTCAAAAACTGCACAAATGTAAATCAGAGTACTGAAAAAGTGCGCATGAGAGGAATAAAAGAAATCGAATATAAACCATCCACTTGTCTATGATAGTAACAGTAGGTTAGGTCTTAGAGAAAAAGCGAACAGACGACTCCTGGATCGTCCTATTATCTGGATCAGAGCAAAATCGTTCTGGCAATTGGTTAAATGTAATTTCCGAACATGTTCCGACTACTACTAAAGGCTGTACCTTTAACGTGGTGCTCGTGAAGTTTTTCTATTTCACCGTCCCAAAACCGAACAACGGATGACCGGGCATGTGATGCTTGTTTCCACGCAATTTATATAGACCGACCGGAACATAAAAGTTTTACCGACGGCAATTGTGGATACGTAAACATTTTTGCACGACCAAAAAATACGATACCGCCAACCACTGAAAACAACTACCCACATAAATTATTTTATGGGACATGGATTTTTTACTTCAATTGCACAACACAGAATTATATTTGCGAAACCTCATGTATTAAAAGATCTTCAGATCATAAGGTTCTGGGTGCGACTCCCAGCGGCACCCGAAAATTTTTACCCAATGCAAAATATTTAATATATATTTAGAAATATTATTAGATAGATAAATTTATATTAATTCCAAAAACATTTTCATGCACGTTATTTAAACAAACAAAAGCAATATTTATTTCACATTGAACGATTGTTATTTATTATTATTTTATTATAGAAATATAAATGTAAAAATACCTACATAATAGATACGAATGACGAAGTAGTACTATATAAAATTGTTGAATTCACGAATAAAATACTAGAAGCTATCGAAATTTGTTTGCAAACATATTTAAATAGTACAAAAAAGTCGTTCATCATTCGCTATAATAAGAGTTTTATTTTCATCTCGACATTCTGGTGTGACGGTATGACGCAGTTACAAGCCCACATAACCGAGCTAAGACTCACGAGTGGAGTTTGACAATGCAGAAGTGCCGTTCTCGGCAGATTACGAAACGAAATCCTTGTTTTAGACAAGAAGCATGTATGGTCCCTTTATTTCATTTTTTTTATTCCATTTTTACTACTGCAGCATCGTCTTTGCGTTCCGATTATATTACATAGAAGTTTATCAACTTACAAACTAGAAAATCGTATAAAGGAAATCCGAAAGCGACTTGGTACTCTAGACGCTTTTACCTTTTTGCGTTCTTCTTTTTCAGTTTCGGGACAAGACAGGAATTTCACTACGCAAAACTTATATATCGAATATCAGGCAGATACAACAAAGATCATGTAGTAGTGGCTTTAAATTACATGCGCCAGGTATCAAAGAGGGAAATGTATTTGTGTTTCAAAGATAATAACAAGAATAGTTTAATTTTCATATGAAATTGTGAAAACTACATACAACTGAACGAATGGTACAATCTGGGTTGATTTATTATTTCGTTGACAATCGATTGAACTACGCGACTGAAATAGTTTCAGCTGTTTACTATCCAAAATATTTTTAAACCAGTAATACAATGATTAACTAATTGTAATCAATAGCATCAATGTTGTTATTTATTGGTAAAAGTTATGTCACAAATAGAAATTCGATATTGTTAAATTTTATACGAAGTTTCATTTCTCGTAACATTAACGGATGATGTTGCCACAGTGTTATTATTTTATGAAGTTAATTTCTCGTTTTAAAAAGACAATATTTTCCTACAATAGTATTATTTCTATTTTTATATTACCTGGTTATTCATGCATTGTATCCTATTACTAAGCGAACATTTTCCGTTGAAATTTCCATTCTACTATGTATAGTATATTAAGTTTGCGAGAGTATAATAATAATGCAGCGCAATTTTAGAGTAAGACAAAATATAAATGGTTACAGTGTAGGTTCGTGTGCCGCGCGTCCCAGGAGAGTAATCTCTAATACTTAGCCATTCGAGACTTGCACAAACTATTACAGAACCTAGTTACCAAGTACATTTTTCCTTATTTATCATAAATATATTTGCCGGACGCAATATATCATATTTGTATACGTGCAAAAGATGCTGCACTGTATTTTCCCATTAACATAAAATAATGACACCTAAAGAATTGAGTGAGAAATTTGCATGTAGCTTTTTATTTAATTTCTTAAATTTTGACAGGTATGATTACTAAAGATAAATAAATAAAAAATATTGTTTTGCTATACCAAATTTCATATACATTTAAATGAGCAAATCCGACAAATTCACTTGACCAACACTGATGTTCAAATAGAAATCCGAACAAACTCCTGACCGAACACGCAGGCCCTACATGTTACCAAACTGTCCAACAGCTAATGCATCATAATAATTAATAAATTATTCAAAATTTATAACTTTGTCATATAGTAAAATTAAATATTCTGCCTAAAACAATGTCACTAATTTTCAAACCACAATGTTGTTTGAATAGATGTTACAAAGTTTATTCTCTGTGGGTAAAATATAGAATACACATAGTAGCATATTAAGTTTATGCTTTATAGACTGAAAGTTTCTCACAGCCAGAGTAGATGATATTGTGGTAGGTATGCGGTTGCTAAGTCTAAAATTGCGTTGTACATATAATGTGCGGTTTGCTCCCGAGGTACACCTAAACAAACCATTGGTTTCCCCTTCGACAAAAAGTTTTCTGCAAATGTAAATGAGACTCAAAATAGCGTGCGCACGTTTTGAGACTGGCGAAACTCGTAATCAAATTAGTGCACTTTTTAAAACTTTATTTTTCCATTAGTTGCTGAAGAAACGACGGGAAATCTTTTTTCAATAGACAGATGTTGTTTAAAACTTTCCCTTGAAATTGAATGCTACGTTTGAAGTTAAGATTAAATTGTATTTTCAATCTTTCCTTTTTCATATTATTTCACTTCACAATTCAGTGGTTTTAATTCTCGGATAAAATACAAATAGCCGTTAAAAAGTTTTGCGAAGTCTTATTAGCGAGTGTGTTGTAGCGATATGATGCTTTCTGAAAAGTCACTCACTGGAAAATAGCGAGACATGTAGCTACCCTAAATGTTCAAACATATTCAGTCCATCAACAAAATTAAAATATTGTTAGGCTTGTTCTGCAAATGCTATTTCGTACTTGGGAATACAAACAATAATTCAATTAAAGTAAAGCAAAACAATAAGAGACTTAATTAAATCCTAGTAGTAATCGAGTCCTGCGAACAATTTAATCTAAAGGATTTCTAAATCAAGTCCGTCATGAACACAACTCGATGAATGTACAACTATCGCAAATAGTTTTTCGCTATATACGACCATGTAATTAAGTGCTTCAAATTCGAGGAACATGTCCTGATATGTATGTAAATCACGTTCACAAGGATGTAGTGTGTGTGTGAATGTGAATGCATAGGAAAACATTGCAGTATCCGTTACCAAATTGGCGAAAGCGAAACACGTACATAGGTATTACATTTGATACGAGTGGAGTTCCAATTGTTTGAAGTCTGCTTGTACATACTTTTCTCTGGGTGATATTTGGTACGAACGATTGAGCTTCAATAGAAGGTAGCAATTATAGATACCACCACAAAACAGAAAGTGGTCGGATTATATTTCAAAAGGGTATAATCGATGTTGTTAATACAAGGTGGAGTTTCTTCAATATATAGATACTTTGTATTTTTTTACTTGTATTTTGTTTGATCGCTTTATTTCTTTGATCATTGCCAACCTAGGTATAACACGTGGAGTGTTTTATCAAAAGGACTTCAAATGCAGTCTCTTTTGTATTATATACTAGTTTTTTTTTTCTAAGAGAATAAACGTGCTTTGTGGTAATCTTGCTATTAATATATTTTATACTTCTATTTTTATTAAATATTACTTTTTTTGATATGCGTCATCTCATTATTGGTTTTCAATTTTTTACATCGTAAAAGAACCTTTTGGTTATGAAATAGTAAAAAAATATTAAAGATTGGTGACAGACTATTTTGAATCCAGCTGCAATGTGTTCGACATAAATTTCCATAATGCAAGTTACGTATGCAAAATAGAGAAACATGAACGTTACAATAACATTCAATATTGTAACAAACTATGGAGTTTCGTAACTTACTGCAGACATATCAAAACAGAAAGACGTCTTATAGTGTAGTGTTATTTGTAAAAGAAAGCGTGCAATTTACTTGTAGTATATGATACGGTAGCAGATGTGATGGATGGTTGCTGCTATACCAAATACTGTGCTGAAGATGGCTTACAAGTAATAATATAGACGGAGTATAAATACTATTTATAATTTCAGAATATATTTGTATGCAGAAAGTAGAGAGCCATATAAGGATATTTGAACTTCATTGTCTTTGTAAAATATACTGATATTGCAGATATGAAAAGATTATTTTAAAAGTACTTTAATAGATTTTCAATGAAAACAACATTAATTTCATTAATAAATTCTTGTTTTTCATAGTTTCAATTAGATAATCCAGGCTGCCATTTAGTGATATATGAATTTATAGAGGTTAAATTGCCAAATCAACATCATACCGCCACCGATTGCAAATAACATTTCAATCGGAACAATAAATCTTTAATGAACACAAACATACCGTGGCCCAGAACCGGGTGTAGGAGTGAAATGTTTCTATCTGTGCGTGTGTGTGCGAATATGTGCGTGTATTTGTGCTTGTGCATGGTATACGTTGTAGAGGTGGTAACCAACGGTCACAACCGGTAACGTTGCTTTCAATCAACGTTCGACCGCTAAATGTACCGCGAACAGTGAGCTTCAAACTGTTGAATACGAACGATTAATTCCCGGTGACGGTGACAGGAAATGTCACTGCAATGAATTCTGATATCGGACACAGCCTGAATGTTGTCGCCATCAGCACAATTTTCCCTCCCGGTCTGATTTCGCTTTAGATTACAACCTATTGAGATGTTACCATAAACATATTAAGGCGATGATTTAGTTAGTGACTTTCATCTTTAAAATAATTTTAATGGCAGTTACATACACACACACACGCGCGTATTTAAATATATATACGTATATTCTCATTTAAGAATTATTAAATAAAATACGATATCTGTGGGTTACAAATTCGATCCAATTCGAAAAATTGCACAATTCAATGGATCTATGAATAGAGAGTCGGTGATTTGGAAGTTTATACTCGAGTTTATAACCAACGGAATAATCAATCTAAGTATAATAGTAAATCTTCGAATTTCAGAATGAAAACTTGACAGGTATTTGATTGAGGTGAAATATCCATCAAACTTTTATCTAGCATGCGAAACCTTCTGTCTAGTTGATATATTAGCAATTTTGAAACACTTTCGACAAAAAATCACTTACGAAAATGCCGGCATCATTTTAAATATATTACAATAACTCTCATATTTAATATATTTTACGTAATTTGATTCAATTTTCTGAATTCCAGCGAATAAATAAAATTAATTAACTTACACAATTTAAATTCCTTCTGAAATTCAAAGTACTGAGTGTTAAAATTAGTAATCGTAGTATATAAAATTATTTTACCTAAAAAGCTTTATTTTGACGTTATAATAGTAACAGATTCATGATAATGAGATTGCATAGATTGCATAGTGAAGGTAGGATGCAATGAAGTATCGTTTGAGATTCTTTTGTGTTTGTCCATCCTAGCACACTGCATTGTAGTACATTGTTCGAAATAACGTGCTCTTACATACGGTACGGATAACGCTCACTGCCGGTAATTTTGCTAACAATTAATACTCAAATTCTATCGATATTAGCCTGAAGCAAGCATACTATTACTTAGTAGTGCCGTCAATATTGACGTGGCCATACGCGCTGATTGGAAATCACCGAAACAGCGAACCATAAAAGAACATATTGCCTTCGTCATGATCCATAACGTAATTGATATTTACTTTAATAGTAAATATTTGGGTTTTATCATAATTAATCTATGCATATCCAGGAAATACGATCTACTCGAATTAATATTATGTGCATAAGCAATAAAATCGTTTTGAATTTTATTCCATCAAATCTAAACGTTTCTTCAAAGCGAATATAGAGAGTGGACAAATAATATATTACCAGTATCAAAATAAAGACTAAGCAAAGCAACAAATTGACAATTGTTGTTAAACTTGCTTAAAATCTAACTCATACTACCTGGAATTAATTTGAAAATATTTTAGTTGAATTCAACTATCAATATCCTAGAAATTTATGGTTCATCATTTTAATTAAAGATATCTGAAATTTTTGATTTAACTCCTACTCTTAAGAGTATGTTGGCTCATTAAATTTAATTCTAAGAAGAAAATGTACTAAGACAACTAAAACCATAAACCCGATAATTCTAATCAGGTTTGTTCGCAGTCTAAAACTTTTATTTTAACGTACAATTGTACATGTTGGGTTCTTGATTGGATTTCCAACTAATCTCCAGTGGTACTATAGTTGTAACTTATATCGCTGTTGCATTGTGATAATATAACTGGTTGTTAACTGCGAATAACTGAACTTAAAGACAAACTTAAATGCTTATATTAGAGGATGAAAATGCAATTTACTGAAGCATGAGAAACTTGGTAACATCGCTGATCTCATTATGAAATTTCATCGTGTTACGTTCTATAGATGCAATGACAGCCGTATCACAAACTGTTATTGAAACGCAAAGCTTTCTCAACCATTGAAGGAAGTATAAAAAATTAAATTACGAATGTGAAGACTATTATCCGAAGCTCATAGTTTTATCGGAAATCGGCTCTAAATATAAGCAGATTTTCAACCACATGCGAACTTTAACCTCTTTTCTATGCTTAGCAAATCCAGGACAATATTCATGCCGTGCCAAATCCTACTGCCACATATACATGTATTTCGACAATGTGAGAGTAGAAAGGAATGAGAATCCATGGTAATTGAAAGCCAAATACGCGTATTGTTTGATACGATACCGATATAGCATGAGTGGTTGTTTAATCCCAAAAAAACCCAATGCGGTATTTCTCACATTATTCTACTACACAATTGCTAATTTATTATTTTGGAAACACTGGTTACAACCTCATGATACCAAATCAGGTAGCAATTTTGCGAAATATCAACAATATTAAATTACCATCAATCTCTGTAGGATATTATAGTAATACAAACGAGTCATCTTGCTTTAAAATGATAATATAAAAATGCCAGAAAGATGTCACCATGACTTTTACTACTGATGACAACTTAGCTGTCGAAATACATATTTAGCATTTTCAAATACTTTCTTATGTTATTTTTAATTATGTATCACAATGATATTTCCAGAGTGATATCTCTTTGGCTATGAAGAAAAACAAGAATTCTGTCTGATTCGTAATACCGTCTTAAAGAACACGAAATATACTGTAAATAAAATAATTGTTTGGAGTTTGTGTGAAGTGGCTGGTATGAATTCCGTATCTAACACCACTTATTCACTGTTATTAATTCGAGTCTTGCAAGTGCAATAACTCCACGCGACATTAATCCGAGAAAGTATATGAGAGAGTACGAAAGAAAGCGAGGTACGAAAATAAAACAACGGATACGAATGGTATCATAAAACGTGCAAGAACTAAAACTAGGTTAACAGGCTATTAAAAAAAAATCCTTGAGGGATTGGTCCATGGTAGATGGCTAACATTGTAAACTGTAGTGGTCCTTTTCATCTGAAAAACTTAATGTCAAAAGTCACAGTGCAACAAAGTTTTCACTTAGTTGCCATAAATTACGATTACTTCAATGAATAATTAATTCATTAATTATATTAACTGTAAGAATGGTTAGTGCAATGCGTCCATAGTTTTTGTTAAATATAATAATCCTTTTAAAAAAGGATTATTTTAAAAATTGAATGAAATATCAAATGTATGATGCTGTGAATAAATACTAGATTGAAAAGCGCATTTGGAATCGCAGAGCTAGTATTTGTATTGTACGTAAAAAAAAGAAAACAAATCCAAATCATTTCAAGTGAGTTAAATGAAAAAATGTACGGCAGACTGAATCAATTTGAGCCAATACGAAAACTAGCACGATTGGTTGAATTTCAATATGCAATCAATTTGAAAAATGGCCACAATGGAACTACGTCCACAAACACGGTGAACTGTAAAGCTCAAGAATTGAATTTCGAGATCAGAATTACTAAGTAGAAAACAATGTTAATCTTAGTCAGACAGTTTTAATGGAGTTTAACCGCATTCGAATGTTGGAAACGCCTGTCACACCATGTAACTGATTGGTGGCAGTTGGAGACTTGTACTACCAGGCACCTCCGCCAAATAGAACATATGGTAAACGACGAAAGTTTAAATGAAAATGCATTAATACGATTTATTGTTTTTGCATAGTTCACGGAAAATGGAATTGACCGTTGGCTACAACAGAAGTTTGTTTACAAAAGCAAAGATTAAAGTGACTATTGTTTCTGTTAAGCCACTTGAGGCTATGATGCACTGAAATTGAAACAGGGACCGAATAAACAACTACCTCCTTTGTGTTCGTAACTAAGCAACAGAATAAATGCCAATAGCATTGATCTCGATGTATTGCACCTATTGATATCTTTGAGTATTTTTATCATGTTTTTTCAGAAATTGTCACAACACATATACACGATACAAAGTACAAACAAACAACAATATCATTTCATATTTGTTAGAAATAGACTTTTTATGACAACTTCTCAGATATTTCTACATTATATTTAATCTAATTATACAAAATTTGGTAGTTAAAATATTTTATTTGCAAAAAACATTATTTCTCACCCACAGTAAAATTATTTATTTTACAACACCATAAGTTATTTGAAAAACATTTGAAACAAAAAATTTATCCAAAACTATTTATTTTTAAACTATTTTACTCTACAGTATGGAAATTAATAAACTTAGATTAAATAATTAAAAATACTTGCTCAATGTGATAAAGTTATCTTGAATACAACTTTTATTTAAAATGGATTTATTGGTAAATTCAAAAGATTACTCTTACATTCTGACACATGTATGTAAAACGCGTTTTTCCACCATTTCAGAAAAGGTTGAACTATCGATTGACTCCAGAACTAAAAGTTTATACAGTTGACCCTCTGACCGTCACGGGAAAGCATACATATGTTACAGTATTCGCATCATGAACATTGATGGGTAAAATACAGTCGTAAACATCGAGTATTTACATGGAAATTAATTACCCGGCTTGTTAGTTGAATTAATAACGTCTAATGAACGATGGCGTTCGAGGAGAAAATTTGTGAAATATGAATTTCGCACGCAGATGCTCTAGGGTTAAGCCGAATTTATGGTCAGTCGCCGACCCACTACTGGCCAGTGGTTTCCAACAATTTTTTTTTTTGCTCATTTCTTTTAAATAAAACTTTGAATGATTTATTAAAGTAAATCGAAGTAATATTTATTTGCAGTAGGATCTGAACTGAAAGTGCTATAAATTATTTAAAGCCATTTGTTGGAGATATAAGTATAAATACTGTTTTAAATACGGAACTATGTATATTGTATAGTAATTTATATAATGGAAACGACTTTTTTAAAGTCACTTTTATTAAATAAAAATATATTTGTGAGATATTCAAAAGTAAAAATGAGAATGTATTATTATTATTATATATTATTATATATATTTTAGGCGAATTACATTTTTAGGGTATTGTCCGTGGGGAATTTTCCGTATAAATACTACAATACAAAGCCATCAAGTATCAAATCTCATCCATTAGAGAATAATATATTTATGATCTTAAATTTAATATCTCTAGTACGATATTGTATTTCTGAGAATGAAAGCGCGTCTTTCCTTGAAATAAATTACAAATATATATATATATATATATATATATATATATATATATATATATATATATATATATATATATATATTTTGTATACCTTAGCAAATAAGTTTTCCAAGAAATGTTTTTCACAAAACATTTATCAGTAAATATCATAGCATAATAAAATACTCAATATTATATAATAAAGTATTTAATTAAATGCCAATGCCTCTTACTTTTAACTATCTAACATAAAACAAAACTGAAGTAAAGTTAAAACAACGCCGCAATAAAAATGATTGATACTGATTGATTTTAAAAGTATTCCCATGTAGTTGCATTTTGATAAATTTCATTATTCTAGCCACGTAGTAATAAACTTGGCAATATATTTTTAATAGTGGTCGTGCGCGGTCCATTTTTCGAATGCGTGTTACATGTTCCAAAAGATCGACCGGCTACACGTATCGCAAAAATCGGAGGAATGAAGTGTAGCACATATATCATATGGATACTTAATTTCTACGAAAACTCGTACACGTATTTAGTTATACAATTAGTAGTCATTTCACACTATAAATTGAAAATGATATTCATTTTGTAAATCACGTAAAATAAAGATGTGCCGCAAGTTGGTTGGCACTGGTGTGCGCTGGGCAACACATAAACCGCGGAACTTTGTCGAGATGCTAGATTTATGTGGGGCTCTACTCAAATTTATTCACAAATGTTTGTTATAATTTTGAGGCTTCCTATACCGCTATTCGTGTTTAACACGGTTGTTTGTCTACATGGAATTACATATAAAAAAAAAGTAAAGCCAATTACATGAGGATAACATTGTATTTAACGTCATGTACTAACGATGACATTAACTGGATGAAGTATTATTCAAAGTATTAGAAATACAATTTAATTTAGAATATAAATTTATCAACCACTACAGTCCGATGAATTTTATTTTTATCACATTATTTAAAACAATATAAAAGGTAAATAAAGATTTAATAACAAAATAAACGAAAGGTGGAATTTATATCAAACAATACATTCAATGCCAACTGCCGAGATCGAATCATATACATAATCATTAAGCATAGATAAACTATCCCGGATCAAGCATGGTTCGTTTAACTAAAAACCGTTTAACTTACGGCTCCATATACGTATATGCATATTTAGTATATTATGTATGTTTTATTATGCACGAATACGCTCGCTTTATGAAATCCATATTTGCGATGTAAATGGAATAAATAATGAGAGAGAAATTCTACTGCGAAGCAAATGGACTGACAAGAGGCATTGAACAAACTGACCATATATCTTAAGTCCCACATAATTAGAAATTTTTTATAAAGATGGGTAAATTTGTATATTTCATGGTTTTCAAACAATTTGTTTTTAAATATATTTATCTATATATTTGAACGTTTGTGTGTATATGGTATGAGGGTTCCTAGAATAACTTAAATGGCAACGAACGATAAACAGCTTTATTATTAACATAAAAACCAAATCATAATCTTACTTTCGCTGCTGTTTATAATAACTTACGTTTTATTTCTTTTTCTGTGAATACATCATCAGATAACGAAATATAGTTATTACAGATATGTGTCCTAAACCCCCAACAAAATTGCAAACACGCAAGATATAACGAGAATAGAAATTATATATTCACACGAAATTTTGAAAATAATACCCTGCCAGAATAGTAGGTATATTAATATGAATTATCACAATAATAGATATATTAAATAGTGAAGATCCATATGTATTATATTATATATAAATTAAACATTATTCAATGTATGCTCCATTAAGAATGAATTTCAGAACCAATTGTGAATCAATAACAGACATATATATGTGTTTGTGTGTGTTAACTACATTTCAAGTTGACTTCACAGAATCGACCAGAGCAAAACAATAATTTCCAGTCTTGATGACGAACTTTGGAGGAAATACTCATAGCATATAATATGAATGTAATTACTCGCCAGGACTTAGAGGTAAGACCCCAAAACTTCATCATCATTGGGCATAGTTTACGTGCCAGCTTTCGCATACGAAGTTACGCTACGATGTTCACACAAGTTCCCGGTGACCGATATACGTGCATATGCAAATAAGTTATGCGAATCGATAAACGGTAAGTACAGTATGTAGCAGATTGGTAGTGCTAGCTGGCACTAACCAAACTGAAAGGTTATTTTGGTTCACTCACACAGTTCCATGGGAAATGAAATATAAAAGAGATTATCGAATGTGAGCATTTGGAGTAGATCGACTGTTTGGGTAGGTACATGGATTTATTCACATAAATCACTTATATGGTTTATGCATTCACATCCTTTTAAATCCTATTAGGTTGAAATACGATACGAAGCCTTTAAAAATATACATGAAATAAAATACAGTTCAAGTGACCATTAACTGATAAATTATTGTTGACGAAAGAATGAAATTTTACTGCAACTGCGTGGGAAAGGTTGCTGAAATTTATTTTAGTGTATTTCTGAAGTATGATTGTATCTAACAAACTGGAACAAATATACGAAAAATACTACGATTAAATATTGAAGAACGGATAGAAATTCGAATAATGACGTCCATTAAGGAATCGTCGTTAAGTCTAACACAAACAGTAAAGAACTACCATTATAAACAGGATGCATGAAGCGAATGAAACTGAGAGAAATGTCGAAAGAATTTTGATTGAAATAAATTGGGAAAAGGAACTTTGAAAAATCAACGATGCGTTACAAGCCCACGTGGCACCTCCACCAGTTTTTCTTTAAAGTTTTCTCTTCCCCACTTGCACGTTTTCAGCATTTTCGCAGAAATATGTAATTGAGATGTGAGATAAAAAGTTTCGCGTGAGAAAATTGATTTCCTATCCATGAAACTTTTCTGTTTTATGATTTATGCGTTGACTTTTGCTATATCACAGTACTGCATGTACTGTTCGGATCGTAAAATCGTTCATTAATCTTTAAGCGCAGCTTCAAGCGCAGCCAGTAAACTTTTTAAACTCTCATTTTCTCATATATTTTTCAGCCTGCCCATCTGCTCCATGAATCAGAATTCATTACGTTAAATTTGTTTGTGATTTAGGCGTTGGAAATGAGGATTGAGCAATCGTAAAGTTAAAACATTTTCAAAGGTTTCGATTCATAAAAATCGTTGGTTGTTTTTATATTTATCTTCCGATTTAGATATTTCTTGATACTTCGCAGTTTTATTCAACGGTGTGAAATAAGTAAATGAACAAATATGTTTACAACAGATTTTTATTTGCTATTAAACTGTAATGAGTGAGTTTTTTTTTATTTTGTTATAATTGGCACATATAGTGTGCGAAGTGAGTGCTGCAACCAGAAGCCCGTGATACATACATATACGATATTGCCACATGATAATTGCTACCTAGATACTGAACACGCGACAAAATGGTTGTAAAAATAAAAAAGAAATAAAATTGCTCTTGTTTCTATACAATGTTGCTTCGAAAAGCTTTTACAACTAAAACAAATAATTTTATTTTAAAATGGTTTATGCAATTTTATTCTTTGCAACTACGTTACACGTATTGCTTTTTTTTCGAATAGTTGTTGGCAAGTTTTCTAATTGTACTAGATAAATTTGTTAAATAAGCTTACTAAATCAAATTAAAACCTACATTATTCTAAAAGTAATATACCTAAAAACACAAAAAAAAAAGTAATTTTCTTCTCAACCGAAACACTCAATGTATTTTTTCTCCGCAGATTTATTTTATTCGGGACGATTTTATACAAAATATTCAATTATTGTGTAGTCCCAGTGGAATATTTTTCTTTTTCGATGGACCTGATTCCCCACGTAGAGTATTTGTATTCGTAAATTAAATTTGGCAAACCGACACGTCCAACATTATGAGTAATAGAATCCTCACTCTATCGTTTGTACTATGGCCAAATGGATTACCTGGTGAACATTGGTTTCCCTTGAGACGCTAATGTAATTGAAAAAAAAACTCAGTTTCACCAAGTATAGTCAAGACGAACAAATTCTTCTATGACGATAGAGGACAGCGTCTCTTTTATGCAGTATTTACATTCAATATTATCCTTGAATTTTCAACAACGAAAAAGACTTCTCACATTCCTGAAACGATTATTACCCTTTCTTTCGCTGGCACAATGATTGGTAACGGGACATCTCAAGCATAACGCAATGTTTATTTAATATATAATGTAAAAACAGAAGTGAAGCTAAAATTTAGAATGTTTCTAGTGTGTATAGATATAAATGAGTTTGGAAAACAAATTCGAAAAATCTGACCTAACATTCTTTGAGAGAAAAATTTTATTTATATAGTATGTAGTATAAAAACAAATATTCCCATAAATATTTTCTGCTCAAGTAAAATATATTGTGTAAATTTCACTCTGGGTTTTATTCCATCAATTTTTATTCATATTTTGAAAAATCATTGCAAATGCATAGGAGGCCTGCGGTCATTTGAGTGCTTCGTGTCACAATTCTCGCTCCCTCGAATTAGTACCAGACTGCCTGCATTTTCCTTGACCCCTAGGCTTTGGTAATAATTCAATGGCGTACGGGTAGGCCGGACTAGCGCTATCCCGAGTGAGTGCCTCATAAATCATGCACGACGCTACTGTCCATCGGTGGTGACCGCGTGGGCCACGCGCGTCTATTGAACTTCCTACATACCAGGGTTATACGAGCATGTATAAAATATTTAGGGATTGTTTCTTTTTATTTATTCATTATTCTTTTTTTTTTTAGTGTTATTTCGATTTCTTAGAAATTTTGTCCATTTTTTAGTTTGGAAGTGCCGTTCTAAGAAGTCTTTCAAAAAATAAAAATTTTTATACGTTTTTAACTATGATTTATTTATAATGATTTTTAGATAGCGGAACAGTATAATGTTACACATGTTCATGCTCTACAGTGTGGTGTATTATTAATATAAACATACACACTAGACTCTGGATCAATCATTCTCGTGGGATTTCGCTATAATCCATGACATAAATTGTATGACAATAAATAACTAGCAATGTGACAGGTACCCATTTTGAAATATTACACAGTATGAATGTACCCAATTTTGGAAATAAATAGATAAAAACTGTGTATATTGAAAAATGATGAATAAATAAAAAGCAGCAGAACGAATGCGTACGATACATGTACGATACTTTTTCTTTATTGGATAGTATTCAATGTAAAATTTGTGTATTGCAACAAAAGACCACGTACTAATAACATTGAAATTCGGAATCTAGCAAAATTGTAATGAGTGATTCAAATTTCAAGTTTTGTGATACCAGAATACAGATCAAGCACTAGATTTAAAATAAAAGGGCAGATCTTTCAGCAGTCATATCTGAAAGTGTCCATCGGGATATATACTGCTATTACGATTTCACGATTTGCAAGTTTCTTTTTAATTTTTTTGTGGTTGACAGTTATTTTATTTGAATTTTTTCGACAAATCAAAGTATAATATATTAGAATGAAAGAAACTAATCACAGTGTTATCAGTGATTCTACTAGTTTTTTTTTTCTATATTTTCTTATTTACAAATAGTTTAATTATATATTATCGACGAAAACGTAGTAACAGTAAGCATCACGATGGTCACTTTCAGATGTGACGTGAAAATTCTGCCCATTTTTGTAAAAATCTAATCTCTGATCTATGTTCTGAAACTTCAAAACCTTCATTTTACCTACTTATTTCAAATTTGGCAGAGTCTGGATTTCAATGTAATAAGAGATACTTTTAGAAATTATTCCGTAAAATTTGTTACTTTAATTGTAATTATTCAAAGGGTTGAATGAACCAACAACATATCTAAATATGTAGAGCACAAAAACATCCATTTATTTCATGGCTGGATTGGGGTTGAATTTAAACAATCGTTAAACCTCACAGACCACGATCGTTTAGTCCACGTCGAGGGACGCAAACTGTGTGTAAAAACCTGACCGCGAACCCAGAGCCACATGGTTTTGACAGCCGGAACAGACGTGCCACTACAGGGTCTCATCGAATCACAACGCAAAATTGGTTCCACAGCAACGATCTTATACCAGACTGACTACGAAACCTTGGATTTCATATTTGAGTCTTTTAAGTACGCGAGTATATTACACAAGAGGAGATAATAAAGAAGCGGATGAGATACTTACATTTCTGAAATCGATGAGCTGCGTGACGAGTGTGCCGTCTGAACGCTGAAACTCAAGCGTGACGGTGTCCTCGGTCACGTTTGCGAAGATCGTCTCCTGGACTACATCGCCACCCTGCAACAAGCATACACTGATTAGACTACTGGTCAAAGATCCGCCCAGATGTAGGCGAATAAAATACGTACTAAATGCATTTATTTTCCGAAACAGAATCAAGAAATATAATATATTTCAACACATAATTATATGCTTGAATTTGTATTAAACATTATACGTATTTAAAAAATGAAATTATTGTTTTTCTGAAATTTTTTCTCCTCTTTAAACCTGCAGTCATTAAAATTCCAAATAAGGAATTGAATATACGTGTGCATGTGTATGTTCGATAATGTGAATATTTAAATTAAATAAGAGCAATATGTAGTCACGTTTTCGAAGATGATGAACACGATGAGCAGGATTTATAAATGATCAACGAGCGATCGATTGTAAAGTATTTTCAATCGGTCGGGTATATTAATTGAATTTTGACGTGCTTTTATAGTTGTGTGCCGAACGGAAGTGCTGCCCATTTAATTTGGCACTTTCAATGTAGGTCATTTACTCGCGTTTTAGTACTTCCTGGTACGAGGGCACTAACTGGAAGTTTACGAATAACTCGCTTGCGAATAACTCACATCCGATTTTGACATTGTGGTCGTATGCATTTCTATGGGGTCATCCAACAAATATAACAATTTCAAATTTGTAAAATATGAATTTCTTATATATAACGTTCTTGAAACATCCCTTGCGTTGCGTTATATGTCTTTATATTTAAAATAAATTTCAATCACTTCGTATTATATTCCTATAGCAATGTATTGACATATAATTAAAATTTACCAATATAAAACGTAAAATACTTAAAAATACACATATAAACAAGAAATATGACGATCAAGAATTATTTTTATAGTCAGTTATTATTTTGATCGCAAACAAATAACGATCGACTACCTAAAAACAGCTTGTATTTGTTTAAGTATGGTAATCTTGTTATGATAGAATTCTATTAACGTTATGTTTATACAAAATTTAGTGTATTAATCAACTGCCGTCAATATTTGACATATTTGTGGCACTCGGGCAATATTTATCTTTACAATCCTATTTTGGGACTTCATTAAAATAAGCATCCCGAAATCACGATGTCAGTTACCAATGACCCAAATGCATAACTAGCCATGCTTCTGTTGCCATTAGAATACACTGCTTCATTAAATAATAATACGTTTGTTTTACTGTTGACATACTGATCCTGCAGGTAAGAAATAACAATATATATAAATATATATTTATTTATAAAGAATCAATCAACAAATACTTCAGGGCGATATCACTATTTTATATTGTAGAAAATAACAAATAGCTTTCAACAAAAATCTATTTGCAATTGCATTTCATTGTGCCTAGATAAAATGGATTGTATGTTTGAGGATATAATAGAGAAGTTTCAATAAAAATGTTAACAATAGCTATGGCAGAGACAGTTTATTTAACTGCAGGACAATAACATTTCCTGACACAGTTAAAACATTATTACGAAGCGAAACAGTGCAAACGAAGTTTCTGTTTTAATTACAATTTTATTGTGTAATTGAATAACACAAGTTGAGTTGTGTGCAAACTTGGGATATTTTACGAAATACTTGAAGATTTATAAAATAGTTACACATTGTTCGACAAAACTCTGCCGTATAGCATGGGTGAAAACAAGATTTTCATATAGCTCAAAATGGCCGCTCTAGGTCGACGGTGGCGCTACTAAATGCGCTTGTGTATAAATTACCCGACACAGTAATTAAGGATTTTCATATTACCAACAAACCGGCGAAACAATAAAATTCCCTAGATGCAATTTAGAATGTAATTTAGATATAATTTATTGGTGCAAATAAAAATTACTTTTTGTAAAGACACCCTTTTAAATCCGACATGCAATTATATAAAAATTTTGTTACTGGAGTGTACTTTATGGGTTAATTTAATTTTAATTTTCTCGTTTCTAAACTAAATTTATGACTCATTATAATAAAATTTTATTTAGAATTTTAACTGGATTGTTAAGGCCACTGTGCTTATAGCTTTACTTTTAAAGTAAATTTATAACAAACTCATAAATTTTATAATAAAACTATTATATAATAACTGTTACTATTGCAGGAGGCTTTTAAATTTTACACCGAGTTGAGAACGTTATACAGTAAAATATTTATTTTTTATGAGCCGAAAAATAACAACAGTTTCTAAATAACAATCACAAACTTACATAATTTTGCATTACATTTGACTTGCAACGTTTTTAAATATTTTATATTTGTTGTTATTGCGCTTGAATGATGTTTATGATATAGAATGTTTTTCTTCCGGCACCAGTACTTTAAGTAGAGGGCGCGTATTATTTAGTGTGTAAGCTCAATTGTATAATAAAATGAAACGAAAGCTGCAAACTTGTTATCCGAGCATAAGGTTGCACGCTACAATATGCAATTATGTGATGAAATATTGTGTAGAATATTTTCACAACGAAAATCAATTAACATTTAAATGTCTATAAATTTCACAGCAATTCAATGTTTATTAAATGTTCAAAACAGAGTGTCAGGTTTTGATAAAATTTTCAATTGAAGCACATACATATTTCGTTTACAGATATATTGATTGTGTATAAGCATATACGTGTAGTACCTAGTACGTGCATTGTTCTAAAGTCAGCGGTTATATGCAATCAGGCCGAGCCCAGCGCCTGAACGGTTTTACACAAGAGATCAATAATCCACACTATATTGTGATGAAATTTTAATTCAATTCGGTGTCATCATACACACCTATCACATGAATGTGCTTCGCGCATAAAGTGCTCGAACATTATCATGTTGCTGCCAAAATATCTATACATACATATTCAAACCGAGACACAAGGTAAAAGATAAAGAGACGTGGAAAGAAATATATTAAAAACCTTAAAAGGATAAATATATAGTGTTAAAAAAAATTAGTAAAAAATGTTTTACAAAATATATCATGTAGTACTAAATATTATTCGCATAAAATTTAATAAATAATCGACTGATTGACTGAGACCTTTACGGATTTAGGATATAACAGTTTTAATTTGTATTATTTCCATTTGAGAACTGTTGTTTCTTTTGAAGCATAAAAATGATTCTGTTTTGATAGAGACAAAAATTGATTTAAATTATTTATATTGAATATTGAGACATATCAATTTTTGTTTTCCTCTCTTTGTAACAAAATGGATTATGATCCTTTCTCCTAGACTTACCAAGACTTTCGCTTTGTTTGACGTCAAAGCTTCAGACCGCTCTGTGTGTCAATTTTAAATATTTAAATCTGTGATCCAACGGCAGTATTACTTATTCAGGTGAGATAGGACTATAAAATATTAAAGTTATCTTCTTGCAACTTGATGTTGCAATAAAACTGCTATGTAAGATAATTTTATTTTAACCGGCTTAGAATTTGAGTAGAATAATTAAACTGTATATAATTATTTTATAATTTTTGAGTTACTAAAATGATTGAATTATTTATTATGAGCAAAACTTCGTTGAAATGAATAAAGTGATTTTACGACTGTTTCAACTAGCAACTAATATAAATAGTTGTAGATACTCAAAAATAATTTATTGTACTGAGAAAGTATAATCATTTTATTTTATAATAAATACACAAATATGTATGTTGTAATAATAAAGTTTGTATCGCAAGAAAAAGATCACTTATTAGTTATCTTCTTGTTGAGCGTAACCATACAAAGTTATAGTAATGTATATTCTGCTAGTTAAACGGTTTTTCAAATATGAAAATCTCAAGTTCTGGTAAAAGACGACGGAAAAAAGCAGAAAGAAAAAGAAGTTAAAGAGAAAAAACTTCGCAGTAATTTGAAATTGTAAACGACGTGGATAAAATAAAAATGGATTCCTTTCTACGAAAAAATAGCACAGATGGAGTAATATCAGCTTGGCAAAGTTGCCATTATAAATATATATAGATATACGCACGAGGTGGCATTGCGAAAGAATCCCTCTAGGGTATCCTAATTGAGTTGGACCACAGAATCGTTGAAAGACAGACAAACAGAATAACGAATGGTGAAACCATGCCATTTTATTTTCTTAATTGCCAACGGCTTATCGAAATATCTTGAAAACAGACAACTGCTTTTGTATTGCAATTTTATTAAAAGAAGTTTCTTGAAATTTTGAATTTATTTAATGTTTAATTACATAATATCTAAAAACGCAAACAAATTTTTAGAATTCTTAGATTATATGTGTTGACCATAGTTTAAGCTAGTTTAAGAATATTTTCTAAAAGCATGATGAAATCTATATTCCCGCGATAATTATCAGCAATCGAAACCCAAAAATTGCATCGTGTATATACCTTTACACTACAAGAACGTACTTGAATCTCAACATCACATGAACACAAATATTTGCGGTTTCAAGACCAAACATGATACTTCGATTTCTAAGGATTCGAACATAGACTTAATGGGCCTTAAGTCTAATTTCAAAGCAAATAGTGTACCTATGACGATTGAATATTGAAACAGCACTAAATACCAATACATAAAATTAAAATAACTCATAACGCAAATAATCGTTTATTATGAATTATTCACTGGTTATTAACCATGTAGGACGGAACTAGAATGTTTACTAAACAAAAAACATGAAATTTGTATACATAAATCGCATATAATTCATCACAGTGCTAAGGGGTATAAAAATGAAAATAAATGTACTGTATATATGCGGGTTGAAGAAGTAAATTTAAGTAAAGCGTACAATAACTTTTAAAAACTTCTTTGAACAGAATGCTCAGAAGCAAAAGAATTGCACCGAGCTGTGAAGAAAACAAGAACAAATAAAAGAAAATGCAAATGTTTACTGCACAAACAAAACTACAGAAAGAAGCATAAGTTTTCATAACACTTTAAATTGCACAATAAATATTATATTTTTTTAAATAAATATTACTCAATTGAAGATTGGTTAGATGAAAGAAATATTGAATATTTGATTCGTGAATGTGCTGATATGGCTAAGTAAAAATGCTTTATTTGCATGAGAAAATAATCCATGAGCCACGAACGATAAAAATTTGTGCCTTAGCGTAATAACGTCAATTTAAAATGATGTCAAGTGTTGCTTATTAAATATTGAAAAAACCCATAAGCACAAATTTAAAATATTCCTATCCCAACTTATGATGACTAATTGAGATAATTTCAAATACGCTGAGCTGATAATGCAATCTAATGGAATATTTTGTGATTAAAAGCTGCCTACAACGCTGTGAACAGTTGATTGCCAATTATTCACCTGATTTAACTTCGTAATGCATACGGTCAACATCGTAACTAGGTACTTTAGTCTCCGACGTAAAACACAAAATTTACGCTCCTACTCTAATGTAATAATTTCAAAATTAACAACGTATGCTTGCCAGCTTTGTTAGGGTGCTGTCAATAGAACATTGTCGGTGACGCATATTTAAAATAGATTGCTTCAAACTTTCAATCTATGTCAAAGGTGTAATTATATATGTTACACATGTTGAACAAAAAATTCGGCACATAAAACGTAGCATGTACACTTCAAAAGTGTCGTTTTTAATGCGGTTCACACGTGTCATTCTAAGGTGCAAAAGCACACTGAATTACAAAGGGGAGCAACACACTTTGAGCGCTTCTAAAATACTGCAAAATGACACATACACACATACATACAAACATATTTTTCAGAAATACGCTATCACACACGTTCACAACTCTCTAATACGCTGACATTTCTCACGTTTCGGCACACAAACGTGTGCTTAGAAAGGCGAAATGCCACAATGTTCATTCGGAATACAACTCGCTACGATTGCAAATACCACGCATGTTTGTTCGCACAGGGTGACTTGGAAAAGCCATTAATAGAAACCTCTTCAAATATACAACCTACTCGTACTATTTATACAAACGCATCTATATACACAGCCATACGCTTTTTGTTTACTACTTGTAAAAAATTCCTTCGAGAAATATAAGAGAATTAACCATTAACCTCCTCCTCGAAAAGAAATATTATCTTGAGCCACAAAATTTTGGGAATTATTTAGGTTGCAAGTGGTTGCTTATATCTTCAAATAGTTATAAAAACATAACAAATTCAATTTTGAAGCATTGCGGTTGAAACATAAATATCATTAGAATCGCAAATTTACCGTAAAGCTATTATCTTGTAAATTGTAACATTTCCATTAAAGAAGTAATAAAACAATAAGTTTCTGTATGAATTTTTTTGTAGTTTCTTTGAGGCATCAGAGAATCCACATGGAACAATATAACGTCACAACCAACAATCGAGCTACATATTTAATATACCGTATTCAAAAGATGTTACATTTTAATTAAAACAAAAATATGCAAAGCTTTGATGTAGCGCTAAACAATATTAACAATTTTACTACGACACAAACTATTTTGTATATTGCTTTCTGTAATTATGCTCTAAAATTGATACATCACACTTAATAAAGATTTCCGAATAAATCCAAAAGTCAAAGAAGCATTGAGTTAGATTTCAATCAATAAATGTACAAAAGTTGAACAAAGAAATCGTTCGTTACAAAAACTATCAGAGCGTTACATCCATTTTATCCCAATCTATCTTTCACTTAATGTTATACCAACGTATTAGACAAAAGCGCCAACCAGAAGAACATTATTAAGAAGAGTGCCAATTTACCGACAAATACATCTTCAGCAAAAATCTACTTCACAATCCATATCCGTAAAGAGGCATTACTATTTTGGTCACAAAAACATCGTAACTAGACCGAAAACTATCAAAACATCTTTCCGTAATCGATTTTATGATTTTAATGGTCTACCCTTGAACTTTTTTAATTTCAATTTTCTCGATCTTTTTTATTGAAGGCTGGCATAACTTAAAAAAACTTTGTAAAAGTTCTGCTTGACGTAAAGAATCTAAAGGGTAAATATATTGTTTGTTCGTGAGACCTACTAAATAAAAATATCAAATTCGTTTGAAAAGTATTGTATGCAGTTAATTGATATTCATTACTAACAAAATTAATTAAATGCATAAAGTTACTTTATAAGGGATCACAACACTTAACAGTCATCACTAGCTTATTTGTTTCAAACAACTGCATACGATTTCAACCCTGTTTTGTTGTTTATATAATTATCACTAGCCCTGGTTAAATTTTGCTTATGAATTCGTATAAATAACAGCACTTATAAAATAAATTTGAAATTCAATCAAAAAATTATGATAGCGCGTAAAGCATATACAGATCTAAATGGGTTATCGTACTGTAGTGTGTATAGAAGATAGATGAGCTTGGTAACCTTCGGGTAATTGGTATTCTCCTACTGGAAGAGCAAAAGAAGAAAAGAAGCCATGACGCTGTAAAAGCGACCAGCGTGCACAGAAAAGCTTTCGACAGTAAAGCCTCCCAATTAAAAATGTTATATCGTTCGTGCAGAGGACACGCAAGAATAACGCTTAGGTGAAAGGGTATCATCATAATTAGTTACAATTTGTGACGTTCGATTGTAGCTCGTATAGAAAAAATATAATGGTTTTTTTTTTAATTCATAATTATAGATTCTTATAAGTTGCTTGTTACTTTTTATAAAATATACCATTTTAAGAATAATATTTGCCTTTAGGGAAACATATATAAAATAAATCCAGATTAATTTATAAGTTTCAAATTTAGTTTAGCGCTTTTCCATAGATCCGAACGTTCAAAGCAAAATTGTAAGAAGAAACTACAAGAAATTTTATACGATTACATTTCATGAAATGAAAAAACTTTATTCTTTATTTTTAAATTTTCAATTAACATAGCACACCTCTCTCAAAAAGAGAATACAACGAATTCTTTTGATAAACATGATTAAATAACAAAATTGTATAGAACAAGAAAATGAGCTGCTTTTGTAGCAAATAGTCTAGTAGACGAGAAAAAAACATACAAGGATTTTTTATCTGCAGTTACACTTTTTCCATCTTTTCCAAGACATAACTTTCTGCTTGTAACATATACAAATGATACCGCTTAATTCTGACAATTGCTCCAGTAAAACAAACACGAGCGTATTACACTGGTACTGGTCGAAGAAGAAATTAAGAAAATATTCTAGTACATTCAATACAAAAACACCTGCAGTGTCGTGCACTGTACTTTCTTGGATCATATTTAGACTATTTTTCTAATTTATAATATTTTACTAACCTTGAGATCTCCTTTTCACTAAATTATTTCTTAGAATAAATATTAAAAGTCAAACTCTAAAATATTTAAATTTTTTGGTTTTTCTATTAAACTATTGACAGGCACAGTTCATATGTGAAAATAATAGTAATACGAACAAATTTCAATAACCTTTTACTTGTTTCCAAATTTATCCTAGTTTTATGTGTTCGATGTATGTAAATATAGTTAAATTTGAGACCAGTTTTTATAGAAATACGTCACAGAATATGTCTCTCCTTGTTCCACTTATATAGAGTTTGAATTGAATTCCCATGTTTCTGGTTTTTACTTGATAACTTGTCCAAATAAGTTGGTAAATATCATTATTGTGATCGTCGGTCACTGCAGTTCGGTTTTACGTTAGTCTGTATGTAAAATGCTATAAATTATTTATTGTTACTACATAGTGCGGGATAATGTAGACTAGTATATAAATACTTTCAAATATAGAGCAATCATTCGCATTGCTAAATTATAGACTCTTGTTAACGCTAATGGTTTTAAACACTATTAAATTCAATTTAAATTTTATTTAAATATATACTAGAATATTCGCGTTTTGTTGTAATGTGCCGGGTACAACATAGACATTTATTGTGCGCGTGTGCAAGAAGAGGAACCGGAAATCGGTTCATGCAGTTCAACTCGCTTGCAACACTAAATGAAGTAAAAAAATTGCTCTAATCAGGAAATTATATCACAATACGGATTTTTATTATAGCAGTTCACATTTATCCGAGAATTTTATTTCTTCACAATATTCTTATTAAATACTACACTTGCACACTATTTATTAACATTGGCATGTACCCAAAATAAAATAAAATCGCGTGAGATTTTTGTCGGTCTCGTTTGGTCCGGTTCGGTAACAAGTATTTGCAAATAAATTCGATAAACTTTTCATTTTACTATTGTTTTATGTATATATGTTATTTTTATTTATATTTCCATATGTTTTTTTAAGTGATTTAACTGAAATTTTATATTCATATAGTTGTCTATGATTTCCAGAAAATCACGATTTTTTATCTTAATACGGATTGTTATTATGACAGTTTTAACTTTACCATGAAATTTGTTTTATTCAAAACACGCAATATTTGTCATTTTATATTCAGATCTAAAATGCATCCAATTTTTATTTGATTAAATATTGTTTTAAAATAGAACTGCATATATTATTTTAAAATTGGACTATGTATATAATATATATGCACCCGATATAAAATAAAAAGTTTTTGCCGATCTCGTCTGATCCGGCTAGGTAATAAGTATTTTCAACTAAATTCATTTTACTATTGTTATACGTATATGTGTTATTTGTATTTATATATTTCCCTTTATTTTTTTTACGTATAAGATAAAAAAAATCAACACAGAAGATATAAACATATTAAAAACACCGTTCAATTAATTGATAATAATCATTGTAGTGTGCCGTTGCACGTCGGTTATACGCAACACGGCCGAATTTTTGTTAAAACTAAATTCACGGGGTAAAAAACGCGATTCTATTATGTATTTTAGTGTTAAATATTAACTAATAGATTTTTTATTGATATTCTATAATGTTTATTGTGCGAGGTGACTGAAAACATTATATTTTTGCAAAAATATGAAACATCTACTTTTGGGTTATTGAAAGGTACGCCGTTGCTAGCCATGGCATTAGATCATACACATGTTAAATTCGTGTATTAATTAATTTTTTTAATTTTTTTTCGTTAACTTAGCGGTCCCAATTGATTATTATTGTTTAATAAATGTGTATGTGGGGTGTTTTTAATAGTGTTTAAATATTATTCACGATGATTTCTAATTCATTTGCTAATGTTTTAGGGGTGTCCAGTCTATTCAACTCTGCATTTTATTTAGAACAAGTAAGTGATTTTTTGATTTTACAGCTTGTGCTATTTTTATATTTCCCAGTTTCTTTCTTTCTTTCTGTATTTATTATGTATTTATATGTCCTGTGTGATTCGTTACAAAGTGAATAATTTGTGAAATGTGTTCGCGAGTGTTTTTTGATTTGTGAAATAACTACGTAAAATATATGCCATTCCTCCCTGTACAGTATTAGTGGAAGTCTTAAAATTAAATAAATATTTCCATTTAAAAATCAGTGATGGTGAGTGATAAAAAATGGTCGTGTGCAAATTTTAAATAAATAATTTCGGGAAAATAAATAAAATGATTCTTCGCTTCGCTTCGCTACCAAACAGGCACAACCAGAACTTCAGCTGTGGTAGGAGAGGAACAAGAATGGATTTGGACTTGGTGAGTACCTTTTGGACTTCTAATATATCAAACGTTCGTTTTTGTCAGTGATTCTCTTATAAAATAAAAGAGAATCCGCTGTCTTCGGGTGAAGTTATATTATTTATTCTTTCTTTCTTCTTTTCTTTAACAGTTTCTTAATACGCGCGTATTTAGAAATTGTTAGACTGCACTGGGAAATATAAAATTTGTCAATAATATTATTCATAAATTATAAAACCATTTTTGATTAAATGGTGTTGATTTAATGTCATTAAAATAATAGCACTTGCACGAAAAATTGCTTATATGTATAACTTGAGAAAGTATTTTGTTCCATACCACCCCTGTTAATTACAGAACTTGTTGATGATTCATTTAATAATAAATAAATGTCTGCATATGTTTGGAACATGCGCTTTTGTTTCAAATATATGTAGTAGCCCCTGCCCTTACTGTTGGAGCAAGTATTTCCTCTAGTTCCTTGTCGTTCGTTCGCTATATTCGTAAATATTCCCCCTTTTCATCGTGGGAGCACCCACCGTTGGATTCCTGGATGAAAAACAACAGTTTCAAGTCCTTTCTTTGTTTCGGTAACGCGCACTGTCCATCCAGTATGGCAGTTCTGCTACGATGGCAGATCGTTGTTGTATTTAAATAATAATCTCGCGTTGTTTAGCTTCTCGGGTTTGGATTTTTGGTTGGGGTTTAAACTCGGGTCTCGGGTGTTTCGGGGGTGGGCGCGTCGCGAATGAATTTAGTAAGAACTTGCATTGATTGAATTCAAATAAATAAAAAATTTATATAACGCTGATATTAGGCGCCACTGCATCTCTCGGTTAAATGTGGATATTATCCTAGAGATGAGAGCGATGCAACCTTGCGGCACTAATGTTGTGTAACCATTGTTTGCTAACTCTCCGTTTAATTTAAATAATTATTTTGCTAAAACTATGATCGATGCAACCTTGGAGCACTAATCTTATGTAATCAAGGCATGCTGAGACTGTAATTTTTAAATTTTGAAGAAAATGATGCGTGGTGCTTGTTAATATTAGCGCGTTGCAAATAACCGACTGATGAATCGGCCAAGAAAATCCATCCGTACTAATTGTAGTACAGTGGGTGCCCAGTGTATCTGACCGCTCTCGTGCCTACTGTTGCACGACCAGGGTGCAGTGGGACAGTGCGAGGGTTGGTTTGTGCACTTGGAACCGAATTGGTTTGTTGGTTGGTTGGTCACTTCAACTCGATCGCGGAGACTGGGCCCGCCGAAGGAGCGCGGTGGGCCCCAATAACTAACTGTTATTTCACACTTACAGGTTTAAAGTATTTTGGACGTCCCAGTCCTGGTTAACTGGGTGTCCCCCCTTTAAAGTTTTCGCAGAGTGTTAGAGTAGACTTGCACACTGCACCCTTTGGCAGTTCGCCTTTTAATCCAAATTTCCTACAGATACATCAATCTCCACGTGTAACATTGTGTCGTACCCAATGTTACAATACACGCACGCACGCACGCCCATAGTTGTGTGCGCGCTATGCGTACTAGCACAAAACTAGAATAAGTATCTCAAATTATTGGTATGGGTAAGAATCTTTCAGATAGATAGGCGGTGGAAATATATTTAGTTAGGTAGGTCCCCACCAAAGTACGTTTCAAAAATAACTATAATAGTTATCTTTTACTGACGTTCTAAATAATTAGTATAACTATCGTGTATATGTATATCTCAATGTGGAAGAATATCATTTGTATAAATGGTTTAGTAAACATCTGATGATGTTCGACGACGTTGTTTCCACAAATTAAGAATAGAGTTGCAGATTCCAATTGCTACAGAAGGCACTGAACGAGAACTCTCATGTATTATCGATAACATTTGCGAGTATCTTATATTCAACACCAAAACTATAATAGCGAAATTATATTCACAACTAAAGATTATTTGAAGAAGTTTAATGAGGAAGAAGAAATATTAGATTCTCAAATTCCTGATAACAGCGGTTATCCATTCCCAGATTTTAGCAATAATGATTATAGCAAAACAAAATTTCAAACCTTAAAACTTGCGTTATTGAAACTTGATTTTTCATGATAACAATACCTACTTATACTGCGTATAAGAAAATAAAAAGTATAAGATAATATCTCAAATAGTTTTCCATCATATTTCACTAACGCTTATGAAGCACCACTATACGTGCAAGTATGTTATTACATTATATGTTCACCAGAGAAAAACATCATAAGACTGCATGTACAGCTCTAATAAATCTAAAACGCTAATGCAATGGCTGAACGTCAGTGCATATATAAATGCGGCCATGTATATACATGTACAAGAAAATACATTTAGCAAAGTAGTACTATATTACCCTTACAATAGTCTCTATTCTGTAATGGTAAACGATGCATGTAAGCAAACTTGGTATTACAATACTCATGTTTTATGGTTTTCCTTATATAAATATAATGTATCCGTAGAGGTCCACAATAGTTTTAATTTTCTTATACAAAGAAATATCCAAGTATTGCAGTCATGAAAATACCAATCTCCAGATTTTAACGGAAACGTGTTAGTGTGTGTGAAAATAATATTCAAACGTAAAGTGCATGTTTACATTAGTCAATTTTTGTATCTGCTCTGACACTGCTAAAAATATATATTAATATTCAAATTAAAAGATAAAAATATATCGCATAACTTTTTCTGTGAGACCTTTAATTCAAATTCAACAAATTTTTATATAAAAACTCTAGTGCGGTACAATGCAGATATTTTATTTGTAGTGTTCTGACAATAATTTAAGTACTTTAGAAATTATAAAATTATGTATTAATCTCTTTAGTTTTTCCATATATAGCAGTGATCGTAGTAAATTAACCAAACTCGATTAAGTGCACCACATTTAATGGCCAAACCCGCGGTAACTAATAATAATTTATTAATCCACACAAACATTAATTGCGACTATAATAATTCTAAATGCGAAATATAAAGTATCATAACGCTGCAAAATTTCCATTGTAAATTATCAATGGAGAGTAATAGGGTTGGCTTTCATTAGTATTAATTAATTACGGCAAATTAACAATATCGTTTAATAGTAAATAATAGCTCTCTCAGAAGAAAATATAAGTATATTTTATATTGTTATACTTAATATTACATAGTAACAAAATTCGTCAAAGTTACTAAAAAATAAAATTTATTAAATTGAAAAGTTACTCATACATACTTTTCATTTAAGTTTATTTGACTTCAAACGAAACAATATAATTTCTACTCTAGTGGAGAGTTATAAAGAATTTCTATATTACTTTCATTACAAAGAAAATTTATTTTAAACAATTAACTTTTAAAACTATATATTTTTTAATTTTTTGATCATTTTCCTGACTTGCGCTGTCACGATTCTTGAAATATAGAATGTTATAGAAATTAGAAATTCTTATTGTTTAAATAAATATTTATGGATTTCAATTATAACTGGCTTTATTGTATGTCGTTTTTCCTTATTCTATTTCTGAGTCATTATTACCCAGGCATGTAGTACGTGCCGTAGATAACTGACAGATAATACAAGAAAAATAATTTGAGATAAAATACATTTCTCGTTGCATTACACCCTTTTGGCTTGGAAAATGTATCTTGAACACGTCCCAGAGAAATATGGTCATTAAATTTAGTGTAATGTGTTAACGTAACAGTTATGCGACGTAAGCATTTTCGTAGCTATAAATTACCCCGTATTTTTTTAAACATTTCTTTGCTAAATAATGTATTTTGTAGATATAACTTAAAAGTAAGTTCATCTTTATTATTTATCAAAATTTTATACGAAATGATTTTTGTTTATTTTTATAAGTGTGTACATTTTTAAAAATATCTTTTTGAAACTATAAAACATCTATTGGAGCTAAAATGGTTCATGTCACAAACCTCACAACCGTACTTCCAATTGTTTGCATCTAGTGTATTACTTTGATAGCCAACAAATCAAAACAAATAAAGAAAAAAATCAAGATAAAAACTTTTCACGTGTTCGCCATTGAATGTAAAATTCAGCAAACCTCAGAACACAACAAAATATATTTGAATAGATTTAAAACTTTGCTGACAAAACAATTTTCAAAACAAAGTCCCAATCCCCTATCACATCGAGACGGTGCTTCAGAAGCGATAGATTGATAGAATTTGAATTTCGGAATTCACGGGAACTTTTCTAAACAGTTCCTTTACCCTTGCAGTTTTTCTGTTAGTTGAAAACACAAGCACGAAAATTGTTGGTCCGAAAAAAATGCGTTGAGATTTCTGGTAAACCTCACGGGTATACTAACAGGAGTATATACGAGCAAAATTACAATGCATTCACTGCTGAAAGAAAGCTTTACATAGCGTGAGAAACGAAACGAACGTTGAAACTGAAAACAGCACAATATAAATCTATTACCTCTAACAACCACGACTTTGAAAAAAATGTTGGAGTTTGTGTGTTAATGTACGTTTGTTTTTTATTCTATACAATCTTAAATTGGCTATTGAAATAGTAAACAAAAATAAATATTGCGAGTCTTACTGTAACTGTATTATTATAAAAAGAAGGCAATTGCCAATTTAGAATTTTAGTTCTTTTTTTATGATGGTACTTACTAAACATCCTTTTAGAATAGATCACATTTATGACTAGAATAATTTCTTTCTTTTTTAATTATCATAAATAGCCTTCAAAACCACAAGTTAAATGTATTGCTTTTTGAATTAAATTATATCCTAAATAATATTTCTTAATAATTTAATAATCCGATAACTAAATAATTCATTCAATTGCACACAAAATGACAAACAATAACAATTTACATAAAATCATAGTCCAGTTTAAAGGTTAATATGGTAAAAGCCTCGTCAGTATTAATATCTACAAAGAGAACAAATACGAACCTACGAAATTTCAGCACATCTAGTAAATTATACATTCCGAATATGGCATGGCAAAATAGACAACGATTTTAAATTATTCCATTCTCGGTTTAATAGTATTATGGTGCGAACAAATTCTATCTTTGTTACTCACTCATACACACACAATAATATGCATTCTCTTTAGTATATAGAGCACATATATAAATGTAAGCAACGCATGGTTCGTTATATACCAATTCAGCAAATTACAAAGGCAAATAATATTCATTCGTCGCGGAAACCTCACCGAAAAGGATTTGCATTCCCAAACAGTGTCTTATCAACACTTATAATTATGTAGAGCGGCAAATATCACGAAGCTACAGCTCAGAAGGAGCTCGAGCCTGAATTTAGGGGTGACGGTGTAAAAACGACGACGTAGAATTTATCTTCATTATTTAATGACGATGGCGGCTGCATTCAAGCGCTCGTTCTTCACATCCAGAAATATGAATATGAAAAATGAAAGGTATGTAGCAATATTTTCAAAGCAGACTCGACTTGCATATTTCTTCGTTGTTGTATTGTGTGTCAATGTTATGAATACCACAATATAAACTACATAGATATGCATAAAGAAATATGTCATAATACGTATGGAATAGAGCTTTTTACAAAAAGCCTTTGGATTTACGCTCTGAGTTTGATCCCCGGCGAGGCCCAATGAATTTTTCTCAAATTCATTTTCGTTAACTATTTAATACATTGCGTTGGTACAATTTCCAATAAAAAGACTATCTCATCATTGATTTAAAATAATTTTTAATTATAAATTAAAAAGGAAGCTTAATTAATATGTAAATTCTAAAAAAATAATGCGTTGCTACAGTAAAAACAAATAACATGTAAAGTGTAAATTAATAGCAAATTACTATTAAACCCTGAATTTATTAGATAATCAATCACAAATCATCGATAATTGAGAGCGCTATTAATGCATTGGGAGTGTTTAATTTACAAAATTGTATCATACCAACGAACATTGTTTTGTAAGTTGTTGTTTTAATCAAACTAATGTAAAATATATTCATTTCAAAACCAACTGCGCTTAATTTCCTCGCCGCATTTATGTTCCAAAATTAACAAATTTAATTTAATGTTCATATATGTATATTCAGTTTTGATCATTCTAATCTAAATTAATTTGTTAATTAGTACATTTTTGATCTGCTTTCGCAAAGGAAACGTCTTCACAAGTGCTGAACCAGGATTAATGCAATATTCTCAAAATCACAAATTGCATAATTTTCTATTCCCGTTGACTTGAATGTGAAATATAAATTTCACATATATTTCAAGTATCTAATAATTAAAGAAATAAATCTGTTTGTAAAATTATGGACGCCCTTATTGGCAAATAGGCGTGCTTATAATTTATGTATGGCATTCAGCGAGTATAGAAAATCAATGGTTGCCAGTAACATTGGTATTATTTAATGATCAATGACTTGACGCCACGCAACCGGCGCGCTGCCTAATGACAACAATACCTTGCCTCTATACATACACGACGTGTTGGTTGAATTAACAGCTCTAACAAGCATACCACAAAGAGCATGACATCCATCCACGCACTTGCACACGATCACAAAATACATACAAAAACAACCAGCTAAATTGGAATTATAAAATACTGCTCAACTCCAGTAGAAACTTAACGTAATAAACAAAGATGAAGGAATAAAAGACAATCATTGTCAAACGGATAATTTTGTTAAACACATTGGTTCGATCTCTGGAGGATAGAATTCGATATCTAAGTTTCCGATTCATCCTTATAAAAAATGTGCCAACCACGCTTTCAATAAATTCAACCAAATAAATTGGTAATCAGAAGAGTTTTAACGAAAGTAATTTTATAAATTTCAACATCAAGACATTATTATAAGATCCCTTAAGCACTATCTTATAGCGAACTTAAAACATTCAATAGGTTACTCGGTCACGAGCATAAAATCCTAATTGGTAGAGGGTTAATAACCCTTGTTAAACGTGATAAAACTTAATACATAAATATAGTTTTCACACGGAAATATCATTAGCATTTAAATGTTGAATAAACAGAAGAGCGAAACGCGCCGCACCGTATTTATACGAGCGAACATTTTCCAGGTATAGCTATATAGCAGTCGTCTCTGAAGCGTTGTTATTTTCCGCAGCGCCGAGGTGTTAAAATTACAAGACTCTGGTGGGCACACGCGCGTTTCACACAATGAACGTGAAATAAAACGTATTTTACATTTTAATTAGCTGTGTAATAGTTTCCATGCAAAAGCACAAGCCCACCCACATCCCAAGAAATGTCTTTTCATCCCAGAATGAGACTTGGTATAACGCTAGGGACAAATAATGGAGAATACCTATTTCAAATAGCATATAGTCAGTACAAGTTTAAAAATACATTCCAATTTAATGATATGCAACAAAATACCAGCAAACGTTAAATATTTCATTTGAATGATGCCAAATATGCAACCAGAGTTATGAAAATAAATACATGCAGAAAACTAATAATATGAACCGAATAGTTATTATTCGGGCCAATCACAAGTTTTGCACTATATAAATTTTAAATTGCTATTCCAAGTTTACATGCCATTACATTCAAATAGCTTTTAATATGCACTTCAATTCAATTCTATTGCTATTGTAAATAAATGTTAAAACGACTAGTACTGTGAATCCAGTAATCGCACTTCGTTTCATTTGCAGTTACAACTCCTCGTTTTAAAATTTTGAAATCACATATTAATATGTGTAAATTTTTGTGCGTTTTATACACCTACATATGTGCTGGAGTGTTTTTGTGTTAATATATATTTAGAGTATATGTGACATATTTACACCTTTAGCCTCAATCGCATCAAGCATCCTAGCACATTCAAAAAGGATGGTCTTCGTAATAGAACTCATAAAACTTTACAATTTAATGTTTACGATTAAATAGTGCAAAGGGTGGTACTATATTACCAAAGTACGCGTTATCAAGGGTACTAATCATGAGTGCAGCTTATTTTGAATTATTAATTAATCTGGTTTGCTGTTATGTTTTTGTCTATATAAACCTTAATTCATGAAGAAAAGTAATAGAATTTGGAATAATTCCGTAATAAGACATTTTGTTAGCAGCTTTTAGAAGTAGTGTTAAAAAGAATTTTGCATTTTAAGCATTAGCAGTGGATTGCATCATTTATAGTTAACTTGCGAAAATGAAGTAATTTGTGGCTTTTCTTTATTTTGTGGCTATTCCTTATTTTACATCTGGAATGTTACTATAATAAATCTTAAATTGAACTACAAAACAATATGAAAACAAAAATATTGATTGGATATCTATTTCATAAAGGTCTTACAAAAAATATATATTGATTGACTACTTATTGACAGTGTTTATTTTACGAAGAATAAATAATGAACGCGGTTTGATCAATGTAAAATTTCTTCCTAGTTGAACTATGGTTATATTTACGTTTTATATTGTAAAGCATTCCATTTTATCGCATTGGTCATTAATTAAAAAAATTATGTAATTAAAAATAATCCTGCTACACAAGCGTGAAATTTATTTACACAAGCAATTAAAAGCATGTTTGCACCGTTCGCATCACGTTTCCTAAACAAATTTAGCGGATGTATTTAAAAAAAACAGCAGAAACCAAATACACAATTTGAAAAACCTGGTGCTAGTCATTATTACAAACAAATGAATACTATCGATTTATTTCCAAATGGAACGGGTGCTAAATTCATATTAATACTTCAACACTCATATCCACTAACTAAAAATAATATTAGTTTCATAAGAGATAAGGCTTATTCATAAATATTTTATAAAAATATATAGCATTAGTTTTACTTCAATTTTTATTTTATATGTGTCTTAAATAAAACTTTAGTCGTTCTATTTAAATGTCCAACAAAACTTAATATTAAAAATAAAACTACACTGCTCGCAGTATTTTCATTAAACCGCAAGACGCGTATTCATAAAAAAAATAAACCTTAACTAAATTTTCATCCCCTTTTAATTCATGTACTATATAAGTTTTTTATATCAAGTTTAGTTTTGGTTTAAAATTAAACACTCGACTATAAATACGGCAGTAAGTCATTGAACATCTAACAAAAATTAATTATGCACATTTATTTTGAAATATTTCCCAATACATATTAGTCAAAAATACGTCAGTGAATGTAAACTACCGCAAACATGAACCAACTATTTAAATCGTGGTAAATTTATACTGTCAGATTATTAAATTGTCGCTGACATGCTATGGAGATTTATCTTAGGCGTGCGACTTGTAGATACTGTCATATTTATTACCAGTGAAAATCCGTAGAGTATAGAAACGATCTGTGATAAGACGTATTTCATACCATAATTTCTATGAATAACATCGTTTAATTAATCAAGCGAATATTAAACATAAAAAGAAATGTTTGAAGAACATTTACGTGAAACAAGTTTATTGAAATAAAATCATAAATGTCAATATACATATATTTAAGTATAACGTCATGATAATTGAAAACAAACAACAAATCAAAACCATCAAAATATCTTTTGATCCGTTTTTCGCGAAATGATGTGGTACAAACGGCCCTACTAGTAAGTCCCCGCCGGAAACCATAACATTGTAGAAATGACTGTATAAGATTGTCACACGACAGACGACTTCATGAAAAGTTAGAAAAGCAAGCAATGAATCACGACAGAATACAAAAAAATACGAGATGGATTTATAAAGATGTGCCACGGGAGTCGACGCCCGCTAACATTCCGGGTACTCCTAACTCTGATCCGCATCATTTCATACTATGCCATATCGTGTACCATTAGTTTTACAGTAAGCTGGATTATAATTCCGGTGCTCTATTTGTCATCCACGTGTTCGTTTATTTACAGAAAGTATTTCGTCTTCTGAAGCCGTCAGAAAGAAAGAGAAGTATCATATATTTACCAATCTGTATTTAGTCTCATAAAAAACTACGAAAAGTAACACATACTGAGTGCGTCTTATCTTCACATATTTCATTTTTAAGATGGAATGTTTCATTTATAAATTTAAAAAGGATTGACCTTTTTATCTCTACTTACATTATAAGACAGGAAATGAGATGTTTCCCAACAAAATGCTTCATCACTTTTCAGTCAGTAACCCTATCATATTTCTGGATCTATATCAGGATACATGTCGCAACTGATACGAACAAAACCTAGACATAATGGTTCTCAAATATTTATTTAGTTCTTATTCGTAGAATTTAGAAGTATATATGACAATGTATTTTAAATTGAGTCTTCGAAACACATAAATATTTAAGATTGAAATTGCGATTAATACTAAATTTGTACTTTAACATATTAGCTATGCTTCTAGATTCAAATAAGAAAAAAATAGCTGAGTTATTTGTTACGCAGAAAATATGTACGTACTTTACGACTTACAGGTAGTAGATTAATTAAATAATGCAAAAGTTTTTAAGTACACGTGAAACACGATTTTACTTTTATGAAAATTTAAAAATAACTTATTTAAATTTTAATATGTGAAGATTGTAATTTGTATGTTATTTATGGTGCAGAAAATTAGTGAAGGTGAATAATTAATATTTTGCGTTATATTTATAATTAACCACGTACATTTTCATACCAGCTTCTCTATTTCCCACGTTATAATGTTTGTATAATAAATTGCAATAGAAAAATGTTTAATTAATATATATAAATTAGGCAATATTTTACAGTAATGTACGTAAAAATACATTTATACATTAAATGTATAAAGCTGCGCAATCATTCATCATATTTCGCAGTTGCAAAAACAGTGCAAAACATCTATAGATTTACTGTAGCAATAGATTTGAATATTTATTAATATTTATAAGATCACTCCTGAAAATAAAATAAGAGGCAACACCTTTATTCCCAGCAACAAAGAAAGTGATGATAATTGTGCTGAATCGAATGAGAATATTAAAAGCTAAAGTCAATAAATACATCCAAAAGATTCTTAAATAATAAATAATTCTATCGAACATCAACAGGATTTCGTGGTCCAATCAATAATCTCCGAAAGCCTCAGCAACAGAAACGGAAAGACGTGCGGAAATCTAATAAACTCAAACATACGTAAGAAATTACTTTCGAGCTGTCAAAAACAGATAATACTTGTCAATAAAAAAATACGTTCACATTTTACGGAAAACTAAAGCAACTGTTTACGGCAGGTGTGAAAATAAAAAGCAACAATAGCTAACAAAAAACTTAAGATGCCTATAGTATAATACGAAGGACATTATTTTGTTTACTACAGACAAGCTTATTTAAACCGAACATAAATAATAGTGGCAGTTCAGTCAGAGTTACGTCATCTAGCGAAAGAGCGTCCCGGCGTTGACTTGATAATAGAACAATGCAGCGAAACGACACCAACGAAATGGAACACTAAACTCAGTCCAAGGAAAAAATAACAAAAAAAATAACATGACAGCGTTACGCAGGAAAATAAAATGATATCCGAACCGAAAAAATATGTGCCATAAAAAATCAAATATCTTACACATTTACCCTTGCTTTTTGTTGAAATAAGTGAAGTGCAAAATATTCCAATTTTTCGGTAGTGAATTTACCATCAACTAATTAAAATTAAATGCTAAATAGTTTTCAGAAACAAAACGAAATAAATAAACCATTTTCTTATAACTGGATAATATCATGTGCAGTTGTGCAATAAAATATATCTTCCACTTAAATCATACTTGATCATATTCATTCATTTATTTCAGAAAAATTCTCCAGTTTGGTTGATTTATTTCGTTTTCCCTAATATATAAAGTGAAAGAGAAAAACGAATGGCTTCGTGCTATTTGAGTTTTCAGTCGAGCAACCAAGTTGATTTATACAATTTCATAATAAAATACTTTTCGAACACTATAATACAAAGAACGATGCCAGTAAGGCAGTTAAAAATGTCGACTGTCTATGTATATATGGGAAAAGTTGAGTTAAACATGACGCACGTCGAAAATGCGAGACGTCAGGACCTGCAATTTAATTTATAGTTGTCTGCGGTAGAAGTTCGGAGCCATGCGGGTAGTCTCTACCGTCGAGACGGCGTCTCGGACTTGGCGCCAGAGATAGGATTTCGATTCTCGGTCATTGCATCCAAGCTTTGAAGCACCAAATATTTAGATATCTTTCACATCAAAAATCGAAATATTTCTGTATGGTTCGTTTCAATCTACATTATGTTTGTAGTCTATTTTGTTTTTAATCATAAATATAGTTATATTCATTTGTATCTAAATAATGTGGATGTCTATGAATGATGCAAGGGATTTCGAAGGAGTTTAGCAGCCATTTTGAGAATCTGCTTATGAATAATAAGTTTCCACGACATGAATTTTGTATGGTATGCGTAGAAAATTTCGGCAGCGCAGATAATTTGTAGTGTTATATTCGCTGTAAAGGATGAAGAGAGTAGGGTGCATATTTTGTTGAGTAATAATAAGGGTAGGATCATATAATACATGAAGACATGCATATTTCGGAGAATAATAAGCAGGCGGGATGCTTGTAATTTGAGATTTAATGGAGAGATGCATAAACCGTCACATGTAAGCGAACAAGTCTATGTGAGTAGCGGCAAGGAGTAAGCTCTCTCTCATATTGTATGTGGTAGGCGTGAGAATTATACCCGCTAGAAACACTCCGGTATATACGGCAGACCAACATGAATAAGCTACAGTAACTGGGTCAAGGTTCATAGTTCAGTTTTATACCAATTTGCATAATAAAAACAAAGATTTTAATGGAATACATGATTTTATATCGGTATACAGTAAACCCTCATCAAACGTGTTCAAGTAGAACATTTCAAAGGAAAATTATTTTTTTATTTCAAACAAATTCTTGAATTAATTAAAGTAAAATGGAATATTATTTTGTTAGATATAATTTGATAATTATGATTATATACAACTTAAGTTGGCATAAAATAGGTGACCGATGACAGCGATTACTTTTACAAACATCAAAAAGACAACTTCTATTATTTGCTGCTAGCAGCTGACAGTAGACGTTTCTACATAAAATATATAAATGAATTAAATTCGATTTTCTGTCGTGTTCACCGTAACACGTGGAAGACAAGGCAGCCAAGGGTACATGAATTCCCCAGAGTCATGGCTGCTTAACTTGTCAAACTCAACAAATGGTAAACACTTAATTAACGGAAGTAACGAGATAAGTTTGACATACACCCTTTTGTTAAGTCATCGGGCAGGCGGTGTATATGCGTGTGAAACAAAACGTTTGGCTATTTTCGCGAAAAGTTATTTCGCATAAACACTAGTGAGGAGCGACTCCGTCGACAATCAACAGCTCACCAAACATTAATCCACTCAAATTTACGGAGCGGGATGCGTGGAAAGAGCGAGATGAACAAAGAGTACACCAATCAATAAAGCAGTGAGAAACTGTTCCTTTATCTGAGACGACTGAGCTGCACACGCCAAGAGTGGCGAAGAAGAACCACACTTTAGAAGTGCAATTAACTCTCGTCATTAAATCGAAAACAAAACATGAAAGTTCTTTAGCGTTTCGATAAACAAACATAAATTAATTAATCCTTCGTCCACATAGATTAGAGGGTACAGCGTATTTAGACTACAAGTCGAATTTCCAAGCACCAGTCACCAAGGGAGTGAGATTGGTCTGTGACCTACGGCGGCTGGGTAACCATTAGCGTTAAGGGCCAACGAGTCGGTGATGTTTGTGGGTAACTTGTGATGTACTTGTCGTGTTTCAGTAAATTGCCATGTTTTCTGAATGCTTTTATGCGATTTTGATTTCAAGTTCTGAGTGCACTAATACCAGCACTCAAGCACTCTATTTTATAATTGAAGTTAGCAAATAATAGAAGTTTTAGTAATCGAAAGCTTAAAAATTCCTCTAGAAATATAATCCAGGTTTTTAATTAAACTTCCATTTATAATGTATAAGTGAAAACTGATTAATTTGTTGAGAAATATCAGAGATTCTAGATTATCTGAGAATCTCAAAAAATCTCAATTATGCTATAGTATAACAAACAAGAAAAATTGTTAAGTTAATGATAATAGTTTTAAAATCAAAATAATTCAATCATAATGTTATGAAAACTACAACTTATGTAGCCTACATTTGAATTATATATCCAGAGACGTAGACGAATATTATAGTTTAATAAGACAGACATTTACAAATGAAACCACTAAGACGATTTCATAATAAAACAATACTTACTTATACTGCGTATAAGAAAGTAAAAAGTCTGCTCAAGATTATTTTAACGTACGTCAATATTTCGTAGACGAATAGAAGAATACATGTACACATACATGGGCGATGTAATATGAAATAGAATACAACGGAAGGGATGGTAGTTCACAAAACATAATATTGAAGCCACAATATTATATGCAGCGTTCCCTGTGGTATATTCTACACCATTCGGAACATCTTGTACATTTTCCCGCTGTGTTCTAAACGGAAAGTCTTTATTTTCGGCGCTGCTGTTGGTGGTAGAAATATTTAGCAATATAGAGTTGAGGTTGGGATGGAATTCTGTATATTATAAACGAGTCTGGTGGGCCAATATCTTTAGGAATGCCAACAATATTTCTCCCAAAAATTGTGGTATACCACGGGAAGTTGCATGATTTTTATTGAGATACGTTGTAAATAAAATATGATATTGCAATTGGCATATAATTATATATTTTTTTAAAAGAAATATTTTGCTTGAACCGGGCCTCTTGCAAAATTTGCTGATTTAAGAAGATTAAAGTACCTTTTTTGTAATCTTTCATCCCAGACAGCACAAGCAACCTGGAAAGGTTCTCAACAAACCACGAAAGCGATGTTGGTACTACTTAAGTCTATATTTTATCCGCACCATTATGTTCAACTCATTAATTTTTCACATTGCATATTAAACAATTAAAAAAATTCATTTTACATCTAAGATTATTAAGTGTCCTCATATTTCTGAAAACTTGTAAAAGAAATACTTGAACTAAATTGCCTGAGTGATATCTTATTGTTGAAGTGCCATTGTTGTGGTAATCCAAGCTATGGTGAAGTAATTAAGTACTTCACGAAGTTCGTGATCGAAAGATTAAACTATGAACTACTTCTTGAGAAACTGATTATTTCTCCAGAAACTTTTTTATTCGTGTCATCAATGTAATTGATTGATTGTTCAAAATGCACCATAGAAAATGCAGTAGCAACCGCAGCGTTTAGTTCTTTAACAGTATAAACCACTTATCTTTAAATATTCAACGTCATTATTCTTATATGATATTAAAGTTTGCTGGCATCGCTAATATTAAGCGGACGTCAACAAATTCTCGCTTTTTTATAGGGAATCTGAACAAAGGAAGAATACAATGCAGACTATTGATTTGTTGTATTTTAAATGCTGGTCGCGTATGCAGACACAATATAGGAAAAATCACAAATGCAGAGTAATTCTACTAATACGAGAAATGTTTTGAAAAGCAGCGCTGGTACTATTGTGTTCCATACATATTCCAACAAAGCCCCATTCACAATGGACTTAAACTTCGCCGCCGACAATCGTATATAACAAATTATATTTAAAATGTGTAACGCATGTGATTGTTTCCAAATATCAAAATGAATATCCCCTTTTTTACTATGTAAATAGTACACAATAACATAAGGCTTAAATGCTCAATAAATATAGCTATGTTTGTATGTGATGGTTTATTGATTTGTGAATTTATTAGTTCCTGATCTGAAATTTCTAATAGCTAGATATAAATTAATGCTTCAACCTACTGTACTTGTAAATGCATTAAAAATTGAGTATACGCTACGATAAGCATATGAAATGCTTATAGTAGCGTATACTCAATTTTTAATGCATTTACAAGTACAGTAGGTTGAAGCATTAATTTATATCTAGCTATTAGAAATTTCAGATCAGGAACTAATAAATTCACAGATCAATAAGCCATCACATGCAAACATAGCTATATTTATTGAGCTTATAAACCAAATATTTAACATTCCTTCCTTTATAATCTATGAGCTTATTTGCATATAGAATGTTGCCTTGTTAGTGCAATATGTAAGCCGCTATGTAGCCAAACATTACAGTGTTTAGATTATTAATAATAGTACTAGCTTTTTAATTAGAAAATTATATTTACTTTGTAATAGAGTCGAGGTTGCTGCGTAAATACCACTTTAATTAGATTTTATAATAAGTTTAAAGAACATACTGCTGAATATTATATTGAAAATACAAAAAACATTATGTTCATAATTTTTTATGCATAAGAAATAGCGTTCGCATGACAGCAATAAGAACTTGAAATTCTTGAAGGGTCTGAATTCAAATATTCCAACTGAACATTTTCTAGAATTTGCTCCCTCCCTATATGTATATTTTGACCGTGAGGTGATGGTTTAGTATTTGGTGTACGCTTAAGCGTTTATAATAGCTAACTCAGAAAATTATATTTAGTATGAACAAAAGTTGTAGTAAAATGTATGTTTTCCAAATGGAGAAAATAATATCTTTTATTCTCCATCCACCTCATTTAATCAAATATGTAAATACCATCCATCAAAATATATATGCATATATCAAACAAATTTCAAATAAAGAAATAAAAATCAACAGTAGTGAAAAAGAACACAATATGAATCGAGTATCTTGCACAACCGAACTGTTCTCGTCACAAGGAAGAATAAGTATAGCGTGTGGCACCAGCCAATGAACAGGGATGAAATATTGAGATCCCTACAAGAGTGAGTGGAAAGATACAGATACATGGAGGTGTTTTGGGATTGCGTGAGAGGAACTTGATAACATCAGGTTAAAAGCTGACTGCGCGCGAACTTCGCAAATGGGAAACTTGTTTGTATTTCAGCAATGATTTTGGGATGAATGTACGAAAAAAGAAAGTAGAAATCATACAAGAAAAGCTATTCTAAAGTGGTTTTTTATGTACTTTTATGTCTCGGAGACAATAAATATCAGTTCGTATACTGATAAAATACTTACAAATGATCGGATTCATGATTTTTATTCATTTTGTTTCGTCTGTAGCAAACGATTTTTATACTGCGCTTACACTAAATACAACAAAGAAAATAGGACATGATAATAATAAAAATAATTCAATATAATCATTACGATTTTATGTGATTGTATAAAATTAGAGTAGACGATAAATTAAATTTGATATTTTATAGAACCACCTTTCCTATTCCATCAAATATATATAAATACTCAAATACTTGTTAAAACCAGAGAAATTTATTTGAAAAATAAATACGTTCTAAACATGTTTCATGAAAAGTTTTTATCATCATTTCATTTAATTGTAATATTTATAACCATCATATCAAAATAATTATTTTACGCCGGGTAAGCCCAGGAGATTCAGTATGCAGATAAATATTTTACTAACTGCCATTCGTACTAACAAACAATGTGAATTTTAATTTCTTATTTCACCATTTTAAAATAAAATTACTGGTTTTAGCAGGCAATAAAATTAAAAGAAAACTTTCTGGGATATTCTTAATGAAAGAGCAAACACAAAAGCATATTTACTTCAGAAATTTAATTTAAAACTTTTTCGTTTTGTCCAATCCAAAATACGACATTACTATACAAATATATGATTTTACTTTGCGTGTTTTGGTGAAGTAAAACAGCACTTAGATGAAATCTGTCGTAAAGTACTTATATATATATATATATATATATATATATATATATATATATATATATATATATATATATATATATATATATATATATATATATATATATATATATATATAGAAAGTAAACAATAATTTGTCATTTAGGTCGATCTTATCCAACATGGATTATCTTTGATTATTTAATACATTACTCAGATATTTAATTGAACTGACAGAAAATCGTTATTTTCTATTACATAAAATATTTATTGGGACATTTATAATCTATTTATATTTTTGTAATAATCAGTCAAATCTATTATACAACAACCTTCTTTTATCTATTTAATTTTTTTTTTTCAATTTAAACGGGGAAAAATCATATATAATCTCGTATATAATCTTTTTCGTAATGAATCATGTAATTAATAGGCAATTGTTATCAGAAGCAGCAAAGAAAAAAAAAAACAATGTTTCATGCCGTATTACATTGCTACCGGTAATCAAAAATAAATTAGGAGCCTTTTTCAATCAATTTTCATTTAGAGTTCATTATAGTCCTTACTAACAGCGTGAAGTTTTTTTCTAGACTGAAATTTGATGGAGGCCACGAAACGCGACCTCCTAAGTATCGAATTTTATGTCAAGTTCACGTGATATTTTGTAATACTTAAACCTAGCATGCTAGGGTATATTTAAACAAGTCTAGGGAAAATAGTAAACACCAAGCACTAATAAAAGCACGTGAGCCATGAGACAGTGACAGTATCATGTAAACAGAATCAATATATTAAATATTTGCCTTAATGTGAAATAATATGAAGCGATTTCTGCCACCCATTTTAATGAGAATTGACATGAAGTCATTTTGCAGTCAATTGCAGAACTTAAAAGTAACTTAGATTCTAATGTAATAAATTATAACAAATATTATTTATCCAATTAGTTTTATTATATAAACATTGACAATTGCTGTATTAGTACAATTGATTTGTTACAAACAAAATAAGCATTTGATGAAGAAAATGAAGCCAGTGGAAATGATAACCGGACGTCCTTATGGCATCAGTATATAAGTTGAATATATATTTTTTCGATTGGTGTACAAACTTAAATCAAAACACTGTTCGTTATCTTACAATGCGATAACAAAATAAGTTAAAACTTAACACCTTTGCACTTCAACACAACGTTTACGTTGAGTTATATTACAAAATAAACCTAAAACAAAAGCGGAAATTATAGTTTTCGGATTGCCGAACAAGTCTAACGTGCAACATGCGACACATGGCTATGACAAAATAAACATCTAACGTACCTGATTGCGGACGTTAATGAGAAGTTGTGTGTTACCAATGTTCATGAAACACAAAACGAAATATAACACAATGCATGTGCATTTCTTTTTAAAACCGTTTAAACACATTTCAACACGATTTTCGATAAAACTTTACAGAAACCACTGGCATCGTACGACCATGATGACAGCGACGATGCGAATGCATGCTTACGAAACAACCAATTCGAAGAGCCCGCATAGTGTAAGCTGCGCATGTTTGACATTCAACGCTAGAAACCGACCGCATCGGCACCTTTCGTTCAAAGGTCTATAAAATTTCTCTGTTTTTGTACAAATATCTAACAGATGTACACTTCGTTTAGTAACGTAATCGTGATAGGTAATTGTGAGTTTTGTATTTCTAAACTAAATACCAAATACTGGATTTGGTATTTGAATTTATATTAAAATTAAAGTTACATCATATGATAAAGTAAACTTATTATTTATTTGATCATTAATACATGAATATCCATGACGTTTGTGCCGGTGTGGCCAGTTTCGATTAGGTATTTTCCGTTTTGGAAACAGATGAAAAAATTGTAAGAATCGTTTCTTTTTATGAAGCGAATGGGATCAATATTTTGTTCCTGTGCTTGAGCACATAGTCCACTGAACCCTATAGCCCCCGCTGCATCTGTTGGCCCATCAATTCCGTCTGTACCGCAACTCAGCAATGAAATATTCATGCTCTTGACACTTTCGGGTGACTGGTGGCGCTGCAATGCATTGTCGATATCGATTGCAAATTGAAGTGCTAATTGTTGATTCCTACCACCGCATCCTGGTCCGGTGACTGTCACCGTTGGTTCGCCAGCAGCTATCAAACAAAATCCACCACCCAATAAATCATAGTCGTAATTGATTAGCTCGTCGATGGTAGCATCTGATATATGTAACACGGACTGAACGTCTTTGAGGGTTGAATATAACTGTGCCGTTGAAGAAATTCCTTTTATTACATTAGCAGTCTCTAGTGCGATGCGTGAGTATGATTCGCTTATCAAAGAAACATCACCGTTGACAGCAACGGAGATTATGGTAGACAGATAACCGAGTCTCTTTGCTTCAGAAACGGCTTCGGTGGCACAAACTTTGTTATTTCCAATCACGAAATTTGTCACATGTTCAAAACTTTTTCTTTCTAAAGTATTTGAAATGTTTGGTGCCATATCAATGACATCTTTATTTCTAAGAACATCATCAATAGATTGAGGTATTTTAGTAGTTAGACCAAATTTGTCGATAACTTTTATCGCCTCGTCGAAATGATCGATGTTTGGAGTCGTTGGACCGCTAGCGATGCAATCTAGTGGGTCTCCTATTATGTCCGATAATATCAAGCCAATTATGGTGGCTGGGTAAGCTAGGCGAGCTAGACCACCACCTTTCAGCAGAGATAATCGTTTTCGAACACAGTTTAACTCGAAAATATCTGCACCACTTGTAGATAACAATTTTATTAGTTCGCTTTTTTCCTCTAATGTTACTGGTGGTTTTGGAAGCGGAAGCAAAGCTGATCCTCCACCGGATATCAGGACAATTAGTAAATCTTCTTTATCTAAATTTTTTGCTAGTTCCGCAATTTCCCAGGCTGCTATTTTAGCATTTCGGTCAGGCAAGTTATTCTTGGCGCCTTCGACGTATTTAATTCTCCCCAAAGGCACCTGCCGGTTATCTTCCGAACTGAATGTACCGACTGGAACACTTACAATTCCATTCACCAGATGGTCTCCAAGTATTGACTCGACTCGATCTGCCATGCGCCACACGGCTTTGCCGAACCCGACTACATAGCAATTGTTGGCTACTGTATATTTTTTGTTACAAACGAGAAGGTCGTTGCCGTTTAATTTCAATACACGTTTTATGAGATTATTTGGATCAACTGCGTCCACAGATTTCCGAAAAATTCGCTTCGAATCGTAAGTTATTGTATGCATACTATAGTTTTTTGTACGACATTGCTTGACAACTGTTGAACCAATCAATACCCTATACCTTAGCATGCTAAACGTTGAACTTTTACGTCCTTGTTTTGTGTTTCTATTGCACAAATATTTATAAACACTTATAAAACATAATTTACGATGGGATCAATAGCAGCTGTACGAATTTCCTGTTTTATTTAACTCGAGCAAATATTATGATTATTATTCTAAGCGAAGGAGAATGATATACTATGGAGGCGCATGCGTCAATTGATACGCATGCGTTCTTTTACAACGAGGTCTATTCAGAGTGCCGCAGACAATTTAAAATGTTAACTTTCAATTATGTTTTATAATATATAAATTACGTAATAAAACATGTTTAATCTAATCATGGTTTCATTTATAACGTTTCATATATATTTAATCCTGTTCATGTAATTATTATCACTTATAACTTGTAAAATTCTTATTATTTCAAGGATATGATCGTATCATATTTGTGAAGGGTACTAGAGTAGGTTGATTTAATGAAAAATCAGAAATGCTTTCACTTTAGAAACAATCACTAAAATATGTATCGCATCTGAAGTTATTACTAAGAAATAGAAGTAACAGTATCATTGTCATTGATTTCCAAAAGTAACAATTTGAAGATTTCATTAGAAGAATGTTAAAGAATCAACTCCGACCCTTGGTAATGAAGAACCGGTTTAAAAAATCCAACACTTTCGAATTAGGATAAGAAAAAAGATATTGATATTTTTCTCTTTTGAAACATTTTTTGATGGATGATTTGGAGCAGTAATTATAGAATTGTATTGTTACATTTTTGTGTTTGTAAGAATAAAATTTTAATGAGCACATCTTCATTTTTCGTGCAATTGGGAATTGAGTTTGTTGCAATTATTAATTTTTATTACTAATTACTATTAGTTAAAAAGATCCTGAGAATACAGATATGAAAGGTTAAACTATCTTCTAATTTATCAATGATAGCCGGATTGAGAATCGAATTCTTTTGTTAAGAGTAAGAGTGGGACTTTTTTCTGCTGGTGTGGGTTTAACTCGTGTGTATGCCTTGTGAGAAATCCAAGCAAACCCGACTTGTTCTTTACTTTCACATGTTTCACTTTATACGATGACCGTTCGATTGTTGTGATGTGTTGTGTTACGCGCCCGAAGTGTTCGGTTACAAGTTCAATGAAAGTGTAAACAGAATTTTTCAACAATACAAGGATTTTATCAATCAAAATGATTTCTAGATCTGTCTTCAAAAGTTACATATTTTGTGTTGTTTTGTGCTTTGTGCTTGATTTTTTACCGTCTTTGGGTAATATGCCACTCAAAACATTTTTCATAAATAAATCAAAACTTGCTAAATAAAAATATATTTTCAACTACTTCCATATCTTGCGTAATTTAAATGACAATTAAAATGTATATAAAATTAATAACTGGATTGAAAAAAGTAAAGAGCTTTTGCTATATACATAAAAATGTATTTACTATAGATGGTTATTCCAACATTCCTAAATCAACGATATTCACAAATATAATAATGTATACCATGCGAAATGCTTACTAAAATAATATACGTTTGATGAAATAACTTTATTATTAAAAAATAAATTAATTCATTAGTGATCCATTTAATTAATATTCAATTTGATGATGGAATAAGAATGGCAACGTTTAAACTGTAACTGAAATCTTATATTTTACTAAAATAATGTTTGATATATTAAATGTATTTTTGGAATAAAACTTCAAATTTTTAAGTATAATTATTTCAAGTGTTCGGTACAAGACGTACCGAGCGAATGGAAGATTGCTCAGCAAAACACGTATCCTTTGTTTTTAATCTATCATCCTTACTAGAATAATTAACTACAAGAATTAAGGAATTTACAGATTTTTATTGAAAACAAAATTAATTTGTATATAAAAATGTAATAACAAATTGTTGATTAAAAATGGATAATGGAAATGACAATTTTCTTAAAAGTTAACTCGTTCCAAATAAATCTGCTACAGCAGGAATTGACAAAATTAGGTCAAATAATTGTAATAAATAAGTATTTATAGGTCTTTTTTTATACAAGATATAAAAACAAATTATGTTTTTCAAATATTTTTTTAAAGACAGTATTCAAGGCAAACTATTTGGTTAAAAAAATATATATTTGATTTGACCTTAGCATTTTAAAGCTCATCGTTATTTAATCATTAATTTTTATTAATACAATTAAATATCAAAGAATAATTATATAACTTGACGTCTTCTCGATTCTTTTTAATAATATTGTATAATTTCTCATAAATAAAAAGGCATACGTGTTTAGATATTTATACTAATTGTCCTTGAGGTATGACTTGTTTCGAGGTTAATAAAGTCAAATTCTATGCTTAACATTATATATCGTATTTTGAAAAGATTAACTGCAAAAAACAAAAATATTTCAAATATGTATCGAACGATGTACCTTTTAACCAGCAATTAAATTTTACATATTTTTTTCAAATTTGGATTTTTTTAATATTTTATAATTATTTTACATATTGAATGTATATTTTAGCAAAAAAGTCTATTCAATGCATTATTTTATGATGGGCCAATTTTATAGAAATATATAAATTACGGACGTTTTTGTTAGTGAACCGGATCTTATATATTAGTCTCTAAAAATAATTAATGTTAATTATATAGTTAAAAATGCATATGGAATATTTGCAACTTCATTTTATACCAAAAACTTTATAGTAAAAAAGACTAGTTTTTCATTTGGTTCTTTTTAACTTTTTAGGTGTGAACGGACAAAACAAAGAACCACAAACTGTTCAAGATTTATATAATACTAGTTCATGCATTGAAAAACCATATGTGTGCCCACATCCAAGGATTCAATTTTACTTGTACACCAGGTTAGTGTTAAAAAACAGTTACTACGCAATACTTTATAGATCTGTACGTTAACATGATTATATAATATTCCTAAATACGATTAAGTGAAATCTTTCGACATACACAACACATTGTATAAAAACTTTTTAATTGAAAATGTTTACATATTCTAATAATAAAAATGTTATTGCAACTTTATGCTCGAACGTATTTTTCTCCCTTATAATAAGAATTTTTTATTTTGATTACATCTTTTCCAATTTAATCCACGGAAAATTATTAAAAAGCAGAGTATTCGTATTTCATGAAAATTCGATTTTTATTTAAAAATATCCTCTTTCTATGCTTATTATCATTTTTTTTTTGCTGGATATTAAATTTAAGCTTTCATTGATTTCTTTTGAAATTTATAATGAAAATTATAATTTGATGTTTCGAAAAGTCGGTGATAAAGTTAATATTGTTGGTATTTGCTGTGTAAAAGAATATAATTTTGTAATGAATTTGCATTTCAGGAAGCGGAATCAGGAAAATTAAGTACTATTTATTTTTCGAATATGATTTTGTATAAGTATGAAACTGAGAGATCATGTGTGAAAGTGTATTTTTAAGCAAAGAAACCACATGTGTATTTGTAAATTTTATATATAGAATAGACAACTTTCTATAAGTGTATCGTCAAACTAAGTTAAGTTTTAAGATTCATTAAATAATTTTTGGTTTCACTCAACCATAATGTATACAGTAATAAATACTGCCAATTCAAATAAATTAGCTGCATGTTTTTTCGATTTTTAAACACAATTATTCGCTGAATGTATAAAATTTACATAATTATATATTGTTGAAAGTTTTATGACAAACCGAACATGGTACTCGATTTATTTAATTAACTCATTTAATATAAAACATTTCATAATGGTCATTCCTAGCTTTAACGTCATATTAACGTTTAGGAATAATTTTAAAATATTATCATTACTTTTTCTTTCCAATTAATAAAAATATATTTACCGATCTTCATATTGCTAGATTATTGACACACTATTGAATTACTCTATATGCTTTATAAATCCATTATTTATTTATTTATATTAATTATAATTTTAACTTACTGCGTGACTTTGAAATAAATATGTACAAAAAATTGGTTCAACGTGTATTGCTAAATATATGCACAAAAAAAATCTGACATGAAAAAAAATCTTGCCAATGGTTTATAATATATTATGAGTTATTATACAATATTAACATTCAATTTAGTGAATTAATCACATATGAAATTGTTTAATACATATATATATATAGTAGTCACGGACATTTTGTAAGTGACTCTTGCAACGTCCCGGAAAGCAATATGACAAATTTATTATTCAATTTTAAATTGCCAAAAGCACATGTAAACATCATGTATGCTTTTTGTTGTTTGGAAAAAAAAAACATTAGTAGATGTTGTATACTGCATATATATTGTCATTTAATCATTTTCATTTCCTTTGTGTAATACACGCATCCAGTATAAATTTCCTTTTCGTTTCACCAGTAGGTTAATAGCACCCTAGTGGTCAGAAAGTGAAACCGATACATGGTAATTGTTATAATATTGTTATCATCTATTCCGCTAATGACAATATATACAAGGTTGTTGTTGTCATTATATGTAAATCCGGACAAAAAAATCGATAAACTATCTTTGAGCCACAGTAGATGATTTATTATTTTCACTACTTAAATGCCATAGAGAAAAGAAATATTGCTCTATCTTGTTTTATTCCACTTATTTCCGTTTCACAAAAAGTTCAAAAAATAAATTCGAATTATAACTAGAAAACTTTAAAATATTGTTAGAGCTTGCATGCTATTATTTATACTGCACTATTTAAATAAATCACCATTTGTGCAACCACTAATCATCATCAAACATTAATCAATTTATAATATCGAATCTTTTGAATTTCTTCGGAAGCAAAAATAAATTTATTTACAATTGAAATAGTGCCCCAAATTTAGTAAAAAGAAAAACCACAGCTTCTTACAACTGAGTGATAGACATCTAAAAATCTGTTATATAAATGTGTGTAATCAGAGAAATTATTCACACATGACCAATCATTTAACTTGTTTGTGCAGTATGTCAGCAAACTACATATCAATTATCAGTCATGTGTTTCGTTAATATTTGGTATTTTTGTGTCATTGTTGCCTGACTTAAGCAACATAAGTAACTGATTACTTTCTTAAATGAAATGAATGTATGATGATCACGCATTATATTAGATAATAAATAGGTTGCGGTTATGAAATAAACATATTATTTGGGAATTAGGAAAGTAATTGAATGGAACAAATATTATTGCGGAAAACATGGCATTCATATAAACATAAAGAACTATTATTAAATATAAGACGCAATTTTTTAACATGCCTGATTCCTAATTTATTATATAATTCAGTTACATATGTGACTCCTTATTATATTTCGCATAAGTTTTAATACCAAATAGAGATATGTTTGCAATCATGTTTTAAATATAATATGCATGTACTATTTGTTTTGTAAGTATTTGAGGATACTCTATGTGATGACTAAATGGTATATTGCTGTAAATTCTAATGCAGTTATTTTTTGTAGACGAACCCAAGAAGCTCCTGAGCGTTTAAATGTTTTAAAAGCAGAATCATTGTATCAGTCGCAATTCAACCGAGCACATCCAACTAAAGTACTGGTACATGGATTTGGAGGAGGCCGTATTTATTCACCAAGTACTGATTTTAGAGCTGCCTATTTTAAAAGAGGCAATTATAATATAATTGTAGTTGACTATAGTACATTAGCCAAGGAACCATGTTTAAATCAAATGAGCTGGGCTCCGAGATTTTGTGCAAGGTAAATGTTAACTAACAACCATATTTACTATAATAATGACTATTTTGGTCATTGATAAGGTCATATAGTTATAATAGAAAATGATTATTTAAAGATATGTAATTCATAGTTTTTATAAAACGTTTTTCTTCAATCATATAAAATGTACCGTATAAAATTACCTCAAATGTCATCTCTTTATAGAATAGATAATTTCTTTTAAAAACGAAAGCTGAAAGAGAGCACAAATTGCAGTTAAAATTACTACAATTTCATTTGATTATTCCGGTTTCTTCTTGCTAATTTTATTGCCACAAAAATTTAAATTGTATCCCGTTTCACATAAATAAGCCTTTAAGTTCGCAAAAAATAGTTTAATAAAAAAAAATCTTTATACCATTTTATGTTTATATATATATCTGTAATTAATAACAATTTTATCAAAGTCTAGTGTATATTTGCAATATTCTAAAGTTCCTGTTTATGATGGAAAACTTAAATTTCATAAAATAGACGTCTTTATATTAGAATTTACAGTAATCTGTACAAAAAAAAACCGTGTAGGACAGGTTTTAGATAAGAAAACTTGTCCCCAACATTAAATGCAGTTCCAATACGAAGCTATAATTTTTCTTTGAAATGTCTTTTGACATGTTCAACTTCAGATGAAAATTGAAAGTTAAAAAGAAAGCGAATTGTTGTACCAAATAGCAACTACATAAATTAGCATTTATTATCTTTCCAGGTGTATCTCTCAGCTTGTAGATTACTTGACCACCCATCCCCGAGGTGTAAGAGCTGACGACCTTCATCTAATTGGCTATAGCGTTGGAGCTCACATTTCAGGACTTGTAGCCAACTATTTAGATAAGGATAGGCACGGAAAACTAGGACGCATAACTGGTATTTTAGCTATTTAGTTTCGTAATAGATATTTGTTAACACGTCTATAAAATTATAGGCTTAGACCCGACGATCGTGTTTTATTCTGGTAGTAATAGCTCACGTGACTTGGATCCAACAGACGCACATTTTGTTGATGTCTTACATACTGGTGCAGGGATTTTAGGGCAATGGGGTCCTACAGGACATGCAGATTTTTATGTGAATGGTGGAACCAGTCAACCAGGATGTTCAAAAGATTCTATTTTTCGTAAGTTGTGCAGTATTGTTAATTTTATTGCACAATCAAGCGCTACAAATGTAATGGTTGTACTATATTTTAAGTGACCGCTTTCAGAAACATTATCCTGTGACCATACTAGAGTTTCGCCTTTATTTGTCGAATCAATCATTAGTCGAAATGGTTTTTGGGCTTATCCTTGCTCTACACTCATCTCATATATGATAGGATATTGTAGTCCGAAAGATAGCGAGTATGTCATAATGGGTGAACATGTTAATCAAAGGTTTGTCCTAATCAATAAATAAAATTTCAAATAAGCATAATTGAACCGTATGTATTTAGAGCACGAGGATCATACTATGTAACAACAAATCCAAAATCGCCTTATGCCCAAGGACCACCAGCAAAATTCATGAATTTAATTCAACCGAAAAGAAAGCAAGCAATTGCAAATAGGAATATTCAGAATTTTAAACTAAGATAAGAAATGTTAGTTTAGCTTAAATTAACTTTAAAAATCGTGATGTTTAAATATATTTAGAACACGCTTTTATTTGTGATACTTCATATTCAGGATTATTATTTTATTACTGTTATTTAATAGCATACTTATGAAATAAAATTTAAGATTATTTTTAATTTTTGATTTTTTTTATGATTTTACGTATGTTTTTGCAACCTTTATATAAACGACATACCATATAAACATTTTTTTTAAAAATTTTATATACACTACCGTATTCATAGTCAAGCGTTTAATTTTAGACCAAGAATAAACTTGATCAAAATATAGAACTTCTTGTAATTGTACTACAAGAATTAAAAGAGAATGGAAATTCAGTATTACTTTACTATATTTGCTATATGAATATGCGTGTTAGAATATATAAATGTACTTACGTTAATCTTTATATTCTTCTTAGATGAAATGGTAAGGCGATGAGAAAAATGACTACTCGCGTAACTACGTATTACGTTATCTGCACAAAAAAAAACTAAAGTCTTAATTGTGAATTGGATGGGAATTATTTTCTCAAAATGATATATTTCAATTCTAATAGATTCATACACATATACACAGAAAATATACAGTGACCATTGATTTGATATTTTATATAAAGAAGATATGTTGTGAAGTTGCAAATTAAAAATTACAATTACTAATATTGTTGAAATAAAAGTATTACATTGAAGATTACATTGTTTTTAAATAATTAATTAAATTTGTATTTTTCTACTTAAACATTTTTACCGAATAACAAACTTTCGAGGCGACGGATATTCCTTTTTACTTTAAACTCGAAACTTGTCAAACAGTATGAAACATTTAAAATCTCATAAATAAATTATTGATGTACGATTATAATTTTTACGTTGCACTATATATTGAACACTGTATTGACCAAGAGAGAGAAACATTCAGACATAGCAACAATAAAGTTGAATTACTTTTTAACAATAATACGTTTTTTTGACAATTGCGTTTCCAATTACGAAATTTTAAAATAGTTTTTATTTATTTTTAATAAAAAACCTTGTTAGTAGATTCGAACATATTATATCATTTTTGGAAACGCATTCGTCAAGCAAAGTAGTCATATAGCAACATTTAATAACAAATAAATATGTTTTGACGTCAAAATCTGTGACATCTGTACAATAACATTTATATTTTCCATCTTCTTGAGAGTTGCTATTGCGTAGTGCCTTTTTTATCTTTCACCCCTTAAACCTAACATATACATCGCCGTAAATTTTGATTATAATTGAAAGACAAACGTCACACAAAACACCCATATAGATATTTTTTAAGTACATTAACTATATCATAATTTAAATTGCCTAAAATTAACGTCTAATATTTGAATACATCTTGAATACTGAACAGGATATAGCCGGTATCTTGAATTTACGGATCTAATTATTTATCAGTTAATTAAAAAAAATTGTCTTATTTCTATTACTGTTAAAATATGTCGAAAATTATTCATAAAAGCATCGATAGTAATCACGGATCTATATAGACAAGAAATATAGCTATTGATACACAGTTTTCAGAGAATATAATATTTTATTTTAAATTACTTTAACATTTTTATTGCAATCTAAAATGGACCACCTTTCTAACGTTTCATTTATTTGAATATGCTTTCACTAATGTTTATAATTGATGCACAGTAATTTCAATATCGATTCTATCAAGTCCTTCGCCTAACTTATTCATATTTTCTAAACGCGACCTCAAGATATTTAAAACAGTTAGAATATTTTAAAGCATTTTATGAGAAAAAGAAAATATTTTTCGCAACCAAAGTGATCTTTGAAACATTTTTCAATATTATAAAGATTTTTATGAGAAAAAGAAAATATTTTTCGCAACCAAAGTGATCTAAATTAGACAAGACAATTATTTACAATATTGTCTATTTTTTTGCTAGTATTTCCAATTTTTTAAATATATTTACAATCCTTTTTGGATTATTTCTTAAAATTAATTATAAATTATCTTGATTATTATTATCAACGAGTTTTTAGTGCAACACTATTAGTGTTACACTTTATTATTGTCAGCACAGCCTTGAGAGTGAGATTCACCTCAATTTTCCTAGCTACGATACACCATTCTTCAATTTATAAATCTTAACCACCATTTATATTATAGATTACAATTTTTATTTTAAATATTGATGTACATGGACGACAAATCCATGCAACTATGTTTAGATGATTTACAGGTACTGAACTTAATGTTTTTCAGCTATTATATTAAACTCTCTTATGAATTGCTTATTACAATTATATTATTTCTAAATGTATGTACAATATATTTTTGTATACTATTTGTTCTAATCTATACGAAAATATTTACAATTTTTCATTCTTCTGAAAGTATATCAAACTTCATCCCATTCGCATCTATTACTGAATAAGGTGCATGGCTAAATTATATATAAATTCGAAGACGTTTATATTTAAAAATAATTTTAATTGCTAAGACATTTATTTTTCTGAGTGATTTGCAAATTAATGAAATTCTACATAAATAATATTTAATGATATTCATATTACAGTCCAATCTGCTTTAGTACCAAAGCAAACAACTGAGACAACTCCTAAGATAGCATGATCTAGAACGCATTCTCTCGTAAAACTTGTTAAACTGATATTAACTTTTATGTAAAAAAGTGCATTCAAATGTAAAGGTGCATTCAAATGTAAAGGTGAGTATTTTCTATGCTTATATATTTTTTTACGCCAAATTATAAATTAATAAATTTCAAACAACTTAAATAATAAAGTATGAGTCGGTTAGTTTTTTTAAATTTTTCTTATGAAAAAAGATTTTGTATGTTTTATATAAAAATATTTATTATAATTGCTTTTTTAATGAAAAATTGTAAACATTTTCATTTTAGTAATCCTATTAAATAATTTCTTCATAAAGTTAAAGTTTTGCTTTTCATAGAATAATATTTAGAAATTGACTGTATATAAACTTTTTCAGCGCGTCATTAAATCTCTGTGCCATTTGTTAACGAATGCTCATATTTGATGTGGTCAATTTCGTAATCCTTAATTTTATAGAGTTTGATCGTTATGGAAACAAAAACTCACATCTATATACTTTTCAAATACTATACATGAAACTTAATACAGTGATAACGTGACAATATTTTTGAGTAATGTAAATAATATTCACCGTATTTTAATATGTTCTATCCTCAACCGTACCGTGTAGATATGCATCCCGAGCATCTGGTTGTACTTGTTCTTCGCTAACTTGATTTGTGTAAGCAAACGGATTCCCAGGCGATGGTTCAACAGTACCGTAAGTAATAGTTTTTCCACTCAACTGGCGCTGCAGTTCTGGTTTGGTTGATTGCTGTAAATAATTATTAGATAAATCATCACCAAGCTGGAAGATAGCGCGATAAATTTTTATAATATTGAAACTCAAATACTGAATAGTTTACCGTGGGCGATTGGGTCAAACTATGTCCTTGGAATGCATCATCAAATGGATTCCAAGGTTTCTCCTCCTTGGGCTGCACCGGTTCAGCCCATGGTTGCAATTCTCCTGATGCAAACAACCCGTAAAAGATCACTCCACAAAAATGGACACTTGCTGCTAATATAAAAACTGTTTTCCAATTTTCCCTGTCCTGGAATGAAAATACAGTATGCCACTAATTACAATAATTTTCAAAATAATTCATCAAGTTATTTGCACACCGAAATTATTATTTGTGTGGAACTATAATCATAAAATGATGTAATAAACGTGATCGCAAAGGGGTGATATTTTCATAAATATGTACTAAAATTAACACTGCTCTATCATACAACAGATAGAAAGTGAATTTCATTATTTCCAGAGAAATGATAAATCCATGTTATTTACGCTTGTCTTGTTTAGAATACTGTAGAAATGTATTCTATTTAAATTCACTGTACTGGAATAACATTATTATATATATGAGTACAGTAAGGTTTTACATACCTTTTTCTCTGTGATATGATCAACGACTATTGGACAAAATAGACCTGCTATAGTTCCAATGCCATTGGACAAGCCCATTAAAATACTTGCGTATCTTGGAGCAATGTCCAGATGATTGACATTGAAGCCTGATATAGCAAATCCACTAAATGCAACTCCAAAAGTTAAAGCAATAGTGGCTTGAGTAGCGCTTTTAGCGTATGCTACTACGATAAAAAATACTGCTTCCATTCCGAAACCACCACAGTTGAATAATTTACGCACATTCGTAGTTGTCATTAAACCTGTTTTCCGTATATGATCTGCTAACATTCCTCCACAAGGTACAATCACGGTCATTAGCAGATGAGGAAGAGAACCTATCAGTCCCGTCTAAAATAAAAATGACATAGGAATTGTTATCAAATAATAAAATTTTTAACCTTCAGTAGCCCTTACCTTTTCTGTTTGGAGTCCAAAAGAAGTCTGCATGTAGGAAGCTTGGAAAATAACTAACAAATAAAAATTCCATGATCTACAAAAGTTGGCAACAATAATAGCGTAAACGGGCATGGATGTAAAGAAAGATTTCCACGGAGTGGTCTTTAATGTGGGCATTGCCATTAGAGTCGATGTGCCAAGTGATTGTTCAATGTACTGCAACTCTCTCGCTGATATTGTCGGATGTTTATGAGGTTTTTCAAACGTCAACCATAGCCATGATATATACCAAAATAACCCAAGCACCCCGTAGAAATAAAATGGAGTTTGCCAACTTATCCAACTGATTAATATGCCGGATAGTGGCATACCAAAGAACACACCAGCATAAGTGCCACAAAATGCTAGTGTAGCCAAACGGGAACGTTCTAGTGGAGGTGCCCAGAACCGCCAGATACCATGACAAGCTGGATAAGTAAAACCCTAAAAATAATACTAAATTTATAGATATCGTAGTGCTTTTTAAAATCAGTTTTTATTACTTCAACTAAACCTTGCATCACTCTTATCATAATGAGCACACTTGCATTGTACTGTAAGGCGAATGGCACAAACAAATTAAGAAAAGAAGAGCATGCAATCGCAGTTCCGAATATTAAGTTTGCTGGATATTTGGCAGCTAAAAACCCTCCAGGAACCTGGGTTACTAAGTATCCCCAAAAGATAGATGAATCGATAGCGCTTGCAGTACCTACGGTCCAGTTGAAGTTTACGTGCTGTAAAATAAACAAAGGATATTTTAAGGATTCGTTAACGTGAATGCGTTTGAATGCAGAACGATTCAAGCATTTTTGCGATTGTTGCCAGTTTGACGGTACGTTTGGATAGGTCTATTGTTGTTCAACGGAAAGTCTATGCGCGGAAGTGCTGCAAGGGACTGACGCCGTCACAACGCCAACAGCGTTTTGTAATTGTGATTCTATTCGTGACGGTTGAACGCCTGCACAACAAACGCATCCATTTCCGATTTACGCGAGGGGAAATCAGACACATAACGCTGCAAATGCTTTCAACTGACGGAAAACGTCTCTATATGTGTATTTTTATAATGACATTTATTTCGGCTATTTGTATTGTCGGTTTTATTATATATCGAGCAAAAATATCGACAAAATATTATCACGTACAATTTGTAATTTCAGTCTACAATATTATTTGTTTTCTTGATAGTTTATAAACATAACGGAAATCTTAGTTAATAAATAAGCCATAAGTACATATTTTGTAAACTTACTCCTTTATCTGATCGCAACTTTGCCATGCCCATGTTGCATCTCATGCCGAACATAATAATGAAGCCCATACAAGTTAGAACAGCCACAGTCATCCGTTTGCTGAAACAAGGGCATTCTGGCCGGATGTACTTGTCAATATGACGTAGAGGCGGTCTATCTGGTGATGGTAATGATTCGGGACTGCTCACATCGTCCGCCAATCCCTCCTCGGCTCCTTTGATTTGTTTTGGAAGCTCAAACGCTTCATAACCAATCGCTCTAGAAGTAAAATCAAAATTTTACATTAATACGATCATCCAATTCAAACAAAATTCAGTAAATCTCAGGAAATTCATTTGTATCAAAAAACACCTAACAGTTAAAGATATAGCACGGGTTAATTATTATAAAATAAAATATAATTTCTGCAATGTTGTGTTATTTTCTTATCTTATCATATATATATATATATATATATATATATATATATATATATATATTGTTTTTAAATTTAAAAGCAAAATCAGTGTAAATGTAATAAATAAGTGATATTGAGTTTATTATGTTTTCAAGATTGGTAAAACAACAAATTTAGTTGCCGTTGTATATGCCGCAAAATGTGCAAATGCAATTCGCATCTCTGCAGGATCACTTTCGCTAATGGAACATGTTGATTGCTTTCACATTTAATCTGATTATAATTGTTACTGGAACAAGGGGCATGTTATACATACCGAGTATGGGTAGGAGGGCGCATATTATACGATGGTCGCTGGTTGTTGTAATACATAGCATAACAGATACAAAATATTACAAAAGCTTTAAAATGATGTTAATTGGTTATTAATTTATTCATGTTTAGCTGAGAATAAAAGAAATATATAAAGATTTATTGCATTAAGAAAATAATTATCAAATCTATATTTTTAATTTTACACTTCCCTCTTTCATTGCCAAAATGAAAAATATTTGTTTTTATGCTATAAATTACGTCTATATAAAATTATGTGCGGCAATATTGGCTTGCCATACTTAGTAATTAGTTTGGTTTAGTCACCAAACTCATTATCTTTCCGCTGCTGTATATATGTGCAAATGTTTTTATTTAGGAAACGAAAACTTGTAATCTAAATAATTTCATATTTACCAAATGAATGAAAAAATTCAATTCTCTTTAATTACAAAAACAATTTCGTAGTTTTCATTCTAATAAAATAGATCATACTATATTAGAATTTTCATACGTGCTTAATTGCAGTTTTACTCTAGCGTTGGTTATTATCCGTATCAAGAACAATCACGACTCTCATTTCTATGTTCTAGCACAGTTTAATCAATATTCTAACTTAAGCTTCTAATTTTATTTTAATGTACATTATTATCTATGCATAATGAAATACTACAACGCCACAACATGTTAATGTATATAGTTGTTACATAACGATAGGTTTTATTTTGGACAAAGGAACGAGTTGTGCTTTGTGTTACATGCTAATGCTTCGTCCCCTATACAAGGGAGTTTTTGGGGTAGCTAGGAGAATGAGCAATGCGACTAAATGGACTGCCATTAATAACTGCGATGTGACAACATGACGAATATAGCAAGAACCACCTACATTAAAAGGAAATGTTTTTTTTTTTATTGTAATTTATCAGCGTCAAATCGATGACGTAACGGATATTAGAAACAAAGATTTGTTAATCAACGTAACACAAATTTGTATTATAGTGAATTATAGTTTGATCTATATTTAAATTTAGTAAGCAAAGTTGTATTTTAGTCGTTTAAAACTCTAAATAAATATGGAAGCGATATGGGTTTCCTTCAAGCTATTACGTTAAAATAGTTAAGATAATGAACGCGTCATAGCCAGAAATTATCGCCAACATCGTTGAGTGTTAATATCAAGAGAACAATGAATGTTGATGGGCGCGCTTTGTCACCAAAAGAGGGACTGACTTCTCTTCCTGCTCAAGGCGACCCAACGCACACATCTTCTACCACTTTCATGAAACGTGCGAAGCAATATCGGTTGCGGCCACTCGACGTCACTTCCGACTGCTGCTCCGGTATTCAAGACCTTAACAGCGATCACAACTATACTGTCAACAGCAATGCCGACGGATCGTGTTTCATAGGCGATATAAATTTATAAAACTACTCTGGCAGACAAACTATACATGTATTGGATTTGTAGTTTTCGGTGTTTTATACAAATATGTGCTCAATGTTTATCAGGAATAATTTTCACTTTGAGAAACATCAAATTGAAAAATGCTATCAAATATTTCATGATAACAAAATAAAAAGGGTAGAATTTTTCTAATGAGAGATTGAATATAACTGCATTTTTAAATTGACACTATATAGTAAACATTATAGTACGAAGGTTTTCTAAAAGAATAAGAGCTAAGGAAGAGTAATATATTTTATAAAGTCACGTCAAGGGAGAGTGTTACATTTTTATATTCTGCGCTTGTTCTTTTGTGGTAGAAGTGCATATATTTCATGGTGGCTCACTCTTTAGTTGCGTTTTCAGCGTCCTAAGCTCATTTACAAGTTTCTAGAGCTTTTGTCTTGAGTCCACAGCAGATGCGAACGCGTGTGCCTCCCACTCCAGTCTGCACACAACCATCGTCAGCATCGTCGATCTCAATATGTACGGATGTACATCGTGAGCGATTACTTAATATTCACGATCGATGCTATTGAGATACGGCTAAATATTACCGACGGAAAAGTAGATTTGTATGGCACTTTTAAAATACGTGTTTTGAATAAACGATTCAAATAATCATAATATAACAATTCAATAATACAATTTTTTTTCAATGTTCTAATTATATTATTCATCTTTATTAAATTGCATTTGAAGTTTTATCCTGTTGCGTCTTCATTATTTACAACGCAAGAAGAAATTTGATGTATAAGATGAAATTTGATTACGAAGAGATATTCTAATTTGCTAATGAAGTGTTCTTCAAATTGAATTTACTAATATCTAAAATTATTATTATTAAAAATATATTTAATAAATTACTAAAACCTACTTAAATAATAATTTATTTCATTAAAAAATTGAAACAAAACAAATTGTTAGGGCTTATTACAAAAAAAAAAAAAAAATATATATATATATATATATATATATATATATATATATATATATATTTGGCTACATTTTTCAGTGTTACAACTACCTTAACTGGTAATGTTATTTCCACCCTGGTAGATTTAGATTTATTTTCTATTTGATTTATAAGTTTTGTTTTTTTAATGTATTGATATCGGTCTTAATATATTTTAATTATTTATCTCAGTATCGCGGCAGAAATCCAATACGCAATATTCACTTAATACGTTTCCTATCAAAGACATCATTGATGTGCCTGCATTACTTCTTAATTAAATCGATATCTAATTAAATGTTCGGAGACTTGATATACGCCTTAATAAGAATTCTATATTAATATATAGAAAGGATCATGGACATAGACCAGACAAGAAGCTGGTAAATTGTAAATAAATATACGAAAATCGAATAAAATCGTATTCGTGTCAAATCTAAAGAAATCTATTTGGATTACAGGACAGTAGGCACTGCATCTCTTCGTGACGGTAGCGCTGAAAGTTGGATTAAATATATTTCTCGCAATGCCAAAGACGTGCCTCAGAATATTAGTTCGGAAATTCACCAACCTAGTTCAATATGCGATTTATAGGTATGTGGAAAATTATTTTATTTCCCTATTTTAAATGTTATATTTAACAACTAGGAGACAATATATATAAATATATATATATATATATATATATATATATATATATATATATTTATTTATATATATAGGATAACTTTGAGAAAATGCATTGCTTAATTTACGTTTGGTTTTATTAATAAAGCAGAATTACTTACAGGTAATAGATTGAACCACTCAACATCACTTACACTGAACTGATTTTATTGGCTTTGTATAAATGACAAGATATGTGTATTTGAATTTTACCATATGTTTATATATATATATATATATATATATATATATATATATATATATATATATATATATATATATATATATATATATATATATATATATATATCTAAAGCAGCGTCGATCTCATGGTTTGCTTTTTCTAACTTATACATATATATATATATATATATATATATATATATATATATTTATATATATATATATATATATATATATATATATATATATATAAAGTAATCAATCTCTTCCGGCTTAAATATTTTTTTCAAAAATAGAATAAATATAAAGCAAGTTTCACAAAATACAAATATACTCATGCATGTTTTAAAATTTCTTTCCCTTTAGTTACAGAAAGGTCTACGAAAATTCAATTGGATTTGTGTAAAATCCAGAAGATATAAACACAAATTAAACATTTACAAATGTTCCTTCAAGCATTTAATCTTAATTTGGCGGTTATCCCTACGTTGTAATTACGTTTTTCGTTCGGTAAGTTTCTACACTTCACACCAACGGCCGCGGTACACCTGCTGTTCGAATCACAGAGTTTTCATGTAATTCAACAGGTTGCACACTCAAGTTTATTTATTATTTAAGGAGTGGATTTCATGCACACAGATTCACAACACGTTTTTTGGTGGAGGCGAAATATAGTTGCAGTAGTAAATGACATTTATTGATAAATTTCATTTCTAATAAGAAGTCAATTAATTGACTTCTTCATTATAAATGATAATCAAATTAATTTAAAAAAATTATAAATTATAAACATTATTATTTTACTAGTAATAATATTTAATAATATTTTTTGAATAATTAAATTTTTGATTATATGCTTAGATAATACATGCATTATTTATATCTCACCCAAATATTTTCATATTTGTATGCACTGAATTCAGGAACTGCACAGACACCACAGTAAAGAAACCGGCAGGATGCGATAAAAATAGCGCGAACACGTCTCAACGGTTGGCGTATCAACGTGAAAAGTGACTCACGGATTCCGGAATGAGTCCAGGAATGGATGCTTCCGGAGTTTGTCGGCTAGTTACGTGGCGCTCCGAGATATTTTATAACTTGACTTTTTTTAATAAGCGGAGATAACTTGATATTATATTTAAAAAAAAATTGTTTTACGTGGTCAGAATTTAGTCTGTTAATCGATTACAACAGCAAAATGCGTACAGATAAAAATGATTGAATATTCAAATAAGCAATACAATATATATTTTTACTATTGAAATTACTATGAAATTTATTGGATATTGCTAATTAGCTAAAATTATAATTAAATATTTATTCTTGTTTTTTAATCTTAATTTTATATTTGTATACATTTTTCCTGATGTAAAGTTAATTGGTGTAAATGGAGAGAAATACATAATACGATTCTTATTATATCAAAGTTAAGATATACAGCATTAGAAACTGGTGCGGCTTCCGCTCACCCGTCCGTCTGTCTTTCGTCCGTCCGTATGTCTGTCTATCAAATGATGAGTATTGTGAACGAGAGTCAATAACATCCCTATCTACCATACCAGATGCTGGGAGTTATTGATCGATGGACAACACATTCGAATGAGGTTGATTTAACGGCTGTATTGTTGTCTTCGCATTTTGTCCTATTTTCTTATTTTTACCAGAACTAATAATCTTTTTGCAAACATTCATATATATTTTTTGGAATGTTCAGGATAACATAAAAAAAATTAATTCCATCTATTATTTCGTATTTGCGAAAGCATATATCAGCATCGTAGCTTCTGTAATTTGTCCAAAATTAGTCTCGTAACTTATGAATAAAACTGTAATTGTTGATGACAAATCAAAATAATATTTAATAAATTCTTTGTTGAATTATGGAGATAGTACAAATTTTGAAAAAAAAAATTATTATTTGGAAGCGAATATTATGTTGAAGAAGCATATTTGTGAAATATATGTAAGACACAAAGTGACTAGGAACTACTGATTTATGAGCACTCATATAATTTACAAGTCAATCTTCCATTAAACAAATAAAATTGAACATCAGACCAAATAATGTGCAGCACATTGAACGCTCACCGAGTTCATTATCTTTGTGGGGCGAGGTACTCTAATAAAAAGCCTGGTCGAACCAAATGAAGCCACGCGTCACCAGTATTTAGTATATATCTACTCTACGATATATAGAGAGCATCATGTAGAACAGACTAGCCTACAATGTAAAAAAGTGAGCGTGGAGACTGCGTTGCCATGAGGGGTGTTTCGAAGTATATTACAGTTTGAGTTTCAGATACACGTCATTGAGTCTACAGAACGGGGAGAGATAGTCCTTGTTGTTGTGAGACCGCGACCTACTGATTTTACACTACGTAATATACAATCCTCCCTCTCTTTTCGCCTCTAAACTTTCTGTCAGACCAAGCGAAACATAGAAGGGTGAGATCTTGCCACCCTTGTCATGTATCATGTTTGAAATATTTTACTGATACAGCGATATTAGTTATAAAGTAATTGTATCACGTCTATACATTTCCAACCTCTTTTACAACTAGAATGATTCAAATACGCTCTTGGATTGAAATTATTGTTTTAATTTGAAAACATTTTCAAATATAGAATCAAAAAAATATTATCAGATTTTTTTTTGTATCAAAAACAGATTCTGAAAAGATACCAGTATTACATTTATGAATGCAGTTTGGTTTTACTGAAAAGTATCACAATTTTGTCTGATATCCTTAGTAATCCTTTTATTGTGGCACATATCCTGGAATCCGCGCTATTGTTAGATGGTGCTGGATGCCCCGGAAATGAGACAGAATCCAATGACGAAATAAAGATGGACTGAGCTCAGATTTTTTTTTTTTTTGGTAACAAAAAGAAACAGGGATACACATTGTGCGACCCTTCATCTTCTGAATGAATGGGATGATCTTTAAAGAAAGGGGATCAAACAAGAAAAGATTTTATCAAGGTAGCAACAAAACAGTGAATTCAGTTTAAATGAACCATTATCGGAGTTTTGATCTATTTGAACTATTTCTTCTGATTTTAGGGATGGTTGGATAACATATCTTTATTTCATAATCGTTTTGTTATATAATTAAAAGCATTAAAGTAATTGAATCTGCAGATATTGTAGTTTTTTTTATGTTTTTCGTACTGTTTTTGTATTGGAGGTTTAATAGAACGTAGGCACAGGTCTTTTGTGTTTGTTTATGTGAAACCACAACAAAACATATTCAGTTGCTTTGTTGTGTGGTATCACTTACAGTAGATTAAAATTTCAACCAGTACCACCAAGCACAACAAAATCAATAATGTATAAAAATTTTCATAAAATTACATCCGCAGACATAGGGAATAGATTTTAAAATCAACTTTTGCTAAATACTCGAGAAAATTTTCAATTTTGCTTATAATTATATTTGAAACTACTTACTTTGGGTAGCCTAGTAAATTAAATAGCAGACAGAAAAATAAATCTCCTAGTGACCTATGCACTCGTCTAAGTAGTGTAACTTAATAAGCGATACGAGCGAGCTTCAATTTGTGTAATTTTTTCATTTGCATCTCGTTTAAAGTTTATTAAAAGTCAGTTGCTACATCTACTTAATAAGCAAGAAAAATATCAGAATCACAATTATATAAAAACCAGCGAATCTAAAATAAATATGAAATGATCGCATTTTTTCATTTGATTCCTTAAAAACCAATTAACTATTTTTTTTCTTTTGCATAAAACTTCTATAAATACCTTTTTTATCATTGCGTTGGCCAGTCGGCGTATTTTCAGATTGTCTGCTTAAAATTCCATTTATTCATTGCTGCTTTTTAATTATCTCCAGCACCCGGTCTCTCCCTTTAGGCTATGTATTCAAATAATTGAAGTCAGTAAAAGTTGAACGCATACCGTCGGGGTCCAATGAAAGTTATCAGGCAGTCACACCGTTTAACGTTTTAACTGGCGTGTCGAGATAATGTGACAGGAAATGGATAGAATTGTCCTAGGAAATGGTACCGTGAATAAGATCGCCAAAAGAGATACGCTTCTTTAACGAACGCGCCGAAAGGATATTACTGCGAATGAACCTTATACAGTTACGATCACATTGCGATAGAGTGTTTTAGGGTTGGTAATTGAATATATCTAATTATACTGAATAATAAAAAGATTTGCTAAATAAAAGTATTATTCCCAAATTGTTCTCTTCTGATTAAGATAGTTAAGATATATTTAATAAATTTATCTTAGATCATTTTATATTTATGGTTGTATATATAAAGTTATTGGTGTAGTGATTGTGTTTAGAAAAAAACATTGCTTTAAAAAGTAAAACTTGGTTAAGCGGTTTTCTTATTGTCATATCTGAAGCTTCCTTTAGCGGCATTTAATGAAATTGTACGTAGAATTGTAAATCAGAATCTTCCCCCACAGTGTTGGTAAGTGAGGAATAGGGTAGTCGTCCGCGTCCAGCCATGCGAAACCCAATGCTAAAGCATTTCCGGTTTCCGCTTGCTCGACTGTGACGCATCACATAAATCGTAAAATCGAAAATGTTATCCCATATCACACAAGAATATTTTTATTTTATTTTACTTCTACTATGTCGGAAAATAAAACGGTATCACTTTTATTCTAATAGTGGATAAAATAAAACCGTTCTACATAGTGAATGTTTCTCGTTTGTACTGAGTGATTTGAAATCTCTGCAACCCTTAAAAGCCACGCGATTTCCATGTTCATGCTCGACGAACAATACTCCGTTTCTATTGCAATTCAATGCAAATTGCTTGCCGAATGGTACAGTTGCGCTATGTTTGAGTTCTGCTTCAGTTCAATCTAGTTTGCTAAATGGAACACTGAAAATTACTAAAATCTTTTAGCCGACATTTCAATAATTATTCTCGTTTACCTTCAAGATTCAAGATTTCGGGCTTCAGTAAATATATGCATTTGAAAGAGCATTTAAACATTATATATTAAATTTTCTTTTTGACATATGAAGATATGCTTTGAATTATGTATAAATTTATATAGCAAAAGGAACGATGTTTGTATCTGCAGAGTAAATTTCATATGATGCTATTATTAGATTGTCGTAAATTACATAACGAGATTTGACCGGTGAGGGGACCGACATTTGATTCAATTTTCTACAGTAAATTCATTTTGACTCTTCCAGACAATTAGGCGCAGATGACGTGAACTGCCAATCAAATTGTAAAGCACTTTCAGTAACTTTCACTATCAATTTAATATTATAAATATAAGATTTTGCTTTTAGCAAAAACCACCAATTCTCCTCAGATTTCATGATTTAGTTGAATAAATAAATTTCAGGATACTTTATGACTTGTAGCACAAGAAATATTGACCACTTTAAAATTCGAAACACGTTATAAATTTCGTTAAGTGTACTGTTACATTAGGTTGCAGAGTAGGACAACCACTGGAAAAAGACATCGAAATGCACTTCTTGCGTTCCATGGTTGACGTTTGCTTTTGGGCACAAAAGAAAGCGGTTTTCTTAGAAAACCCGTCTAAAAGCCGGAGGGGATTTTTATAGAAAACAAATGTGGTAGTGGTGTGTGGTCAGTCACTCCATATCCAAGGGAAGGGAATGAGTCAGGTCAGGGCCTGCAACCCGAGAAGTTCTTGACTTTTCATCAATCTCAACTCAGATTGCGTTTCCATTAGCAACGATTATTTATCACGAAATAAATGGTTAACATTTATTTAGCTTTCATTTCAAGGATGTGATTTACTCTTGATATTGTATATAACTTAATGAATATGATGAAATTATTTTATCGGAACCAAAGCATGTTATTTCTTCGCAAAACTTATCTACTATAAATATATATATATATATATTATAAACTAATATCTTTATTAGACGACTGTGCTATCACTGATATAATACAAAAATATTGAAATGCATAAGAAAGAAACCGATGGTTCTGTATAAAAAGAATCGGTTCGGTTCCAAACCTGGTCTATGGCAACCAGTGTAGTATGTATGTTGAATTATACCGTTCAGTGTATTTTGCTTTGATGTCGGATTAAACTCAATGTGAAAGACCGAATGAATGCAGTCCGAAATCCACAGTATCCAGTACCCAGATGATTAACAGTAGTAGCGGACAACTGTTCAAATATGTTCCAAAGCCAATATTACAAATATACGAACATGACCATGTAATCATTTGTACAGTTACCCAAATATGATTGATATTAAAATAACAAATCAAAACGGATGATATTTACAAATATGTTTTCCTACTGAACCCGACTCATTATTAATGAAAATTACTTATGGGAAATTCAAGTTTAATTTTAAAACGTTTTTATTTTAAATATAATAAGGAAGAAACGCCATTTCAGCAGAATATTACGTGCTCTTAGAAAACGTAAAATAATTTCATCAATATTAAATTGATTCTTCGAGATACAGCGACATACGAAATCAGAATACAATCCAGTGATGAGAAATACATAAAAATATCGCTGAGTTAAAGAGCTATTCGCATAGATATAATACGTTCTTGGTAGGGGAACATGGTGGTATCATACTCTACAGAGGTGGGCTTAACTGATTTCCCAGAGGACGTCTCGGTCGCGGGTTGGCTTCAATGGGCCAGACCTACATCTGTGTCACGCTTCAATGGCCACGGAAAGGCAATGCTCATTCTCTGAATGCTTGGAACCAAGGAAGAGGATCACCCATATACTGATGGATTATACCACCAAATACTACTCCTACCAAATAATGATCGACAGCCGAATGATAGCAAATTTAACTGTATTTTCAAAAAAGGTTTAATCGAAAATTTAAACAATCCTTAAATATCTCTAGCCACAACTACATTAGTGTACTTAATCTTCATTAAAACGATTTGCTGGCTACTGCTTTCCAAAAGAGTCGAGTAGAAGAGTGATCTAGCAAGGGTGGGAGATTCCGATGGATATATTAAGGAACCGTTATGAACTCAGTTTTGTTTGCATTAGAGATGGATTTCGCTATATAGCAGCGTGTTTACGTCTCAAATATTTGTCAGCTGTAGGCGTTAGACAGTAATATCGAAGCCCTTGGTTCAAAGCTCGCTATGTGATCTTGTTTTCCAAACACAGTGGCATGACGAGCGTATCAGGATTCGACATTTTATATTACTTTAATGGTGCAGTTTGTATTTACGGAAGCTTTACACTTGCACAAAAAAAAAACCAAAATTTAATCAAATTCATGCGCTAATATAGATTTCTTAGAGTTTGAGTAAAAATTAAGCTGGCATTTAGCGACAATGGTAAAATTTTAAGTGATCAATAAATTAAGTCACAGAATTAGTAGAGGGATAGAATTATTTAGATGAATATTGAATAACTAAGAACATATTATGAATCAGCTCAAAAATGTATGATAGTTAAAAATTATTTATTGAAAAAATGCAATACTAGCTGTAATCACTTTTGCAATATTATAATGTCGACAATGTTTGATTAAGCATCTCGCTGAAATTATTGCCGCTGAAATAACGTGCACGGATAACCAGGCATGAAGTGCCGACGTTAGTCAGAACATCTAATGAAGACTGATGAATGTCGCTCGGGAACTTTGTCACTTGCTGTCATGGAGCGAGCATCACTTAAATAAATCAGCAAAGAAAAATCGCACAATATTGATCAAGATTATAAATGACACCATTTCCACAATTGTTCTATATCACCGTTTATATATATAATAAAATTGTTTTGCAGTCGTACAATATAGATCGGAAAAAAATATATTGAATATTTGAAATCGTTAGAAGCACGTTCAAATGTTAAAGCAGAGAAATATTCACTATATATACAGTAAACAACGAGTTTTATGAAGTTTTATTTTTATATCTTTGTTTGATAAAAAAATTTGCTGTATTTGTCTAGATGCTCAAACAATTTTGGTAGTTAAACCTTATTTCGTGCTTTTATGCGATGAAGAGAGATTTACTACTCAAAACATGATTTTGACGTCAAACTCTATTTGCAATCATTGTCAGAAAAAAATTATAAAATGATCTTAATATACGCAACCATCATATTAATATAAAAAAAGTTTTTATATTTTTATTCATAGTTTTAGTAAAATATTTTTCTGAGAGAGTAAACATAAAATTGAAAACATATTTTGTTATGTGAAACACCAATAAAGGATAATAATTGCGTAAAATAAATGTTAAAATTATAAATCTGATACTGATATACTGTATGTAGGATACATATTGTTCCAGGTCATCTCTGTGGTTGACACATATCAATTCCACATGTGTATTATGTATGCGTTACTAGCTAACCATGCATTGTTATTTATACCCACAGGTTTATCATGAATTTATGTCAGTAAATTACATTGACCGGATATGTTTACATCATGTGCATGCATGCTTGTTGGTACTATGCAGACTAACACTGAAAGCTGGTGTTTGGTGGAAAATTAAATTACATTCAATACAGTGTTTGCATCAAGGGGTTTCAACCTCAGATCGACGACGAAACGACGAAATATACAGCATGGGGATGCTTGTGCTAAATGGACTTATGGGAGGGTAATGAAATTGATTTCCTAACAACGAGAGAACAGCAAAGCAACGTATACTCACGACGAAGCCCTGCATCAACAACCACTCATTTTTTATAATGCTCGGCGTTCTAGGAATATGAACTGCACTGGGTAAATTTAATTTCCTACGCTTCCAGAGTTCCTCTCTTGTGCTATATACAAATATATTGGTTTTGCTTCTGGAAAGTTTAAATTTCAACTCTGTACAAACACGAAATAGCGTTTAATTACTTTTCTTTAGTTTGTTTTGGATCTTTTGTTTTAAAGGAAACCCACTACTTCAGTCATGTGTATTGCTTTGTTTTGAAGAGGTCAGAATTGATTTGATTTTTAATTAGATTTTATTATGTTTTAATACATTATTCTTCTTGATAGATTTTTTTTTAAATTGTACTTGTTTGTTAAATATGAACTTATCAAACTACTTAATTTTATTACAGAAGTAAAAATTTACTAAAATTGTTATTTGTATTGTCATTTTATTTCTATCGTTCCTCCACAGAATCAGTCGATATGCATAAAAAACATATAAAACCAATTAATGGTATTGTTAACATATTACAGCGTAGAAATAACATATCAAGCTGCTTGGAAACTAACCGAACCAATTGAATGCAATTGTGAGTAAAAACAGATTTCTATAAATGCTATCTTTATTTACATTTTGTTCTATTTTAATTTCATATTACTTAGTTACTCTCCTTCGGCAAGGTTATCCTCCCAAATAATTAAATCAATACTACATGCATAATCGGAATATTATTCAAGAGCTTATAAACCTAAGATATCGATAATCTACGGTATTATATTCATTTATTGTTCAGTACTCCACGTGCAAGTTAATAAATCTGCGAACATCAACGAACACATAAACAGCCGAATATACAACTGCTATTGTGTTTGTATCGTCCGAGAGGGCTCTTCAAGCTGCTCTCAACAAGAAAATCTCCTATATTACGGGGCTGATTTCGCAGCAAATCCTCCCGAATAAATCCGGCGCGCCACTATTCTCCACGTTTCCCTTCATGCACTCTACACCACTACATTGGTTCCAGTCCAATAATTTCATGTGCACTGGGATACACGAGTTGCCAAGGTGATAGAAGCCTTCGAACATTTTATTACTTTAAGCTAAGCGTTTTAAACCGATAAAGTACAGGGTTACATGTTTGCATGTTTACTGTAATTCTAATCAGATTTGATTCAATCAATATTGATACCAGACAATATATGTTTGTTATACTAAAAGTTTCATAGAACCTTTTAATATTACATCTATTTATAGTCCTTTTCTTTTGAGAATTTCTACTTTGATATAACTTAAATTGTACATTATTAGTTTTCATATGCAGTCAAAGTTTGCTAACAATATTTTGTCTACGATATTTGTACAACAAAATTCTATTGGAAAACTGAGACGAGTAAACATAATATATCTAGTAGAAACCCATGGTAACAGCCTCTACATATGCAATATAGGGAGCTTTTACATCCCACTCTCTTTTTATTTCGTTTCCTCTCCACCCTTATATCCTCAATCGACTCATGGGTATATCTACACAACTCATACTCCTTTCATCATTAGTGGACTGTGAAAAGCTGACAACAGAAGATCAGAAAGAAAAAAAGTTCCAACTAAATGATGTTTTGTACATGCCAAAAGTAATCCGGATTGCTGAATGACGTTACGGTCCCTCTCTGCGCTTTCCATGTTGACAGCTCAAATAACGGCGGATTTGAAACGAGTGACAACGATAAAGCTAGTCAGTTTGAAACGTAAAATATATGATTCATGTACTATCTTAGAAGAATTGCGCCAAATTAACGTAGTGCGATATAATAGATTATATTGTACATACTACTGACGATGGTGACTTGGTCACCAAAATGTGCATATATAATTAATAATAAAACTTAGTGAAGTAAATAATTACAGTTTATTATTTATTATAATAGATTTATTTTTTCTAAGTAATTTATGGAGCAAATAAACAGCTTATCTAATCATAATGCCCGGTTTAATGACAGATTTGTTATTCCATTAATTTTACCGCCAGAGTTTTGTTAATTTCGTTCGCGAATAGAGATCAAATCCAATTAATCCAAATTTATCGAAACAATTTCAAATCAAATAACACTCAGCCTAGTACTATTCGAATATGACTTAGACTAAGCTCATAATATCAGAACTAAATTAAGTTTAAATTTATACTCGCGTAACCTTTTGGTGGAGTTATCTAGATGCAACGATGCTCAGAAACCATTCGGATCGAAGCTGGAAATAGTTTTTATGGTTATAAGAAATTCGGCGCCGCATATCTGTGGGACTTTATTGTGTTTGAACGGCGCCACCGAAATGCGGCGTCTGCCAGGCGTCTCCGTGGCGTCTCAACGAGACATACGGACGCTCGATACTCATCCTCGGTCTAGCAAATGAAATGAAAACTTTTCTTATTTTACTTTATCCGCATCATAACAAAAAAATATATATGTATTATTAAATTTATGTCGACCATGGTAGATCTTGTTTCGGTATAATATTTTATGTAAGGTAGTAGGGTTTGCTATTAGTGAAAGTCTCGTTGATAAGATTTCAAATCACGTCCACAAAATGTAGAAACTTTAAAGATATAAACTCAGTAACGGGATTTAGTTAAATGAATGGCGTTCTTTTCGTTTTCGGTTGTCATGAGTGTCAAAACGTGGAAATCTGAGCTACCCCGTGCGCAGTGTAACGAACGGCATACCAAGTGTTTTATACTTCATATTACAAAACCCTTCGCAGCCCCTTCTTCTTTATCAGCGCTAAACTTGGTTTCAGCCGTACTTGTGGCCAAGTACAGAGAAACTGTTTGAAATATGACACCCAGTCTGCAGCGGCAGCATGCGCAAGCTTTTGGTCCCGTATTAATTAGAACCACATCAATACAAGTAAACGTATGTAGATACGGTTTCTTCATTCATGGAGAGGAGATTGCTTTCGTGCAATATTAATTACCTTCGTTTTAATATACTATCTAATATACTATCAGTATATTAAAACAGTCATGACATCAAATAAATGTTGACAATTGTGTTGGGTAATGATTAAAATTTTCGGATTGTATATTGTGTTTTCCTTTTTGTAACGGACGTTAATTACGATAGTCAGTTGTTTTAAGGGGGAGTACATGTCGTAGGACAAGTTGACAATAGTGTGCTTTGCCGAGGATTCATGAAATTTGCGCGCTTGTCCATTACTTTGGTTGCTCAATCTCTTAATCAGACCATTAGCGTCTGCAGACTGTGCAAGCAACCAAGACAAAGCCCATTACGGTATTAGCAATTCTCTCCGCTTTTCCCCACATCGCTTGCCTGCTTGCTTGCTATGCTGCATCAGGCTTCTGTCCTCACCAACCGCTGGTCTACTCAACATTATCAACTTCTCGCTAGATGGCATAAAGCGCAGTATGATATTAATTCTGTTTGAATATATTACAACATGAATATTTTATGTGCAGTCACTTGAAGTTTTGCTCATTTTTTAACCATCATCCCACCACAATTTATGTCTACGGTCCTATCAGCCACCATTAACATTAAAATTACACTTGCTTCATAATATATACGATGGTTTTTCTTTCTTCTGCTATTTCAGTTTTAAAATAAAAATTAATATAAATTTTATTTCATTGCTTTACAAAAATTACATTTTTTTTACGGTCGATAGGATAATATTTTCTTTTAACGCCATGCAGTTATTAGAATAAAAATAAATAGAAAGGATATTATATTGACTAACAAATTTTAAATCGCGATAAATAAAATGCCCATGAAACCTTTTTTTGTTAAACTATTTAATTTTGTTCAAATAAAAGCTGTTTTGTGTAAATTGAAATGAATCTGATGTTGGCAGTTAAATTGCTGACAGTTGCGTAGTACCGAGTACATTGTTTAATCGCGGAACATTTACTTAATTGAAACGTGTCCGGGGTTTAGATCCAGCTGCGGGAACAATTATCGCAAGTGTTAACAGAAGATAATGTATTCATTTGGAGTGTGGTGTTCCCTTCACGCTTCTAACCCTTCGTCTAGGGTTCTTCACCCTCACGCACCACATAACTCCAACCAAACGTTTTACGTGCACATACATTGGCCGTGGTGGCATATCACTTAACTAATTCGTGGTCCTCGGTTTATTTAGTAAAATCATAAAAATGAAATTTTTTTACCAAACTTTATGTTTGATCCTAATTATTCCTATTGATTAAAAAAATTATTTTTAAAGGAACCATCAGTACATCGATTTTTTAAATTCTTATTCAGTCTTGATAATTGTTTTCAACATAATTGAAAACAAAGTATCTTAAAATTTTTCGATTTTTAAAAATTATTCCGAAAATTTTTGTTTATTAACATAAAATTTATTTTTTAAATTCCGCAATAAAATTAGCCATAATAGATGAAAAAGTATGCTGTAATTTGACTGTATTCGATTTTTCTACACTGGCATACTTGTAATGCCACGCACGTTTCCAGACGTCGTCCTTATGTGCAACTAATACAAGGTTCATTTCGAAATTTGGTCACGTGGTGCATTCCATCCCTATTGCACATCCCCACTTAGGCTAGGAATTGCTATCTAGATCACCCACTTATACGGCGCTAGACCACCTCATAACAACCCACATTTACTCCGTCAAATATAAATTGTTGTCAATTGATGTACTTCTGTTCACTTTGCTAAGTTATTTGCTGTTGGAATTCTTCAGGCATAATTTTTTTTTTTTTACTAATCTTTTATATGAATATGATAGTCAAATCTTAATTTGCAATTTATAAATATTATTAATAAATGGTATTACTCCAATAAAATAAAAAAACTAATATCAATATGCAATCAAAATCATTTATTTTCGTAAAGGAAAAAAAGCAATAAATATCTTAAATTAAACATTAGTCCTGAATGTAAATAACAAACCCCATGTAGCAAACTACCGTTGTCAGTTAATGCATTGTCCACCCATTGTCGTGTCTTCGCATAATGTGTATGTATTTTCAAAACGTAGTATCACTGCGTGATACGTTTATTACACAGTTTTACCAACATTTAGACGGCGGCGATATTTATCAGGAAGATATTATTGATGTAATCCATTAGGAAATATTGTCACGATAATGAAATTAAAGCTATGACACGCAATTTGCTTTCGATCGCATAATATTTAGTTTTGTCTATTTGCAGCAATAACGAGCAACTTTATTCCAGCAAAAGATTTATGTTTTTTATTTATTTATATCATATTCATCCTGTTCCAAAACTACTGGTTTCTGCGTGAAATAAAATATAAAATATTAAATTTATAAAAATAAAATAGGTGAACATATCTAGGTATATTATAATTGAAAAAAATATAATCTACCTCTGGTTATCTCATACAAAAATTAGTTGAATTATTTGCTGTATTTGTTGTATTGATTTTTCGAAATATCCAATATTATAATATTGTGTATTAAAAGCGATACAAACAAAATACACAAACAGTATTATCAGGAAGTACTCTTGCTATCAATAGGAAATGTTGATATTGTAATCCCTTCATTTGCTATCATCTGTACTTGTGGCCAAGTACAGAGAAACTGTTTGAAATATGACACCCAACTTGCGACGGCAGCATGCGCACCGTTTTTAATTATAATTAAATTTAAATTCTATATAGCAGTTTATATAAATGTATGAATCAGTGCATTCTAAACAGTGATGAAACTTGTGGTAACTGTTTACTGTTGCGTCGGATATCCAGAAACTGTCCCATAGGGAATTGTTGGAATTAAATCACGGAGAACGAAATTCAAGCGAAGATACTAAGGTATGCGCAGAGGCGTATTTTGAAATTTAAACCATATAAAGCATGAAATGTTCCGATTTTAATAGCATTTTAAATATATGCACATTATTCACGAAACCCGAATTATTTACTTGCATGTCTCATATCATCAGTTTTTTTTTATTTTTCAATAAATGTGACTAATATTTAATGTTAATTATCAGAAGCAATAATTACATAAAATATGCATTTATTTCAGTAAACGTCAAGTCAATACATCATTAATATAAGATAATAATTCATCGATGCATGGTAATAATTGACTATAATATATGCAACGCTGACATCAATTAAATGTCATAAAAATGTTATGTGTAGGTGTCTTTATTATATTCGATATTGCAGCATTTTTAAATTAATTATAAATAATAATAATTAGCTGACCTTTTTCGAAGGTCAATCTAAGCAACAAGTCATAATCTGTGTCTTTACAATATTGTCAATAAATTTGCCAATTTTTGGATTAATAATGACAAATTTTAAAAAGTCTGTAAAATATTTGAAATTTAAAGATATAACCTTATTTTCTGTTGCAATTAATGCACATACAAATTTGAGACGCACCCAAAGTAAAAAATTTATAAATCCGTTACCATCCAATTACAAAAAGTTGGAAGAATTTTGTTCGACATACAATAGAAATTTGATTATAATTAGTATTATTCTTGATATATTTTTATTGTAAGATAATTCAAAATATAAATTTAAATAAATAAATAAACATAACTGATGCTAAACGTAAATCATTGGTCTCTGCAGAAAAGTAATACACGTCATTTGTCCTACACAATCTGCATAACCGGATGTACATATTTTCCTGCAATCATAATATAGTAATATGAACGCTCTAAAGTTTATAGTATACTATGATTTGAATAAATTCACGAACATCTCAGAATTATATTATTTCTACGCCAAAAAAACAATTGTCTGCAGAAAGGAGAATTTTTATGATTCTCGTATAAATTTGAGATGCCATATTATTTGTGAAGATTGTTAGCTATATTTGGACCAATTTTATTTTAATATGAAGTAAGCGACAGTTGTGATTTTATTTCAGAGTACTTTGTATCGCCTTTTCAAGGGTTTCAAGAATTATGTGCTTGGCGTTATAGGGGAACTTGCTAGCCTGTTAGCTAGTAACGATGACATATAAGAAAGATAAAGTACTGTGCTTTGTATAATCGCAGAATGACAAAACGGCATTTTTTATTTATTACTCTTTTTTCATGCTAGTGCAACAAATAAGTTAACAGATATCAGTTATCATAGATTTTGTTACTATTACAAAGTATAGTTAACTTCTGCTAAACCAATTATTACTTTAACGATTTATAGCTCGTCGTACGCAGTACTGAATATTGAACATATTTTTAACAAATAGTTCTTTTTTTATCGATCTGACTCGAAAAATATCGATCTAAATTTATAAATTTTGAATGATTGTTTTTTCTAACTTTCAAAATACATGTATGAAATACATAAAGTAGTATTGGTCATATCTAAATATTGTTAGTACTTCTTTCATTTTTATTAAAATAATTATTAATTTGTTTTATTTTTAACATACATCATAAATAATTTAAATATGCATAGTTTTCTTTATTTAATATAATAATATAATAAAGTGAATTATCCAGTATCAATTTCTTTTCTTGAATATGTCTGTTCCCTAATACAATATTTGGTATCGGCCAAATCAGTCTAGTTATTGTCAGGGAACGAATGTAGAAATATCATAAATCCTGGATTATGTCTTGTGTTATCAGGAAAACCCAGTGAGCAGTAAAGAGGGATAAGGCTTACTTGTGCGCGCTCACTAACCACGCTTATATCAACTGCCTGGGTTCGTTTTATTACCCGACGACATTTATATCAATTTGGTCCGATTTTTTGTACTAAACAAATAGAAAAGAAGCATCTACACAAGGGAGACGATGAAACTCACTACAACAGCATTTTGTTTTTCCTTTTTTTTAGCAATTGCTTCTATGCTAAAAGGATATTTCCAGTATAAGATATTATATATTTTTTATTACACAAAAACTAAACTTATTTCAGTTGATCTGAGTTTTTCTTGCTTATGTTTAATATTACCAGTAAAATATGTAAAGAATTGATATAAATACAGAAATTATGAACTATATCAAACTATGTATCTGTAGATGTGACCTCGTAATATGTTACTGATGTTAATGTGGTCATTAGATACCCAGGGTATTTATTACAGAACATAGATAATAGGGAGAAGGGCGAATTAATCACATAGAAGTGTAGAAGATATATGTTTTACATAAGCTTACCTAGATTAGCGAGTCATGCAGTAGCTACGGTATACTACTGTGCTTTCAATTCATTTCACATTCAATTCGCTTATGGCAATTTGTATATTTAACGATTAAAGTATAAATATAGCGAAAGACACTTACGTTTTCTCTTTGATACCACCAAGGGCCGAAAATCCAGGCATGGTAAGGCCTTAATCTGAATTCCGGCACCGTAGAATAACTACGATCAGGTGCCGATCCGTGAAGACATATCTCCTTTTCCAGTTTTAACTCTTCATGGTCTACAACAAAAAATACCACAAAAATGTAGCGAGTTTATTCTATTTAAATATAATGGTACTTACATATATGCATTATAAAACTCTGCTTTGAAAATGTCAAGTTTAAATACAAAATTCGTAATTTATTTATAATGAAATAGCATATTCCTTGAGTTTATTTTAATATGTCCATATATCCATTACAACCAAAATAAATTATATCTTATATAGTAATCACATTCAAATCTATTTCCATACTGGGGCAACATTTACGAGTTTATTCAATGGTATTTGGATCTCGTTTAAATCAATTTATTATAAAATTTGAAATATATAAGTTAAAAAATTATTTACCCGTGGTTGTGTGGTCGACCAGCAGCAGTAGCAGTTCAGAATACGTTTGCCGTAGCGATCCGGGATTCCGGCGCTAAGCATCGTTCCTCATGAAACGACGCGTCTCTGTAGCGACGTCTAGCGCCGTCGCCGACACAATCATTCTCATTGGCTGTTCGCTACAGTAGTATCACATCTAAGCTCACCCAAAACACAGTTGTGCTTGTACACGCGACCAATCACCACGCAACCCGGAATATAATGGGCGTGGCACCCGGAGTTGCCTTTACGTCGTTCTGTATTTATATCTACATATAAATATATATATATATATATATATATATATATATATATATATATATATATATATTGTTCCTGCCTCTCCTAAAAAATATTTAACTGGTAGCCAGCGGTGTCGGCCATTTTGAAGTCAGGCAAAATGTATCTATATATAAATATTGTTTTACTGATCTTATTAACTGATTGTGCCCAACACGAACGAGGATACAGCTACTTGGAAGAATTATACGGCTTAAAGAAAAAAACTTACACGTTCTAAACATATTTCATTATTCCGGTGCTCCACTAGAGCTCAGAAAATTGAAACAAATCTCTGCCTGGTACGCGACAAGAATTTAAATACATATGAAATTAAGCCAAACGACGAAGACATATATTGAACTATCGATAAATTTGTCTATGACTATTCACTTTTCCCGACCTAAATAATTGTAGTCACAAATTTCCAAGTTCAAGTTCTTGCTGACGCAAACTTTAAATTAAATTACGCAACTCTTCAAAAGCTTTTTATTTCAACTAATTCAATATTTAACAATCCATTTTAGAGTTAAATTGATATAAATATCGCAGGATTATATAATAAATGAATTTACGACAAGGTAACGTATAAAATCATTCGCACAGCTATTCGTGGTAATAAAAATATTATGAAATTGCTGATACTTTTAGAAACACACATCTACTGCCCGGAACTGATAAGCACATACAAAATTTTGAAACAGCAACTAAATAAATGATGGGTACGTTCAAATCCGAATAAATAAAACGGATACTAATATAATTTTCAATGGGTGAAAACTTGAGAATTATGTTGCCACATTTATTTGATATTACTCATAATACTAATAATAATAATAAAAGTTTTTGATAAATATTGCCCGGACAAAAGTCAAGGTTTTGAAGTCTTTTACATAGAATTTTTTTTATAAAACGATATTATTTATGATATGTTTTACCAAATAATGTTTTTTTTCTTAATCAATCAATACATCATTGACTGACAACTTAATTATATGTTTAAGATGAAAAAGTGATTGTCTACTAAAGACATTCCGATATGGTTAGATTGATAGTTAGCATGTAATCAAATGCGAATTTCATTGTATGGTAATATTTGCGATTTCATTATAGCAATAATGTGGGGAGCTTATCAACTTCTATACTGTACCTACATATTTCATACTTAAGAAACTCTGAAGTAGTTAAGAATATATAATATAAAGTATAGAAGTACATTGAAGAATAAATATGAAGAACATTCCAGGGCGCATTAGGAAATAAAACTATTTGTTATAAATACCTCTACATTATTTACGCATGCATAGATATCCTATAAATAAATTCTATTCAGTGAAATATATAGATTATGAATATTCATTGATGATAAAGATTAAATCGATTGACGATATAAAAGAACAGAGTTACGATTTTTGTAAAAATAATGAAAATAAGAAAAAATTGAAATCGCCGTTTTCTTGTAACCAAAAAAAATCCAATTATAATATCTGCGAAATATTAATATTTCTAATTTTTATTGCAACAATTTATGCTTTAAGTGCAAACATTTTTGAGTAATTACAAAAACTGAAAAATATGACTAACACTTCCAGTTTGATTTTTTTTTTTCAAAAATAGTAGGTTTTTTTACCAGGTATATTCAAATCGTTTGTTCAAATTTTATCATTTTACCTTTAACCCTTTAAGAGGTACAGCGCTCACTCGCACAAAAACACAAACAAACACAGATACATACAGACACACACAGGCATTATCAAAATTGTCAGACTTGATTCTTGAATCAAATCTGGTGAGGTGAAAAGGAATATTTCCATTAAAATCTGAAGATCTAATTTTTTCTTGATTTTTCGCACATAATCAGATAATAACGAATATTATTTTTGTTTTCGAATTATAGTCATTTCTACGAATATAATAATTTTTCATTTGATATTTATAAAAAATTATATGTGTTATTATAAATCAATGTTAAGATTAAGATAATGGGCGGCATTTTTCCCCAAATGTTATCTGGTCGTATGTGTGTCTGTGTCAGAGACCATAGACCAGTGACCTATTCCAGTACTAGTCACAGACTGACACGAGATAAATAATTGTAAGTGATATATTTATTATTAATTATTGGTCAATATATTTTTAAACAGTTGTATTAACTTGTTTAATAAGATTATTATTATTCATATTCAGCCTCTAGTGTATAAATACGTATCAGAGATTTTGTATCAAACACGTAGTATATTCAGCAGGATAAAATTATATTAATATTCAAACCAATCATATCAGCTTTTAGCTACGTATTTCATTGGTTGCAAATATTGCGTGGCCGGTAAATGCATTGGTAATCAATATTTTTAATACTAAAATTAATTACGTATTCCGTAATTTAGAATAACTATGACTTATTTCACAAAAGTTGAGTGATGTCACGCAGTATCGCTTTTAAATATTGACGCAGTGAAATTAATTTAAAACAATATTTCCACGAATTTCATATTGATTAAAATATATTTGCATACACAATCATGAGAAAACTAGTGTTGGTGTTGCATAGCGTTATATCACTTACGTGAATTAGAATTATCTTTCATTTTTGTCTCTGTTCAATTCGTAGAAATATTCATTTATTTAGGCAAGAAGCAGCTTTACATACAGCATTAAACAGGGTATACTTTCAGAAATTTTCATGTATTTATAGATAGAAGAGTTGTTTCAAAAATCAATGAATAAGATTTTTAATCTATTTACAATCAGTGGCTTATTTTATTATATCGATTTGGAGCATAATAGCTCAAACATTCCCCTAGCGTTAGTATAAAGTCATAATGTGACTTATCGGTGAAGAAGATTTCCACACGGTTACACCTAACTCCCGTTAACTCTTGGTTTACGCTGGGGTGTAAGTGATCACAGCAGTGGGTTTTCACTGATGACCGGACATTCCCGCGCACACGCGCGGTTGCTTTTCATGTCCTTGTGCTCAACATTTCACCAGCACCAAGCGCAGACTTTACTCTTGTTTATAAGACTGTTATATTAGTCATTTTAGATTAAATAGAGAAATTTTTTTTTCATTTCCAACTTCCGATATGAAAATAATTGGATATATAAACCTACAAAATAATTTATAATAAACCTCAATTATTATGATTTAGAACAGGCGTTATTTAAGAAATGTTACATTTGTATAATAGTAGATAATTGTTAAGGAGAATCTTGTTAGAAGACGGGTCGACTGGTGTGGATGGTGGGTAACATCTCAGTTTGGTGCAAAGAGCGGCGAGGGGAGCCTCGGTGACGGTTTCCCGGGGGAATCAATACTACAATCTTCTATGGGTGCGTACTATGTATATAGAAGTGTAACATTCAACATAATATATAATTACGTATACTTCAGTAGAAGTATTTTATGAAATGACCATATTAAAATGTATGTCTGATTATTTTCAATTCACCTTCGAAAATATGTGATATTACTTTCTTGTTGCATCGCTGTTATATTTCAAACGGTGTCACCTGGCAACCAATTTCAAGGTGCGATGATGCATAAAATATTCTTTCAGTATCACACATTTACCTATAGAATTGCAGCACGAATGCCAGCAGTGATTTTCAATAGAATGCGCAATTATATTGCATGAATGTTTCCAACGATAAAATACGCATTTTTAAAAGTTTTCTAGTTTAATAGTTTCATTGTCTCAAATAAAAAAAATTACCAAATATGTGCTAGAGCGGAAAATTGCTCTGTAGAATAAAATAAAATTTAAAATCTATGAATGTATTGAAATATATCAAAAATATGAATAAGTTAAAATATACTATGATTGCAATACCTTATCTGATAGCAAAAAAGAGACGGCGAACCTTTTACAGTTATCGACCAAAAGGAGACAGATTTGAATCTGTAATCCGAACGGTGCTAGTATTGGAAGGGGTACATTTTTCAAGAGTTAATCTAAAAGCTAAAGTACCCAGAACGACTACAGGGGAGAATTTAAGCGGACTCATCATTTTTCACCGATTTTCAAATGAATGTGCCTTTTATTTTCACTCGCGTGAAATCGTCAAATGTTTCATCAATATCGCACAGTTTCACTATTGATTAACATACTTGAGTGTTAAATTACTAGAAACTACTTTAATTAAGTGCGGTAATATGAATATTTCAATAACATACTCGTGTTTATTACAGCCTGAAATCGACACGCTACAGAGTAGATTGCGATTGATCTGCAACACCTAAACCTACATATGTAGTAACTAAAAACCATATTAGCATCTCTGTTTCAATATTTCATGAATAAATTTTTTAAATAGTTGTTTCTATTGTTTTTGTGCTCATTTAAACAATTTTCTATTAATAAAAATTAGTAATTCATCATTGTTCTCAACAAAAACATATACGAGAGCATTGTTCTGTTGACAATTGTGTTTAAATATGGGGTTCTATATATTTTTAATTACAAAGTAACACAATAGACTTATATGCAATGTGATTGATATAGGACAGTGGGTAAGAGGAAAATGGAAATAGCAGTCACGTGTCTCCGCATCCGTTCGGTATATTTCACGGGGATGCTCGCGCCAAATGAAGTTTTTACGGTCCAATTGTTTTCCCCGCTTCTTTTGTTAAAGAGGGCTACTGGACCATCGACCATCTAGTATAACACATACGTCATAATATATAACTCACATTACTAGGAATGTAATATTTGTTTAAATAAAATTGAAAAATAATTCTTAGAATATCATACAATAATCTATTTTACAGATGACGAAAAGACATGTTTACAATTGATATTTCAATCAAACATATAAACAATTTTCAACTTTCGAGTATTGAAATGTTTGTTACTTGGATGTAAATTTCGTAGTGATTATTCAAATCATTCTGTTTGTTCTTTCGGAATAGGTCAGAGTGTATCAGATAATACTATTTACGTTCTTATCATATCCCAATAACTTTTGCATTCATCATGACCTTATGAGCAGTCAGTGTCTGTTGTTAATTCAGTGTGTACGTGGTCTTAAAAGTGGTCCTATTTTAATTTTATTATTGTATGCAGAATAAGGTATTTATTCAACAATTTCTATGCATATAGAAAATTTAACGTAATTTAAATATTTATAAAGCATGAAAAAATGAATATTTCATTTATGGCAATAATAAAATTCACATGTTCAATAACATTTAAGTGTCTATATATCAGTATTTAATTAGTTATATACATAAAATAGATTTGTATTAATTCTTCGGAATATTTTTAAACAGTGTAGGAGCAAAATCTAAATCGTTACTGCCAACATCTACATATTTGTAAAATGTAGAGAAACCACTAATGAGAATTTGGTCGCCCACTTTTTAAATTGAAATGTTGGCAGGTCCTAATTATAAGAAATAATAGGAATAAAGAAGGATTAGACACACTTTCAGTTTTTTTCCAAAATTGTAAATTTTCCTATATTTAGTTGTGTAATTCTGTGGTTTTGTACTTTCAGTTCAGTATGGCTGCTTTGAAACCACTAATATGGATATTAGTGTTGGTAATGGATTTTATTCCAAATACAGTATCTATTTGTCGAATAACAAGACCAAGTGCGCCGTTATTTACGGATATTTATGATAGTGATGCAACATCAAGTAATCCATATCGATTAATTTATTGTACGGGGTTCATGCGCCAACTATCCTACTACGACTATCGACTCTCCGCACCAACGAATGTCACAATCGAAGACACATTTATTGAGAAATTAAACAAAGAATTTTTCCCAACTATATTTGCATCTCGCAATGCTGATAAATTCGTTTCACTCACCGTAAATAATGTGCGATTAGAAAAGATTGAGCCGCAACTTTTTGAGAACTTCACACATCTTCGTTATATGGATCTATCTCACAATCTGCTGAAAACCTTGGAGAAAGATATGTTTGTGAACTCTCTCATAAAGCATTTAATAATACGATTTAATCAAATTGATAAGATTGAGGAAGGCGCATTTGATATGATTGAATTAAAAGAACTAAATTTGAATTTTAACAATTTGAAAACAATCGAAAGTGCCATATTCCAAAATTTAGCTAATTTAGAAACTTTAGCAATCACTAATAATCAATTAGAATCCATAGAAATTGATGCATTTTCAAACCTTAAAAATTTAACTCACTTAGACTTAAACTCCAACAAAATAGTTTATTTGCAACGAAATTTATTCGCCAGTCAAACTGAATTGACGTATTTAGATTTATCAAATAATAGCATAACAAATATGGAAGCATTTTATTTCGATATGTTACCTGCAATAGAAAACCTAATATTAAATAAAAATAATTTAATGAAAATTTTGAAAAATAATTTTATTGCAAATCAACAATTAAAATATTTAGATTTGTCTGATTGTGGCATATATCAAATAGGAGAAGATCCATTTGGATCGAATTTAGAAAAATTATATTTAAATAATAACAAAATTGTATCACTTAATGCAAATACATTCCTCAATAATCCAGAACTTATCCTGCTTAGATTAAACGGGAATGAGATTCGACTTATGGAAAGCAATACATTTGCACATTTACCAAAATTAGACACACTGAATTTGAGTTCAAATCAACTAGATATATTAGCAGATGATATATTTGAAAAGAACGCTGCACTACAATATATAGATTTATCAGAGAATCTAATAAAATCAATAAACGAAAATCTATTTAAACACCTACAAAATATAACTGCAATCAATCTTTCAGGAAACCAAATAAGGGTAATTAACTCAAATTTATTTTCGAATTTAAAAACGTTACAGGAATTAGACTTGCGTAATAATTCTTTGACAGAAATCAGAGATAATGCATTCATGAATCTTGTATCTTTATCTGGATTGCATTTAGAAAATAATAAATTGAAAACGATCCATAAGACTAGTTTTCGAAATGTAACTAGTATTCGATATTTGAATTTTGAAGGAAGTAATATACAGAATCTTGATGTAGACACATTTGCAGATTTGGAAAATTTAAATATGTTGTATCTTCAAAAGAATAATCTAACGCATTTGAAGAAAGGTATGTTTCGAGCAACAACTGATATGTATATACTGGAATTAAGTGAAAACCAGATTGATGCTATTGATATAGGATCATTTTATAACAATAAAGGTCTACAGTATCTATCATTGGATCGCAATAAGTTGATTACTTTGAAGAAGGGCATGCTTCAAGGCTTAGGGAACTTATCAACATTAAGTATTTCCCACAATTTGATAGATCATATTGACATCGGCGTATTCGATGATACACCAATATTGGAGTCACTGTTTTTAGATTTGAACAAGTTTACTACTCTAGCAGCAAACCAATTTCCAGCATTACCAGGATTGAAAGTTCTCAATTTGACTAAGAATTCAATACAAGAGATTCAACCAAATGCATTTGAGGGCCTTGAAAATCTTCAAGAGTTGCTCTTAGGAAACAATAATATAGCTACACTGGCAGCTTCGTCGTTGAAACCAAAATCAAATGGTACATTCAGTGGATTGAAAAGTTTAGTGACTCTTGAATTAGATAATAATTTCATTATAAATTTACCAATGGGTGTATTCAAAGATTTGAAATCATTGAAAGAATTACAGCTACAGTATAATTTGATAGAAAAGTTCCAACCTGGAGTCTTTTCCGGAATCCCAAGTCTGGTTACTTTGAATCTGTCTAACAATAATATAATGGAACTGAAAATGTCGACTCTATTCCCATTAGAGAGATTGCATGCTTTAGATGTGCAATCAAACTCGTTGGAGAAAATTAATTATGAATTAATCAGAAGTCGAAATCCATTCTTGTCAAATTTATTTGTAAACGATAATAACTGGCATTGCGAATTTTTGTTGGAAATGCTACACTTCTTCTCAAAGCGTCATATGCGATTCGTTCGGGATGGAACAGCAGATTTTAATCAAGAAAATATTCATGGTATTGTGTGTACAGAAAAATACGCATATAACCCAAATAACAGTGCTAATCCTACCAAAGATAATGTTTCTTTGGATGATTTATCCCAGAAGAATAATGTGATTTTGTTGATTTTATTGGTTATTATGTCGTTAATGTTAGTTTTTATCACTTATATATTTTTTATGTTATATACAAAAAATCGAAAATCTCCTTCGGTAAGATATCGTAATAATGCAAGAAGTAACTCAGAAATGGAGCTTGTTACTACGCTTGATTAAATTTAACAAAGATTGTGTTTTAATAAATTTTTCTTTACTTAATTTAAAATTTATTGTTTTCCTTCTTAATCCAAAAAAAAAAAATCCTTGTTTATTATGCGCGCTAATTAAGATGCTAAAATCGTATTATTCAAACATATTTTTGAGAACAAAATTTAAATTCAATCCTCAATTTTATATTGTCAGACAGAATTATTTATTTTAAGCAAGGAAATTTTGTTTACTGGTGAGTCCAAAAGGATATGATTATTTTTACAGAAACAAGTTTAGTAGATAATATTACTATTTGACAAATGATAACAAGCTAAGTGTTGACAGTTTAGTAAGACGTAAATCCGTAGTCTCTCGAGGCTAAAGCGAAGACAGAATTGGCGCTTAACGTAGAATTTGCTCATGATTTACTCGTGATATAAAACGCATATGTCTTACTAGCAAATGAAATATTGCAATACGTAAATTTCTCGGTAAATAATATTTTAGGAAAATGTTATAATTTTAAAAATTTTTTACTCACTAAGTTTTGAGTAGCATTTTAACAAATATAACGTATAACAAGTACGCAAAATGAAATACGCGTATATACGAGTTTAACTCATGAAATCAATAATTTAAATGTCACACGACAACAGTGTTGAACTTTAATGTGATATATTTTGTAGCCCGGCAATGAATTTATATAGTGGGTGTTGTCCTGGTTTAGGGTAGTCTGCGTTGGTGTAATGCTCCGCCTTTATTTCCACATGAATTGCTACAAACTCATGTTACCTGGTTCCACCTCCAAACTTGTCATTGCAAACTCTGCCAACTGAATGCTGAATTTCGCCCTCGCAGCATTCTCTTCATCGTTCAGTTATAATCAAAATTTAATTAACTCTGCCTGAATAAAATTTAACACTGCACTGCATAAAATTACTATAAAATTTGTATGTTCCTATCGATCGAATATGTCCACATTAAAATTATTTTTATATGTTCATTTGAGTCGAGTTTTCATTACCCTTAACAAAAAACTGATAATTCTACATTTCATTTTTTAATAATGACTTTTCCTATGTTTTCTCAAATGAAATTAGATTTAATAGCAAATTATTTGTCATTTTATAACGAAACATATTATCTGGATCAACTTAAAATTTTTATTAATGTTTTGGATAATTGGCAAAAGTATTTCACGTATATAAAGTTATAACGAATCAAATTTAAGAAATACACTGTTATAAAATGAATAACTTTTACATAGACAAGTAAAATTTATAGATTTAATTTATTGCAAATAATTGAAATAAATTTACAAAAGCAATATATTTGAATATATTAGCATATCTACTATGCAAGTAATTTCCTAAATAAATTGTGTGTCACAACATAGGCATATTTTTATAATTCAAGAGCTAACAACCAAGCATACGCAAATTGTAAAATCCTTATCGATTTTCTTGAAAACAAAGTAAATGTTGCACTGCAAAACTATTAACAGCGAAGGATTACGCGTCGGGCATTGCATGTTTCGCTATTCAAGTAGTATTCAGTGTAACGCCAGTAATTAGATCCCAAGAGTCTGATTTAATCTACATTAAGCCTCTCATTAAATGACTGGCACTCTCCCTTCGTCTCTCTAGCTCTGGCTTCATTATTCTATCATCTACCTTAGATTCATGGCTGGGTTTCACAGTCCCTTCCAAATAGAAATGTGTTGTTTTTAAATTGCACGTTTTACATACAACATACATAGAGCTAAGCCATCATCGTAATGAAAGTACCCGCAAGAAGAAGAGATATATTTGTTACAAAGCTTGGAACTGCGCAACTATGAAGATAGATATTTCTTGTTTTATGTAATATCTAGAAATATCCTACGTAACTAAAATATATATTCGGTTAATTTTAAATATCCAGCAATAAATAAACAAGACTTCAAATATGGTTTATAGTATGTAAAGTATCTTAAAAATAAACTCTAAATATAGCATATGTCTAATTTAAAATTCATTGTATATATTTCCATAACAAATTCCATCTATTCTGTAAAGTGAGAACTGCGGAAAATACATTTAGTCGTAAGGGTAGGAAGTGACTGACTGTTGTATTGATTTCTATCCAGAACAGCTCCGAATCCTGGCAAAAGGTGGCTTCTGCTGCTCCCGCCTAAATTTAATCTGTAACAATATATACAAATAGCCCTTTTTTTATTTTTTAGAATAGAATAGTAATTTATTATATTTATTAATAAAAGTATTCACTTTAAGACGCCATACTAAATTACTAAATTTTATTTTTACCTTACAATAATGACTTATCTATTACAATGCTTTATTGGCAATATGCTATTACGTTACTAAGGAAATATAATGGAACATGAAATATTTTTAAATTCACGTACAAAATTACACAAATCTTATAACTTCATCTAAATTATTTTCCATGATAGAGAACAAAATGATTGGAAGAAACTCGGGTTCCATGCCTGAAAAACCAAAATCTGAAAAAAAACAACGCAAACCGCCACTAAAAGATGATTTTGACAATTCGATACCGAGTTCAATGCCGGGTATGTGAAATATTTATATATCCAAACGTCATTTTTAAAACAAATGATTTTGTGTAGATTGATTTTGATCGTTTCTGCTGTCAATATGCAAATTTTAAATGGTTAAAATTTCAACAAATTCCATATGTAATTTCATATTTGTATATTTAATAATATTTTAATGCTATATGTTTATATTTAGGTTCACCAGAATTCAATTTTCTCAAAAATTCAGGCTCGCGTCCAGAGAGTATGGTATATTTGCAACATAATGATATTGAACAAAAATCGGGTAATAGCAATCCACAAATTACGAAAAGACTTGCGGCTGGTGGAGGTAAAGTGAAACACAAATCCGAAGTATGTCATTGCTGCCGAGGTATTTCATAATTTTTTTTACCATTTTAATATAAGGATGCTGTGAAAATTAAATAAAGATAAGATCTTAGCAAAATTTACTTGATATTCCTTTGGAAAATTTAACTCAGCTATCACTAGATTTATGTCTTGTACATTCAAAGTATTTATTTAATTAATTTTTATTTTTGAAGAGTGCGAAATTTTTATTTAATATTTTATGCATTCGTGTATGAAATATAAACTTATCGATGTATTTGTCGAAATTCGCATCATATAAAAATTAATTTGAAATTTCAGGTGTTCAAGTAAAGGATAAAAATAAGGATCAGGATAAGGATAAGGATAAGGAGAAGGAGAAAGAGAAAGAGAAGGAGAAGGAAAAGGAGAAGGATAAGGATAAGAATAAAGATACGGATAAGATCAAGAAAAAGATTAAGACTACATATAACGACAACGACAACGACAACGACAACGATGTAATACATGGAAGTTATTATCGAGATACATTTGGACCAACGGCCGACGAGACATTGCTGTTAGGATTAGAAACACTTCGCTCTTTCTACGAACCAAAACATGCAAAATCATTCGCAAGTGAAACTAATTTAAGTAAGGCGGTATCTAGTACAGGTATTGACAGTCTAGTTTCAAACTCAGAATTAAGTATAAAATCAAAATTTTGCACCGATCACTCACCGCATAGATCATCGAAATATGTTACTTCAACCGTTTCTGCGAAACAGAGATATTTTTCAGATGCCTATATTACTGATTGCACAGGTTATTTTAGCTATTAAAAAATATCTGTCGACGACCTTACTTGGATGTAATTTTAGATGCAAGAACGCGAATACTTACCCCAACACAAACTAGAAATAACATGAATTCTGATGAAGTTATGAAAAAATTTAATCAAACACCTAACGGTAACAAATGTAAAACTCTGTTCAGATCTAATATGCTGTATCGTTAAACTAGCATTAACAATTTATTTACGAAATTTTTATTTTGAAAATGTTCAAGGTATTTTTAGAATATTTATTGTAAATTATTTAATGCGGGATCTTAGGTCTGAATAGCAGTAGCACCTTTAAAGATTGATATTTCAGATCATATTTCTTTACAGATTTTAATAAAACATGTGCATCAAAACCCAATAACATTAAATCAAAATTAAGTACAATAAGTGAAGAAAAAGTAATATCACAAATTTTGTTGCCAAAATATATATGCAAGAAACACACAAGTATTACTGGTAAACAAATATCAAAACAGCATATACCGCAAAAATGTGACGGCCTGCCGTTATCCAAAGACAACATTTCTGTATTATTCAAAACCCCCTTTAACGGTAGAGCTGTGAAATAAATATATTTTGAGTTTTAGAAAAAAATTTTTTTGATATAAATGATTATAGATTATGGAATGTTAGAAAAACAGGATAGAGTAGAAGTTCCATCGTGGTTACAGCGTAAAAGATTTCCAACGGCATGTTTCAAAAACACTTCAGTGATTTTACAAAATCAAAATTCCGATCATAAATGTTGTAAAAAATCAATCACCTCAAAACATTCTAAATTAAATAAGCACACGCTTCATTCATCCAAGAAACTTCCTAGTGGTAATAATGGTACAATATCTATAAAAATTTAATCGTTAAAATTCAGCTTTAATTTAGATAAAAATGGCTCCTTTTCATATTCATCTACAGTTTCTTCTGCAACTCATAGAAAATCACGAGCAAAAGTAAAATATAAAAATGGTATTCTATTTACCAAAATATGTATATGAATAAAACATTGATGTTTTCTTTTCTCAGCTCTGAATAGAGATAGTCAACTGTTTTGTTCATGGGATGATCTAAATTTAAATCCTGCCATCGTGTTGTCTACAGGGCAAACATTTATGCCAGCATTAATATCCCAAATTAATATATGTCCAGTACAGCAAAACCTTATTATTCCTTGCTATACATTATCGAATATATTAGATATAAAAGTACCAGAATCATTTGGTAAGAATCGTATTATTTTTATAGTTTTCCCAATCAGCCAATGCTACGTTTTCTCTTTCGACTTTATCATAATATCTTTTCTTCGAAGAAGAAAACATGGATAAGCTTGGTTCACCTCTAATAAATGATACAATGCAATCAGATAGTGACGCTTGCGTTGAAATATTAAAATCTGTTTCATTGCAAGATAGTCCTGCTAGCAATACTCGCGTTTCATCTGAAGAAGATCTTAGTGGTAAATCATTTATTATGACTATATTATCTGTAACGACTTTATTTATTTTAAATTTAAGAAATACCAGATGTGCTGAATATCAATTCAAATAAAAATAGTAAAACTAAAATTACTCTCGAAAGTGAATCTGAAATGGCAACTTTTGGTAAGCGAATATAATTCAAGTTTGAAGCAGGTTTGACTAATCTAATTTTTAGAGGAGCAAACTATCTCACTGACGGACTTTTCAAGTTATTGTGATAAAAATAGTAAAGAAAACCCCACTAATTATTATTGTTATACTATTTCATCGGATAAAAATGAGCAGAAACCAGGATCATCTTGCTATAATCTATGTTGTGATAAAGAAACTAATACAGATTTACTTCCAAAAAATATATGTTCCTTGCATCCAAAACAAGAAAGGGTGGAAAAAGGTTTTACATAAAATGGAACTATAGTTTTAATTATAATTTGAAAAGCATATTTGAATCTAATATTGTCTCTTTAATTTCAAGAATGTGTTAAAAGTAGAACATCCTCTTCGAAAAAAACTCGTAGTTCTTCATGTGATTCCAGTTTTCCTTCTACATGCTCACTAACATTTGATTGTGACATTGATCCATGTTTTTCTAGAATAACACCAATTATTAGTGAAAGAGAATTAGTAACTATAACTAGCACAACTTGCACGAGAGAAATTAAAAGTAAAGTAGCTTTATAAAGAAATGTAATCTTTTCTATTTGTCTCATTGTACTAATAAATAATTAGCCGATTGTAATTATTTATTTTACTATATGACTATAGAAATATTTATAATTTCACTTGCTTGATACATTTATTATTAATTAAGCAAAAATAGATTAGTTTTGTTATATTTATTCAAGATCTACGTCCTTCTACTGATACATCCGCAAGCACCGAACCAAGTTGTAAATTATCTCGATCAATTACCAAAAATACAGATTCATTACCAACACCTCCACATCAAACAATAACTGGTAAAATAATTGAATCTTACTTAATGTCGACTCACATTATATTGTAACTGTATACAAATTATTTACAATATGTTGCATTTACTATTTAATAGTTATAATTATAAACTGTATCTCAATTTCGAATTTAATATTTATCTTAATTTTTTAAGGTACTGAATCATGTTCTTATCTGGACGAGTTATTTGCACCAATGCAAACCCCTATTTCATATAAATCATGTGGATGTCAAACGGACATAAGTAATATAGATACTAAGTCAAGCAGTTCTCAAACAGATAGTGATAGTAAGTAGAGAAGAATATTCTTCATGATTTTGGTATAATTTTCTCAATTAACTTTGCCTAACTAGTAAGTTGGATTTTGTTGTTGAAAATTTTGTATTCAGTTGCTTACATTTTATATTAATAATCCTTGTAACTTCGTAGAAATTTATAATATCGAAGAGCATCAATGGGATTATTGTCAAAAGTTCAATATACAAATCAAAAACAAATTTTAACAGTAATTTGAAGAACATGAGGAATACTTTTCTAATTTTTGGCAGTAATTCTGATAAATTTTTAATGTTTGTGTAAACTTTATATTTTTATTTCTATTTCAAAATAATTCAGGTCTAGCGCTCTTTATAGATGTAGTGCGTTGAATGGTTAATTCTATTTTAATAAAACTTTGCAAAACATTTTTTTCAGTGAAACTGGTTGATTTTTATAATTTTTTTTTTTGATAAACTTAATGAACATTTTCTTTTTATCATTTTATTTTAATTCGAATATGCAAATTTTGACTGTCAATCCCAATTTTTAATTTAATTAAAATTTGAATCGCATTTTAAGTAAACATTTTTATTTAGCAATAAAAGACGTAGTTAAAACTCGTAAATCTTCAGAAAGCACTGACACGGAATGGTACGAGGCGACGCGTAAAAGAAGCAGTAGAGAAAAAAGTCTGCACTATCCTGAAATCTGTAAAACAGGTATGCAAATGATTAGACGCCAGTGTTATTTCTACAAGTTAATCAAATTTAGATGATAGAGGAGATAAAACAGAATGCATAAAGCGCAGTACAACGCCACAAGAGACTAGATATGCGCTTACAGTTATTAAGAAGTATGAAGATTTTACTTTATTTGAAATTATGGCATCAACATCTAAGACACCGAAAAAGATACCATGTACACCCGAAAATGTATTTACCATTAGAAACCAGCGTCACAGAAAATAGTAGTGTTTTTTTTTAAATTTGAAAAATAGTGTCGTTAAATTAATTGACGTTCAAATTTAGTCAATTAACTATTGTATTCTAGTAATGAATTTTTTCTTTATATATATTCTTGAATTATGTATTTATATATTTGTAATAGAAAGAAATAAATTAAATATCACGTATACTTTTATGCCTGCACAAAAGACATTTTGTCAGTGCCAGTTATTGCTCAGTTAAATAGAAACATATTTTGATTCGGAATTGTGTGTGTGTGTGTGTGTTTGTATGTGAGCGCTCTACAGCCCAAACGACTAAAAGGAAAATTATGAAAATTTAAACTTAAGATTTGTATGTGCCTTGCAAGAAAACTTCCTAATTTTGAAAACAATATTCCTACCGGAAGTGCATGTTTACTTTAGTCATTTTTTGCGGTTTCTGCACTTACAGAAAAATTATTACAATAAAAATTATAGATATCAGCATTTTACACAAGTACCGGAAACAAGAAAATGGCTCTTGAAATTTCTTCTTATTATAATTATTTTTTACATAAATCGTATCATCTGCCCTGTCAATTGTTTATCAAAAAAAAAAACAAAACAGACATAAATAATTTGAAGTTTGACATTTTATATTTATTCTAAGAAATATATTTAGTGTAAAAGTGTTCTAAAGGTTAGCACAAATATTATAAATTAGAAAAATAATGAAAATAGGATGTGATTTAACCCAAAAGCGTATAAGAAAGTTCGGTCCATGACACTGCAGATGTTTTTAAATAATGCTCTTCGTTCTAATACTCTTGTTTCATCAATATTTTTAGTTGGGAATCAAACATGAACGGTAATGCGTCAACTACTCGAACGATAAATGTCTGTCGATGACCTGACCTATACTAACCTAATGACACATTCTCATGCTCTATAAAGCGGGCGACATTTCAACGCATTTGACAGAGATACCTGCCGCCTGGTACACGTTTTGCCCAAAGAACGACGCGTTCGGCGTCTAGACGGCAGACCAACCGATAGGCGCCTGGTCTTGGCCTCGGCCACTTGACATCTCTTTTAAGACTCATATCATATTCTTTATAATCAAATATTCAATCATTCTAAGTTGATAGCAAATTAACAACTTTGAGCTACTGTGTCAAGAAAAATTCTTGTTCAATAATAATGGGAAAGTATCAATAAATAGGATATATCAGATAAAATTAAATAGCAAAATGAAGGACGCATCAGGAAAAGGATCAGAGCATATTGGAGTCGATTAGGCTATGCTAAATTATGTGATACTATTTATGTAATTCATTATTTGTGTTGAAAAAAGACATCTTGCTAGCAATCTTAATATTAACTTTAAACAAAAAAATATTTGGCAACTTTAGCAGTAAAAGATTTAACATTATGCATCAACACAATAACATTTTAAAGAGTTTGTGTAACTTATGAAAAACCGACCAAATACGTTTATTGTACAGGAGTTTGATTTCTACTTGACTGTTTTTCCTTTTTCTTTAGAAGTTTGGCCCGAAACGACTGAGTTCATTTGCCCGTGTTTGTTTGCCATATAGAAATAAAACTTACAAGTCTCCGTTGACAAGTGAAGATTTGTTACTTCTCTCTCTCTCTCTCTCTCTCTCCCTTTCGTTGTCTTTATATAAAACAAAAGGGGTTTCTGGAGTTGGTTTATAGACGAGTGTTTGTGTGCCAATATATCTGAGGTGGTTTTTAAAATCCCATTTGTTTTATATGTGAAAACATGTTATTAATCATAGACTGGTGCGTGTTCTGCGCTACAGAAATTTATGGATTGCTTGCGGAGTGAATTAGCGGACATCAAAACATTCTGCGGTCAATGATGGAAATAAACACAGTTTTCTTCATGTTGTTTATCTTCCTCAAATAGCAAAGCTCAGCTATTATTGTTTACAAGTTATTTGCTAAAATATTTTCTCACATTTATTAGAAAACAATTTGGAATAGTTTACTTTTTGTGTGAACATAGACAATTCTGTTATTTGATTTTATATATCATGATTTTTTAACCACTGGAACAACATTGTGTTTTAGCAAATTTGTTAGAAAAACAATTTTAGATACCTGCAAAAACCTACGCAAATGAGTAAAATTTGCAGCACTGTGGATCTGAATGAAAATACAAACTTTATTGAATTAAGCAAAGGCAAAAACTTCCAGGTTTGTTAATTACAATTAGCACCATATGCAGCCGTATGTGTGGATGGGAATGCAATTAAAAGGTAAATAAAGTCGTTAATTTGCGTGTTAAGTTTTTGTGCACATAGCACGCGCGTAGGTATCGCACGAAAATTGCCGGAAGTGAAAATAGTCTTACGTCAAGTAGAGGCAATTATTGTTTTATTTTGCATGCTCAAGTACCTACACTATATGATGGCTACACATACATTACGTCTACCGTATGAACAACTGGCGCCTCTGTAGGCGTGTATGCACGTTATAAGCAAACAATTTCGTTTTAGAAATGCTGTCCACGGGTGCTGGTGGGTGTGCCAGTGTCTTCATTCATTAACAAACGAAAGATACTCGATGTTTTCACAACGTTTTTTTTTTTTCTATTTTATGACTTTTATTTTTATCTACACGATCTACCTAATTACGCCAGATCTTATTTGGTTACATGAATACTAATAGCAAAATTATTGAAGGATATTTTCGTATCTCTATAATATACTTTGATGAATTCGCGCTTTAGCATATTTAATTTTAATGACCAATTCACCTTATTTAGTGAATAATTTTGCAATTCTAATATAATTGTTCTCAACGAAATAAATATAAAATAAATTAAATTTTATTTATAATAAAAAATATTATCGCAAATGAAATTATTATATTTGTCGCGTCTTTAAAACGTCTTTCGCATTTGGATGAGCATAGCAATTTTATTAAGCTTTCTAAAAAAAAAAAAAATCACCATGTCTTTATTTGTTGACTAAGGAAATTCGAAGATTCACTAAAAATAAAAACTTTAGTCATCCGTATATATATCTAAGAGTAATTTAAAATTTAAACGCGGGGGTATTTGTTAACTATTCAGATAAGTGCAATTTCCGAATATCGTAAAAACTAATAAACAACATTTTCATTTATGATTTTACAAATTGAAATGTTGGTAACAGTTATGACGTACGAATATATGACGTACCATTTTAAGCGTGATGCCATGTACTTTATTTTTAACCAAAATTCTTTCGTCAAAATATGAATCAACTTTAAAGTATGTTACGAGATCGGTGTCCCCATCATATTTAATATTTGATACTGTTTAATGGAAAATTTACGAATGAGCAAATGTTGATCATTCTGTGCAATGCAACTGAAGGTGCTTGTTTACGTATGAGAATAAATCCATTTCCTATACAGTTTAAATATATTACATATGGTTATTTGCTGATTTAAGCAAAGAAAATATATGGAGATGAGAGTATGCTAAATTACCTATCGGTTGTTCTAGTGACGGCTTAATAAATTTGATATTCAAAAATAGAATTATTGGGTTAAATATATCTGTAAAATCGTTGATAGCTATATAAATATAGTTTAAAATGTATAATTTAGCTAACCAGTAGTTCAGCGAATATGTATAATTGCGTTGTGATTTACTTAAATTAAAAATTAAAATATTGAACAAGTCGATGTAAGCTACATATCTATAGTTTAATATTATACTTTAGAAGTATATCTAAATCTTTATAAGTATGTATGCATATTATGATATCTTAATATATTACACAGCTTCACATGAAATAATACTTCCCATACTGTGCAATGATATTCATAACGTAAGTGGGTCTGAGTTATGCATTATGATCTTGTCATTTCAACGTATTATTGCTTACAATGCAGAAATTGTACCACTTTCCATTTATAGATGCTAATAACAATTTCACAGTCGTGCAATAATATTTTGGTATCATGAATTTAATATTCAACCAGTTACAGAAATATCATTTACGGTATTAACTTGCCGTACATAATAAAAAGCAACACTGGCAGATTCAAAAAATTCAAAATTATTTTAATAACATTTCTTTATTTTTTGAAAATCATATATAATTCCATCCATTTGGATGTTGTTCGCTCGTAAGACTAATATTTAATATACTAATTTTTTTTGTCAAGAACTATAAACAATGAAACGATAATATCTAGCATTTTGATAATCAAATGCGTCTAGGTACGCAATATTATCTAAAAAATTATCTGAATGCGTAGAATTGTCCAGCATGTGGTTGATGAGTTCTCCTACACACGACGAGGACGATTGTAGCGCGCCTAGCGGCCATTTAGACCATGACAGAAAGAGGAGGATGTGCGGTTTTGGCACAATGCGATCGCCTTCAATGCAAATTATCTTATCCGAATAGCGCGCGAGTATGTTATGCCCACGTGCTGTTCTCTAAACGTATATAATGGCTCGGTGTGTTCATGTAATGTTACTATATAATTATATATATGGACATGCTAAAATTTCAATACAAACCTGATAATTACACACTGTGTTTACACAAAGAAGCTATCGTGCAAAAATATATGGAGGCGGTTATAATATGATTGACAGACTGTCATATTTTTACTCCGCAAATAGATTGAGTTTTATTATTATGTTTTTTGATCCTATTTATGCTCCACTTTTTCAAATTGAAGTTCCTTTTAAATACAGCTGTTTTTAAATTAGTATATTCGTTTTAAAATGAATTTGATTATATTTCTATCATCTATTGTTTAGGCCACTCTGAATTGCTTGATCTATTTTCTAGATTCATTGAAGGTTTGTTCCAACTAATGTTAGAATCGATTTGAAGCTGAACGACGCATGCGCATACATTCAAATGAAGCACTATTTATATAATGCGCATGCGTCGTACAGATCTGAAACTGATTCTAACATAAGTTGGAACAAACCTACATATTCCAATATGCATGATATTACTATTCCTATCTTTAATCTGATTGCTGCAATCGTAATCCAAACTAGTCCGAGTTTGCTGTGTATCGATTTGGGTGTTGTTGATTTTAATCCTAGTACGGACCTGTGGAAGATTTGTGTAACTCGAACATGCGTTTAGCATATAATGGGTGTCACTTAGAAAACTGTTACAATTTATCATAGATCTCTTGAGCATTGTCGACATTTGATTGATTTCATTTTGCGCACACGGTCAGAGAGAAATATATTTATAAACGTGACATTTATAATATTGTTCGTGGGACGAACTTTGCATGATAAGAGAAATCGATTTATGCAAAACGACACATCTGGGATAATAACGTATTTGCAAATTTAAAAACGTAAATCCGAATCAGAACATCGACATTTTTATTTATATAGGTACCGTTTTACAAAGTTTTTCTACAATTTTACTGTGTCATAATAACAATAATCACAGATAGAAATTGATATTTTCCTTCGTTCTCATCTACTACTAATTTAATTTTTAAATATATATGTATATATTAATTATATATGTAATACCTATTTAATAATTTACAAAATAAATAATAAATCTAATAAAAATAATATTATTTTATATGAGCTTTCTACTAATTGGCTTTTTTGCTAGTGATAAGTTAGTGGTAGGACAAATTCATTGAACCAAGCATATGACAAATGGTAATGTTTTTGCGGAGTTCCTTATAGAAAGCTCCATGCACACGTAACACTGATCTGCATGCCATTAGTGTAATTATGCACACCTAATGGACCTACTCATGTCACAGATAAACGTTCACGTCTTTATTTGTTTCCCCAACCTACTGCTTTTACACTTCGCACTAATATGACATTAATAAATTCGCGTTCGCCGTACGAACAGTAGCACTGCGCTCGCTGGTTACTTATAGCATGTATACGTCTACCTGTATATATGTTTAACATTTAAATTTCTACGTATGTTATGAATGACTCGCGATGCTAATAAATACAGTGTTGTATGTGTCTGTGGCGTCAAACCGACCGTAAACAGTCCATTCTCATTACCATTGTAATTGTGTCTGACGCCGTCTGGCTGTCATACAGTGTATGCACCAATTAAATATCCAACAACACCAAATTTTAGTATAGGATTTAGAAGCGGGTAAATGCCATTATTGGTTTGATTTAGTTTCCTAAATCCCAGTTGCTAATATCGTGGACATTCAAGGATGAGGTTTTCATAACATATATTTTAAAAATGAGATATATGTAGTTCTTTAATAGAACTTTTGTGAAACATTCAATCTTTATATTTATATATTGTGGATTGAATATTTAGTCGTAAATTATGATATGATAATGCGATCTATGTAAATAGTATTTCTGAATTTTGGAATTTTGTAATAAGATATAGTTGAAGGTCTATATGAAAAATTATTAAGACAGTTACTGGTAAATCCAATAATGAAAAGAAGAAATTTAGTGCAGAGCCAAGAAAATAAATTCTGCATGCATGATATAGCTTTATACATGGCCATTTCATTTTTTCGTATTCCCTCAGGATGCACAGAAAAATATCATCGAATGCAATGCCGTAAAATACGGAAAATATTGACATGCTTTTCAATATTCTATGAAATTTTAACGAAAAACAAAAATATAATTCAATTACTGAAATCGACAGAAAAACAATTTGAATAAATTTTGAAATGCTGAATTCAACGGAACACAAGAAAGTTTCAGCACTGCCAGATATGTTTTGTTCTGCACTATGGTAAACAAGATGGTTAACTTCAATAACTTAGTATATCAGAAAATGAATAAACTCTTATATAAAATAGGATTAAACACACACGACGTAGTCTGAAGATAATTAAACATAAATGTATTTTCAAAGTATTCATAAACATATTACTACATCAAATGCAAAAATTTGATTAAATCATCCTGACATAATTATAGTGTTTCAAGGCCACCATGACGTTTACCAGACACACGAAGAGGTTCAAATTTAAATAGTGACGGATCGAATTTATTGATAGCATCACACGTTAAATGTATACCGGCTCGCTGTAGGTCACATTTTCTGGATGGATATTGAACAAATGCATTTTTCTACGCAAGCCATATTGCAGATCATCGAATTTGAATCTCTACCTATATTTACATAGAGGCACACATTGGGGCCTACTAAATTCATGAATGATTCCTAGGATTACAAAGTATACTGGTTAACGCCAACAAATAATATGACATTCAAGTAATAAAATGCTTGCGAGATAATGCATTGCGGTTGACAACAATGCGAATGGTGCATCTGATTTACATTGATTGATATTGATATCTTGGCGTAACCATTCCAGTCATACATTGGTAGTCCAAATAAAAGACAATCAAGTAATTTTAATTAAGATGAGTTAAAGATAATTTTATCTAGACAAGTACGATATAAAATTGGTACAGTCTCGATACAGGTAGGTAAGATATGTTCTATAAATTGGCCTGTATTTGAGACAAGGACGGAAAGCGTTGGCGACTGCGTGTAAGAGAACACTGAAGCTAAGGCGCGAGCAATATGATCGAAACCAAACCAACATTCAACATCGCCTGTCCTAAGGTACCGGTACCTCATCTCTAGCAGCCTCATCACACGTGGCTGTTACGTGAAAGAGTACACATCCAACAATATCGACAATTTGCAACAATTAAAAGTCGATAAAGTTTTGAAACAATCTGTGCAATGCCACTTATATAAGTGAACGTACAATCAATAAGACACGTCCAACAACTTCAGATACACGACTAAGTGACAAGTGACAAGTTTCCCTTGACAATATTGCGAAGGTGAGTTTTCATTTGTTTTGCTTCGTTGTTATTTTTGTGTTGTGGGTAAGTGGGTGACGTCAACGTCAGCCCGCCTGCGATTGAACACCGTTGCTAGGCACCACCTTAAAATCGCGTCTTTTTGAACCAATCTACCGTGAAATTAACTTATTATTTTTACGCGATTCTTATCTAGCTCGATTACTTTGACCTTTGCATTGATTATTGTCGGTACAAATGACATCTAATTGCTCTTGATTTTATTTATTTATTGATTTGTTTTACATATATTTATTTTAATAATTTGCACTTTTTTTTTTGATCTCTTATAAATTTATCAGTTTGAATAAAATTATTAGGGATCCATCAAATGAAAATAATTTTATATATAATTATAACAAAATAGCGTTATTGTGTCGTCTTTTAGTACTCGATTATTTAATGGTCTGATTCTAAACTTTCATGAAGTAGGTAAAATCTGTCCTAGTTTCTATTTGAAAACAACTTTTAAAGAAAAACTTTGAAACAAGCACAAATAGTACACTAAGATCAGACAAGCGTCATATAACATTATTCCTTACAAAACACGATAAACATATTTTCCTGTTTGTGAAAAATATTTTGCCAACATTTTTGCATGTGTTTACCAAAACATAAAACAAGACATTATAACTTCAAATTTGGAAGCTTAACTCGACATGCTGTTCATGCATTTCAACCACTATTCTAGTTGGGTTTTATTTGATTTATCAATGGTACTCATTTCGAAAGTAGTTTTCATAAATGCAATTATGTAACTAAAGTCTAAATTAATTTTAGCTTTAAAACGCACCAATGAATCTTTATTGCACATATTTATCTGGATCTATTTCTGCTTAAATGCAGCGCCCAAATAGTTAATCATATTGAATAACTACGTTCAATATTCAAAATTAAAGCAATTTAACATTATTATTAGTGATATGTAATCTACCAATTGGCGACATGACACGCGTTAATTAATTCAATAACGTTAAGAAGCCTTAATATAATATAGATTCTTTGGTAAGAAGGAAGTTCTGATTTAGTACATTTATTAGAACGAAATTAAAATCATGTGACGGGATATACACTTGTTTTATTATATTGCAATTGTTGAAATGGAAAATTTTCAAATGTCGAAATAATAATTGTATAAGTAATAATTAAATAATTAGTTTTTATGCAAATTTGCATACTTTTATATTTTTCATCATATAAATGTCGAGAATTAAAAAAAAAAAATTGTGAGACAAGTTTGATGAAATAGTAGAATATTTACATATTCATACAAGTACTGCAAATATTCTATTGATTCATTCATACATGATTTACACTGGAATTTTAATAAATGCAATAAATAATTATAATAATTGGATCACGAGAGTTTTTATCGTAAATAACTAACAGAATTGAATAGAATACATTTCCGAGTTAAGTCATTAGAATATTATGAACAGGTGTTTAAATCCCAGGTGCGGGTGGGTGTCTACAGATTTACACTTCCCATGTTTCTTTTGTATAAGTAGTGATGATGAAACTGCTACAATTTCTGCGCAATTATACATTTCCGAGCACACACCAATCATTTTATGAATCATAACAACATGTTCAGATGAATTTTCTACATTTTTCCCAACTAATATTTTGCAAAAAAAAAAAAAACAGACTTATTTCATTCACAACTATAAGAATATTATATTTTTTAGTGACGTTCCCACATAACTACGGAAAATCCATTTTTAGAAATTGATAAATAAAATATATGGGCAATTATACATAACCCATGCATTGCGTAATATGTCAATATTTATTAGTTTAAAAAGTAAATAATTCATCGTTCAATAAATATGCATTGCTGATAATTCACTTTTAAATTTATGATTTTTGTTCATTTTACTATGAATGAAATTTGTTGTATTTCATGAGTTTTCACTTTGCATGAATGAAATTTATTTTTGTTAACAGTTAAATTTCATCATTTCGATAAATAACGAATTTTAAATAAATTATACCATGTATCACAAAATATAGTCCATTAGTGCTATAGGTCAGTGCTATCACAACATAATTGAACAGTTTAACATTTATATGAATATCCGATTATAATATTTAAAATATATTTGTTGCAAGCGGTAATTTTGACGTTCATCTCATACTTGACGCATATGGTTATCTTTATGACTAGGAGCAAGTTTAGATTGAAAATTTTAATATAAATTCTACCCGAAGATATACTATTATATTTACATACATTACCAAGTCATTTCTGACGAAAATAACTAGTAATAAAATCTTGTTTATTCACACCTTAGTGAAAATATTTAAATTAAATAAAAATATAAAACATAAGCTTTAAAATAGATAAATTAAAGAAGCACATTTAACCCTTCAGAATACCATTTGGGATCTAATGAATTATGCATAATAATAGAACATTTCAATAAAAAAAAAGGTAACATAAAACCTTGCAGGTCAGTCGACTATATGTGAAGCTATAACTAAAGATAAGCGATGTTCTGGCGGCGTAAAGCACAAAACGAATTCGAAAAATATTAAAATGCTTTTGGCAGGTCCCAAAATGTAATCGCATTAGGAACCAAACAGCACAATGGCTAAATCCATTCGTATTTCATTACCTTTCGGTAGTGTTCAACACGAATTGTTCGGTATTGAACAGTTAAATGTCAAAATGACGAATATACGGGCACCGGAAACGTTTGATTAATGTCACCATCTCACAATGCGTTCAGTAAATATATGATCGTGGGACAGAACTGGCTCCTGCTTTATTGAACAGTATTCTATAGAGCACTGTTCAAAATAAATCAAATTATAAGTGATTAAATCACTTTTATAATTTAATTTTTAATCATTATTTAATTTACACTTGTATATTAAATTCTTAATTCTTATATCTTTCCACCAGAAAATAAAAATGTTGGGATGAATTTTCCATTTCGAACCTTTTTCAAATTTCTGTTTGTCTCTAATTTCTATACTTACTAGTTTTGTTGTAAATGCAACCATTCTTGAGTTATTGAAGAAACCACAAAATATGACTAGAGTAAACATGCACTTCTAGCTTGAATTTTTTTTCAATTAAAAGATGTTTTCTTGTCAGGCATATACAAATATTAAGTTTAAAGTTACATAATTTCCAGACTCGATGCAGGGAAGGTCAAATGGTATATTTCCGTTAAAATGTATAATGACCTAACAATCTCTTTGAAATAGCAATATTGAAAAGTTACCCTTAAGTTTAGTATTTTTATTTCAAATCGATTATATTCTGCCGTTCTTGTCGCTTTCTTTTCGAGAATGTTGATCTTCTTACTGTAAACCAAGACAGGTCAACAATGTGGTAGCTAAACGTGCGCAACACAATAATAAGATATTTATATTGTGTTGAATTCAGTCTTGATCCGTACCTGTTGTTGTGCGGAGGTGTGCGTACAGAAATGTTACCTGTGATCCATTCAAGTGATTGGGAATCACGCGTTACCTTTTGAAGCACGTTTTACGACGAGCGACACACTCATAGCCTCCATTCATGATGCGAGGTGCCGCATATATGTACATACATCTGTGTGCGTATGTGTTTGTCCCCTGGTCTACGTCCGGCGGTGTAAATCCATCGCCTTGGTGGGGCGCCCACGAGACCTACACACGGACTCCAACTTTCACAATGGACATCTCGTACGCTCGGCGATCGTGTACCCCTATGGTGTTGGGCTGTGTGCTCAAAGGCAACAGGTTAATAATGTTCTGTATCACCAGTGTTGTACGTAATACGGGGATGATCAAATTAGATATAAACACAAGTATTTTTTATTGCAAACAAAAAAAGGGAGCGTAAATTGATGTTTAACAGTACAGTAAATACAAAGAAGAGTAGTAAATAAGTATAGCCAATCATATGATGGTAAATCAACTAAATCTTCTGCGTCTCTCCGCCACTGTAAGTAAAACGCGCTGCCCATTCATTTTCCTCAGTCGCATGTCTCACCTCACGTTCTCCCCGTAACTTAATGGTTCACTACCCACTGATCGCGGTATTACAGCCGCCGCCACCGCCGTCTCTATTTGCGACAGCAACAACGGCATAACAGCCGACGCCTACTCGGCCATTCATAAAACGCACCACGAAACAAAAACAAAACACGCAGACAAAATTGTTCTTCAATAACAGTTGGATGATGAACGACCACAGGTAGATTACAACCTGGTCATCCAGTTGTCATACACGCTTGGGCCCCAAGGCGACCAACGACCATGGTGTAGTAAAAATTCTCTGACTCATTCATAAGTCGGTAGAAAACAAAACAAGCGAACAACATACAAACAAAATTTAATACACATTTTACTTATAATTGTTTCGGTTGCGTGAAATGTCATTGAAGTCACTTTCATTCAGAAAAATTTGTATTCATATATATTTATTTCAAACGGAATTCTATTTACAAAACAATTGTTTGCTTGTAAATAGTAGTTAAAACGTAATTTGTAGTTGTAAATTTACGTATATTCAAATTTACTCATATTCGTAAATATTTCTACCTAAATAAATGAATGTTATTTACTATTTCGTTTAAACATAACATGAATGTTGGTATGTTTTTTAAACTGGTATTTGCAGATTAAAAATCAATTCTAAGCGTAAAAAATATAAAATTACTTTCAAGTAGAGATATTTATAACCAACGTGAAAGTAATATAAATAAACACAAGTAAAGACTGCTAGACTGAGTTCGAAGGCGTTATGAACTATTCATGAATAAAAGTTAATTTAAAAATGCTGTATTTAGTATAGATAAATAATTTCGTACTGTTATAATGTATAACTTTCTCAAATATAAACTAAGATACCTTTTTAAAATAATTATTTTGATTTAATATTAGTACCTTTTATAATAATACTAAATATTAAAAAAAACAAATTTAATGAAAAAAAATTGATTTTTGTTCGTGGATTAATGAAATACTAGCGAAGCTTAAAATAAAAATGAAACAATTCTAGCTTGCTTATACAACCCACGATTACGTCCCACAATCAGTTGACAGAGTTCATTTCTATAGAACCACTGGGTTATATTTATTGTACTTATACAGCAAACGCACCATGTAAATATTACACCAACATTAAATAAGGCACTAAAAATTATGCAAATACTAAATTTTGGTAAAAATCAATTAAGATTAGAGATGAGTTATACTCTAAGCAATATACATATGTTAGTCAGAAATAATATAAATCTACAGAATAACTTTCTCTGATGACTATACATATGTAAACAAATTTAATTTGAAACATCTGACATGAGTCGTAATTCATTTGTTTCCTACGGAAATAACAACGAATCAAGTTCATCCGTTTTATCATTAGCTACAATCTGCGCGATTAACTGGAGACAGAAAATTATATTGGGTGTATTTAATGTTATGTGATTTATCTTCTCGTGAAGGAAAGACGTTTTTGTTTTTTAAATCATTTAAACCACCTAAATTCATTGCTATGATCATTTTTTCATGATTCATTAATGTTATTCTTTCACGTCAATCCAAGATGCATAAATGAATAATATAGCCTCATAATAATTGAATGAGAAGATTTGATTAAATTCAATTTAACATTCATGATTGTACAATGCAAGGAATGTCCAATTTAAAAATAGCACATTAAAAGATTGGTTTAAGAATCGGATATACGTAAATACATACATATATTCATATATGATCGTTTGACGTACAATATATTATGTCTGCTTCATCATCAATGAAGGTCAAATGTCATGAAACAAATGACACAGAACGGTCACTCATATGGAGCAGAGCGCATCACTGCGTGTAATAACACGGAACACCCGACGCTTAATTGTCGCTTGCTATTGATTTTAAAGGTGATGCACTGATGTCAAATGGAATTCATTAGTATTTAGTGAGGTTTAATGAATAAAAATCGTGATTCGAAATTTCAAATACCAATTTTTACACATGCAATAAAGAAATTGAACAATTTTTACACGCATTCCATTACTAAATAAAATATGTTAAGCAATTAGGAGTTTAAAAGCAAAATCTTTTTTCGTTACAGATGGCATTAGTATTATCTCCCAAAACATACATGGACATCATTATATTCCTCTACTTCTCGCAATACATAATTTCCAGTACTGCGTTGCGAACCGTGGGAGATTCAATACTAGATATCATAAACACAAAAGAAGTAGAAAGATTAATCGCCGAACGAGAAGAAGTAGAAGCAAAAGGAGTGAAACGATATCTGGCGCAAAATGAATTAGATGATGGTGACGAAAACTATGAAATAATACCTGAAAGCGAGCACCAAGAACTTGTCTATCAACAACCAGAATCGAATGTATTAACAAAACCAGAAGGAAACAGCCCAAGAATTGGTATAAATGTTTTATTGCGACAAAACCACTCAGATCCGTACAAAAATACAGAATTGCTGAATGAATTGCGTGGCTTCAACGGTCGCAAAGTCTTAAAGTCTAGCAAAAATGCACTATTAGTTACGAGAAAGGAATATCTAAAACGAGATTGGTGTAAAACGGAACCTCTCATACAAAAAATTAAAGAAGAAGGTTGTCTCACGAGGACAATCATCAATCGATTCTGTTATGGTCAGTGTAATTCGTTTTACATACCAAAGAATCCAAAACGCCGAAGTTTAAAACAAGGACGAACTGTGTTTGATGATGAAGATGAAGATACTGATTTGAATGGAGCTGCTTTTAAATCTTGTGCATTTTGTAAACCAAAAAAATTTACTTGGATTACGGTGACTTTGAGATGTCCATCGCTGACGCCAATGTTAAGAAAGAAGAGGATTCAACGGATAAAACAGTGTAAGTGTATAACGGAGATATTGAATTGAAGAGACTTTAGAGGACTGAGATGAAAAATGTAAGCGGATCCGTATCGCTTCGTGGCAAGTGAGAATTTAGTGAAGAAATGCATTTATACGTAGATAAGTAGCGCAAAATCAACACGCTGCTTCGGCAACTTTTATTGTTGGTTGGATAAAAATGTAATGCACCCATAAAACTATATGCAAACAATTGTACCCCTAAAAGTATTTAAATCTGAGATTATTTTATACCAACGAGTTGTAACAATTTCGTTTCTTATTTGAGCCCGAGAAATAAAAAATAAAGTTAAATTAATAAGGAAATTCATCCCAGTAATCCATTCATGAAATTCAGTACTATAAATATATATTTTCTATAAAAAAAGTATTTTGTAGACGAATTCGACTCAATTTTAACCACCGAATTACTTTAAAAATAAATTAATTTTTTTAATAAAAATTAAATAAGATTACTAAAAATGCCTTCTAACACTAATAATGCATCTTTGATATGATATAGAAAATGTACAATTATATTTGTAGTGTAATTATAAGTATTTAAGTCTAAAAGTTCCTAATGTATAGCTTTTATTGTCATCAGATATTTGTTGATATTAACAATTGTATATGTAACAATTTCTTGAACAAAACTAGGTTTTATTGTAACTGTATTAAATTACACATTATTTTTGTATTTATTAAGTTAATACATTATATTTATTTATAACCAGAATTTCTGACTGTATATTTATATTATCCAATTAAATAGATTACTGTTATATTTGTATTTATATTTTTAGGTGCGATTCTTTTATATAGCGCCATTCATTCGTCCATCAATTTTATTTCAATTACCGAAAACAACTCCGCATTTGTGTTTTATTCCTTTAAGGTTTATAAATAAAATCGCAATTGTATTCCGAACTTAATGTTCATAAAATATATAATAAAATAATCTTAGATATTATGAATTGTTACGATTTATGACCATGCTTAGATTAGTAAATATCAGAGAAGGTCGTATCTATAGCAATTAAAGAATAAACACAGTCGAAATATCCAATAAAATACAAACTTTAGTTCTTTGATTTATCAGCCAAAAGCATGACATAAAAAAAACGGGAAATTGTAACATAATTTCGCGAATAACATCCTTATCTTGTGCCATATTGACCTGGCAAAGGGCAGACTGCCAGGAGGACCGAAGACTGTGGTAAGCAAACAAAGGAAACATCAGAAATCATCCGATTAGTCAATATGTCACACTAGGATGTCAACGCAAAGGCAGTCAGTCAGACTGGCACCCGCAAGCTTTTATTTGCAAATGTGCCGAATGAAAATTACACAAAGATCGTTTCAGATTTCAACGTTCTCTGAGTAAGAATAATAATAATATGAACTTGAAGTATTTTGCTAAAAGTCAAACAGTATCTATTACAAGATCTATTTACGAAAATAAAAACCATTTAAATTTCGTAAATCATAGTCCATTAGAATTAAATATCAAATAATGTATGCAAAGTTATTGTTAAATGCCATATACATTTATGAATCGTTCTAAAGAAACTAATGGAGTTGTAAGCACCTATAACGTATGCCACCATAATATTTCTAGTGTATAAAGTATAAACATTCCCAGCATTCAATATTTCCTGATATTCATTATTTTAGCTAATTAAATTATATTTTGTTGACTTCATTACTTTCTTTTTACCTATTTTATAGATGTAAACCGAATTTATGAATGTTGAGAATGGAAGACGAAACATATAGAAAATGATTGTAGTAGAAATATGTTACAAAGAATTTGTGTTGTAACTGGAACGAAAAGAAGAAAATCTTCACTTTGTGTATTAAAAAATTATACTGAGTCTGAAGATGCCACAGTGTGGTGAAACTAGTCGCTTTCATTAAATTAAACATATGTAAAACCAAAAAACAAAGTATTTCTTCTGTTCCTTTAAAAATATATATATATATTTTTAAAAGAAATCTTTTATGGAAATATATCTTTTGATTCTCGGAAGCCATTAGTTAGTAGCGTGGCAAATAACAGAAATAACGTATTTTTGTTTTGAAACTAATGATAAATGAAGTCTGCTTTATTGTAATTAAAAACGAACAAAACGACTGGAAGGCACACGATGCAGACAAAATAGTTAATAGAGTTGCGAAGTATATACTACCATTTTCTCTATTGTTTTTTTAACAGTGTGTTTGCTAGTTTACGTATAGAAATAAAACATTCGCGTTTGCAAAACATGAATAAAGCGGAACCGTTCGGCAAGATGCCATATATTTACCTTGATTTATGAGACTTTATACCACCTCTACTGAATGTCAATTTATTCCGGAAAATTATTTGAGGGAAATATTTTCTCTCCGCATAAAAACAGTCAAAAAAACTCTGCGGTTGCCAACGTGCAATATACAAGTTTATTTATTTTTTAATATAATCTAATATCCGTGCCATATACCGTTCGCAATACGAGATTTAAGTATACAAAAAGTAATAATAGTATACTTATAAGTTATATAAAATATTAAAGTAAACCTTTTTCTGAATGAATATATAAATGGTAGTTTGGTAGTAATGGTAATTTGTCAATTTAATAGCAGCAAATTTAATTTGGATTATCAAAATGTAATTTCCAACAAAAATATATTTCTCATCAAAAGTAGAATTACATGTACAGAACCGGACCACACTGTTACTGAATTTTATTTTACTTATAAATTATATTTAATAAAAGTATATGAAGAACATCTTAAATATTTGATAATAAACACTTAAATATTAATTTGCAGTTCTAAAAAAGATTCATATTTTTTTTGTGTGCATAGTTTGTATTTTTTTATATATTATTGTATTATTTTGGAAAATCTTTTTGTTAATTGCACTTTGTTCATTTGAAAATAAAAGATAAATTATAAAAATAAACAACTTACCCTTAAAATATGTCATGAAACTGTAGTTTGCTATACCAAATCCAATAATAAACACTGCACTTTGGATATTAAAATAATTTATTAGAGGATTCAAAATAACAATATCGCGTCATATCTGAATTGATAGAAGTTTTAAAATATGATTATATTTAATAGCGCCAAATAATCTATCGGCTGACCAAACGATTGAGCCCACAGCCAAGTTATGATTAAATAATTTAAATTTATTTCGAAACAGATATCATATGGCATTTGGTAAATGCAGATCTAATTGTTTCTATCGCGATTCCAAAATGATTAAAAATGTATATTAAATATTTGTGCGTATGATAAAATAAATTTTTATTTAGTATATTGCTAATATTTTGAATGGTATATTTGTGTTTATAAAAATAAAATCCAGGTTTTAGTATGATGGTTTGATATAATATTATTTGTTAGTTTATAAATAAAATATGTATGTATGTATAAACAAAAGTGTGATATGTTTGAAATGCAAATTAGCGTTGGTTTTAACTTTTAATTGGGTCGTAATTGAATTATGGAGAAGGCGCATGACTGGAAGGATAATCTGGGTTTGAAGAAATAAAACACAATTATATAGTTGCATTAAGAGAATACATTGATAAATAGATTTAGCAATTTCTGCTTGTAACACATATATTACTTGAACATAAAGCCAGCTTTGTTGTAAACAACCTTGCGATGACTTAAATGTTCATAGTAATTTTATGAATATATATATAGAATATATCATTTGAATAATTTTTTTTTGGATATTAATATATATATTATATTTGACTAGAAGCTAACATTCTTAATTTATGTTGGAAACGGTTAACCATTTCACATTTTGCACATAGATTAACATTGATTGTTATATATGAATTTGCCTTGTTTTTGTTATATAATAGCTTCGATGGTTTGACCTGAATCATTCATCATCAACAACTCTTATCGATAAACAAACAGAGTTTAAAACACCTTAGTTTGAAAACAGCGAACATATAGACAGTGAAATAATTGTTTTTGATTGATTTTTTGTGATTTAATTACACGTATCCAGGTGCGCCAGCGTTTGGATTCAGTCCGTGTAAACTTTAGCCTATAATAATACCACGAAATTTCATTTTTTTTTTAAATTTAAAATGACAATGAAGATCGCTTTGCATTTGATATCCTTAGCTTTATAAATTTATTATTGTTGATATTAGTATGCAATGATGCGCCATTTTTTAACCCATTGACATGTGCTTGCACGAATGGAGCACGGGTTAGCGCCCACGGATAGCGGATGTCTGCCGTGACATGTAGCTACGGTGGACGCTAGGTTACTTTATATTATATATTTCTATGAAAATATAATATATTATGATGCCACAAGTGCCACAGAAGTAGTGCAGCGGATCGCGTACCGATTTCCTCGCACGATTTACCGTTAATTTAGGAATGATTAATAGAATCATGGATAAGTTTTCATTAAACATTCAGGGTGGTATTAGAACTTCGATAATATAGAAAATCAATAGGGCCTAACTACACGATCCACGCACCATCAAATAGCAATTTACGGATTATCTTGTTGATATGTTTCGATGGTTTTGCCGTTTAAATGAGTTGCTTCCGAGTGACTGAAGACTGCTAGGTATTCGAGGACATACCGAAGCATCTTCTGAAACCCGGAGTTCGGCTCACATCTACTATATCTCACCCTTTATAGTTTTGATGAGTACGAATGACATCATTGATGCCAATTAGATTATAGTTAGTCAAATCCTTGAGTCAAATGTACTAACACGTCACATCGAGTAGTGATACAACCGTGTTTGAATTGACACGACAATGGCCACGTTTCATTATTTGAATACGCGCTTTTGCCAAAGATATGTGTGTTTTACTTACTAACGCTTATAAATATTATCATTCATTCTTTGCAACGTATGGGGTCTATTACTTAATATCTTAACATGTTAATACTTTATGTTTAATATATGTTACCTAGTGTGTGCATTATAATTAAATTCTTTGAAAGGGAATATATTTGCTAGAATAACCTACTTCACATTTAAAGCGTGCGAGACTACAGTGAATGGTTGTGTGAATTTCTACTTTTAAAAGCGTAACATTTATATCAAAGACCATTTATGTATATGTAGATCTTTGACTAACATTGACCCCTATATAATAATAGTGTAATAGTGTCATAATAATCTATGCGTCCTATTTATATACATTTTGTGAATATGATGGATTGTTAAAAAATTTCACAAAATGGATACTGAATAGAACACATACACTATTGAAATTTGTGTGTTAGTGTGCGTGTAGTTGTACTGTGTTTGTTGGGACATGTATGGAAAGGGGGGGTTCTACAATATATGCGATAATTAATCCTACGTTCATCAGCCGTTGTCGTTGTCCATGGAAGCTAAGGGTTCATCGCCGATTGGGACAGTCCATGGTTCATCCGCGTCTGCCGCACTCTCCACAGGCTGTTGAAGTCGATGGGGTGTGCGAACATCGCCGATGAACTAATTATTATGTTTCTATTGTACGCGGATGCTCAGTAAACAACGTTGATGCCTTTTTTGGCTGCCACCGGTAGCCGTTCGCCAAATAAGTACGGGTTTTGTTCAAAGTTGCTTTGCTGTTTCGAGCGCAATAAAAACACACAGAAAGTATATTAGTATTCTATTGACGACAGACTATATTAGGGATCGATGCTCGCCGCCCCCGTTTATTACATGGTGGAAATTGTTAGGTGTACGTGTGACTAGTGCACTACTTCATAGTACACCTACATTGCTCACGAAATTTAATTTACTACGTATGCAATCGTATATTGCGTGTATTCATAGAGAAAATAAACCTATACTAAAGTAATACTAAATTTCCAACCCGTTTCAATTCATGTACAACAAAATAAAGTTTTTTTTTTTATCAAATTTAGTCTTGGTCTAAAATTATACACTTGATTATGAATACGGTAAATAGTACGTAAAGTACTACAACATTCTATGAATGTGAATAGTAAATTGCAGTCAAGTGTAATTAATGACAAATTAACGACGTTTATTCGACACTAATAAATAAATAAGTAATATAATTAAAAATAGAAATGTTTTCTTAAACAGCTTCATCAAGCTGATCTGAATTGATTCAAAAATTTCATGGAATATCCTTCATTTATATATATATGTATATATATATATATATATATATATATATATATATATATATATATATATATATATTTGACTTTGTATTAAAATTTAATTAAGCAGCTTAATTTTACAAAATTTTATATAAAATACTATTATATTTTTTAAAAGGAAACGACTGCATTGGTTTGTTTATGCAGTCTTGTTTTGAAATCGTAATTTATTTTTATATTTACCACTAAAAATATGAAGATCAACTAATGCTATCTAAATTTTATTTCTGAAGAAAACATATAAATGTAAAGTATGTAAAAAGTATAATACCTTTCCAATGTGAAACTTCTTTGCTACCAAATTTTTGTGAGCAGTCTGCTCATTATTCTGCAACATAAAACCAAATGTCGCTAATTAGTGCCGTTCCATTTTCGTAATACTAGCACTTGTACAAGAAAGCGTAGAACATTTAATGCAGCCTAATTATAATAAATCAAAGTACTTGTTCAAAATTTAATTCTACTAAAAATATCATAAAGTCAGCATATATATTACCAACAGTTATGTTTTTACATCATCGAATATTTATACAAGTTTGAAGCACAGCATTTATTATTAAACGATATTTCATTCATTAGAATGGGAGAGTTAATTATTCTTTATAATATAAAACACAAAATAAGACCATGTACCAAACTTCGAATTTGTTGTTGGTTTTCAAAATCATACGTTAAGAGAAGCTAAGAATTAACTTCAAAAAAAAAACATTTTGTTTTGTGCGATGGCCGCGTATCGAAAGTACTTGTTGAATCAACTACCGAATTCAATTTATTATTTACTTGACTTAATTTACGTGAATATTAGAAAAAAAATCCATTCAGAAAATATTAATCGAATGATGTACCTTCAGTGTTTGTTGCATAAATCTAGTGAAATCCAAATCGGCAATGGAATTTATGTTTTCGTTAGGGTCAGATTCCGCTCCTTGAGTGAGGCATTCAAACATATGTTCAGTATCGCACATGCAATCCTGAGCAGATTGATATCTGCGACTATATGCGGCAGTATTTTCAAAATCCATGTTGTTGGTACATCCTTGATGTTCTGCAAATCAAAATAAAATATTATTAATAAACAACTAAATAATATCATTGATATCCTGGCAGAATTTAATTTCGAAACCTATTTCTATATTTAAGATTTTTTAAATTAAAGTGAGCGTAATAAAAATTTTATTTAATATTCATTTAAATGTAATAAAACTTTTTAATTTCGTACCAATTACGCACTAGAACGTCAACAACTTTAAATCAACAAATTAAGTAGTTTTGCAGCGTTACGGGTTTTACCACATAATCTGTTTATGCTGAAATGCAATCACTCCCTTGGAAAATAGACTAAGAGCTATTGCGTTTTATGTATATTATCATTAATTATAATTAATATTAACAATCTATTAGGCGAAGAACATCAAACGGGATGAAGAGGTGTTATTATTGAACTAAACAAACAAACTACACGCTTAAGTTTCCTTCAAAAGTATACATTGAAAATGTTGGTTAATAACATAAACTTTATTTAACTATTGAACACAATTCACCAATATACTCATTCATAACATCTTGCTTTGAATCCATTTTGGGCAAGATAAAAATGCAATGTCTCTCATTTTATATAGGTTTAGCACAAATATCATCAAATTAATCAAAAATAATACCAAAATAAATGTAAATAACAATTGAGTCCCGTAGTGTCATATAAAATAGATTTCCTTAAAATTAATCATGAAACTGCAATAAACTTTACTGAACTTGATATTAATTGTGCTGTACAAACAAATGTTTATTTAGTCTGTAACTCAAATACTGTTCATTATAAATTCAAATATTTGTGTTTGTCAAGTAACTCTTTCAACAGAAATTAAATAAGTTTTTGTTGTTGTTACAAAAAAAATCAGATGCCGCTGAACATTTTCATTCATGACTCGATTCTGCAAAAAACGAGACTTCAGAACGCCATACATAGTATATCGTGTATGTTATTATAGAATAAATGTAATGAAGCGAAAGAAGTATGTAAGGATAAAATTGAAAAGTGAAAGATTGTAAATATCGGAATGCATGTAAATAAAATAAAACAAAAGTGCATGTTTAATCTAGTAATTTTGTCGATTTTGCTATAACTTTAAAACAATTGCACGTACAGCAAAAATATTTTAATTAAAAACTTGATAAATTAATACGTCGTACAACTTGTGATTGAATTTTTTTTTTAAAGTTACTTGTTACAGGAAAATGGCTATTGAAATGTTTTCATATTTTAATTATTGTACATATATTGTAACATCTGCGCTTGTCAAATGCTTCATAGAAAAACAAAGTTAATTATCACATAATTACACATTTAATGTAAAATTGTTTCAAAGGTTAGTAAAATATTATAAGCTAGTAAAATAATAAAAATATGTATTCCTTCCATCTATACAAAATTCGTATGAGAAACTTCAGTGTAAGACATTGCAGATATTTGTCTTTTTGAATTTATATGAAACCGAATTCGAGTCAATAATATGTAAATAGATGACGTGATCTTATTCTCGGCAAACTTTACCGACTTTCCACGTAAACTTTACTTTTCTTTATAATTATCGTAGATATTGGCAAGAAAATTTACGAGAATGTAATTTTACGCCTGGCATCTAACGATAATTCACTGCAGACACGTGGCATCTAAAAAATATATGTACGTACTTTGATTTGTGGAAATTGTAAAGTTTTAATAAGTTATAGTGTTGATAAATTTTTTTTAATTAAATCCGGTATTTGGTCTGCGTAGTTCAATAATATATATTGACGAACTGTTTGTATACAATCAAAGCATTTCTGTGTAATTAGCAAATCAAATTATTTGTTTTGCAAATTAAAGTGTAATTTTGATAATAGCGCGCAATTCAATTTATAAACAGTCAAATAACAATTATATGAGCAATTAAATACGATTTAAACAATCATCTAATTAATAATTTGATTTTCAATTTGTTATTTTGATATGTTTTAAAAGTAATTATTCCTGGTACTGTAGCGTATTTCCACTAGAAAACGCACTACATTTAATTGGCAATTTCAGTGAACGAAAAAAAAAAATGCACGCGTGATAATTTTTGCTATGGCTCACCGAAATATAAAATAATTTTGTTTCCTTACGTTTCTTGTTTTTATAGAAACTTTTGATGTAACTTCCATCGTCCATTATGTATTCCCACAACGAGATCAATTTATGCCACGTTCATACGTTGAAATATAAAAGAAAACTTTGAAGCCATCTGGCTTCAATTGCTGTCGAGTATGCGCGAAATGAGCAGCATTTGCATTTTTAATGAGCAATTTAATTTAGATGTAATTATAGGAACTACGTATCTACAGTATTTAATCTAATACATATTTACTAGTAATTAGGGCCCATCAAATTCCTGACGTCTTATTGGAAATTTGCGCGACACGATACAAAATGCGATCGATACAATATATGCATCTTTAAAATTTTGTCAATTATTCTGTAACACGAAGTGAGATAAGCATATTTTCATATTGTGCTTCCTAACCATTTAAAATTATAAAAATTAACTAGATTCATTCCAGTCCATTACATGATTAAAAGTCAACTAATCCAGCATTTGAATAAAAATATTCGCAAACAAAGCAAATTAAAATCGAATGAAAATGGATAGAAAAAGCACAAAATGTTTATTTCCGTTATAATCCCGAGATATAAAGTAAAAAAATACGCTAACATATTCCATGATAAACAGAAAACATCAAAAATATTTATATTTGCGAGTTTTTCTGGTTTTGATTACGTGCGTCGGTCCAATAGTTTTTGTTTTTAGTTATAAAGTATTTAGTGCTATTCTCATTAAAAACAGGCGTAATAACAGTTTTATTTTATACTTGCACCAACATTCTTAAAACGTTATATAAGAGTTTGATGAACGAGTCGCACGTTCTTCCAAAGTTATGATTCATTGCTTCCATTTTATGCTAAACCGTACTACGTCTGCATCTCTTCCTGCCTGGTGTTGCGAGTGGAATTATGAAGCCAACAAGAGAAAATCTTTAACTATTAAAGTGCACTTACAACCTTGAGTTACTCGGCGTCAGATAAGAATTTATGCATGAATTGTTATACAATATTGTATGGTTTTAACAAGAAATTGTTGAATGAAATTTCTTACAGATATATAATCCTTAAACTGTGAAAATTAACTTTTTTTGAATTATCTCAATGAGCTTATATAGTTCATTCATCTTTAGGTATGCTTTTTATTTATAATAATTATTGCATATAAGGGATACCAAAATAAAAAAGTGAAAATTATCATTTAAATAAAAAAAAATTACAAACCGAATTTACAAAGCAAAATATTCCCTCTTAAATACATCATTTGACAAATATCCTTTGTAAACCTTAAATGAAATTGTGACCAGTCTGAGATTTAAATATGTTGCTTTTAAAGCAAAGTACATCGGTCTAAAATTGGAGATGATTCTTAATATTTTTAAAACTTTAACATTAAAATGTAAATGTACCTAATACCAACAGCAGGTACTAAAAACCAAATCTTTAATCTGATTTCTGTAAACTATTTTCAAATTTATCGTATTCGATAAATTCGCAGATGTGATTTAATAATGTCTGTTAGAAGTTGAATAAAAAATATATAAATATATATATTAAATTACCTTCGTATCCAATGGGACAAGGATTTGGTGGATTGCAGTATGCCGGTAATAAAGCATCCGTCTTGACTTCCTGATGATTTTTTATGTCTCCCTCGGGGGTTAAGCGCTGTTTTCCTTCACCAGCTCCACCCGACATGTACTGGTAACCTTTACATACATAAAAAAAAATCCCAATCGTTACAAACTTCTTTTGCTTCATTTAGATACATTAAGCTCTTCTATTTCGTTAGTTCACAACTTTCGCATAACTCTTTAACAGTCATGTGGATCTACTTATGCGAGGCGGATCCCGCATTCTTACAAAATTCTTCTTGACCATGCATGTTAATGACTTTTCAGTAATACAAAGTTTGCCCCCTTTCTCGAAGATGCATGTATATATTTACGTTTCCTCGACAACGCGCTGACACTATATTTACCAAATGATGAACTATGTTTTAGAAGTAACACTAATCAAGCAAAAGGGTTGATCAGCCACTATTTGACCTGGGACATCTGCAATATATAAGCTGTCGGACTACGTAGCCGAAATTAAAAATATTGATTTTTGTAGAAATGAATACGAGTTTTTACTAAAAATTGCATATGAATTAGTTAATAAATAAAAAACTAGCAATAATAAAAAAATTAAAAAATCCTACAATTTTCAATAGAAAACTGTCTATTTATTGAGATGGTAAAAGATTCATGTCTATTGATTGGCTTCTATAGGCGTACTGTTTTTGATTTGAAACTCGAGCATTATTTTTACACATATTGCGTGGGTATATTTCTCCCACTTTTCGAAACACTGCACAGAAATTTATTCTACAAATTTAATTAATGAATTTGTCATGTTATATCAATTATTTTTAATTTTAGTTTCCATACTATTTCAAATACATTTTTATCACGGGTAACGCATCAAAATATTATATTGTGGTTCACCGAGTACAAATTTAATTCAATGTAAAAATAAATATATACATGATTATAAAAAACAGTAGCAGAAATAAATATTAAATACAAAATCAAACGCTGATATATTTTTGCATGTATTTAAAATAAATGAACATTTTCAAAAAATTGCAATTAAACATCGTCTTTAAAAGTTACGCAATTAAATAAATAGAACTCGTCTTGTAAGAATGTAGCAAAGAAATAATTGCTCTAAATAAAAATAAGTGGTAACTGAGCACAAATACTTCAATCTATTAGGAAACAAAAGAAAAACAAAAAGTGTTAATTTACTTTTAAACGGTTCAAAGCTATAAAACAAGTATTTTTTAGTTTTAAAGTTTGTTTTATATTAATGTAACCATGGCAATATATGTTTATGTAACAATCAATAATTTAATAGAAATAAATCTTTTAACAAATGTGGATAACCCGTCTAAGTTTAACAATAGACGCACTAAGATAGTATTTCTCTGAGGTACCCGCTTCTCTTAAAGTAATAATTACCCCACAACGAGCCATGTTCCAAACGTTCTTGATCTCGGATACTCGGGTTCATATTACTCTCGCTCAACGTGTCGTAATCAATAGGGAAAAGCTGCTCTTCGGTTTCAAGATCCTTGTGGGACCGAGCACCCAATAACGAGTATCGGGGCTCGGCAGGAAAATCTAAGTAGTTATCAGCTGATTCGGACAGATCCTTACCCATACGTTCTACGACTTCACGTAAGAGCGCATCGGTCAGGAAATGTTCCTGCAACAAATTATAGAAGTCCGGAGCGATAAGTAATAGTTTTACTGACATGTGTTCACTGCACTTATTTCTAGGATATCTATAAATTACAAAAAACATTCCATATAATAACAGAGACAATAAATATACGTGCATATAAAACTGATAATTTTCTTTAAATATGTATCATAAGTGTGATCTAAATATTATAAGTAGCAATTTTACTAGAAAGATATATTCGTAATTCAGGTTAAAATTTCTTTTTCAAAAATATACTATGTTGGAAAAAGCAAATTTAAATATTGGTTGCTGTATTATTGTATAATAACAGACATTAATGGAAATTGATTTAAATGGTACAATATTAAAGCTAGCAAGTAAAAATTAAATGTAAAATTTTGACGTTGTATATTTAAATTTAAAAAAAAATTGCAAGAAATAATCTAGGTCGCAACATCCTGGAAGACGAGTTAAAAATATTAGCTAAAAATATATATTATAAAATATTTTCTCTTTAAATACCAACAGAATATTACGTCGAAATATAAATTTATTACATAAATTATGAAAAGCAATGTTGATGCTGAAGAAAAATTTTAAATCAATTAATTTCTCTTCGTTCTTATATATTTCCCACAATTTGTTGTATTAAAATTAAATTAAATTAAAATTACTGGTTTGTTTCTCTTAAATAATGTACTATCGATTAAACGCTCATTCAATACGTACCATGCAATTGACAGCTCTCATAGGAGGTTGTCAAAATGTCAGAATGGTCAAATAACTGAAGCCGATAATGAATTTAAATTTATTTATTAAATCGTTGTATCATCATGAATTGATTCAATTATCAATGCTTAATTTTACCTATCTATTCCTCAACTTATACATTGGAATCGTACAAAATAAATTATCAATCAATTGTTAATTATTTTAATGTCAAATGTAACAATCGAGTAATCATATAAGATGTTAAACTATCACGTTAAATGATCACCTCTAATATTTTATTGTAATTCTTCGAATAATTTTTCTAATTAATAAATGTTTCGTTGGCATTCAGTTATTTTAAATATACTAAAAATAGTAATTGAATTAAAAAAATATTTACAATACTAGTCAAATAAAAAAAAGATTGTTGATATTTAGTTCGTATATTGCCGAGAAAATATAAGGCTGCGGCTGTATTTTGTGTAAGATAAAATCCTAAGTAAGCCGAATTAGCCGACGAGAAAAAAGAATAAAAGAAATCTTGAAAAGATAAGTATGATTTCATTTCGCAGATGGCCTGTTGCGCTTACCGCCAAAATAGTTGCAAAAAATATCTATGTATTTTTCATGGGAGAGCAATGCAGGTCATTTAATTTATTTCCAAGAAGATAAGATTAATAAATGAATTTAAGACGAATAAAAATAAATATACGCTTTTGCACTTTATAACCGAATACCAAATTGAATCATAATGAATATAGTGGTTGACGTCTAAAACACAAGAAAGCTTAAATGCTAGAACATAAATCGATTTGATGAAGAAACAAGCAATGCTGAAGGCAAAGCTCTTAGTTTTGTATGGCAAATTTCTGTGAAATGCACCATATTTGTAATTAAAATTATCGATGTTTTGTTGATTTTTATCTATACTGAAGAGCAAAAGTTTTCGATAGTTTATCTGTGTAGCTCCAAAATACAAAAAAAAGCAAGGCTAAAGTCAAATCACTGAGTATGGCATGGCAAGTTTCTGCGAAATACGCAATATATGTATGATCGAAAAGCTTTCAATCACTTGTCTGTAAAGCTCCAAAATAAGTAACTACCTTAAATATTGATATATTTTGTTTGAAAATACCAAACAAATCTACAATCAATTCCTACATATGGTTTTGGCAACTTTGTTTGATATGAAAAGTAACTCCATTACAAAATCCAATAATTTCCTTAAGGGGTTCATTCGCTTTTTTTTCAACAACTTTTAAAATTATACCTGTTTACGTGTACTTTTATTAAAACCGCTACTTTCGATAGAGCGTGGTCTCTCTCACTGAATTTTTAAATGCAGTTACCTCGAAACTACGTTTTACAAAACGATTGCTTTGATATCTCGAGTAATTTGATCCGATTTTGAATACATTTATAGCATAATATTTATTGATAAATTTTTTAGTCCGCGAACTAGGATAAACCATTTTCATTTATTTTTAATATTTTTTTTATAGTTCGAAATATAAAAAAATTTATCAAACTTTTTTTTAGATGCTCGTTATTTTCATAAAAATTATTTTTTCGCAAAGATCCTAGTTCACGAACAAGATTGAAGTATCTTCTTTAAAACTCCTTTTTTTTTGAACATTTAAACTGAAGTTATAGTGTCTACCGAAAATCGGGAAAATTTGGCAGCCTCCACTTTAACATCCTCTGTAGCATTGAAAAATTTAACATTATTAAAATTTTTTTTTTTTTTATTTACTTGAATGCTAGCAATATCATTTATTAAATATTTTTTATTTCTATTTAGATAAAATAAATTAGAAAAAAATTATGAACATTTGCTATTTTTCCGCTAAAAAAAGTGAATGTACCCTTTAACATTGATTTAATGCAAAAATATCGTAGGTTAACTGGAATGGATAAAATCCTTTTCAATCGACAGCTGTCTAAGATTTCAGAGAAATAAATGGGTACCTACTACTGTGAGAGAATAAGGAATAGAATATGAAGAAAAATGTTATTAAATATAATTCAATGTCATTGATTAAATGTAAAAGCTAACGATGGGGCATGTGGTGCGAAAGAATATAACTCCGGTAACGTTCCTAACGTAAATGCGCAACTCTCCCCAGAGAAATTCGTAATGGACTGTCCGCCGAAGCACTTCATTACAAAAATACGCATAGTACAACAATTATTTCTTTTTCAATTTCGAAAATAACCAGGAACATTTAATTTTTATACTTTTAATCCAATCCCATATCCCTTTTAGTTCATATTAAATTCATTCAATTATTTTTAATCTATAAGACGCATTTAAACATAATGTAGAATTTTATTCCAACTCATTATTCAAAATTCTGCAAATATTGTTTTGATGAATATTAACATTATTATAGTTGAAACATCGATAGATTCTTAAAAATAATGAGTTGTTTATTTTAAAATGAGAAATTCATATTGTCTATATTTAGAAGTAAGAAGAAATTCTATAGATGGTAGAATCATTAAATTTTAAAATGAAATGGATATCTCTTAATTTTTTTTTTTTTTTTCTCTTTTAACAATCTCGTTTCTTTTGCGCACTATGAAAAAGACAATTAATAAATGATTGAAAAAGGTAATATTCCGCAGAGAAATAAAGATAATATATACGCAACACAACACAATGTTGATAATAAAATTCAAATTAATTTTCAATAGACTTTGACTAGAATATCAATTATTGTTAGTAAATGTTGACCAAACGTCATAACGATACTTTTTCCACAGAACTATTTGATCAACTTCAGAGAGATTCGCCTTTCTCATGTTTCTTTTGATTTGATAACTAAAAAATTACGTTTTTATTTGGTTTGACGACAAACCTTTGTTTTCATACTCTATATTACATTATTGTTACCATTTTATTATAAAAAACAAATAGAATTTTAATTAAATAGTGGATAGTGAAGTTTGTTTCTTATCCTACCTAAGTGTAATAAAAATATTCACTTGTGATTTAAAAAGGTCCGCCGGCAGCTATTCCGAGTACTCTGGTTTGTCTGTCTAGGGAAACATGATACATTCATAATTCAATATCATATAGAAACAAATAGGAGCAAAAGGTTAAATATAAATAAAATAAACACACTCGGTTAGTTTCAAAATAAATTTATTTTGAAACTAACCGAGTGTGTTTATTTTATTTATATTTAATCATGTTTCAACGAGAGCCGACAGCGAATTCCATTCAGTTTAGCAAAAGGTTAATTCTAGGTGCGCAATTCACATCAAATATCGGTCACACATACTGACAACACCATATTGGCATCAGTCTCTGTAGCGACGCAATAAGAATAAATTAAAATAAAATTGCTTTATAGTGACTTTAGTGACGGAAATAAAATTATGAAATAATTTCAATGATATTATGAAACTTTTAGTAACATTTATCTGATGCTATTTCTATTTCTCGTTCTTTAATGAAAATTTATAAAATCGCACTATAGTATTTCAAAATATTCCTTCAGTATAAAATAAATTTAAATATTGGTCACCGTGTTATTGTATTATAACAGACATATATTGAAATTGATAAAATAGATTTAAATGGAACAATATTAAAGCAAGCAAAAAAAAATTAAATGTAAAATGTTTTATAATAAAATTTAAAATAAAATTGCAAGAAATAATCTAGGTCGCAACATCCTGGAAGACGAGTTGAAAAAATTGTCTAAATACGTATGTAGTAATTACGTGAACGGATTTTTCTTACAGTTTATCGGTTTTTAAATTTAGATTCAAGTTCAGATAATATAATATAAAATATTTTCTCTTTAAATACCAACAGAATATAAGATCGAAATATAAGTTTATTAAGTAAGCCATGTAAATCAATTTTGACGTTGAAGAAACATTTTAAATCAGTTATTTTCTCTTGGTTTCTATATATTTCCAACAACTTGTTGTATTTTATAAAAATTGCAGAATTATTCCTCTTAAATAAATTACTATCGATTAAACGCTCATTTTATACGTACCATGCAATTGACAGCTCTAATAAGATGTCAAAATTTCAGAATGGTCAAATTACTGAAGCTGATAATGGATTTTAAATAATTTATGAAATCGTTGTATTGTCATGAATTGATTAAATTATCAATGATTAATTTTACCTACCTATTGCTCATACATTGGAATCATACGAAATAAATTATCAATCAAGTGTTAATTGTTGTAATTTATTTTAATGTCAAATGTAACAATCGAGTAATCAAATAGGACTTTAACCTTTAGAGGACCGGGATGAGGCGTCAAGCCCCGACCCACCAAAGACTTGGTCTTAGTTTAGTCTTTTGTGCATGACCCAAACTCACTTTTTAATAGAAAGACTGGGCTTTTAAAATTTCTCAAATCCCGGTCCTCTAAATGTTAAACTATAGCGTGAAATGATCACCTCTAATATTTTATTGTAATTATTTGAATTATTTTTCCAATTAATAATTAAGAAATATAATTGTTAAATGTCAAAATATTTTCAATATTAGTCAAATTAAAAAAAATATTGTTGACATTTAGTTCGAAAGATTGAGGCTATGGCTCTATTTTGTGTAAGATAAAATCCTAACTAAGCTGAATTAGTGGACCAACAAAAGAGAATAAAAGAAATCTTAGAAAGAAAAGTATGATTTCATTTTGCAGATGGCCTGTTGAGTTTACTACCAAATAAGTAGCAAAGATAATCAAAATATTTTTCATGTGAGAGCAATGCAGGTCAATCAATTTCTTTCGAAGAAGATTAGATTAATAAATGAATATGGGCGAATAGAAATGAAAACATGCTCTTGCTCTTTATAGCCGAATACCAAATTGAATCGTAATGAATATAAGTGGTTGACGTCTAAAACAAAAGAAAACTTAAATGCTAGATCAAAAATCGATTTGTGGAAGAAACAAGCAATGCTGAAGGCAAAGCTTTTAGCTTTGTATGGCAAATTTCAATGAAATGCGCCATATATGTAATAAAACTTATCAAAGGTTTGTTGATTTTTATCTCTATTTCTTGTACGAAGTACTGCAGAGCAAAAGCTTTTAATGAAAAGTAACACCATTATAAAATCTAATAATTTCCTTAAGATTGATTTAAATTCTATTTACTATTTAAAATAATTGAATTTAAATTCAATATAATTAATATAAGTGAGCCAAGTTAGAACTAGTTGAGCTTAAATTTTGCGAATAACCAATCATGCGTTGATTTCAATGACAATAACATGGAATTGTATCCTTAGCCACCGCGAAATTAATGTCATTGTCACCCGGTTATGGTAACGGTGAATGCGTGTTATGACCTATTCAACCCCTACGGTTATTACTTACTCTAGTTGCATTAGTGAACTGTGCGAACTGTAGTCTATTTGGTAATTGTGACTAGGAAAATCAAATATGTAATTATATATACTGGTCTCGCATAGACGAACAGAATATTCCAATCCAATTTAATGACAAAGTTAAACTGCAGAGTGAAAATACGTGGTAATATGTAACAAGTAGAAATTTATAAATATCGTGGTGAATAAATAAATAATATTTAGGTGTCAATCCTTGTGAATATTTTCTCAATATCTTTCGTTTATTATAAAAATAACATCTAATTCTTTAGAAATACCTTCTGAAGGATTTATATTTGTTCGAATAATATTCAGTTTTCTTTGATACAGTAAAACAATATGTATTGAATAAATTTTAACGAAGATATTTTGTATGCAATATCTCAAAGCAAATAATGCTATACTGCGCTTGTAAGATGTGAAAATAAAATTTTGCAATATAATAACTCAAAGATCAAATACTGTTCAAAAAGTTTATAGGTATGAGAATATTGGTGCCATAGATACAATTAAAGTTGATGTTCACAATAATTACATTTTTATGCGTATAAACATACTTCCATATATATTTTTAAATACGATAGAAGAAAATAAAACTTTGGTAAAAAATCCATATCGATTTACTTTCGTGTTTAGAATTATGAAAATTTTTAATTAATGGTGTTGTATTCCAAAAAGCCCGTCAAATGTTTGATACACATATGAAGCCTCAAATAATGACGAGTTAATTACTTTTCATATTAGTCTAATCTCATGAGAAATATTATACAAATTGGATAATTCTGTTGACTTGTAATCATAACGTGTTTTAGATGTGATATTTGACTGAAAAACTCAAGAACCATTGAAATGCAGAAGTAAATAAATATTCAATATTTATAACACGAATTAATTTTTAAAAACAATTTCAATGTGATATTTAATAACAATATGTCAATAATTACACTATTTTATGTCTGAACATATTAGAAAGAATAATTAAATTAAACTAGGTCATGCAATACTGTAGTACTATTGTACATTTAAATTAAAAACATCTTTCTCATCATATGGTAGGTTCTCAATAGCTAACATTTAATTTCACAATTCACGTTTAATAATTCTGTTTACACGACACACGCCTACTCAAAATGTACTTTATTCATGACATTCCACTCCGAAGAGTGCGATATTACAATTTCATTCCGTCTATGTAAAATTACATAGCAAAATCTGAAGTAACACTTGGCTCGTTTCTATGTGGTGGAGCACAAGTTCCACGTAGGTTGTACTGTAAACTGAAACACCAATCGTTTAGTGCTTTCCGTAAAGGCTGTTTAACAACTTTTTAGTCAAGCAGATTTATATTTCTGGAGATGTATCTTTATCAATAAATTCAAAATTCTTTTGATCGTACGAAAAGACGTTAACTAAAAGCTGCTAGGTGCGACATGCACAAAAGATTGTCGTAATATTTGATACCGTGCATATATACTAATGCATCGCTTTCATGCATTTATAAAAAATTTACTCATATCATCTTGGGTTTCTTTGAAATTAAAAGCTGCTTTTGACGAATTATTTATCTTTCTCACAGCGAAACACAAGATACTTTTTCACAGAAATGCTGGCTAATATAATAAAGACATCATATTTTAGACTGGCATATAAGCGTAAAGTTAAAGTATTGCAAATGCTTTAAAAATATTCAGAGAAACGAAACATTTGTTGATGCGTGTGTTACACTTATATTGCGTATGAGGCTTATTTTTTTACAATGTTGTTATATAAATGAAACATTGGAACGTATAAAGCTGTAAGCATTTTACGGTATTTGATTATATTACAATGCTGCTTTCAAATAATTAAATAGAGCTTTCCCATTATGGTGGCGCACACGTTCACAAAATATATTAGTATATGTATCGAAGACATACATACATACATGTTTCACTCACACATATGTAGACACAAAGCTAAACATACAATTTGCAGGTAACATTGTATAATAGATTTAATAGAAATTTAAATGCTTGTATGCCACCAGAATATGGCTTGTGTTTACAAGGGTTGCGTTGAATTTGCCTTGTTTCTATAAGCAAAGCTGTGGGATAATTACATTATGGCACAGAAGGCTAGTACTAAGTGCATCTTCAGACTTAAAAATCGCGATATTTTTTCCACGGTACGAGTGGTTACTTTCTTATAAACTAGGTCACAAAATAAGATACCTAATATTTATCTTAACTTATTCGACATATACATATAGCTGTTATAAAGTATCAATAACTTGAAACAACATGACTGAAATATATTATATCAAATAAAGCAGTTTTCTGTTAAGAAAATCTCATACTTTTAAATATAATTTATATGAAAAAAATGGGAACACAAAAATTACATACATTTCATCAAATTCAAACAAAAGTATTGGTATTTTATGACAATATTACGTAATATGTAAAGTAATTCGTAGCTGGAGTAGTATAGTTATACATATGTGTATATTATGTTTAAGACGCCATTTAGAAGTATTAACAATATTTTATTTTTGGAAAATTGATCACCAATATTGGAACAACAAATAATTTTGTTCGAAGATAATTGGCATGTATTGACAATTGCAATATTTGCTCTCAATCAGAATCAAATGCATTTTCGAAGTGTAAATGAACTTAAACTGCAATTAAAATGATTGTTATTGGTTTTATCCACTTTACCTATTACTGTGTTTTGGCAATTAGAAATCAAATTCGCGCAAATTGAATATTGACGTGATGATAATAGCCAATTTTGGTAAAGAAGTTTTCTATAGTTATCTCCTTTCATTATATTCTATTGTGAAATTGTAATATATCCAGAATAAAAAAATTATCATTTATATACCAAACTGAACTGAATTGATAAAAAAGATAAAAAGAAATAAAATGCTTCAATATTTGTTTCAAATATAATATAAAAGCACAATGGTTGACATGTGACGAGTGCACTGTGATGAAATTTAATTATATGTGCTATTTTGATACATTATTGCGTTGTAGATTCCATTGTGATCTATTGATTTTATATTTCGGCGTAATAAGCATTGTTCTAGATGAACATGTTTTTTGTATGTAGAAAACGAAATGATTTATAAACTCATATTTCCATTGTATCTGGCAATTTCATAAAAGTGTATTATATTTCAAGCATTACCTTTCCTGTAGGGATGTAGGTGTCTATGGTTGCTTGAACATCGACGAGGCCCAGGGCCAGCAAAGCCAGCATTGGAAATGACATGGTGGATATCGATTTGCTGGTATACCTGTAAGGTACAACGAAGTTTATCAGTAATATGGAAACGTTTATGCAAACTACAATAAGGGTATTAAGATTATTATTTATTCAGTAATATCGTTCATTATGAAACTAAACAAAAACATATTAAGATCACGGACATTTTGTAGGATATAAATTATTCACAATTAAATCTACTATATTGCCAATAAGTATCTCACAATAAAAAAAAACCTCAAACGAATGTATAGCATACACATAATAATAATTTTCCACCATTTTTAATTCATCATATATAATTTTTCCAACACAGAAACAGTAAAATTGATCTGCATGATTAGAAAAAGTAGTAGTAACCCATATTTCAACCAGCATAAAATTGTTACAACCGAAATAAAACGTTAATTGCATCACGTTTTCCGTCGTAACTATATTTTATATCTCTACCTGGCGTTAGAAAATAAAGCTATATGTTTGATGGTGATATTTTAAACATTTAACAACAGTATAATTTGTACATACATATCATCATGCCTATTCCCATCAAATGGGGTGGCATTACTATTTATTAAATATGAAATTTAGATTCATAATTTATACGAATGGCCTAAAGCAACACTTTATTAATTCTCAGGACTGAGAATGTTGTTCCTTATAATAGCAATCATTGTTTTAATATCATCAATTATACAATTAAAAAAACCGTTCATTTAGTATAATCAGCCTTATTAGAGTATGATATAGTCAATTTTGTTTGAAACTATTTAAGCTTAATTTCCTGCAAAACTTTAGTAATTAATAAGCTAATCATCAGATGCAAATTAATAGAGGATTAAAAACAAAAATCGACAAAATGCGAGGTACTGCTATAAATGTAGCCAATACTCAGTAGAAAGCGTCTCAAATCGTGAGATGTAAAAAAACTCTAGTTTCGATTTTTACTTGACGTCTTGGCGCATCTTTAAAAAATATATATATTTTATATATATATATATGAACTTTTCGATTAGCCATGGATAGACGGACACATATAAATCAGTCATCTGTTGAATAAGAATTTTCTTGGGTAGCTGTATAGCTTGGAGCAAAACAAACATATGAGTAGAAAATGTTCATTTTCAATCCAGAGAAACAGAGAAGTATGTTTTATGGTCAAAATATAAATATCTGTATATTTGTACATTACATAATTGAAATATATATATATATAATATATAATGTATAATTAAAGGAAATGTCGATAGCAAGTAAGAAGTATGCGATCTAACTATTTATAATGTTATACCAATAAGATCGTTTTAGCATGAAATATAATGAAATCTATTGATTTTAAATGATTTCCTGTTTAGAACTAGAACGTGGTTTTCAAGGTTCTCGATACACCGTCGTTTCCACTTCACCGTAGTAAACAAATTCAACACGTCGTCTATTATGTACACACACATAGACTCGCAAATCAATATCATTCAAATGGTAGTATATTATTATTTCTATTAAGATTTAATTTTAATTCAAAATACTTCTAAATGTACGTGAATAAATTTGAAATAATTTATGTATGTGCGATGACATGAAAAGTTTTCTAAATAACGTGGCTAACTGTTTATAAGCTTTGAACTGAAATTAAATGGCAAAGTAAAGGTGTTGCTAGTTTATTAGTAAATTTGGTTAATAATGCCGTTCAACAGACGTATATGGCTTCCCCGTCTTATAAATAATATTGTTCAACTAAAATATAAATAGATATCTAATTACATTTAATTTCACAATTTGTGTTAGAAAATTTATAACTTAGCTTTGATTAATTTTATAAAAATACTGGAACTATTAGTAAAATAAACATTGTTCATGTACTGCTAATCAAAAATTTTGATCCTCTTTTGGTAAAAATATATATTTAAAATGTTAATCGGTCACAAAAATTGAGTAGAACGAAAATAACGCATTTGTTATCGGCAAGTATAATTCCGGAAAATAAAATCGTATTAAATCCGTCAAAGTATCACGGATAAAAATGGACTAACATAACGAAAATAAAAATTTGTGGAGTAGGTACCACATCACACGCAATGCAATCTCATGCATAAAATCATAAATGGAAAACATTCGAAATAAGCAATAGTATGTTGGAATATCGCTTGAACTCTGTCTTATGAACGAACCACCTGTTAGTTTGTGAATGAAACCAATGCATATAATTTTAAAATACCACAATTTACACATACGTCATACAAAATAATGCATATATACAACATTATCTACGGACGTATAGGAAGAATATATGCGGTAACAAACTAACTGCAAAAATAATTTTTTTTTGTAACAGGTGACCAAAAAATAAACAATTAAAAATTAAAAATGTGATAAAACATTATGAGCAGAAGTTCCGTAAAAGTAAAAGCATTTGTAAATTTTTATTATTTTTTTTTGGTATATATCTATTATTTTAGTACGTCTTTAATGGATGAATAGAACAAGCGGTACTTACCCCAGCAACCGGTATGCACGAGTGTTGCCAAAAAGCGGCGTCAACCTATTCAACGCCTAATCAATGTAGACGGTGTGCGCACTGCGCGAAGGACGAACGTTGGGAGCTTTTTGTACTAAATAAAGGATGCGTTCGTGGAGCTTTCGATTCGACCCCAGCAGGGTTGCAACGAAAGCTCCACGGAAACCGCGCTAAATACTAAATAATTCAAATCGTTTAGAACAATAAGTTTGCAACTATTTGAGTAAATAATTTGTTAATCACGCAACCTCATTGAAATGTTAAGCACAAATATTTTTAGTTTATTTAAATATATAAAGAAATCTTGTGTGTGTCTGTCTGTCTGTCTATTTTTGTTTGGGTTTAACTTTGTAGAAAAACTCTAATCAAAAGATATACAACGAAAAATAAATTTTAAGGAAAAATTGGTTTTTATTCTAATTTTACAAAAATCTATAACGTAACTGAGTAAAGCTAACATGTCTGCAATTTCCGCAATAGTTTTCTATCTAGACAAGACACAACTGGTTTAGCAGTATTAAAGATTAGAAATTTCACGATCAATGAAAGCTGCTATCGAAAAACACAATATGCCTGATGCAAAAATATTATCTGAACGCACGATCACACTATAAGTCAGCGCATAATGAAATGAACTTAATAACGTTCGCATACAATATTATTGATTGTTGTGGCATATAATTTGTGGTTTTTTTCAGCACACCTGTGCATGATAGCCTGATATCTACATCTAATACTGCTATCACTCGTTTACCTTCTAAACAAATTTAGTAATTACATATTCTGTGTCAGCATCGAACAAAAAATGCCTGAATAGTTTTGCCGTCCAACCTTAGGACGGACGTTTATAAAATTAATGAATTTATGTTTTGTTTAAAACGTATATATTTGTTAATTTGCCCCAGAATAGGTCACAATGGATCAGAGATAATTGTACAACGAAATGTTATTTGCTTAAATTGAATCCCTACATTTTTTGTTGCCCACTTGTTATTTTGTTAATCTAATTGAAACAATATTCAACCTTTGCTGAATATGTTTCAATAAATTGTTGACAAAAAAACATGACAAGTTGCTATAAACCAGTACAATGTACATACAATATTACCATAAATTGATCTCCCATTAATGGATTTAGTTCCGAACCATGTAAAAGGGATACTTAAAAGTTCTTACAGGTTCAGAGCTTAACTATGATTTCCAATACGTGCTGCCACCTATAACACAAAAAGAACAGTATAAGAGCTTTTATTTCGCAACAAGAAAACCTAATATTTTAGTTTGAACTTCATTAATATATTATTTAAATATAACGATTTAATCCAATTAATTATGAATTGCTTAAATATATATATACCAGCACTTAGTTATATAAGATTTAATGAAGTATATTGTAGAATTACACTGGTTTTAAATAACAGCTATTAATAGAGAAATTACATATTCAAAACACAATTCTGGAGATCATACCTAAAGTTGCGTATACGAATTTTAATTTAGTTTTAATATAATTATTTTCACGAATAGTTCTCAAGTATAGATCGCTTGTGCATGATATGCAGAACGCCATTACTGATACTAATTTAATACCAGGATTAAATTTTTCTAAAAAGTGTAAATAAAGAAAATAATTTATTATGGTTCAGGAGTCTTTACGTATATGAGTATGTTTATTCGCTTTTAAAAGCTAGGTAAGAAGAGTAATTGTTTAGTGCAAAATAGCTTACGAAAAATAATAACACGATTTCTAAAACGGTTTAATCGGGTAATAAATAGCCAACAAAAACCTTGCGTGAGATTTTTTTATGGCTAAATATAGATTTTATTGAGTTGCTACCTGAGCCAAGCAAAAGGTTCTGAATTAAAAAAAAAATCTAGCACAGCATGATTCGCATCTAGGTCAAAGGACGTTGACCGACGTACATCAATGCACCTCAGTACCTATTTTTAGCGTCTGAACTGGAATCCTAGGCTACAACAATCTCTTTTCAACAGACTACCCGTTTTACCTTCTTTAACTTATCTGTGGATAGCGTGTTGTGGCAGCGGACATAAGTTTCTGTCAACTACGACAAACCGTTAGATCCTTTTCAACAACATCAACAAAACATCATTTCCTTTTCATATACTTTAATTGTTATCAGATGCATAGAAAATAACTATAATCGTTTTAATGCTAGATTACCGGCTTCAGTAATTAAAACAAGAAGCATTTTCCCAGAACAGAAAATGAAAGCTTACAATATAATCCTATAAATATACTTGCATATTTTATTTTCATATAAAATTTAATTTCTTTATAATATTTTACTTTCTATATCACCAATTCATCATGATTTTGACATATAATACTTTGAAATAAAACCAAAAGTTGACTATTTCGTACTGCGCCAGAATTTTATTGAATAATATCTTTTTTATAGTTGTATCTCTCACAACACAATGAAGTAGTTGGAAAATACCAGAATACCAATAGTGTTACACGGATTGAATATCACAATGAAATGAAATTTGCAAAATCATTCATGTCTACAGAAATTAAAAAAGTAGAAAATGTTTTATATTTTTTAGCAATTTTTTATATGCTTACAAATGTCTATACACTTGAAAATCTCTATACATTTTTCAAATTTAATACACCGCATGCAAATAATTGAAAACTGAACATGAAAAAAGGAAAGCAATCAAACATCAACAAAAAAATTAAACCGTACGAGAAACGAATGGCGCACATGTTTGAAGGGATTAGTTGAACATAATGCAACAGCTGGGCGCATGACATTTCCATCGACCTTAACCCGACCGTTATTTTATATGTGAAACACATAACTGAAATTATGATATATAATTATGCATACAAATGTATGTTGTAATAAGTTGGACCAATCTTAAAATTATCTGTCCTATTCTATTGTATCAATTAGCACAAAAGTACTTATTGCACAATCAATCCCGATACATACAAGCGGCTCGGAATACTTAAATCAAAACCAATGGTATGCCCAAAAAAAAAAAACATGGCAAAAATACGAATAGCATGTATATTATACAGTAGGGGTAGCAATAATCTTTTGTGTACACTAAGCTATGTCGAGTATCCTGTGTTTGTCTACTTTTTCATTAAGTGGAAGCTAAATTAGTTTTATTTTATGAACAAATCCTTTTATCGAATTATCATGAGCTTATGTTGCACTTTATGATGCAATATCATGAGTATATTTTATAAGTCTATCATATGCATACGTAAACTTATTTCCTAGTAAAAAATAGTGACGTTCAGCTACAACAAAAGATTCAGGTCGTGAAATTGCATTTTTCAACCTTTTACGTCGGTTTGAACATCCTATATGACAGTCTGAAATATAGTGGTAAAAAAAGATTAATTTAATTTATGTTGCTACTGTGTATGCTCCGAATATGTAGGTACTGTCATACACTAAAAGAAGAAGAATACTTTCTATTTGTCTTATCACACATGAAAACGGAATAGCTGTTTAATTATGTAACCGTTGATGTGGCATACTGAAACTTGACTACCAGAGGTTCGTCCAAATTCGTCACCAAATATTTGCTGGCAAATTCTATCTGCCATTAGTTTAATTAAGGTTGCGTACTTACGTCACTAAGCATTTCATTACATTAATACATACCCTTAAGTCAACGAATCAGTTTGATAAGTTGACAAATCATATAATTGGCAAATAATTCCACTACCGAGGAAATATTTACTATTCATTTTTACTTCTTTCAAGAAGCTTAAAACTAATCCTTTCTACAGGTTTGCTTTCTTCATAACTTCAACAAACTTGACTTAACAGACAAAATATAGGAATGTGGAAAAAAAGTAATAACATACGTTAAGTTCACTCACGTACTTAAGCACTAAATTTCTTTATTGTTGACATGCGATTAATTTGTTCTATTGATATTAGTTATACTCGATTTTTTATTACAACTAACATAAGATAATTTTACATTCGGATATTATATCGCTTTTATTGAAAAAAATGATACATTCCAGAATTGTGCTTTTCATGTTTTTGATCTTGGCATAACCATAGTAATAAATCTCTTCAATAGCATCATTATTGACGAGAATAAATCAACATAAAAGTTCATCTTAAAATATATATTATCTGTAATTGGAGTTAAATAATTTTAGTAAAAGGAAACCTGCACGAAAATGCAATTTGTCTCTGCGTTATTGTTTTATTTAAATTAATCTTTGGATAATGCAAATAAATTAATGTTTGATGGATTCTCTAATAAGTCAAGAAGTTTACTAATTGTAAATGTAGATGAAGATATATTTAGCTATAATTAAATGTCTGTTCTATTATTTTCATCTGAATTTAATGAAATATAAATGATTTAAAAAAAAACAATTCTAATTGGATTGTATAGTATTATTTCATTTCTTGCAGTTATATAAACCACGAGAAACCGATATCAAATTATAATTGGAATGTTCTTGACAATTGCATAATTGAAATTACATGCTGTGGCACACAATAACTAATTGCTGAAGTAAACCTTTGAAATGTTTTAAATTAAATCCAATAATTATTGTTCATATCTACTAATGAGACCACATTTAGCTTTTATTACGAAAATAATTTGAAATGGTCAAATCAACAATAATCCCATGATTATACTGATTTAGGAATAAATCAGACAAAATCGCGTCATCAAGAATAGCGCAGTAGGTATGAAGTTTTCGCCACAGCGATATCAGTGGTGTGAGTTTGAGAGATGCCAGGCGCCGTGAACCAGTGAATGAAATTGGGAAAATGGGTGGGGTACGTGGGCGTCGAGGGTAATTCTAAAAATAGCTCGCTGCAAAAGAGAGAGACAAAGCGATATTTCCCGGCAAGACAGAATACGCGATAAGGTTGTAGACCAGACCAGAGAAAACAAGGCCATTTCTGATTTTGAATTCGGTGAAAATTTTAGTTCATTTCCATAAAGTACTAGTTTATGTTATTCCAGGCTTGTTATATTATCTAAATTCTGAATAATATTTTGGTTTATACGTAAACATTAATTCACTATTTAATTACAACTTCACAAATAAAGCTATTTGTTTTGCTACATTTCAATAAAACAAATAACTATATTTGTGCAGTATTAATTAAATGGTGAAGAAAAGTTCACGCACAAAACCAACATATTATTTTGAATTTACCTTCCATTTAATTACAACTACACAAATATAATAATTTAATTTATAAATTTTTAATTAGTTATTTGGATTTATCATAAAAGTAATTTTCTGATGTTATATATTAATTCTTTTCTGTTTTATACTGCGAAATCAGATAATCTCTTCACAACGTCTTGTATAGTAATATACAGATTTTCCTTCTTCTCAAACATAGCACATTTGTTATAGGATAAATTATTTTTATTTATCGTAGATTATTTATCAATAAATAATTTGTATAACTAGGTACATATTATTATGTCCATAATTATCCATTACGTGAATTTGCGATCTATATCGAGTAACAAAGCTCATGAGTTTGCCTAACAACAAGTCCACGGTCAATACAGTAGCTGGGCGAATAAAACAATAGAATATAATAGAGGAGTGATTCGCGAACCATGAATATGTAGGCGTTTATTTATTTATTTAGCAGTAATGGCTTTATATTTAAAAACATTATATTATTTTGATCAAAATAAAATAATATTCCAGAGAGTACATATTCAAAATACGCTAACCAGCTCGGTTTTAATCTAAAGTATTCTGTATTAAAAATAAAATGATCCATATAATACACTTATAATTAAATAAATTAAATGAAAATGTAAGTAGGTTACCTCGAAAGAAGTTTCAACATGTTCTGAAAGCACCAACAATGTTTGTTAGTTTTTCTTTAGCGTGGAATTGTTCGAAAATATCTGTCGTGTCGTTAAGAATTGGATGTATAGTTCAACGAAATTGGTTCAATTGTCTTCGGACATTTTTTTAAGTATCACAGACAGTTATTTCTGTTTAACACTTTTATGACCCAAATCGTTTTACCCAAATAAAAAATGTAATTGAACTAGATATTTTTTGGAACACGTGTCCACATTACCTTTTAAGTACTTGTCTCATTAAATATTCATAAGAATTGTAACTGGATTTTAGACAAGAAATGCATTTAATTTTATTATGCTAAAATATATTTTTTGAAAAATAATTCTTATATTTTATAGCGAAAATTTATTAACTAACAAAAATTTGGACACATATTAACTAAAACACATTTGGACACATACAATATCAATAAGAAATACAAAATCGATTAGATTTGATTATATTTACAAATATAACCAATTTATTTGATTTTTATAAAACGAGGTACAACTATAGTAAAATGCAAAGTTCCGTTAAAATCTTTTAGATGAGGCAAACTCTTATTTTCCAAGTAGAATCAGATGATTAATATGCATGAAACAAGTTGCAACAGCATGGTAGCAGATGCGTGTATAGAATGAAAATACTGAAACAACGAATCATATTTTTCATACGAGAAAAATTATCATTTGTTGTTCACAATTCAGTGATCTCATAACCAGTTTGTTCAACTCGTACATTGAGACAAATATGCTACTGATGATTGCTGAAAAATCATCACTAATGCTCACACATTATTACTAGATCTTGATAAACCTGGGACATAGATGACACTTATATATTTATATAAATCGTAAGATTTTTCTGGTAAGAAGATTTATGAAATTTTATATGTTGTTCATAAAACTGTATTTAATGTTAAAATTCAGTGAATAGAAGCGCATTTTTCAATCTACAACCGAAATTCCAGGAGTTGGTGAATGTAACCAGTACTGTGGAAATAATATGTAGTATATAGGTGAGTGATTTTTAGAAAAATAACAGCTGCTCATATTGTGGGACGTGCATAAAATTGTTCGATTTTATTTAACACATGTGGATCGTGTGTGATAAAACTATTGACATATTAGTATAGTAAAAAATAATCTTTTCCAAACGTGGATGATACCAAATCAAAAGCGAGCCAACGCGTTCTTTATTTATAGCCTTCTATATTTCGGTTCAAGTTGGGATAGGTCCTGGGACTTTTCAATGAATGCAGTAGCGGTTCTCTACATATTTAGGGGCCAAACCGGCAACGCTGTACCTATTGATTTACTAAACTTGTGTGGATAAGCTCACAAAACCATAATACTTGTTGATCAAACAAAAATTTGTTACTTCTATTTTAAAATATAACATTTATAGTAATATAAATAAACAATTTTTCCTAAGTGACCGTTCAAATTTGATACACGAGTCAGCATAATATTACGCATTTAAAAATATCTCTAAAATTCCTATTTTTTACTAATCTCAATATCATTTGAATTTCAGTCATTTAAATTCATTCTGTCTCAATTCTTCAACTCATACTTCAACAAAACCTTCATTTAATTTAGAGAATTAGAAATCTCTTACGATAAAATGTAATGGCAGTATTCAAATATGAAATAATTCCTGAAGCTGCACATAAAAATTTAGTACCAATCAAAAGATGAAATCAAGGTGATTTGTTCAGCATATCACAGTGTACAAAATAAACTTACGTATTAACTGTTAAATATGCTTATCTATCTTAAATATAGAGTGTTGTTATCAATATATTTACCAATGTATCCTGATAAAATAAATTTAAAAAACTCACCTTAAATCATATTCTAAATCAAACAAAAGTAGAATTGCATTAATAAATGAGCCAACAACTGACTGATTCAACTGATTCAAACTGAATAAAAAACGTCAAGAATAACTCGATGCTGAAGATACTTAGTTTCACAATATTTGCAAAATCGTAGCATAATTATTCTAATTTATCATTATCAACTACCCCTAAGGATTATCTATGTCTTTAAGCTACTTGGGTAGTAACGTGATGAGAGTTCATAACGATATGTTTTCATGAGGAATTGGGAAGAGATGCTGCGCAATATTCGGAAAGTTAAGAGTTTCAGAACGCCCACGTTAAAAGCAACATTGTACGCCAACGCTTTTCGGTTGTGGACGATTCACTATGGTGCCTGTATGTAACATCGATTATTTGCACTAAGGAAAGCATTTTCTATTCTCTTCTTTTTTACCTACTTTATATAAAAAAAAAGAAGTTCAACATATCCAGACAACTACTTACGCAACATTCAATGCATGTGTGTGTGTGTCGTAATATATCGTATAGTTTTTTTAATAATAAATAATTTATACCAATTTTAATATGCATTGATGAACTATTGCGTATGGTAAGAAGAACATGTCTGGAAACACTCCGCCACGAGTATAATTTTCTACTGTCCATAAAATTGATTTTGTAGCAACTCCACCAAACATTCCCGAACATAGCAAGCAAAACTTTATTATTCTGATAAAGTTACTCTTATTGTTGTCATATCAATTATTAATTATTGTTAAGCGACACAGTAGTAAAGCGCATTTGGTAATACGTGCATATGACATATGGTAATACGAATTTTTGCCATTGATAAATGTGCCAATAACACAACTACCTGCATCATATTATTGATCGTAAACTGATAATCGCTTTTGATTTGGTCGTAGGAGCGAAGGGGCATGCAATATTATCTTATCGGTTCCATGAGTAAAAATGAACTTTATCTTTTTCCAGATATTCCAATGAGAATCAACATAGTTATTCGAATCCTTCAATTTCAGATTTAAATATATCATATCTCTATTAAATATCCGTATAGATAGCTGAAATATTTTTATATGAAGAAACTTTATCATTGCTAAAAACTGGAATACTAGATCATTTTCTTCTTTGTCATGCAAATACGATTTAGATTGGAATTATTATGGTAAAGTCGAAATTATTCTATGCTAATACCTGAGAGAAAAATATATGAACTAAATTTTTTTTTTATATGTATTAAAAGCCAAATAAACATTTCGCATATTTATACACATAGGTCAAAAGCATATTTATTATTTCTTAATAAAATGTTTCTAAGCATTATGAGTTAAAATTACTATTGGTTTTTCAGCGAAATGTGTTTTTTTTTTCTATTAATGTTCGATGATGTCTGTAAAAGTTTAACTCGTACTTCGGATTTATTTTTGTATTTATTGTGTATTTTATTTGAAATATCGAACAGAATAAAATATTGAATGTCACGAACAGAAATTTATCCGATTTAAAAATTGTATCTAGTAAACTAAAAAATACACGGAAAATTCTGTGCAAATACATATCTTGGTAACATGAAATTTTTTAATAGCTTCTACGGTCGTACAATGGATGTAACCATTACCACAGTAAATACTTCGTATAGAATATATGTTTGCAATCACATTTACTAAGAATTCTTTAAAATTGAAATAAACAGATTTACACTTGCACATTATATTTTTCTTGTCACTGTCATACTTGTCTCTGATAATTTTATGTTATTTTGTGGTTTTGTAGTATAATAATGTCTGTCAGCGACAGTTGTGGTTGCGGTTACGTCATATATTCTGTAGAACTCGTGAACCAGTCTTCCATTATTATCTATTAAAATTTATCAACTGCAAATGATAGGTAAATTTACTTACAATTCATGACAAATATAAGTAATTTATATACACGTTTTTTTTCATATTCCGTTATAGTACAACTGTTAGTGTTTGGATATCAAATATTAAAAGTTAATACGTATATATAAATAAAATAAAAATATTATGTATGCATAAGTAAAAAAATTAAATAGAATAACTAAATAGAAATGTATTTTATACGGAATAAAAGTCATTAATAAAGCTTAAGCAAAATTTATTCTAAGCGGGATTATGAAAAAGAATATTCAAAACAACTAATTATTTAATTTTATTTAAATATCCATACAATAATTCCACTGTCTCATTTTTTTTTTTTTTGCATAATATATATATAGTTTTAATATTAATCTCCATATGTCAATTCACTACAACGAAATCAGAAATATGTTAAATTTATATTAAACTGTACCACTTTATCTATAAAATAAATCACGATATCTGAATAATATATAATTGGACACGAATAAAGTCTTATATAAATTGAATATCATTGCTAGAAATAATTTCAATACAAGCACAATGCCTAAAAAAATTGTGAGAGGCTCAAAAATAATTGAAATTTTTCTTATATTTATTTAATATAAGAAAAATTTCAATTATTTTCTTGAGATTCTCAGCTAGCTTGAGAAGTCGTTACAATGTTCACCACAATAATTTAGTATAACGATGATTTTAGCTTACAACGAGAGATGTGTCATTGGCACTGGTAAATTTGATGATTATGGGTGGTTGTCATCCAAAACAAAACACACTGTTAACACGAATCATATACTGGATATTCTGTATAACATCTGCACTGTTTTCAGTTTTAACAGTTATCAAATGCTTGCAGCAAGATTCATTGGAATATTTTGCGAAATATTACATTGATACAATAGTTACTACTCAGGTAAGAAAAACTAATTTCTATAATTAATATTAAAATGAAACTCAACATAAACTATACATGCTTAGAAGTAAATTACAAATTTGTATTTACAGACTTTCATTAAAACACTATATTTCTATATTAACAAAGATAGGCTATCAAACATTCTCGACGTTTTCTGGAACGATTTCTGGCCAGTTGATACAATTACAGTCGACACTGAACGACATAACCGTACGTATCGAAATGTAATTCGATGTCAAAAAGTGTACCGAAACACTCTGATTTGCTGTATTATACAAATCAGTTCATTTCCGATTATATCGTTTGTTAGAGCGTTTCCTTATAATCTATATTTCTTTGGATATGAATTGACCATTTTGCTAAAGTCACCTTATTTTGAACTAATATATATTTTCGAATGTTTGACAATATCAGTATCTTATGTATTGTGTCTGATATCGTATGATCTGATATTTATTTCTATGGGAGGATGTGTAATTGTACAGTTAGAAATGCTTAAATCGACATTGCAACAAATCGGAGTTGATAATATGGATGAGAGGAAATCTTTTGAAATATTAAGATTATCTGTAATCCAACATAATGTGCTACTGAAGTAAGTTCTTTAAAACATAAATATTTATTTAAAATTATTTATGTAATTATAAAAATGTTCAAATGTACAAGTATTTATTAGTTATGATTCTATTATATCATTTTTTTTTATTTCCATTAAACGAGTTTTTAAAAGTGTTTATTCTGCCTTAAAAAGTTTAATCGAAACAAAATCGAATAAGACTGTTTTTATACGTGAGCAAATAGCTTTTGATGAGTTTGAAAACAGTTTAGCAAGTTATGCAATTTGAATTTGCAAATTTTCATAATTACGTTTCTGTCAAGGATGAACCTCATCTCTAGCTTGACGACACTTTACAAAGGTTTAATTAACTGTATATAGGATTAAATAATTTGAAATATCACTAAATGCATGTAGATCACATGCAAATATAGATTTTGTTAAACTCCAACAGGATTGTCCGGTTTTCAGGTTTAATTATTTATACGATTTAAAATCCCAATTGATACAGCTAAAATGCTGTTTTATTTTTGTTTCTGTTCGAACAACAAAAGATTATTTGGTTATAGATTAATTAATTTTCCAAATTGGTGCATGACAATCAAATGTTTTTTTCTCTCTACAGATTTGTTAATGATTTGGAAAAAATAGTTACAGTACCAATTCTGAAGCAATATCTCGACGCAATTACATGTATGGGTATATATATTTATTTGACGCAGCAAGATTTTCAGTAAGTATATTATAACCATGATCAATATCCTTGTTAATAATAACATATTTTTAATCTCACCAGTTTTCTCTATATCTTTTCATTGATGACAAATTTATCTCAGACTCTATTCTTCTCATGGTTTGGTCAACGTATTCAAGACAAAGTAAATATTGGACGTACTGATTATAATTTCATTTCAATTTTTTCCTTTACCTGTTAGAGCTTCGAGATCGCCGATGCTGCATATGAGAATAAATGGGAAACCATTGAAGGCAATAAAGTTCGGCAAGGCTTAATAATGATCATATTACGTGCCCAACGAAAAAATAAAATTACAGCTGGAGGATTCTTCACTTTGTCATTTGAAACTTTTGTTGGAGTAAGCTAAACAAATTTGCATATGTTAAAAATGTACATTAACACTTTTTTGTTGTTACAGATGCTAAAAGCTGCTGGTAGCTTTTTAGCTGTATTACGTTCTACAAAAGAAAATTAAGTATGATGTTGCATTTGTGACCTTGTCTATCGTTTAAATTTAAATATTTTGTCTTTGTGATTCAAATATGCTAGAGTTGTATAGTTATTAGAATTGCCATAGTTCTCTGTATTACCGATATTTAATTGAATACCCGGACGCTGTAGAATCAATATTCGTTTGAAATATAGATATATATATTAATGCATTTGTTTATATTACCGACAATGATTTTAAAATTTCAATGATAGTGTTTTTAAATTGCTCTAAATTATGAGTACGAATAATTTTGTTTAGTAGTCATTTCTTTTTTGTCTGATTTGTACAATTTATTTCGATAAAAATGAATATAGAACTAGTTATACGATTAAATTACTGTAATTCTTATTGATTTGGTAAATGTAATTTCAAATGATTTAAAATGCTGCAATCAACGTATATTTTTTAAATAACTTCAAGAAAATTCAATTACTGCTGGTGCTTACTCTTAGTTTCTCAAGGTGTAAAATAAAATTTCATTCCGTCTTACCAATGAAGACAATTTGCGGAACGTAATCTAATCAAATACAGAAGCATCCCCATAGACAGCATAATTTTCTTGGAAGGTTGAAGCTTTTATAAAAAATTCACGAATATTTTATTATTTATTACATACGTAAGTGAAATGAAATACAATAGTTAACTATGATAGTGGCTATGATATAGTGGCTCTATAGGAGCATACTGTCTAGTAATTATTAGTTCAGTTGTAAATATTTGACGTGGCATTGAGCCAAAGGGTTATTGTTACCATAAAGTGCATTGGAGAAGGTCCAATAGTAAGTTCACTGTGCTGCTAGTTCAAAAATAACTTTCGTAACAACTAATATGATCTCACACGAACAGAGTTCGTAAGATAATGCTATATTGCAGGTTCAACCATTTTAAAGAGGTGCATTTTTTAAAAATATTATATATTTAATTTATTTAATAATATTGATACTATGCCATTTTCTATTTGCAGTTTTGTTAAATATAATATTTAATTTTCATATACATACATATTTTATGTATACCTAGTAAAAACATTAAATGAAAAATACAAACTTGTATGATGTATTATAATAATGTTATTTAGTTATTTTATGACATCAAAGCACTGTAATGAAAAAAAAAAGAAATTTCAATATTTTTTATAAAAAAAAGTGCATGCAATGTAATTTAGAAAGTATTAAGCTGTACTAGAATTACGCCAAACAATTTTTACGTTGCTGAAAGAAGTTAAAACGAACACCAAATGGTTTCCGGCATTTGACTATGTTGCTGTAAAAGTACAAAATGATAAACACCAGGAACTTTGCCAGCAGTACATGTATGCAATTATGTACTTGTATTATAAGTAGTCTGCTAAACTTTAAATAAATAAAAAAAGATTAAAATTTTCTAAAAAAATTCAAAAAATGTTTTATTTACTAGATTTTGCTCGCTAAAGTTGTAAATCCCTGAAAATTGTTTCTAGGTTTGGGGGTTCAATGAATCCGGAACTAAGATTATTTATACCAAATTTCGTGATAATCTGTACAGTATCTTCAGATATGAAAGAGTGAAATTTCAGTTGGTTAAATTTTGTGAAGCACAGCTGGATTTCCATTTCTTACACATGGAAATTTCGTAAACTAGACTCATATTATTTTTCTTTGTTATAGCAGGTTAAAAAAATAACAATATCCCTCATTATTAACATTGATATTTGAATAAATATCATACTTTTTATACATCTACTAAAATAATTTTTTCGAGTTTTAAATAATACATTTAAAGAAGCTTGTGCTTTTTTTTTATAATATAGCGGATCAACTACCAGGGTCATTACCGCTTATAAAGACCTTAAAGAATGAAATTAAACAACCGTCGCAAAGGAAGCTTGTTATTTTCACATATATATATATATATATATATATATATATATATATATATATATATATATATATATATATATATATACATCAATCGATATACTTAAAATAGAAGTAAAATAAACTTGTAACAATCAATTCTAAAATAAAATTAACAGAGTAATTTTATATTTAATCATAAAAAGGGAAGCGTTGAAATCATTAAACTCAATCGACGTCATATCCATGGTCGTGATATAAATAAAAAGAAAATTAAATGCAAAATGAGTGTTCGATACTTGATAAACATATTTATGTACATACACAATGTAAACAGACATACATGAGCGTGTAGTGAAAGAAACACGAGTCAAGTTTGACGCGACGCTCTTGACGTCACTGGTCTGGCGTCGTTTCGCCCACTCACTACATGTTCTCTTCTCTATTCTGCGATAGGTCTAGGCTGATGAAAATGCTTTGCATAATGAGTGTATTAGATTAATATTCAGCAGTTCTAGGCAAGAGCAGACATAATTATATTACTTGCTTCGAATGTGCCTCCGACATACTATATTGTGAATAGCGCAAATCGCATAAATGCAATATTCAAGATCATTCGAAGGATCATTTGCATCATTGTGAAGCTATATATAGTATAATTCTAATATTCAGTCGCATCTACTATGTCGCGTTCGTTTGATGCAAATTCAAGTTCATTTCATCATCTGACAAATTTGCGCACCAGTTTTCTCGCTACGAGAATTAGCTACACATGTATGATCCTTGATACATGAAGAGAACAAAAAATGTAAGAAGATTTTATATTAAAAAATGGAGACATATCATAATGCAACTAAATTGAGTACCTATATATGTAAATGATTTATTATGTATAAAGATTTTAATAAAATAGGGAAATTAAGTACCGATATATGAATAAGTAAAGAAAATTCTATACATATACTACAGTAAAAATCATTTTATTCTGGCTTTTACTAAAATAGTAGGGCACATATTAATATTTAAATAATAAAAAAAGCATAATTTAAAAGTTACTATAATAATAATAATATGCTTTCAAACGATGTTTTATAGCATATGTAGAATATAACATATTTTATGTTGAGTTTCAATTCTCATATTGTAACGATTAGTGTTCAGTCATAGACCTTAAGTTTAATAAAATAAAATAATATATATTATTTAAATTTTCATAAGGCAAATGTCTATTTATGTACTTGTTTGTATAGTTCTTGTGACATTAATTATATACAATCAAACTGCATGGTAAATTTAGAAGCGGAATTTACAAACTTACCTTGCACGCTTTCGTATTTATATAAGTTGGAAGACTAACAGGTGCTATGAAACAAAAGAGCCATCAATGATCGTGTACAGTACCCATTGTTTAATTAAATAGATAGGCACGACTGGCATGTATGTGTATATTAAATCACACCTCTTTCGAAAATTGATTTAAAACAGAACTTGATGGCGTATCTTATAACTGCACAATGCATATTGTTACAATACATACATACATTTATAGCTATTCATGAGTGAATATTTCCTTGTTCGCAAACAATTATCTGCTTCGAAGATATCAATAATTAATCAAATTACTACACTAAAATCGTGGAATGACCTGGTTGATTAGTTTGCTAATTGACAGTCCACCGCGTATACGACATATTCGCCATACATTCATGAGTGAATATTACCTTATTCGCAAACAATTATCTGCTTCGAAGATATCAATAACTAATCAAATTGCAACGCTAAAATATTGCAATGGCCTGGTTAATTGGTTTGCTAATTGACAGTCCACCGCATATACGACATATTTGCCATGCACATCAGCAAAATAAATGTTAAAATTGATTTATTTAGAAAACGATTGCTAAATAAAAGGTGAACCTAGCATATTCATTACGCGATTGCCAAAATAATAAAGCTATCAACAAAACAATATTTGTAACAGAGTTGCGATGCGGCGTCACCAGAAACTGATGAAAATAATTATTGCATTTAGGTTGCTTTTCAATTAACAAGATAAGCATGTTCGCGCTTTCGAAAAACTAATTAAAACTTCAGAATAAATTGCAATTTGGAGTCATGTCTTATTTGCCGCATTTTTAAAAGACACCAACATAAATTTTCCTTAATTGCGTCAACATCAACCTTCAACCAATTCATGGTCATTTATGATTATGACGTCAGTTCCCGAAATCCAAGGCTTAATAATTTTTTAACGCATCTTCAGTGTAGAAGTCATTGAGTGCAAGAAGTAAAAAGGGTTTACGGGGCGAGTTGAGTATGCCGCAGACTTGTGAATGAACGAGCCAACTAGTGGTGCATCAGAGGGGGGCGGGGTGCCTGGATCGGAAGCTTTCAGATTTAGGCAACGGTTGTATACCCGGAAACCCCCAAATATCTGGCGCAGCAACCAACATTTCGAAGGCAGTACAGCGCATCGCATAGTATATCTGCTTTTGGATCAATACGCATGTAAAACGTGTCGCACGAATCACAATTAACGTTACAAACGCGTTGTCCAATAGTAGCCCGTGTTATAGTGATGTTCGTCTTTTCCGCATTTTGCGCGGTTTCGAACTTGGATATGTGGGAGGGACTGCCGAGAATTTCATTCAGAATGTGTGGGTGCGATCGAGGGATACGCAACGGTTCGCGGGGTTGACGGAGTCTTATAAATAGGAGTACCGCGACAATCCTCATTTATAACGCTACGAAACGTCGACCTGTACAAGTGCTACATTACAAACGTGAAGCTAAACTGTTCTCAAATTAGTGTTGATCTACTATTAAAATTACTTCTCAGGACTTCTACCTATGGTGAGTACATTTTTCAAAAAATGTATCGCTTTTGTTTATTTTATCCCTGAAATACCGCTTAAATAAATATACTTACAACTAGTTTGAGATCTATAAATAATCACCTGAAATTTCGGGCAAAAAATTTTTTTTTTAAATAAAATGCGGTAGACGTGTTTTGAGTTGAATGAAAGCTTATTGTGTGGGACAGATAGTATGCGTGAGGGAGACAGAAAGGCGACCTGTTGGAAATGGGTCACATATCGACCTCGACGGTCCCAGGCTGATCCCTCCCGCATACAGCATTCCATTAGTATTTACTACAATGCTCTCACTGTTTATATAGACCCCATTAATCACTAGAAATTAACCGACAAGGTACAATCATATTTCATTGTTGGTCTTTTTTTTACAGATGGCGTCCTCATGTGGAAGTTACAGTTATCTGCAAATACTGGCACTGCTATTCCTTCTACCTTATGATCTTATCGCCTATCCAATATTTGGCACCAAGAAATACGGCCGCTCAGCAAATCCCATGCAGCATGGCTGGGGCGTTTCTTCAATGATGCACGTACCTACTTACTACTACCAAGCGGTTCCACATCCTCAACCACATTATCCATTAAGTTATTATGACGCGATAAGTCCTTATGCACAAGACTACACGGATGATTACTATTATCCTGAAGAAGCTCTTAATTATCCTGTATTCTATCCTACTGTCGCACGATCCAATTCAAAATACGACATATACCAACCAGCATTACCCTATTATTACAATAATCAACACTTGGCAAGACCTGGCTATGGATATTATGACAATGCTGATGCCATAGATAAATTGCAAGATGAAATGATTCAAGAAGAAGAACGAGAACAGCGAGAGGAAGCACTTCCAATTGGACAAGAAACATGGTACGAGGCCGAAGGAAACCCCACAAATGAAGAGTCAATTGATGATGTCAATGCAGCTTTCCTACAAAACTTGATGATGTACAATGAAGCAATTTCCAATCAAAATTATGAAAAACAACATCTGCCGGTTGACAACTTTCCGCAAAAATATGCAGATTACGACGACTATTCCAAATGGAACATAGATAATTTGAATCAACAATATGGAACCGAAGATGAAGACGTAGAAGAATTGAAAATGTTAGCTAAGAAACCTAAGAATCAGAAGTCTAAAAATAATAAGAAACAGAATGCAGCTCAAGAAAGACTGCAAATGATTGAAAAGAGTAATAAAAATCAAAAGTCAAATACCTATGATTCCAACAACAGCGAAGCCTGGATCAACTACAACAACAAACGAATGTTGAAAAATAATGCTGATCCAATAGCTAATCTCGCATTGAAGAATCAAGAACATGGACACCATGGATCAATTCGTTTTGCAACCAATGATATATCATTCTCTGCTCGAAAGTCACAAATGGCATTACCTGGAAGCACAAGCACGCCATTACCAACAATACTCATGACAAGCAGTACGTTAGAACCAGTACGAGATGCTCGTGGTGGTCAAAAAGAAGTTGTTCTGATGCGGCCTGCTACACCAGTACGAAGGCCATTCTCTGAACCGGTGATGAAACTTTTAGCTCAACAAGGCGGACCCGAACGAAAACGTACACCTTCCGTTTACGACACTATCAAACATCTGCTGGAGATGGAAAAAAGTCTCGAAGAGGTCAGTATATAAACATTTTATTGCTACTTTAAATTAGTACCTTGAGGAGTCGTTATCGAAAAGTAAAGTAATTTAACAAAAAAAAAAAAAAAACTTTAGTTATTCTGTTCGTCGCGTAGGCTTCGATTTTCTCATTCTCCTGTTACTTCCATTCATAAATGCGCGATGTGCAGTATAGTATAAAATATTGGGCTTGCGCCAAAATATAAATTTAGCTGTGCTCATTCACAAACTCTCACCGTACCGTAGTTTTATTACGTTGTTACAGAAATACCATCAACGAGATATGCCGCGGCCAGCCATGCGAAAAAGGTACGTAACCAACGAGGAGATTCTAGTTGAAGAATTGTCTGGGTTAAAGAAGACCGCGTAAGTTTATATTGTTTAGACAAAAATTGCCCTGTATTAAAAATGAATTAAACATAAAAATAGTATGGAATTTCAACGTCCTCTCTGAGTTCCAACCATTGTTAATTAATTTTGAGACTGATCGTGTACATTAACTAAGTATTAATACTATAGAGTAGTTTGTATAATGATAAGTGATAGAAAGATTTTAAATATTTGTCGATATATATTGATTGTTATCTGAATATAAATATTAATTAACACGGGATCTGTTTCCACGTTGTGTGTGCTCTGATTGGGCCAAGCCGGGCGATTACTTAATTTGGTGGTATTGTACATAAATAAAATTTAAAAGAGATAACTTATAAAGGCTGCATGTAGTATTTGTATGTACTCATAATCGATTAACTAATCTTATTATAACGCTGTAACACTGAAATTGTGATACAACAGAGAAACAAGGACTGTGTTTCTAGTAGTATTGATGTCGTTCTCATTTGGTTTTTTGAGAAAAAAATCCTTATGCTCGGTTTAACATATAGCGAGCCGAGCGATCATTTTATTTCAATTACATATATACATTACATCTTATTCTATTGATTCGTGTTTATTAGACTGCATTGCAAGCATAACACAAAACACTGCTGGTACAATCTTTTGCTTCCAAACGTTTGAGAATTTTCTTAATTTCACTCGTTCGCTGTTAGATACTTGCCAACAATAATCGGTTTATCAATTGTAAATGGAAATTATTCTAGTTCTGCGTGACATGATATTGTTGATTAGTGCTTGCATGTGTGGCTATTTGTATTCTGCGTCGTAAATACCAACGCTCAAAACTTAGTATTACCTACGTGACAACCGAATTTTGCTGTACTTGCCTTTTACATCACTTTTTCGGTAAAATATGTGTATTCTTGATGTCTTCTTTCCGCATGTATATTCGCACATAGTTGGTACTTTTTTTCTAATAGATTCAAATATATTTCAAATAGAATAGACTATTTTCATATAGCTCACAGAGATTCGTGAAACTTATGATTGAAAACGCTATTTTTGCATTTGCCACTATTTAGATGGCCTGACTTATTAGGCTCAGATACATAAAGTGCATCTATTTTTTATATTATATCTGCACCTGCATAGTGCAACATAGTATGCTTTTAAACTAACAAATGAATACAAAATTTCATTTATTTTTCTACAAGTGTACAACTACGATAACAAATATTTTCTCTATAAAAATTTGAATTAAATGTTGAATTGAACTACTATTATTCTGGTATACGTCGAACTTTACAAAATATTTCTATCGTTTTTGTACATTTACAAAACTACAATATGTATATTATGTGTAGTTGCAGAATATTTTGTGTAGGCATAAATTAAGATTGTCAACTATACTTTACGGAAATGAACGAAAAATGTCTATGACCTATTGTGATTTATATGATAATAATGCAAACCCCCTTATTTGCATATTGTCACTTCATCTAAACAGAACTCTTTGAAATCTTCTTTTGTTGATTGATACATTTGTGAAATTCTATAAAACTAAAGCAAGTAGAGGTCTATTTTGACCTGTGATACTGCGCGTGTGAACAGCTTGGAACGATATACCAGTAGTTGTAGGAAATAGATAATAGTTATCTCTAGCGTCAATAGGAATAGTGAAATTAAATTTAAAAAACTAGGTACCTGGATGGAAATTTCCAAGCTGTTAGAAAATAAAATTGATAAGCACATATTTCACGATACTGATACTTATTTTCTTCTATTTTTCATTAATGTATGTATTTACTAACAATATTTATCCAATCAGTCTATGATTATCTCACATAGTTGAGCATTATTTATTTATATCTCTAAATTTTGCCGCGCAATGTCCGCAATTAATTTTTTTATCAATCTTGTCAATTTCATCAACTTGTGCGGTAAATATAGACTGTCAATAAAACGTGTACATATCCCTGCTTAAATATTTTATACCAACATTGTATATACTATATTTTGATAAAATATGAACTATAATATCTGAAGTAGCATTCTATAACAGGATCTCTATGTGTGTTATGATATATCTGGAACATTCCTTAATAATGCAAAATAAAAAACATACATAATTGATCTATTGATACATGTAAGAATATACTAAAGATCAATTAATGCTTTTAAGTGTTTATAAAATAACGTTGTTGATAAAATGACTGAAATCTATCAATAAATATAATGTATAAATCGTATATGTGACTTTTATTAAACCATCTTTTATCCTGGATTACTTTGACGCATCATTTCAAAGATAAAACATTTCATATTTTCGTGACGTCGGCGTTAGAGTATTAGTTTTCTGAAAACTTTAGGACACGAAAGTGCGATTATTTTCATTATAAGCACAATCCTTATGATACTTTTAAAATTTATATTTTAACTATAGAAAATATAGCGTCTACTTTGGAAATAATAACCTATCGTAGAAAGTGTTCAACTATATCCTGTACTTTTCAGGGCACAAGAGGTAGATTTGGTATCTAATTACGCATTTTGGAATTACGTAGTTATTGATCAAACATTCATTTGGCAAACGTAGACGTGCTAATAATTTCGGAAATGAGTTACAAGCGACGAACGATAGGTAAATTGAGTTTCGCGTTTAATTTCCATTTTAAAAGAAACGAGGAAACATATGTACTAGAAGTACATAAGTATTGGTAGTACATATATTTCTATGGAATTAATATGTTGGCATTCTAACATTTATACATAGAAATAGGTTGCTGTGTTTATTTTCTATTTAAGTGTACATAGAAGTGAATATCGTTCAGATTTTGGTGGTGCAATTAAATTGATCGCCAGAGAAATAACAAAAAAAATGCTACCGTTATTTTCCTTTTCTAGCTACTTGCATTAGAGATTTTTCTGTTCGTGTATCTAATTCATCTCCAAAATTACGAAAATGTATGACTTTCCTCAGAATCTAAAAATAATAATTAGTTGTTATACCACAACAGACCAGAAGCTATATATGTATATATTTTCCTATTCGTTCCCATGTGTATAGAAGATTAACTACAGCACGTGCTACATGAAACTCTAGAGATCGCAAGCAAATAGGAAATGTAATATTGCAAATATATCGATTTTGAATTCAGTCAAATAAAAACTCCAACATGAAGCAACCTACCCGTAAACTGAACACAGCATAAACAAACTAATTAGTAAAACGACATGGAAGAATTTTTATACAGACAATTCAATAACAACAAAGAGAATTTTTTTATGGATTTCTGTTCTATATTTTACCTTCTAGAAAATATTCTAGGAAGAAAATTCATAGCCAAAGTAATTGTTTATTTTCCTTTTGAAATAACTTCCATGATGCGAAATCTGATCGTAGTCTGTCTAACTACCAGAAGTTGATCAAATTGAAAAAAATTACAATAGGAATAATCTTAAAAAAATGTATTTATGGCATTGATTTTAATTTGCATATTACAGCGACATATTCGAAAAATCGTGTTTGTCAAATCTTTTGATTTTTAACAAAATAGTGTAATCTGATGCATGATTGTTGCAAACGAACATTATACGAGAAGCCGAAAGAAGACAAGTGCAGTTCTGATTTTCAAGCTGAATAGCATAACTCCCGTGAAAGTAGGTCGTTGAGGGTGGTGACGTGAGGCTGGTTGCATTCCAAATAGCGGGAGGGCTAAAACGCGGGTGCTACCTCTAGTGGGTCGTCGACCCGTAGCCCGGATATTGAAGGCACTGGTCGCGGCCTCAATTTCAAATACCGTTCTGGTTCTGTATATAGGTGCACTATATTACTCAAACGCTCGTACCGACCGGCAAACGCTGCTGATTATTATTTGAACAAATAATCGACATTCAACGGACAGCAAATAATTGTTTTCAAAACAATTCCAGCGAACGACGTTTGCTTTTCTGTTACCCTTGGTAACAACTATCTTCAATGACGCAACTCGATTTTTATCAAAGAAAATCGAATGTGAATACTGATATATTAGCGCTACCTTCAGGTATGTTAACCCGCCTTGCAGTTTCCTGTTTACATATTTCCAATAATAGGAAATGTGGTTCAAATATACTTATACTTCTTATAAACATTTCAAGGAAATATTTTACATCATGTTGCATTTAAATATATGATTATTCCTAAATCACATGAATAAGATCAAAATTTGAAAAAAATTATAAAATAATTTTGATGCACTTAAAAATGATCAATGTTTGTAGAAAACATTATTTTGAAATGCTAGTCATAACTAAATAAAATATAATAACCTGAATATGTAAAAAGAAAATAATCGAAACGCGAATTTAAATTTGTATTCTAGATTTTATCAAATATTTTCAACTGTACTATTGATTTGTTTCTATGAATATTATTATAAGAGCACAGCACATGCATTTTATAAATTAAATTAAAATAGTACAGTCGTGTTCTCAATAGTCATATAATTGCAAATGGATTCCAGGTACAAGAATGAATTCATTCAATATGAACAATAATTTAAAACCATTTTTGGTTCACCGTATGTATTACTACTGAGTTAAAATCATGTGACAATCCTTGTTTTATTAATTAATTTAGCAAGCATTAGTAATTACACTGTCACGTCCACGTTGTTTACGATTTCGCAGAAATAATAATCATTTCTGATTATTAAGATTTCATTAACAACATCGTATTGGACAGTGCATAAATTTGCAGTTAGATCGATGAAATATTACCATATTGAAATTTTAAATAAATAAGTGAATTTCAAAAGTAATCTAACTTCACCAATATAAAATTAGTTTAAAAAAAACTACTCAATAAAAATTCCAATACATATCTGGAGTTCGTTCCAACTATATAAGCACTTCGCTTCAAATATATTTCTTCGACACCCGACAATATTCTGAAACATTTTTAATAGGAATCGAGTGCGGCAACATAATCTTTTGATCTTTTGTACAGGTTCCATATTTCTAGGTGACGAAGAAATACATGTAATGCGTTTCAAGTTCAAGCATGTGCTCGAAAAGAAACTCTTATTTTCCAAATTCACACACACACATATATATATATATATATATATATATATATATATATATATATATATATATATATATATATATATATATATATATATATATATATATATATATATATATATATATATATATGTATCCCACATAATTATGACTTCCAGAATTGGCAACAGGACAAAAGAAAAAAGAATTAGGGATGCGATCCCAGTTATGTAGCATGCTTTCTAATAGTATTCCGATTTCACTGAAACCAACACGAGTACTAATACTCGTGTATAGATATGATGATTGTGAATGCAAATATAGTAAAGTAGGTCTTTTTATTGTATTTGAGATCAGTTTCAACGTTACATATACTGAATAGAAACCTGGACGATATTCAATTAATAATTGCTCTACTACTTATATGTATGAAACATTTCATTAAACGAACTGAAGCATGTTGTAAACAATGTGACTTGACATTTTCTTTAATATTCTAATGTTCACTGTAATTGACATCTGTGACAAACAATGTATATTGGTATGTATTTGTCAGTATTTTAATTTAAATGTCATATTGAAGTAATACGTCGCCACCAAATTAGCATACATATCTATCGAACTAATTGCAAGTAAGATCCATTAAAAAAGAAAAAGAAAATGAATTTATTCTAGAGAATTAATCTCAAAAATTAATACATTTGTAGAGACACATATCTGTATTACATTTAAATTTAATTTTGCATTTTGCCTAAAATCTATTCTAAAAATAATTATTCACTGCTGACCTTATGTGCACAATAATATAATTGAAACGTAAAACACCAATAAGAAATACTGTTCTTGAAATTGTATGGGTGCACACATCCAAGATAGTCAATGAGTTTTGTGATCTTATATTTCCCTGAATTTCACTTGGTGGATATTTCAGTATTGCTACTTTGACCTGACGTCATAGATTCATATTTTGCGTTTTACTTTAATTCAATACACTTCATAAATAAGCTCTAAAAATAGCAATTTCTCAGTCAATTATTAGTATCACGCCTGCAGATAAGGCAATGCTTTTTTCCGTGACTTTTGTCCATTTAAAATTACTAACGATAACAAGGTACAGTTCAAGTAGGTTTATGTTCTACGTATTTAATAATCTAACCAATCTAATATTAAGAGGCACTTGTTATGAAAATTATACGTTGAAAATAAAAAAAAAATTACTAAACCAATGACATGCAACTCAAACAAAAATAGTTATGTTTACTTCTAAAAATAGTTCCACGTTGTCCAATATCGATCATGATATCAAACCCACCGACCTAATGTTGGGTCAGTATTTCGCGTTCACTCATGCCTTTATCAGTACCGTCTCTAGAGACGGAGGTACTTAAGACAACCTCAGTTATATTTCAGTATCCACTGAAGCATCCATTATATCAGATTTTAAAATTATAATATCGTTCAAAAATGTTTGCATGAGTGCATTCTCTATATTCTTCTATCCGAATAAATATGTTTTGCGACAGAAATCTTTACAAGTAACTTCGAATAATAAAACAGATTTTCTAATAATTCCTTATCTTTTCTCCTCCTCCAATATTGTAATGAAATATGGTACGCTCATAATTCAAGTTATTCCAAATATAAAACATACAACAGTGGTAGAAAACTTTTTACATTCATATCATATCGAATATATATTATAAAATACTTCCAGGCCGAAATATATTGAACGAAATTATAATTACAAAATCGGATAACCCCGGCGGATACCAAATTAGAACTGGGGTGGTTTAAATGTATATTGGGTAAAGGCCTGCAGTAATGTATGTATTATTATCAAGGCAAAAAAAAAACATGCATTTAATATTTATTTTATAATTCATATAATGGGAAACAAGTTATAATTAATTAAAAAGTTTGCCTTACATATAAAGTTTTAAATTAATGCACATGTTACTAACTACGTCGAGTACCAATTATAAATGTAAAAGCAAAATAAGAGCAAAATTAAGCTTTCTTTCACTAGTGCATAGAAATAAATTGCATTTTTAATAACATAAATTATATTCGATAATTTTAAAAATTAATTTATAATCCGAATTAAGGTTGAAAACAAGTTTACCTTTCATTTACGTCTAGTTTCGTGAACATGTACGAGTTTTATTATTAAAAGTGTTTGGGTCACAGAAATTTTAACGCTTTAAATATTCTCTTTTTTGTATTATTGATTAGTCGTTTTTAGACATTTTTTGTGATATTACAGACGTGGTTTAAAAAGTAGAAACACGAACGAATGATTAACCGGCTTTATAGTGTCGCATGCACTTAAAACATTCTTGTTTATACTGCTACAGTAGCAAAACGACAAAAACAGTCCAATATATAATTTAAAACTAAAATCATCTATAGTTTACAACACAAACAACCCCAGCTCTTTGCTTTCTCATCAAATATGTACGATCGATACAAGCAACAGTTAACAGTATAAATATATAATCTTGTTTAGTCTATAATTTTAATTGGATCATGTCGACATTTCCTTTATTGCTTGTTCTATTATCTGGAAAATGAGTTTTTTATATCATGACCGAGTTTAAATAAATGAATTTATAAAATGTGATTATTTTAGTAATTGTGCTGATAGCAACCAGTGACAATGAAAATCATCTTATTGTGGAATACTTCTACATCTATTTAGATATTGAACGAGTCAGAATAATTTTCGGAATATGCTTTCAATGCAGGATTTTTGTATTTCTAATAATTTATTCATCAAACACTACTGATGAAGAGTATGCATTGTTTCGAAATATATAATTTCGTTTCCTAAGGCCAAACTTTACGGCAAAAAACATCATTTATAAATAAATTCATTAATATTTTACTGCTATGAAACTAGAAAAAATATATTATTATATATAAAAACCACCTGTTCATTATATATAATTTCATTATAATAAATGTGATTCAAGTATTAGAAAAACTTCGGGAGTAAGCTTTTAGTACATCCATAATCAAAGTATATTAACCTTTAGAAGACCGGGATGACGCCTTGAGGAGTCAAGCCCCGACCCGCCAAAGACATGGTCTTAGTTTAGTCTTTTGTGCATGACCCACACTCACTTTTTAATAGAAAAACTTGGCTTTCGAAATTTCTCAAATCCCGGTCCTTTAAAGGTTAATATATTTCTATTAATAGTACAAATAAACGTGGACATCTACAAACATTGGTCAGAACATATTGATGTTCTGACCAATGTTTGGGCCACATTAAGTGGATTTTCAGCGCTGCATACTAGCATCACTACTACCACCAGCACTAGCAACAGATGATTTTGTGTAACGGTCATCCACAATTATCGCCAATGTTGACAGTGTGTATAGCAATATTTTGTATCCCTGCAATGCGAAATTCCCGGATTATAGAAATCACACATGTACATACACGCTAACGCACGCGCTAACAATCGTGTCTGCGGCAACATCGGGGGCGGTGTCGTCAGCAAAATGTCAAAGTTCACACAGCCTCCCTGTCTATGTGAGCAAAAGCAACAACGAAACAAAGAAAGCTCTGAAACATCATTACCATGTACCCAATATATAAACACGCAGACGCAAAAAAGGACTGAATAAAAATTAACTATCGTGTGTAAACAATTTGTCACTCCTATAATTGTATTTCTCAGATCAAATTCAACATTGATATTTGTAATTATATGAAATCCAAATTCAAAATATTTTAATCATTTTCAATATGTTTTGCTTTAAAATAGTATTCATTTTGTTTTGGATTCCTGTCTTGTTAATTATGTATTTGCTTTTAACTTAAGTGTGATTCGTAGCGAAAGTTATGAAAAATTCAGTAGTTGTAAAACTAATATTCTTAAAATAATAACGTTGATATTTAAATTTCTCGTATCTCTTACCGAAAATTCCACTTATTGCAATATCTGAAAATGCTTATAATAATTGTATAGAAAGTATAGATGGTTGTTCTAAACTTCGTTACTTTTATAACCATTTCAAAAGAATTCTTTATTTTAAGTCGAGAAACATAATATGTCTCGACTGAAGTGAAAGAAAACATATGCTTCATAAAATATAATAAAATTCTATTTTATGTCATTGAAGATACTCTAAACAAGCAAGTGGCCAATTATACGCCTCTCAAGAGCAGTAGTTTCAGATTCAAACGTAATCTGCTACAGATAGAAGTAAACATATTTTGAAATAAAATATTCTGTTGATATAATATTTATTTAACCTGTTAACCGGGGAACTCTCTTTTTAATTACGCAACATATAACGGGAAGGATAATTTCATATTACTTTTTTTTTAATGATGCTTAAAATAAATGAAAATACTATGAAATACTTTGGTTACCCGTACCCAAAATTGCTTACGTATGACGTATATATACATCCCGCCCGGTTAACAGGTTAATATCCAGCTAGTGAATGTACTGGAAGGAACTTTAAGTGTTGTAGGCGATGGGTATAATAACAATGATGGAAACTGTAGATATGAGAAATTTTTTTTTTTAAATATCTCGTAAATAAAAAACATGGGACTGATTAAAATATACGACATGAGAAGAATAACATCTGTAGAGTCTAATCAGATGGCTTCCCCAATTCTGAGCTCGCATTCCACCAGCTAAATTTCTGTATAAATACTTACAGAAATACGAAAAGCAATTTGCTCTTTGAGTATATATATATATATAGACGAGTAAACTTATGTACATATGTTATGTGGAACTTGTAGCACCATATTATTCATTGGGAACATATCAATCTAATTCGTTCGGAATTACGATCTAGTGATGATATTTTTACTCTCTTATACGAAGTAATAAGTATGTGCTGTAATTTACGATTATAACGAAAATACACATTTTGATCTTCACTAAATCCAGGTCGACGTCGATTATTTGTGCGTGTGTCTGGCTGTCTGTCTGTGTGTATTTAATCCAAGAGATATAAGTTTGCTTTAGTATTTTTTGCGCTTTCACATACAGTAAATATAATTAAATTTAAAGTATTGTAGACTTTAAAAATATATTCTGTAAGGTAATAAATTCATTTAAAAACTCATAAATTGCGTTATAATAATCATGAATTTATTATTAATATTTCATAAAAAATTTCAAAATCTGTGTTACAGTATTCCGAAACAAAAATATCTACAATGTATAAGAAATCCAGTACAGGATACAGCAGAAATTGTATTATTTTGGTATTCCGCAACCCTAAATGTCGAAGATGCAACTTGCGAACAGGAACATCAAATCAACATCAAATTGAAAATTCTGTATTAAAACTAGTAAAAATAGAATGCAAACACTCACACCTGATCAACATAAACATGAGGAACTCTCTCGCTACAAATCGATTCCTCGAAATACACCGTAATAAAAGTGTTGGATATGGGATGAGTGGTTGTTTGTTGTGGATCGCATTGACGTCAGTGCACTGGACACACATTTATCGTTGACGCCATCAACATGTTGCTACTGCTTACGAATTGATTGAAAATTCATTTATCTCTAACTTCAAAGCTATTTCGTTTATACGTGTGAAAATCTATTACATGATACGTAATTTTTTTTTTTTTTTTCATACTAGAGCCCAGTTTTTCAATTAATATCTGTAAAAGAAAAAGCTATTCTACTATGTGCAATTCTGATTTGATTGGAATGAAAAGTAAATATTATGTGTAAATAGTAATATTCCAGCTTTTATAACTGGTCATTTCTTTTTACGGTTCTCATAATATGTATTTACTTTCCTATACTTGAAAGTAATTTATTTTAGAATGAAACAATTTAGTTGATTGTACAAGTTAGGAAATCAATAAATGTATATAAACAATATAGACGTCGTGTGGCATCACAATTTCGAGACATTTTTGTACGTAGGTGCTTCAACTAAAATTGTGTCACGATGAAATAATCAAGCAACCCAAATCATAAAAGGATTCAACCGCATAGAAAATATTGCCGAGTTTCTAAGTAAACATGTCATTCCTTTTATTTTGCCGAGGGCGTATCTAATATTTCATTCGCGTTTATTGAACTCGCAGGTTATATTCAGCGGCGCCGGATTCTATGGATTCCATGCGTACTCCATTTTAAAAGTGGTTGTATTGGTATAAGAAGGTTTTATTCATTTTAATATTTGTATATTTACTAAGCAAACCAATTAAAATTGAATTTTATTTTAATAAATTGAAACACCGAAACTCGTAATATCCATATTTTTCCCAATACTATTTTAATGGTATGTGGTGGAGCGCATTTTTGAATTATGATTCTCTTACAGAAAATATAAAATATGTATATATGAAAATTTACACAATTTTTTTTAATTACAATAATTGCAATTGTACGAGTATAGTTCTTTGAATCTAATGTGTTAAAAAAACTATAAGCTTTATTTTTCCATGAGAGCGTTTTCATCTTCGTTGAAAATGGCGGATACTATTGAGAAATCAAGCAACCGCCACCACTGCAAGATCTCACGTATATTTTGGAAGGGTAGGTATTTCAGAATGCGCTTGTTTAGAGGAACACCGTGATAGCTTGCAGTCTGGAAGACTGGCGCCGGAAAAGTGAGCCAGTTGCAAACTTGCTGTCGCCACTATAAATTTCGTTGGTGTTGATTTGATCTGATATAACGAACATTTTCCAGTTGTTTTGGGTCCGCTCACAGATATGTATGTGAAATATACTTCTTCGGAAAAGTCCTCGTTGAAAAAATTGACTACGAGCATTAACCTTAATTTATTTCTAGCTATGCTATATGTATATTCATTATTTCCATTTTATAATTAATAATAAAGAGCATATAGACAAAGGTGGAAAATCTTGAGTTTATCAAATCAATTGTGACGATATCTACATTGGACAGAGCGGACGCAGTTTTAACATAAATTTAGAATAAAAGAATACATAGCTTCCATTAAAAATCACAAAATGAGCACGAGATTTTCTAACTACTGCATTATTCAGAAATAGAATTCATCGGTTAATTTCAAGTATTGCAGACAAACTCGGAAACTGAACATTTTGGAAAATTTGGGAATTAAGATAGCCATTCAAATAAGTTGAACATTGTAAATGATCAGATGCATTTAAAATTTATCCCATTGTTAAATTTGTCATATTTAAATCCACACAATTCAATTCCAATATGAAAATATATATATATATATATATATATATATATATATATATATATATATATATATATATATATATATATATATATATATATAATTTAAAAGCGATGAACAATCTATATCTATAAATACGATGACATACAAATATTCTTTTCAAAGATTACGGGATTAGGTGAAAGATGAAGGTAATTCCGGGTAAAAACAAAACTTTGTCGGAGATGGATTATAATATAACAATTGAGGCGGATTATGGCAGGTAAGGTAACGAACTCTGGGAATACATCTTATTAAGTTAATATTTGGTTCGGGTATGGGATTATTTCTGAATGGAATATATGTAACAGTTCATTTAATATGGGTTTATTTCTGGTTATGGCTTTGTTTATTTCTACAGATTCTAGAAATGTTAATTTAGGACACTTCTCTGCTCTGTGTAATATTTTTAAATAATATATTTTGCATGAATAGTTTTTCACAATTAAATGGTTGGCTAAGTTAAAGTCAGTTGTTTTTAATTTCAAATAGCGCATATGTTCGTTTAATCTTTTGCCGAAACTTCTACCTGTTTGCGCTATATAAAATGAATCAAAATTACTGCATTTGATAACATATATACTGGATGATTCTAATTTGTCTTTCGAAAATAGTTTATTATATGTATACAATATATATAAATATATATATATATATATATATATATAT